>OU612060.1:24738359-25377817 GCA_914767635.1 Melanostoma mellinum | reverse complement strand
AATCTTTGTTTACGTCGTCCTTTTGCTTACACAGTATAACATTTTGTAAAGTGGTTGTATTTAACTTGTTGCGAAGTTCATCCTTCACTTAACTAGCTGCCGAAAATTTCCGATCTGCTGCGGCACTACTATGTGACATAAAGTTAACATATACAGGGTGTCCCGTACTTCATGTATTATCCTTTGGGGTGTGGTTCTTGGTCATATTCTAAGAAAAAATTGTTATACAGTAAAGCTCGTTTCTCAACTTGACATCACTTTTCGACAATTTAAAAAAAGGCTAACTTTGGTGTACCCTAACCTGTGTTAAATTCGATATCTGTGTCAATACTGATGATAGAGACCTAATCTTAGATTTAATTTCTTGTACAAATAACAACCTTTAAGACTTTATTTAAGTTGAGCTTCCATAGGTTTGAGTTGCCAGATTTTCAATTTTAAATGGTGTTCAAATTTTCTTCCCGAAACAAAAGTTTGACTGAGGTCATTTTTTTGCAGAAAACACCTGATAAACATAGAGTTTCTTTATTTTTTACAGATGAACAAAACAATAATAAAAAAAACTCAGCAGTAAGTGCACTCAAAAGCCCATACATTTCATGATATTTGAACAAATACAAAATGGGTATAATTAAAAAAAAAAAAAAAAAATATGGGCACTTTTAGTAGTTTTTTTATGTAGTTTAAACAAAGACAATTATAACAAGAGCTCAAAGTGCCCTCCTTCGTTTTTAATGCATGCCAGAGCCTGTTTTTGAATTTCATTGTGGGTGTGCTTGCTTTAAATTTGGGGTGTGAATGTTCAATACGTAAATGAGTCGTATAAAAGATTAAGAATACAAATTTGTTCATCAGTTTATCAAAATAAGTCACGATCTAAATACTTAAGAAGTTTTAATTGAGTATCATTAAAATTAAAACGCTTTTATTTGACCACAAATTTCTACATAAAATTGATCCCAACATTGTTTTATGTTAAAAATTTAGTTTTTTTCGAAATCGTGAGAAGCAATATATCGCTAGAACTCGATCCCAAAATTCATATCCGTATAGGAAAGATAATGAAAAGTACTTTCTAAATCTGCATTGGTACAGAGACAGACTGAATCCATACTAATATAATTTTTTAAAATTCCAATGTAAAGACCTGTTTAGTTATAGTAAGAACAAAAGTGCAGTAGATTTTATTTGAAGGCAGTAGATTTTTTTTTTGGAGAAAAGTGCAGTAGATCTACTGCAATTGCAGTAAAGTCCCAACCCTGGTACCGATCAGTGGTCGGAGTGTGTGCCAGGTTGTTCACTATTGGAGTTTGGACGACCGGCATAAAATCGGCCGTCCAAAATCGATATGTGTGCATGAGGCCTAAGGGAGCAGCAGTTGGCTTTTCAGTTGTCTGCCTGTTACGTTAGAGGTTCGTTATTCGAATCTCATCAGAAAAAAAATTGTTTTTTTTTCACGCGTATATGTAGCTTTTGGCGAGGAATTGACAATTCCACCAAGAGTAAAAAACATTGCTATGAAGAGCGCTTTCTCACATACATAGGTGTTTATTGGGATTTGGGAAATGTGTTCAGAGCTTCGTTCCGCCACCCTATTTATCTAAAAAGGTACAAATACGAAATCTTCTCGCAGACTGACAACTGTAACGCTGTGCATACTTCAGGAAAACAGGCAAATGTACGCAAAATCTTAAATTTGCTCTTTCAATTTCAAGTTTATTTGACATTTAACAAAGTGAAGAGTCGGTAAGCTTTAGAATTGAAAACCAAAGTTGAAAATATCGACTTTAGCTGTATGAACATAAACTTTTGAGTTGGAAATAAAAATCCACAAATGTAGAATTTTTCTGCATTTTTCTACTCGCTATTGATTAGTTCTTGGAAAAATAAAAATGGAGAAAATTTCATTATAACTTGCCAAAACACACCACCCTTAATTATTGATGCTTCTTATGTGTCATCGAAGAATTGGACGAAATGCCACAAAAGACAGTCATTACTTTACTTCAATCACTTCAAGGTCTTCCTAAATAAAAAACAATTTAATAAAACCATCGGTTATTTTGAAAGATTATCCATCTAGGAAGGACTATAGAAAGAAATGATTGGCGATATAACAATTGAAGCAAGACTTGATCGAAAAATTAATATCACTGAAATATTTAGAGGTTACCATATTTAAACGAAGTCGCAGATGAAGGGACAGTCCTTTTATAGGCTGAAGTAACTTCAATCAACTTGGATTGAAAAACTTAAAACAGTTCGCAAGGAATGGTATATTTCTACCTTACTACTGAATATTAAAAAAAAAAAAAATAGTATTCAGCCCTATCACAGATTACATCGTAGAAAACTTCCACCCGGAAAGCTTAGTTACGATCTACGAAAATTTGTGATCACAAAATCCGAATGGAATCGAAGAAAGCATTTCCAGTTGCCACACTAAATACCGCCATGCTGGTTATTGAAATCCGGCGTTTCACACCCAATGTGCAAGATCATTCACATTTTTCTGCAAAACACATCTTTTTTCGTATATAAAGACGACGATTTTTCATTCCACTTGGATTTGGTGATACCGAATCTACGAATTTCGAAATTTGTTCCACTCCGAATGGATTATGTGATAGTTAAACCGGGAAAATATACCATTTCTCTGTAAATTGTGCAATCTAGTTACATACGAAAATATGTATTTAAATTCAGCTACAATAAAATAAACATTATTATTATTATAAACAGTGCGCAAGGGTACTCTTTGATGAGGTGTTCTGGGGTTTCAAAAAGATTACGGATTCTACAAGCAGTATAGCTGTCGAAATGATGTGCACATACTTAGACAATACAAATTACTTGTCTTAGCAGAAGCAGTTTCGATAGCGAAACCAGGTTTCCTTGGCCAAAATTTCCTTGACAACCCCATGAGTGGTCAAAAACAAACCTAAGTTTTCGATTCTCAAAAAAATGCTTATCCAGAAAATCACAGAAAAACATGCCATTTGAAAGTGCAGTTTAATAACTGTACTCACACCAGCGAAAACGTAGTGCTACTTTGGGGTGAGTTGAAGGCAAACCCAGGGAAAACAGAAAACACTCAGAGTGATATTCAGGACAAGTTGAGGTGTCGGTAACAGGACAAACCAAGGTCGTCAAACCTATCAACAAACCTATCATTGTGTCGAGGCAGTAAGGCCCATTGGAGAACGTAGCAACAACTTAAATAACTTAGGAAAATGATTAGAAGATTAGAAACTGTGGCTATAAAAGTACATGCTAAGATATTTTCGTGTTTTAAAATAATTTTTCTTTCTTTTCGGTGCGAAGAGCATTGTAATCTCAAAGATGTCGTGGAATTTGTCTGTTTCAAGAGTGTTTTTATCTGACTCTCTTTTTGTTTTTGTTTTTTTTTTTTGCAATCCCGTCAGACCGTTTTATGATATTAGGTTTGTTCTTTGAACTTTAGCTACGGCTGACCCAGGTTTACTTGACAACCCTATGAATTGTCATAGAACTGGGTTTTCAGTTCTCAAAAACTCTTAAAAACGAAAAACCAAATCACTACACATCCCTGCCACTTAAAAAAAAAATGCCATTTGACAGTCCTGTTCATTGCTTGAACTCGCCCAGCAATAAAAGCTTAGGGCTACTTCAGGTCGAGTTGAGGGCAAACCAAGGGCTTAAAAACACTTCGTTTGACATTCAGGGCGAGTTTAGTTTTTTCAAAAAAAAACTTTGTGGCGACCACAGGACAATCTCAGGGCTTCAACTAACAAACCTAGTGTTACATATTTTGACAAAATTCTCGCGATCTCTCCGTTGAGCACGAAAGTCACAATGCGGCTTATTGTTTTGTAGGATGGTATTTTTGACTTGAAGCTGCAACGAATCGGGATACTTCAAATACGATCAAGCTTCGTTACTTCTAATACTCCACGCACTTTTAATCGAAATCATCGAGCCGAACACTCTAACCGAACTTCTCTTCTGAATTATATGCCTTCATTCATTATTAATGGCACTTATTAAAATCTTTGGGAAACTTCCTATTGAACTGAGATAAGTTAAAAAAGAAACAGTGAAAAAAAAAAATAGTAGATAGCTTTCAACAGAAAATATTATTTATTCAGAAAATTACATATCTAGAATTCTTTGTTTGCTCAACCGCAATTACTTGAGGTGGTCTCAAAAGTCTTCGATGATTTTCAGGAATTCTATTTCATAGCCCTAGGTGCAGAGGTAGTTGTGCTAGAACAAGAACGTAACTGTCCACCAGCAGTTGTTTGCTCACGCAACTGTCCACCAGGACCAGGACTAGTCATATCCATTGCTTGTTGAGGATAAGCGAGCACTAGACAGGCAATTGCAAAGAAGCTGAACACAACAAAGAGAAACTTCATTCTGCTTTTATGGTTTGAATCGAGTTGAGTTACTGTTTTGAGATAAATTGATCGTATTGCCTTTTTATACGATTTTTCAACACATTTAACTTAGAAAGAAGTACATAGTGCATAACTCTTATTTTGCCTTGATATTGAAATTTCCTAATTAGAATTACCATTCTCTATTGTGAGATGGTACATATGCATACATATTTGTTTTAAAAACAAAAGTCGCAGATAAAATGTGAAAGTCACGTGTTCAATTGTTAGATTTTGCTAATTAGTATGAGAGGATTTCTAAAGAACTTATTGCTACGTATTATTGCTACGTATTATTGCAAAAATTACGCAAGGTCATTTGATTTGTATCATATAGAGAATTGCGATTGAAGTTCTCAAAGAAAAACGAAAGCATTCTATTTGTTTCTTATAAAAGACACAAAAAAAACTTATGTAATACGTAAAAACTAGCGCCACATATTTACATCAGTCGCCACAAAGCGGTTTTTTGAAACACAGAGTTTTTTTTAGTCCTGGGGTTTCCCTAAACTCGCCCTAGGTTTTTGCTGGGGCGAGTTTAGGTAATGACCAAGGGTCTCCTTAGTTAAAGTTGGAGTTGGATTTGAAATATTTTTTCAAGTAGGATGTTAAAGAAATCGCATGGCAGTTTGTTGTTTTGTATAAAGTCTCGGCGTCAAGGCCATTTGCACATGCAGTTTTATATGCATATAGATATCAACCCGTGGTGTGATGATTAGCATGTCCACCTGTCCCCGAGGTTCGAGGTTCGAGGTTCGATTCGCAGCAGAGACAAAAATGTTTTTCCACGGGTATCGCCTTTCGCGAGGAATTCGCAAATCCTCCGTTAGTAAATTCATTGCCATGAAAAGAGCTTATTCTCAATTACCCGTTCGGAACCGGCAGAAAGTTGTACGTTTCAATTGCCTCACAAGACAAGGTTGGGAGAAATGCGCTATGCCAAGGGGCTCCTCGCTATATTGCGCCACTCTTTTTATTATTATTTATTTTACCTATCAATCTTAGCTTCTTCTTCGGGAGGGTGGCATTCTTGATCATCGTCCGAGTTTAATGGACCGAAATTTGTGTTTTCATCGCCGTTAAACAGTCCGCAAAAGTAATTTTTCCAGAAAATCAGTAGCGACTGCGATTCTATCACTATGCTTTTCAGCTGATCTTTACAAGCTTGAGTTTAGGGTTTGCCACTCAGAAATGATACCTTTTACCTTTTGGTAATACTTTCGAATCACAATCCTATCATTGCATCTTTCAAATTCCTCAAACGAGTCCTTCTTCTCATGCTGAATCCTTTTCTTTTGAGAATTCGGTGATCTTCCCTTCTTTTCTTCTTGTAAATCTTATTATACTGCGCGAAGGCACGTCTTGTTCTCTTTTGCATCAATATTTGTCGTGCTTTTTGTTTGGTTAAAGTTTGCACCGAACCATGGGTTTCGTTTTGGGGGCCACTGGTCTTCTTTACTTAATACTGACAGCATGGGATTCAATGATAGTTGAGGGACACTCGAAAAAGGCACAGGCAAGCTCTTCCGATTGCAGCTTTCCGATGTCATATTGTTTAACAGCGTTAGTTCGCAATAGTATGGCTCGACAAAAGTCATTGAATTTGAAAATTTTGCGGCAACAGCTATTCAATGCTTCTCCTAAAGTCTTATCTTTATTCAAAATATTTTCCTAATAAGCTAATCAATTAAACATTCATCCTCCTACTCCACAGACAAATCTATGCATCTCTTACGATTTTTGATAATTTCAATTCCAAATTGTATTTTGGTTGTAAGAAAGAATGTCGTAAGATCAGAAATGAATTTTTGTTTGTTTAATATTTATTTACTGATATTCATTCAATATTACAACATTAATACATAAATTACAATAATAATATTTTAGCAAGTTTCTTTAATTTACTTTTTTGCTTCCTTAATTAATTCTTATTCCGTTAATCTTTTCCCTTCAAATATTTAATATTTTCCGCTATCGTTACACAATCATAAATAAAAATTTAAAACAACAGAAACTAAATAGAAAACTAGTTTTTGTTACATCCTAAACTTTATCACTGGAATATTTTTTGTTTTCTCACTTCACTTCATCACTGTTTTTTAGTAAGTAGTGTAACGATAAATCTAATTTCTTAATATAATTTAACAAACCTCTAAACAAATTTAATAGATATAGCAATAAATCAACATGTGAGTTTTGTGTATGTGTGTGTTTTCTTTTTTCTTCTTAAATTTTGTTCAATCTTAATTAAAGGAGACATTGTTTGGGAATCAGCACCTAGGTTTAGAGAAAAATTCATTCTTATCCATCTTATTTTAGTTATCTCAGTTTCTTCCAAGTAAAAGACTGCATCT
Organism: Melanostoma mellinum; assembly: GCA_914767635.1. Classification (NCBI taxonomy): domain Eukaryota; kingdom Metazoa; phylum Arthropoda; class Insecta; order Diptera; family Syrphidae; genus Melanostoma; species Melanostoma mellinum. The sequence continues at coordinate 25,371,045 of OU612060.1, read as the reverse complement.
ACATCATTAATATTTTTTTTTTACACTAATAAATGGCTAAATGGTATTTATTTTATTTTAAAGTTTTGAAATGGTTGTACTTACACTAGGTTAGTTTTTGGTAAAAACCAAATGCCTTACTTGTTTTCGGCTTAAAAGTAAAATAAATATTTTTATGCGCTTGTTGGTAGTTTCTCAATATAAATTTAAAAATATAAATAAAAAAGAAAAGGCAGCATATATATATGGTTTGCATTAGCAGGGAGTACCTAAGCATTGTAACTTTTTGTGATGTAACCGGATCTTTTAGCATTATAACTAAGAAATATTATATTTATGAGAAGAAAATGGGTACCGTATTAGCGCTAAAAAGACTGAATACCTGTGCTGCCCTTTTTCTGATCCAGAGAAGCCTATTCCAGACATTTATTTGAATGGAAATGTGCTTCCCAAGTGTGAAAAGTTTAAATATCTGGGATCTATGATCAATAGTGAAGCATCTTGTGATGACGACATCAATCATCGAGTAAGCGTAGGGTGGATGAAGTGGCGAGAAAACTCCGCTATCTTCTGTGATCGAAAAATGCCCCCTAAGCTGAAGGGAAGACTCTACACAGCAGTTGTCCGTCCAGCTCTGACATACGGTTCACAATGTTGGACAATGTACAAAAAGTATGAGAGCAAATTGACGGCAGCCGAAATGAAGATGCTTCGGATGACAGCAGGAGTAACAAAGCTTGATCGAATTAGAAGTACTAAGATCCGTGGAAGCCTTCATGTCAAAAGTACCATCTTGGACAAAATTCAGCACGACCGGCTCAGTTGGTATTGTCATGTTCAAAGAAGAGATACGCAGAACCCCGTCAAAAAGGCAATATCGTACAACGTTTCAACAAATTCGCGACGAAAAAGAAAAGGCAGGCCAAAACACTCCTGGTACAAGCAAATGCAAAAACAGCAGCATTTGGTTGGCCTCAGACATGGAACAATCCAAAACCGGGAGGCTTGCCGACGATTTCTGAGGTCAACGCGGCGTACCCCACAGGCGGATCACTAGTGTGAAGCAGAAAAGTGGGAGAGTTGTGATCGCTTCAAGATCACTACTCGTAACGCCGAAAATGAAAAAGAAGAAGATGAGAAGATACATACTTTTTTATTATTTACGGCTGAAGTTTCGATAAAACCTTAAGATAAAGCAGTTCAAATAGCAAATTTGTAATTTAGTACTCGCACAAAAAAGATTGGACATTAATTTCCTTTACCTTTCAGTTTATCATTTAAATGCTTTTTAGAAGAGTGCTGATAAAGTTGGAAAGTATTTCTTTATACACCTCTTTACCGAATAAGATATTTGCTGGTATGTGTATAATTACCAGAACGGCGGTTCTCGTAACTCAAATAACAAAAATTGAAACAATTTTAAAGTTCAAAAAATGTTTCGACTGTCAGTGGAAAATTGAACAGATAGGTTGAACATTTATGTCGATTTCCTTTCACCAATTTGCAGTCGACTGCAGTCGCTACTAAATTCGATTCTTTTTTGGGTATTTAGGAAATTAAAAAAGTAGCGATTTTCTTTTTTATGAATGTATGTGTGTCCAACTGACTAATGAAGAAAAACGAGTACCATGGAACAAAACAATTACATTCATATTGTTAAGCACACAATTTTTATATTTTTTTCCACAAATTTTTTTCCAAATTCACAACTAAATACTAAACAATCCTGCTTCCTTTAATTTTTTTCACATGCTGATGTTTTTGTTTGCCGTTTTCGATCTGTCAAAATTGTTGTGTGTGTGAAAATCCGTGGGCAAATCCGTCTCAAAAAAGAGATCGACTGCAGTCGATTTTTTTTCCCTCCTAAATGAATTCCATTGAAAAAAAAATTGACTGCAGTCGACTGCAGTCGATTTTTTTGTTGAAAGGAATTCGACATTAGCCAAGTAAGCTGAGTCCTTACTCAAAACTAATGGCGCTTTCCATTGGTTTCACTCGGGGAAGTACATACTCATTTTAAAAACCAATGGAACACCTAAAATTGTTTTTGCTCAACTTAACGTGTTGGCTTTGTGTGAGTGAAACATCTATAGCACATAAAAAATATTTCCTGTGGAAAATTTTCTTTTTGACATTTGAGTAACATGTATTAGTGCTTCTTGAGTCGATTCTCACTTCAAATCGAGAAGCGGCTTTCACTCCTCAGAATCATGAGAAGCGATCTTTTTGCATTAATGGAACGGTTTGAGAATGCTTCTGGACGCTCATGGCCGGTTCTTTTCGTCCAATGGAAAGTGACATAAGCACTTACAACTTTGAGAGACAGAAAAGCCTTATGGAACGTGTTACGTTTTCGAAACAAAAGCGTTTCAGAAATGAATGAGACAAACAGAAAAGTTATTCTTTTTGAATGTGTAGTGTAAACACAAACAGAAAACAATAATTTCCTACAGTGTCGAAATTTTAGTTGAAAACTGTTGTTAGCAAGATACCTCATCATGTCTTATGTTTGTCTTGAATAGTCTCTGCAACAAGCTGACGAATTGAACATGAACATTTTAGAGATTGACGGTAGCTAAGATAAAGATGATGCTTCATATTTATAACATTAGGAGAAGCAAAGCTTTACAGTATAATAAGCACTAAGAACTGAGGAAACTTTCATGTCAAAAGTATGATCTTGCAGAAAATATATCAGATCCGGTGAGCACCTTCGAAGAGACAATCTAAATCATAAAGACAGTCACCCTTATTTTAAGTTCTATTTCGATAGAAAGTTAGTCGAATTCGAAAAAATTGCATTTTGAAATACTATCGAATCGATTACGTGTTAAGTTTCGAAGCGTTCGAGTCTCAAAATAGAAATAGAATTTCAAAATGAGCATGAATCAACCCTATAATCGTATCCCATCTCCTTTTTCTTCCTTTCACAGGGATCACAGCTCTCCCACTTAATCGGTTGACAATTGTGATCCACTCGTGGGGTAACCCAACGGAATTAATTTATTTTTTCTACTCTGTACGAATTCACTATTTGTATTATGGTAACCATCACGACCGACCTACGGCCGGAGTGCTTCCGAAAAATATGAAAACGGTAGTCTCCGACAATACGGTTGCGAACAACACGAAGAAAAATAATTCTCGCAGAATAGAATCTTATTCAAAGGTGACCACTAGAAAAGCACTAGAAAAAGTACAAAGACTTGCGTGCATATGCATATCAGGAGCAATCAGAAGCTGTCCAACCGCGCCTTTGGAAGTATTGCTAAATCTGACACCTTTGCACCTGGTAATGAGAATCATCTCAAATGCAACGATAGCTAGATTTGCCAAAGAGACTGAATGTGTCCTGAAATCTAGCGAAAAGAGCATAATATCGAACAAGTTACCACTCATTGACTTTCCTCGGGATAGCTAGACAAAGGAATTCAAATTCGATAAGCTCTTCGACGTTGAGCTAAGTAACAAAAAGGCATGGCAAAGTGAAAAAGAGACCTACTCAATTAAGACCCATGCAATAAAATGGTATACAGATGGCTCAAAAACAACGGAGGGAACTGGAGCAGGAATTTTTGGGCCAAGAACAAAAATTTCTGTACCTATGGTAAAAATGTCAAGCATATTCCAAGCAGAAGTTTATGCAATACGCAAATGCACGGAAGTAAACATTGACAGAAAATATAAAAACAAACATATTGCAATAATGACGGACAGTCAAGGTGCAATTAAGGCCCAACGATCCTACACAATCTCCTCAATTCTTGTCAGCGAATGCATTGACAAATTGAACAAACTGGGCAGTAACAACAGGGTTACAATCTATTGGGTACCAGCACATGTAGGAATCATAGGCAATGAACAGGCAGACGAACTGGCAAAGTCAGGAGCCGGATTACCACTCATTGGACCGGAACCTTTTTGTGGAATAACGGAAAGCCACATTAAGAAAGAAATCAAAAAGTTGGAGGAAGACAAAAGAGTTAAACACTGGAATGACCTCCCCAAGATGCGCCAAGCCAAACTTCTACTTGGCACTTTTAACACAAAACGTTACAAAGACGTAATAAAACTTAATAGAAACAATGTAAGAATGCTAGCCGGGTTCCTAACCAGACACTGCAGGCTAAGAAAACACCTTAAAGTACTAGGCATAGAGAGCGACGACCAATGCAGATTTTGCAACGAACAGGAAGAATCTCCTGACCACCTTTTAGATGACTGCGAAGCTCTAATACACCAAAGGAAAAAGTACCTAGGATCCTACTACGTAGAGGAGAGGGAGTTAAAACTCCTAAGCGTAGCCCAGATACTAAGTTTCATCAGAGGAACTAATCTGGATGAAGTACTTTAATTAAGGAATACCACTTAAGAAGTAGGGGGTACAATAGATCTAAACAGGTCGAGGTACAATACAAAACCCGAATTTTCATTCATTCATTCATTCATTATGCAAAGTACGGGTACGATCGCGAATGAAGAAAGGCAGTCCGAAATACTCAAAGTAAAAACAAATGCAACCACATCCGCAACTTGGATTGATTTTTCACATACACATTTTCTGTATGATATTTGGTTACCTGATGATATTCCTATCACAAAAAAATTCTTTGAATTATTTGTCATCCATCGAATTAACATTTGTCGGAAAAATTAAAACAAAACACAGTAAAAATGTTGTTGAACAACTTCCATGATTAATTTTTCTGATCGCTATTACTCGGTTCTATCTAGGATCCACACAAATGTAATTCTGAAACTGAATTTAAAAAATACCAACTACTTCCGAAAAGAACTTCCAAATTTCGTTCGAGTATTTCACCAACTTATTTATTGCACCATAGAATTAAATAGTAATGAAATAAAATTTTTTTGATTAACTGAAGTAGATGGCAGTTTTTTCGAATAATCACTTTACCCCAAATAAGCTTGTTTTGATCTTTTGTCTAAGTTAAGGGCTAATTTGTGTAAGCTTGAATGGCTTTTACTATACGATCTGAAAGGCATGGAATTAAAATTCCGAATCAAGAACCTTTATCCCTTATACCAGAGCCCGTTCTTACATTTTTGAAATACATACTTGGTAGTAACTGTTTTGCAACGAAATTTGCAATTACTGATAAAATTTATTATTGAAAATTAATTAAACAAATAGAATGGCACAACAAAACTCGGGGAGCGTAGGTGTTTAATGCACTTCAGGAACCAAAAGATATTCTTAATTCTGAGCGGTTAAGGGCATGTCCACGTATTGAGTGGCAAAGCGGAAAAATCAGAACAAAATTGTAAACTAAGCGACATCTTTCTACCGCTCAGCTTTCCATTTTGTTGTAATTTTGCAGTTCCGCCGAATTAACTAAAAAGAAGTTACTACAAAAGTCTGTATGATGCTCTCTTTTTCGCATTCGCAGTCCGAACTGGTTACGCGGGGCCTGTGGTATGAGTGAACTTATAAAGCACCTTCTATTAAATAAAATATATTTTTTAAACCAAATTTCTTCTATAAATTCCAAACAAAATTAATGCAGGAATGATTTACCCACACAACTTAATAAATAAGGAGCAAAACTCTAAGTACATACTAATGTTTTTCAAATTCTTTCAATCGCGCATATTACCTATTAAAATTTTGTAAATTCTATCGATTCTACCACTCAGCCTGGTTGGCTAGTTTCAATTTTATCGAAACGAAAAATATAACATATTTGATAACTGGACTATAGTGTTTTCATTTTATTTTGCAAACCTTAAACTACCATCACACAAATTTCAGTCTCCATGGCCGGGCCCCACTAAGTAACTCGTCGATTCAACAATAAAAGTGTTCGAAAGTGCCAAATTGTTACTCTGCTCTTCGGAGAAATGAACAAAACTCCAAGGTTCGAAAACAGTTGATATCATTCATATTCGATTTGACTTTGATACTTTAAAGCATATTTACTGATTAATCAATGAAACCTGTTGCTTTCGTGGGAGAATTATGCTCCTTCCCCTTCCGTTTGAAACAAAACTACAACAATATATATGAAAGACTGAAAACTTATTGAAAATTGAATTCTATAATAAAATAAATGAAAATGGGGTAACTGCATATTCGATACGAGAGTCAGAATTGTTGTCTTTAAAATAAAAAATATAAAAATGTTTTTTTCCTTAAATAAGCACCTTCTTATTGCTGAGACAGACAGTCGCAATTTCTTTAAATTAAAATTGATTGAAAGAACCTGCTATTTTCATACCAACACCAAAGCCTAAGTTAAGTTAATACCTTTTAAGAACTACTTTCAATAACTGCTTTATATTTGCAAAAAGTAAAACAAAATAAATATGTTTCATAGTGCATTTAAAAGATTTTCGTAAAACTATGCAATCTTGTGTGTTGATTAGAGATTGGAAGTGTGATTTTATACCTATCAGCCATTTTAAACTATAAGTTATAGCAAATGCTTTTTGAGTGTAACCAGCTGGTTCATAAACCAGGTTTAATTAAACCGCCAGCGTTGTCCTTAGTTTTATAATTTACACATTTAAACAACTAGTCATTTATCTTTATAACCCATCATAAAACATTTATATTAATATCAATACACAATTTCTTAATAAGAATAATTAACTGTCATGCTAAGCTCTAAGCTTCATCCATTCATTTCTAAATAATCCTTTTGTTTAAAATTTAAACATCCCTTGCGCCCTTCGAGATCAAAACTAGAACAAAAAATAAAAACAAAAAACAATGTTCGGCAAATCGATGTAGTTAAACATCTCGTGTTTATTTGTGTTCAAAGAAAAAATAAAGTGGTTTACAAAATTTGTTATTGGCTTTAGTTTATATCATTTTAACAATAATTTTTATTTCAGTTGAGTATAAAAAACAAAAATGGGGAAGCATTTAAAATTTAAAGTGTTTCATTGACATTGAAAAGGCAAATACATAAATGTAACAACAGTTTCAGTGAAATAATTACAAAAATACAAAAAACGATTTCAAAAAAAGGAATTCAAATAAAACGCACTAACGGGCGCAAGGTCACTTTCGCTATCTCATTCTCTTACCGTTATGAGAAAAAAATTTAGAAAAATGTTTTTGGGGCAACTGCCTCAAACGATTGAATTTTTTTTCACAATTAATATGCGAAACAACATTACTTAATTTAAAATTATTACAAAATTTCTTTAAATTTAAAAAGAAATAATTAAGAGTTGTTGTTGTTTCTGTTGTTTGTGTTTGACTATTTTTATAAGAGTAAGAGTAAGAGACGAAACTGATGATGTATATTTTTTTGTGGTTGTTGTTGGTGCAGTACTTCAGTTGCAATGCAATTAAAATACACAATAATTATTAAATGATGATCAAGCGTTGAAGTTGCTTTAAGTAATTTCAAGAGATCTTGTTGCGCCACCATGAGAAGAGAACCAACGGAGAGTATTCATCCAAGTCAATGTAGAATATCCAAGAGCATATTTGTAGTAGCAAGAGTGATCCGATTAGTAGGCTGTCGATGCGTTTCAATGAATCCATTCGTGTTGACGATGATGATGATGATGATGATGGTGGTGTTGTAGATGAAATAGCAGCAGCTGATGATGATGTAAACGAAATTGGATTTATTGATGAATGTTGTAGCTTTGTGCTTTTATCGGCAATATTTGAACTGAAAACCAGGCTGCTGAATTTATTCGGAATTACACAGCGTTTTGGGGTTGAAAATGGTGTGGAGAAAACAGATGATGTCTTGATAGTTGATGATGGTGGTGGAGAACATGGAGGAGGGTGATTGGTTTTAACCCCGCCAACGAGGCAAGGCTTAACCTGTAACCCTCAGCTGGGGAATTTGCAATAGTGCGCATAAGTCAAATCGTAAGTTGGAAAACGGCAATATTGTATGTCGCGACGTTTCCATTCGGCCAAATGCGATGCGTTATCAATTTCACGAAAAGCTGTATATGCTGGAGATGACTGTAAAAGAGGAAAGAAATGTTAAGAAATAGATTTCAAAAATATTAGATGATGACTATTTAATTTATCATATCCGATTCTTCAATCTGTTTATGTATTCTAATAATTAACCTAGTTACTCTTCACTGCTTTGTAATGGACTTTATGAATCATTGAATGGAAAATTGTTTTCTACAATGCAATGATCATGATAAGATGCACATTATATCTACTTCTTTGTTTATCCATCGTGGCGTTGAATTCATTTCTATAACAATCGATATATTTTCGCAATCATTGCTTTCTGATTGATTCTGATTTAATTTTTTTTTCTGATTGCAATCATTTGTTTCATATTTCACTAATTTCTTTCTGATTTCATTCATTCCTGTATGCATTCATACGTTTGTGCATTTCTTTCATTTTTGATTTTATTCATTCACTGTTGCATTAATTCATTCTTTCTCGTCTGCATTCACTACGATTCATTTTTACATTCACTCATTCATGCATTTTTGTATTCAATCGTTCGATTGAACTTTTATTCAATCTGTCATTCAGCTCTGCCTTCAGTTATTTCTATTTCTTATAGAATTATTTTTTCTTTTACTAATTCGTTTCTGAATCTATTCATTAATTCATTCTGCTCATTCATTTCGGTATTCATTTGTTCATTTTGGCTCATTCAATCATTTGTTTTGGCTCATTTTCTTATTCATTTCAACATTTATTCAGATTATCGTTCTTTCTCATTTTCAATTTTTCTAATTCATTTTGTGCATTCATTCATTCACGTTTATGTTCATTTTGACGTATATCTGAGTTCATTAATTTTACATTCTTTTAATCAATTACACATTCATTGCTATATTTCTGAGTTCATTATAAAAGCCTGAACTACATCGAAACGCAAAGTAAAAAGTTTCTTAAAAAAGTCAAATGATATTCCAAACTCTTCTATCAAAAACAATTTTGTATTTCTTCCTCTCAGTTTTAAAAAGTGTGTTTGAAAAAAGCTCGCACATATCGAAGCTTTCACTTTAGGCAGGTGTTGGCAACATTAGAAAAACTACGAAAAGCTTTTTGACCGGTTAAGTACTTCAAAACAAAACAATAAACAATTTGTCAAAAAAGAAAATTTTCTGTTTTCGGGAGCTGGTTATGGTTAATGTTCAATAAATTTAGTTGAATATGCTTAATTTTACTTTAAAATTTGAAAACACAGTTGACATTTACTTCAATTTTATAATTTTCAAAATTGGTTTGAAACTATGAAAGAGCTTTTGTTTAGAAAACTACAGGATTTAAGTAATGAAAGCGCTACCTTTCAAGAAAAATAAACAAAATTATTTGATTATGTTTGTTTTCAAAAAATTGCCTAAAGTGAAAGCTTCGATATGTGCGAGCTTTTTTCAAACACGCTTTTTAAAACTGAGAGGAAGAAATACAAATGTGTTTTTAATAGAGGAGTTCGGGATATCATTTGACTTTTTTAAGAAACTTTTTACTTTCTGTTTCGATGTAGTTCAGGCTTAAATCATTTCCGACTTGAATCACTTATTAGTTTCTGTATTCACTTGTAGTCATTCATTCATTCACTTCTTTTATTTATTCATTCACTTCTGTATTTTTTCCACTTTTTTGTACTTGCACCAAAAAATGTTCATGTACCCTAGTAATCACTAGGTTTGCTCGTTCGAGCAATGGGTTTGCCTTGGGAGCACCACAAAGCGTTTTTTAAAAAACCTTAACTATCCCTGAATGTCATTTTTGCCCAAACTCACCTTAAAGTTTTTGAGGGGGCGAGTTCAGTTAGTGAAAAAACTGTAGTTTTCTTCAAATGACAGGGATGTGTGGTGCTCAAAGTTTTTTTTAAATTCGAAACCCCAGGTTTTTTTTTTAAGACCTAGAATTTGACAGTCTAGGCCAAATCAATTGAAAATGGATTCCTTTGGAAAGGTTTTAATAAAGTAGAACTCGAAAAGACCAATGTTTAGCATTTCATTGAAATTAAATATTAAATTAAATAAAGGGCAAACATCATCCAATAGATTTTTTATAAGATGCCAGTCACGGAAACATTTGTACACTTACCAGAGCTCACTTTCAAATAAGAGTCTGAACTCAAACCCCCAACTTATAAATAGTTCGTTTTGGTGTAAACTTTATAAAAATAAAGAGGTTAAGTTCTTTTACAAGTGTACTTTAAAAGAGCAAATTTTGAGCTCCTAAATTAACTGTCGGCCTTTTATTTTTTTTTTAGACAAATAGAGAAATCAGAACCGACAAATAAAAGAGATGCTTCAAAGGCTTTTGTTTGCAAGTTATCTGAAAGGCGTGCTAAATGTTTTTTGCTTGTCGAATGCGAGTCGTAAGGAAGAACACCAAAATGCTTTGTTAAAACGATGATATAAAATATATACACTCCCAGCATCATGCAATCCAGTGAGTTCGTAGATTTCTTTAAATGCAGTGCGTATGAGTTTTTTCTTTTGTTGGTCCTGGCCACGGTCAACTGCTCTAATGAACCAATTGGAGGACTTACTATCGTTTCGTTTATATATTTAAATAGATCAAGTCAAATAGACAATCAGAATACAAAACTGTTCCTATACCGAGTCGACAATAGAAACCAGTATCATAGTGAACAGCTGAGTAAGTGACAAGTTGAATTCACTTCACATAGCTGTGGTCTGTTCTTTTATTCTTGGATGTTACGCGATGTAACATCCGGTAACATTATGTCGTTCCTAAATGCAAAAAAGTTACGCGATGTAACATCGATGTCGTTCCTAAATGCAATGTTGAAGTGTCAGAATGTTACGTTTCGTAACTTTTTCCAACTCATCTCTGGGACTTGAGTTTCGATGTTGATCTGTCAAACCCCTCTAGAATTGTTGTTGCTCAGATTTGTTTTGGTTTTTTTTTCATTAATCTTTCAAAATTCTGTAAGCAGTTATTGATTTTCAATCTTGTTCATTTCAGATTTCTTTTTTCTTCATCAAAAACGAGTTTCTTTTAGCTGGTTTTATATTTTAAGAAATACTTTATTCTTATTTTTGACAGACCAACAAAGTGTAACATCGAGTCGTTCCTAAATGCAATCATGATTTTGTAACAAAGTCAAACATACACAACAACAACGATGATTTTGACACTACAACATCGCGTAACATCGAAGCTATTTAGGAACGCACCACTGGCATATTTCATCGTTGGTAGGTTTCAACAGTTTCTATAAAATCCACAAGGACGCAATTGCCATACTTCATTGTTGATAGTAATAGATGGCGTTACAAAAATCAACTATCTCGTCGGAGTATCTGCCAAAGACTGATGTCGATTTCCTTTGCAAAAACAAAAGCACTCTAAAAAAGTACTTTTTTTTCGTGCTCACTGGAACAGAAAAGACAAAATTCTTTTTTTATCATTGTATGTGTGCTATTTTTGACAGCCAACTATTCCCGTTTGTTTTGTTCTGCAATTTATATAGAAAGAATGTTTTCGAAACTTTAAATAAAATAATAAATGCACTAGGAAGAAACCTCCTCATCCGAATAATATTGTACACAACACTTTGAACAATATTATTCACAGAATGCCTTTCGTTTTGTGTAAGGAATTTCAGAATTTCAAACACTTCTTTGTTGGAATCAGAACTAGATGACGACTGATAAATATTTTGATAATTTCAGCTAAAATTGAGCGATCCATTTTCACAAAATAGTTTATTATTTATTTTAATTATCTCTCTTTCACAGTCCTTTAACCAAAAATGCAAAATAATCAAACTGCAAACTGGTAAACGTCAAATGTTTTGCGTTGGTGTACGTGAAAGTGCGTGTAAATCTTGCCTCTGAATCGAGATTCGTAAAAGTGCTTTTTCGGGGCAAAAAAAAAGTGATCTGGTGTCTACATGTAACGTATTTCGAGCAAAAAAGCACTTTTTAAAGTGCTTTTGTGTACCACTGGAAATCGACATGACTTTTCTTATCTACCAGCTTCTGCTCATTCTACCTGGTTATCAGTTTTGTGTGATTATATGATCTACTCTGTCAGCTCTCATTTTGCATAAATCGTTTAAATATATATAAATATACATACATAATTGCATTTTTTTAAATAAACTCACCTTGTTAGCAAAAATAGTCACAACAAATTTCCCTGGCTGGAATGTTTTAATAACTCGTGAAATCAAATCAGTATAGTTAGATGATGCAACGTTGCTTTCAAAGCTAACGTATGAGAAATCTGGTTCCGGTGTAATATGAATTGTCATGTAACAACCCTTAAAATAGAAAAAGAAAAATATTTATTTTAACTTGAACATTAAATCACGTTTCCAGATAGAAAACATAAAGTTCGTGCAAATCAGCAAAAAAGAAAAACACAATCAACACGTTTCGGATCCACTTACTTGAGGATAATTTCCAGAAATCTTTTTTGTTTTACACGATACAAGTTTAAGATGAAAAAATTAATATTTATTAGTTAACTAGAAAATAGACTGTAAATGCAACTTACATTCTTGGCTATGCCATTCATGGAATAACCACAAGGGTCGAATAGATAATCGTCAATAACCATTCCTGGAATAAGCTTGTGAATGCCAGCGCGCTGAAAAAATAAATACTTTATGAAATTATGTGTTCTTTGATGTTTTTTTTAATAAGATTTATTAGATAACTTGGTAAAATGGTTTAAGTTCAAGGCGAAGTAGAAAAACACAAGCATAATACAAAACAGCTAAATAGAAGCTGAGCATTGGAAACAGTTCTGTATTACATTGTTGACTGAGGCAGTTATATGAAAGTTTCAAAGAAGTAAACATATAAGCAAAAAACATTTTATGAGATGAACACACAGGAGCACAAATTAGTCACAGCACCTAATTAGAACCATAAATTCGACGTTTGTTGTAGCCAGGCGGAGTAGGAGGAAATATCCAACATTAAAGTAAAAAATGAAAACAATTCAAAAATGTTCAGTTTGATCAATATATCAACCCTGGACCGAACTTAAGAGCAGGAAATCTCCCTTTGAACAACTACCTAAAGACTTACTTCAACCGTTGCCGATTCAATGGGTCTGACAGGAGCCTGGGCACCTATGGAGACAGCAACATTGCGTTTTGGGCTAAGATTTTGCATCAGGAGCTTTGTATGATTTCCTGATTTAAACATTTTAAATACATTTAGTTCAACGAAAAATGGCTCAAACCTACTATGCCACATTTATTCTTTGACCCAATCCTAAAGATAGAAGCACCAACTCCAAGTCTTTTCATACACTGCCTAAACACACCGGTAATTTAAAACTAGCTATAAATGTGTTATAAATAAGTTGTTTTCGCATTGAAACGTTCAGTGTGTGTTTTTATGTCACCCTCAGAGAATAGAGAGACGACTAATAATAAATAAAAAAAGCATAAAATTGGTCAGTTGATATTTTGGTTTAATTGTGGCTGTTAATTAATAAACATTCTTTTATTGTGAACAGTGAGTATGGACTTAGAGTTGACACAAACCATATATGTACAAAGCGACCATTTTGAATTTATTCCGTCAATAAACCTCAGATTTCTGTTTCTTACACAAAAAAAGACTCTTTACGCCTTCGCCCCCATGCTAATCAATTGTATAGATGGGAATTGGTTACATAAAATCTACAAAATAAGCCATAAATTGATTGATCACGAACAATTTGTAATTAATTACAATTTACGCAAAACAAATTTCGTAAATTTGTAACCCAATTCATTCTCAACTTTCAAAAGTTCTGATCAATTTTGACTATAATACTACCTAAACATATTTCATCGATGGATTGACAACCACGAATTGGGCCCTAGCAGAACTGTAAACCCCACTATTCTAGGCAAGATCTGGGGCCGAATTTTCGCATCAGTGATCGAGTGACTAGGTACTTTCTTTCAAAATTCGCTCTATATAGCCAACATCCGTCTGCTTTATCGACTTCCATTCAAATACTGATAAAAGAATGTCAAGTTATGATACTCAATTGGTCGATAATGTGAGAAGTTATGCCAAAAACACATAATTCAGTCACGTATTACTCGATCACGTGTACGGTAATTCTACCCCTGGTCTGGTATATTGATGGGTCAAAAATGATTTTTTTTTGTAAATTCTCCTGATTGAGTTCTTCAGCAACGTCATTTACTCGTCTATGTATATTCCAGATTAAGGTATTAGCTATCAATCTCAAGAATGCTAAATCCGTCCGTAAAACAATTTTTAATTCAAATAGTGAAGTTGCCCACCTGTCATAAGGGCCAAACTTGTTTAGGAGATCATAATGCCCTCATAGTTTTAAAAAAAAACTGTTATTGAGTTGTAATGTAAAACACAAAGGCTAAACTAGATTCCTTCAGCCAAATCTTGCGGAAAATATACATAAGGAAACAATCCCGAAATCCAAATAGATTTAAAGATTTGTGCTAAATCCTTTTTCTCTTGCATATTTAAACCCATTGAGTTGATATTCAAATCATGTTGGATGCCTTATACCTACATATGCAATGCATTTCAATTGGGTTCTTGCATTTGCTTTTGGTATAAGTTTTATTTTGCAATTCTAGGAATTAAGTATGACAATTAAAGAGCCGACACCCGACAAAGGGCAATGATGTTACCTCTTCCATTAATCGTTTCTGAGCCTTTCTTTGAAGTGGGTTAAAATCACTTAAAAAAATGGAAAGAATATCTTATTTGCATAATCCAATAGGGGTTGCGAATCTCCTCTCTCCAAATATGCTCCAAACAATTTGTGCTTCAAACAACTTGTTCTAGAGACTATAAAAAATACCACTTTTAATTGATTCATTTTGACTTTGCTTTAAAGAAAACAGTATTAAAAAAAAATTAAGAGACTGAAAAACACAGGTTAAAAGTATTGCATCATGATCAAAGAGAACAGTCCATAAAAAGATCTGTGTGGCTAATTTGATTGCGAAGAAGGGTTGTGAACATCTGTTCGTAGAAGCTATTTAATTGAATGCAACGTTATTTCATTAATATTACCAATATATCAATTTTAAATTGAATTACGTTAAGAAATCAAATAATCTGGTTGAACATTGAAAACTACCTACTTAAACAAATTTATAAGTGATGCTCAAAAGGATTTCTATAAACTTTCAGGAGATACTTAGTGCTTCAAAAAGTAAGTCTCAACATTTTCCTTTAAACATTTTGTAATGTCTTTAAAGTGTTTTTTTTTTTTTTTTAAATAAAAATTTAACCTAACATTTAACAATCCCTACAAAGTTGTACATCCCGTTTATTGATTTCGTTCCCTCGTCTATTAGTTGAACAAACAAGAATCACAATTCAATATACAGTTGCTGATGAGAGTGATTCTTGACCTTGACATTTAGAAAACATTATTACTTTTCACTACTTTCGTTCCATTGATGGGTATATACGAGTGTACAAAACCACTTTTCCTCTTGTAACAATGTTATTGGTTGAAGTGAGGAAACCATACATCTGTTAGCTGACTGCAGCTTGATTAACCTTGAACTTTTCATTGAATTTAACCACAAACAAACGTGTACATTTTGTATATCTATTCACATACTAACCTCAGTAGCTTCAATTCCATTGGAACACTCATCTTTAGAAAAGATTGACATCACTTGGGGATCCAATTCTGTCATTAGAATTTCAATTGTCTGATCTGGATCGGGCATATTATGCGAGTCTTGAATGCGTTTGGGAATTCTTTCTCCTCCCCCGCGGCTCAATGTATACAGATACCAACATTCACGATTTACCGAACCCAAACAATAGGCTCGCCCATCATCGAATATTGAATCCAATAGTGCTACCTCTTCGTCAAATCCACGATGGGGTGAAATCTAAAAAGAATGAAAATGTTTTTTGTTTAGAATTGAAAAAAACCAATCAATTGCATTGAATAAATTTACCTGCAAATCAGGACGTTTAAAATTCTTTCGGGAGTAGAAAAGATCTTCAACATCATTGTAGCCGATTTCTTCGGCCATCTCAAGTAGTGGCTCCAAGCATTGAAGAGGTGTTGTATTGCCACAAGTTTTTAAAATCCAACGACGTTTAGAAACAAACATGCTGCTCTCGCTGTAAAGAGAATTTATGTTAAACTAGTCTTAAATGTCTAGGACCTGTTAAATTCAATGTAAAAATAAATTATTAGTTTGAGGAAAAAGAAATGAGGATATTATTTATTTAATAGAAGCAGATGTCTGATTTTTATTTAACAAGGGAAGTCTTGAGCACAACCAACTGTTTTCTGAGAACGCATTTTCAAGAATTTGTGTTTTAACACGGAGCTGGCATTTAAGCAGAGGTCACCATAGAGGAAGTGAATGCTTTACTCATGAATGTGAATGGAACTCATATAAATAGGGCACGAAATGCAATATTTGAAAACAAACAAAAAACAGACAAAAACAGCGTCCGCACTATGTCGAAATATCGGTTTGTGTGGTATACGTTAATTTCAACAGATTCCGGACGTTATGACGACGTTCCTCCAGGCCAATACAACTAAAAAAGAAGTCGATCAGCACGTCTACACAACGGGTTAACCTATAAACTAATGGAACTGGGCATTCCAGGGTAGTTGGCCAATATATTTAACAATTTGCCGATGAATATTTCAAACTAGATGTTTCCCGGCTTAACTTGCGTTGCGTTGGCTTTGGATACAGAAATTGTATTTTACTTCGTTCCCAACAGAGAACTAAACTGAAACCGAACACTGCAAGTGTGACCTAAACTGAGAGTGTGTTCAGTGCATTAAAAAACAAACATTTTCAGAAAAAAAATAGTGTCCACGAACTCCGCGCGGAAGAAGTGAAACTTCACTTCAAAAACTAGGTATTAAATATTTTCTCAAACTTCCACCGAAGAACACATTTCCCTACAATTAAATCGTCTGGCTGAATGACGAATTGCGAGCAGGCCGAAAAGTATGCAATCGATAATCCGCGTTAAACGGGTAACGCAACCATCTTTGGAAGTCGCATAAGAGGTTTCACTGTAAAAAAAAACCGAATATGGGAAAATCATTCAAATATCGTCGCTAAGCGATTGCAGTTCAATTTTTTCGATTTTCATTTTAACTCAGATGACTCTAGTACTGAAGTAAAGAACCAGCCTTTAAAAAAAGGAGATTTTACATGAGAAGATCCCTTGGATAGATAGGTACGAGTGCGGGTCAATTAGTCAGTGCCTTTTTGAATTTACCGCTTCTCAATTGAAATCGCAACACTGCTCCCGTCAACAGTCATCTGTCAGATAACTCTTGTCAAAAATTTAACAAGCTCTGACATTTGTTTGTTTTTGACAGCCGTTAATATATCAGACTACCGCGTTGACTGAGAAGAAAATGGAAAACCCGAGAAACCCACTGTTTTGACTGTTGTTTGGTCTGCGGTGTGTTGTGGTGGATCCGCTTTTCGTCCTCGGTAACCGAAACGGCACAAAAAGTCGTTCAAAACTCACAGGAGACCAAACAGCAGTCAAAACAGTGGGTTTCTCGGGGTGAATCACTTGTTTCCATTTTCTTCTCAGTCAACGCAGTAGTCAAAAACAAACTAGATGTCGCAGGGTATTCAATTTTTGACAGGAGTCAACTGACAGATGACTATTGACGGGAGCAGTACTGCCATTTTAATTCAGAGGCGGGAAATTCAAAAAGTCATGGACTTATTGACCCGCCCTCGTATAACAACAATTTTCGGATATCTTCAGATAGCTTCTTGGTAGAACTGAGTTTCCACCCCTGTCAAATATTTAACACATAAACAATAACCAACAACTATCCGGACACCTTTATTGAACGCCATCAATAAAAATCTTGGTTTCTTGTCGTTTCACACACCAAAGAAATTCTTGAACATACGAGGGCGGTTTGATAAGTCAGTGCAACTTTTTGAATTTCTCGCGCAGTTAGGTACTCCAAATGCAACAGTGCTGCCGTCAACTGTACTGTAATCTATTAGCAACTGTCAAATTATGAGCAAGCTACGTCATGCAGTTGGTGTTTGAAAGCATTCAGAGCAGACAACCTCGTGAATTTTTACGAAAATGGAAAAAAGGGAATTTCGTGTGCTCACTAAACATTACTTTTTACGTAAACAGTCCTTCACTGAAACTAAGGACAGGCTTGATAAATACTAAGGGGACTCGGCACCATTAATTTCAATGGTAAAGAAGTGGTTTACAGAGTTCCGTTGTGGTCGTACCAGCAAAAGTGACGCCGAACGTTCAGGTCGCCCAAAAGAAGTGATCACGCCGGAAATCGTCGATAAAATCCATGAAATGATATTGGATAATCGGAGAACGAATGTGCGATAGTTGGCTCATGCTGTAGGTATCTCAACTAAACGGGTACATCATATTTTACACGAATATTAGGAGATGAGAAAACTCTATGCGACATGGGTGCAGCGATTGCTCACACGCATAATTGCAATCCAAAAGAATGGCCAAAATCCACGAATTGAGATACGAACTGCTACCCCATCCAGCATATTCTTCAGTTTTATCCCCCTGCGATTATTATCTGTTTCCAAACCTAAAGAAATGGCTGGGTGGTAAAGATTTGAGTCGAATGAAGAAGTCATTATCGAAACAATAACGCGTATTTTGAGAGCCTTGAGAAAACCGATTAATTGCAGGGAATCAAAAAAATTAGAAAAGCGCTGGACTAAATGTATCGAGCTAAAAGGTGATTATGTAGAAAAATAAAATGTTTATTTGCCGCAAAAAGTTTGTTTTATTCAAAAATTATTAAATCATTAAACGCACTTTGTGCACTTTTTATGGTAGAGTAGAAGCAAACCTATATTTTCAAGATTTGAAGACTTAAAAAACAACCCACGGAAGAACAAGTGATTCATGAGCTTTGCTGTATGAATGTCACTCTCGATTTCGTTTTCTCATTCCAAATTCAACACAATTTCTTATATAAACGCAAATATTAATAATTTTATTACCTAAATAAAAATGGAGGAGCTTGTTCGTAACAAAGGTATTATTTTCACTACCAGTTCAAGTTGCAATTCGTTACATTAAATTCTCGCGAAAAAACAAAACGAATGTAAATACTCGTTTCGTATGCATATCTTTTAATTGGAAAATGATTTCTCCCTTGTGTTCATGGAAGTAATCAAAAACAAGCAAAAGACATTCGAGTTTATTTTAAACAAACAACACAGCTCATTCAAGCAAAATAATAAAACAAAACTTTGGCCAAACAATTTATAGAAAAACAACAACAGATTCACATACACCCACAGAGTTGTTATGGTATGTATAGAATTGTTTTTGAAGAAAATCCTTTGAGACCATCTGTCCGGTCACCGATAGCAAGAAGCACGCTTCATTTTTTTTTTTTTTGCTCTATGAGGCACAGGTATTGGTTTCGCAAATGTGTAAGCAAATAATTTTTTTTGGGAACAGAGCTGGAGATGCCAGAATCTTATCTCAATATATTTAAATTACGTGTCACGATGTTTGCCCGCGATGGACTCCTAAACTACTTAACCGATTTTAATCAAATGTGTACACCGTGTGCAGTTTGGTCCAACTTGAAAGATAGGATAGCTTACATCTCAGTTTATGTTACGTTAGCCACAGCAATGCGTGGCCGGGTCAGCTATATGTACATATATGTTCCCACAGTCAATTCTGAAAGCTTGAGCAGTAATGATATGTCTTAGAACCTTGCTAGAGCCTTTTTAGAGGCTACACATGTAGTAACTAACTAACTCCCACGCAATAGTTCGGAGCTCTATACGGTACGTCACTAATAATTTTTTTTACTTACACAGACATTAGTTTAATATACAAAAAACTGGTCTTAGTCAAGACTAACACAAAGATGATGAAATGCTAAAAAAAGAGGATTTTGCCGTCGGTCTGAGGACGAAGCCTAGCGCTGCGGGCTATGCATTAAACTACGTACACCTTTTGTTTTCAAGAAACAATTTTTTTAACAAACGTTTAAAGTTTTTGTCCCGAATTTCTTCAAAACACAAATCTGAAATCTTTTTCTAAAACCGCTCCTTTCAAATGCCACTACACAATCAGCAAATACACGCGACCCGTGTGGTGCACCTATGTCTACTTTTGTTTTTAAAGTAGACTATAGGCGTTTTTCTTTTTTAGTTCCGAACAGAGAAGTGAAACGTCAAAAACGTAAGAGTATTTCTTTTTCAGTTCAGCGACATCTGAACGCTCAAAATGCTTTTCTTTTTTCTTCAGAACACTACGCGAGCGCGCTCTACGTGCTCGAAATAATATGACGGGGCATCTAGAGCAAGAGTCTGAGCGCAGCCAACTTCATATAGCTCAGTTCAGAACACGTTCACGATGTTCGTTCTCCGTTCAGTTCATGGTTCGGAACTAAAAAAGAAAAACGCCTATGTTTGTTTCATCAATTTTGTTTGCGAAAATTTATAGCCTTCAAAAACTTTTGGCAACAGAGTTCGTTGTGTACCTGACGCACTTTAATGTTTGTGATGACAGCAAAGTTTTGAGGATTATGACATCGTATTGGGCGCAAGACTCTGTTAAATATAAACACTGTATACAGACATTGCGAAATCGAAAAGGTCATCATATTAGCATCCGTCAATACAGAAATAGTTAAAAATATCTTTAGCCCGACAGCGAGTTGTGTTTACTTTGTGATATTTTGAACAAGTGGATGGTGGACATCGAGGTATTTTTGGATTTATCTAGTTATCTAGGAGGAGGCATAGTACATTTGGTATACTTACCTAAGTACATAGGCATCGATTTGATCATTTCGAGAGAAACTGATGATTTCACAGCGAACCGACTTGAGAAGAGCATCCCACATTGGTCTGAAAAAATTAAAGAGAAATATTGTTAATGGGAGTGTTATTTAGTGATATATATTTTTATAATCAGACACGACACTATTAATCATAAAATAAAGTGTTGCAATATACCTATGTGTATATTGATTGAAAAACAAGTTCTGCGATCAAAAAAAACTATAAAGAGGAACACCCCATAAAAACTATTAGTGATAAATTTCAATAAACCCTAGAAGTGATTTGTTAAAGATACTAGTATTTTTGGCGACAAGCTGATTTTTTAATTTCTTTTCCGGTGAAATCAAAATGAAGCCATCGGTAAAATATTAATAAAAACGATCGTTGTATTACCATTAACATAATCAATATATTTATTTACGTACGTAGGTATCTAGTGAAAAAGAAACGACAAATATTTGCTAATGATATATACCACTCCTAGTTTGCTTTTTATTTTTAAAAAAGTTTTATGACGTTGAGACTAAAAATCAGTTTGGACTTTTGTATTTCAGGACGAAGTTAGTTTGGTTTTTCGCTGTCGTACAAACAGCTATTTTAGAATTTAGTTATATGCAGATGTACATAAATTTTCATGACGTTTCACAGATTTTTAGGCGAAAAATATAAATTTAAGAGAGATGACGACCACGACGAATACTGAGTAATTTAAATTTGTTACTCATTTGTTATTTGCTGTTGTTACTTTTCTGTTTATCGGTTGTTGAAAAGAATCACCACAGGGCCTCTGAGTTATCGGTTATCGCATAAAAACATGTAGGCATCAGTTCAGTGAAATAAGCCGAGCAGATTCAATAAGTTCCGTCGTTCTAAATTCAAATTGAAAACAAAGGAAAACACAGCGATGGGTATTATATCTTGAAGAATCAATCAAAATCCATCAAAGAACAGAATTGAAACCAATTTCCATTTTAAATGGATTTTCTGATGCATGGCTTCGCCAAATAGATTTTACTCTATGTGAGACACAAGTCCAAAACTGGATTACGGACTTATGTCCGACAGAAGTACAAGGAAACAGACCACGGGGTCAGTCTACTTATTTAAGGGAACATAGTAATAAAGTCTTCTTTCGTAGGACAATTATTATAGTTATCTTGCTCTTAGCCTTAGGTTAGGTTAGGTGGAAGTGGCTGTCAGCCAATGAGTACATTGCCTGACACACTTAGGCCGCAAGGGCCCATTTTGATACCACAGAGATCAGCAAGTTAATCACCTATTGATCTCAGAAACCCGATGTTAGATTAACGAGTTGATCACTTATTAATCTTCCATTACGGGACTAGCCGGTTATTCACCTGCTAGTAGAACCACGCGGAACTTTTAATGTATTTCGAAAGACTTTTAGGGTCTATGTAAGCTAAGTCGCTAGTATCATCGAAGAAGAATTCCCCGAGATGAGTTTTCCTCCTATGAAGTAGTGCAGGGCATGAGCAAAGAAGGTGTTGAACGGTTTCCTCCTCCTCGCTCTTAGCCTTTATCCCGGTGAATTTTAAAGTGATAACTTCTTATGGGAGGGTAGACCGCTTCGTTACGTAGCGCGTTACGGTGGTGGCGGCAGTCTATCTGGCTTCCCTTTCTGTCATGCATAGGGCTGCGATAGGCAGGTTTTAAAATTATAATTTCCCCATGACACTCTCTTGGGAAAATTTCTTCCGCTTCGCTTTTGACTGTTCGGATAATCGGATAATAAAATTATAGCCAAACAAAAATGTGCAGTATAAAGGCCAGTGAAATGCACATAATATTCTTACAAGAACCCCTCTGAAAAAAATGCTTAAACGCTACTGCATTCCCATGAAAGTCATTCTAGAACTGACTGTGCACTGATTGGCTGATCTGGTTCAACATGCTTTCAATTTACAAATGCATACCGAGTTGCCTTTATCAATTTACCAATATTTGCTTTGCATTAATATTAAATTTAAATTTAAGCCATAAAGCGAACGATATAAAATGTATAATTTACAAATGAAAAGTAAAAATTGTGCAAGAGAGGACTGACTGACTAGGCAGTTAGACGATATAAGGGTTATTGACTTCAAGAGCTGGAAAGTTTAATTGAAAACGAAAGTGTTGATATTTAAGTTGTGTCCGAAACCCATGTCACAGACCTCGACAATTTAGAATATTTCCATCTTGAAGGATTTTTTCCTCCGTTTAGTAAAAGTGAGTTAAAATATACTGGTGGTGCAGCAAGATATGAAAGAAATAACTTTAAATGTCGTGCGATAAACAAAAAATACCGACTCCATGTCCATATGCAATACTGGGGTATAGTGGTTACAAATGCAATATGAGAACTTTCCTGATATATATATATATAATATATATGTGCAATATACAAAATTGAAAATCTGGCAACCCTAACCCTAGAGGAGGATATTAAAACACAGATTTAAAGATTATTATTTCTACAAAAAATTAAATCTAAAATTAGGTGTCTACCATCAGTATTGACAGAGAAATCGAATTTAACACAGGTCAGGGACACCAAAGTTAATCTTTATTAAATTTTCAAAAAGTGATGTCAAAGTTGAGAAACGGACTTTACTGAAAAACTTTTTCTTAGAATATGACCAAGAATCACATCCCAAAGTATGTAACACGAATTAGGAACACCCTGTATACATGTGCAATATATAGGTCTCTCGTCTTTCGTCAAAAAGTGTTTTTTATGACGAGCTCGAAAACTGGATAGAATATCTGTTACATCGTGGAAGTTTGATATTAAAGGCGAAGCCGACGTAAAAAAAAAGACTTGTTAGATACATATAACAAATACGACACATATAACAATGCGACGCATTTCAAATATTCTGAATAATAATGGCCTACATAATATGGTAATCATAACGAATCAACAAGAATAACCAGATTTTCAACAACACTATTTGACTATAAAGTGCATGCAAATTTTGATAAAAATTTAAAAATAAGCGACCATGAAACTATTCAAATATTAATTGCAAACCAACAAAAGATTATCAGTAAAAAAAAAAGTAAGATATTGTGCATATAACCAAAATTATCTTTTGTTTGTTTTTTCGTATAGTCGAAATCCCATTGTTTGTAAATATGAATAGTGAACAATCCTTACAGATACAGTTTATTTTTTCTCTTATAAAATTGATAAGATAACAATAAATTAAGCAATATTAATAAATACAAAAATATAAAAGAAAAATTTAACATTCTGTATTCAAATTACAATGTATTGAATATATATATATATTGAATATATATAGTATTGAATGCCACTTTAATATAAGAACATCTAATTAAAACAATATTATGGGTGGGGTGACCCTCAGACTAGAATTAGACTATAATTTAAAGTTATGAAAGTACAAAAAGAAAAACTTCAAGCAAAGTACAAAGTACAAAAAAAGAAAACAAAATAAGGAATATGAAACAATAATATATAAAACTCGCAGAAAAACTACAAATTCTTAAACCAGAGTATCAGAAACAAAAGATTCCAAGTTTGAATAATCCAACTCTGAAAACCATAGTTTTAACTGACTAGTAAACATACCAGGAGATGTAATCAAAAAAATCAAAATGTTTTATGTGATCAACTTGTGCTTAACTTTAAAAATGTAATTAATGGTATGGTTAAAAATAAACAAGTTCCTTTCAATAACGCGTAGTGGTTCAACAGTGAACTCAGGAGAGCAAAGCTATTGAAAATTAACTCATAATAATATGATTGGTCTGTGTATCAGTAGTGCAGAAATGACGGAATTCTGTGTTAGATAATTAGTACAATTTTATGTGATAAATTTAACAACTCTTTTGTTGATTCCATAAAAGAAACAACCCGATCTGTGATTTACTCTGATTACTTTCACTTAAAAGAAGAGTGCAATATAGATTTTAAGTTCAGATTCGTGATCATAGAAAATAGGCGTGTGTTATAAAAAAAAGTGCCTAATGCAAAAAGTCTTAGTGAATACAAACCAGTAAATATGATGCCTTTATACGAAAAAATTCTAGAAAAACGGTTGCAATATTTTTGGCTCAAAGTATTTTAAGAATTATTGTACATACATACACTGCCAACCACTAGGATGAGGCCACAAATTTTGCGATCGATTTTCGCTTTTTATACCTGGTGGAAGCTATGTACCCGGAAAAGTTTATTACCAGTTAATAGATACGTATTTTCCCAAAACAAATTCATAAAATTTGAGAGTATAACGAGATTTACAAGGAGAGAAGAAGGGAAGAACACCGACTTCTCAAAAACAAAAAGAAGCAGCATGAGAAGCGCTCGTTTGAGGAAATAGAGAGGTGACATGACAGGAACGAGATTCGGAAGTTTTACCAAAAGGTAAAAAGATCCTGCCAGGGTTGCAAGCCCCGAACTCAAGCCTGTAAAGACCAGCAGGGAAACATAGTTATAGAGTCACAGTCGCTACTGAGGATCTGGAAAGATCATTTCTGCAGACTGCTTAACGGCGATGAGGATACAAATTCCGCTGTCAGGCAGATTGCCCCATTCAGTCTGGACGATGATCAAGAATGCCGTCCTCCCGACCTAGAAGAAGTTAAGCTTGCTATATGCAAACTTAAATCAAATATTGATGCCGAACTTTTCAAGGCAGCTGGAGATCAGTTGGAAAGGAGCATGCACCAGCTGATCTGCATGATATGGTCGGAAGAAAGCATTCCCGATGAATGGAACCTCAGTATCGTATGCCCGATCCTAAAGAAAGGAGACCCTCACAATTGCGCCAATTATAGAGGAATAAGCCTCCTTAACGTCGCTTATAAGATCTTGTCTGCTGTAATATGTGAACGTCTGAAACCCCACGTCAACAACTTGATAGGTCCTTATCAATGTGGTTTTAGACCAGAGAAGTCCACAATAGACAAAATTTTCACATTACGGCAGATCTTGGAAAAAACCCGAGAACGTAATATCGATATTCACCATCTCTTTATCGATTTCAAGGCCGCGTAGCACAGTATCTACAGAGATGAGCTGTACAGAGCCATGTCTAGTTTCGGCATTCCTGCAAAACTCGTACGACTATGCAGGATGACTTTGGAGAATTCACGCTGCTCCGTCAAGGTCGGTAAAGAACTCACCGAGACCTTTGATGTCGAAAAAGGCTTTAGGCAAGGCGACATACTGTCATGCGATTTCTTCAACATCATACTTGAACAGATTGTACAAAACTGAAACTCCAACACCAGAGGAACAATCTTTCAAAAGTCTGTACAATTACTCGCCTATGCAGACGATATTGACGTAATGGGAAGAAAAAAGCGTGATGTCATAGGTGCTTTTGCGAGTATTGAAACAGAAGCGGCAAAAATGGGTTTGATGGTTAATGAGGGCAAAACAAAGTATATGCTGTCATCAAATAAGGACACAGAACATCGACGAATTGGACAAAACGTCACAATAGACAGACATAACTTCGAGGTAGTACAGGACTTCGTCTACCTAGGATCCGCTGTAGACCCGGACAACAACATCAGTGCGGAGATCAAACGGAGAATAACTCTTGCCAACCGTTGCTTCTTTGGGTTAAGAAGGCAATTGAGAAACAATACCCTCTCCAGAAAAACCAAGGTAACCCTGTACAAGACCTTAATCATCCCAGTCCTGCTTTACGGCGCGGAAGCATGGACCTTATCGAAAGCGGATGAGGAAACCCTTGGTCGTTTCGAAAGAAAAATTCTCCGAATGATCTTTTGTCCCGTATGCGAAGACAATGTGTGGAGAAGAAGATACAACAACGAGCTGTATGAGCTGTACCGCGACATGGGCATAGCCAGAAGAGTACGCATCGCGAGGCTACGATGGTTGGGCCATGTAGAGCGGATGGACCCAAACGCTCCGGCTCGTCGGGTGTTCGAAAGCACATTGCAGGGGAAATAGCGGAAGGGGAAGACCTCGTCTTAGGTGGCGCAATCAAGTGGATGAAGACCTCAACCGACTTGGAGTGCGAAACTGGAGAGAGCTCGCCCGAAATCGAAGTCGTTATAGAAGGATGTTGGTTGAGGCCCAGGTTCACCCCGAACTGTAATGCCCACCTAAGTAAGTAAGTAAGTAAGTAAGGCTACATAGCTTCCACCAGGTATAAAAAGCGAAAATCGATCGCAAAATTTGTGGCCTCATCCTAGTGGTTGGCAGTGTATATCAATTGATCTGTAAACTGCAAAATGTGAACAATAATAAACTACAAGTTTTTTATAAACGCTCAATTCTTCGTTACAATTACAAGTTAAAATATTAAAAATTGAAAAAGCAGAATATTTATAAAGTTTCTTCACACTTCAACTTCAGTTCAACTCTCTCTCTCTACATAAGAAAAGCAGTACTTTGTGAACACATCCTAGAGTTTATTCTAAATGTCATCGCTAATTTGCGTTAAATTGGAATATAAATGGCAAAATGCAAATATGGCAAACGAAAAAAAGCAGTTAGTTTCGCAATAATGTGTTAGAAAATGATTTTACCTTCCAAAGATGACTTTTTTCTTTCAAATTTTTAAATTCAATGTCACGGACACCAAACCTAAAACCTGAAAATGATGTGAATAAAATAGCGTTTTACCGGGGACATGAATTTGGTGGTAAGGCACTTTCAAATTAAGCAAGCTTATCAAATTTATTTGAAACCGCACTCTCATGTGTGACAAAGCATTAAGAGCTTGCGAAACAACACGTGACGGACGGAAGTGTCACGCCCACGGGCGTAGCCAGGTTTAAGTTTCGGGGGGGGTTTTAGAAAATAAAACTAATGGAAGTGCATGAAATAAATAACCGTTATATTATATGAAAAAAAAGAAGGTTCATTTGATAATATGCATTATATGTATAATCAACCTTCTGTTTTAGTTTTTAAATATATTCACTACTTCATCTACGTCAATGTCTATCTCGTAGTGAATATTCATAAGAGCCAAGCCGTTCAGTATGTTTTCATTCGTTGTGTTCCGCAAGTAGTTTTTAAGTCTCCGTAGGCTTGAAAAAGTGTGGAAACAGGTATGGCAGCCAATATTTGTAGCAACGTGTAAATAATTGGACATAATGTTTTATCGTACTTATTCAAGCATTCCAAAGCGGATTTTGGACTAGGGGAGGAGATAGTCATAGCTGCTTTCCAAACTTCAAGTTCTGCTTTGACGACGGATGTGCTTCTTTCGGGTAGCACTGCCCTGCCGAATACATAAAAATTGCGTCTTCGATTTCAGAACTGACTGCAAAATTTGAAGGCAGCACACCAGATGATGGTAATACTACTTTACGGTGTTTCGCAAACCTCTCGGTTGTGCTGTAGTGTGCTGTAGAAATGGAACGAATAAATTTATTTTGCCATACATGTGTATATCCGACGCAGAAGTGTTAGAGCGATTAAGTTACACTCTGGTTTTAATCTTCTTAAAACAAAGCGAATCTCAAAAATAGTCTTATGTGGCCCACAATGGAAAAAATTCTCTTAAGGGGGAAGCTGGTCTAGAATTTTGAAGAAACCAAAGTTTTTTTTATCTTAAAAGGTACTTTAGGGGCTTAAAAATAACATACCAAAGGATGAATGCCAGCAAAAATGTCTAAGTGCCCAAACTTTCCATTCTGCGGCAGCGCCCCACAGGTATGCCATATGATTATTTTATAGTACTTAAAACTTTAAACGCGTTTTTCTCGAAATCACTTTTTTGGAACTGGCCGAAGGCATAACTCGAGCAAATCTTCACCGATCTATACGAAATTTTCACAGTACATTCGAAATACCTCTCTGCGGAGACGTACGTAGGATTTTTTTTTTATGTTGCATAGTTTTTTTTAATCAACATTTGTTTTTAATCAACATTTTTAATCAACATTTTGTCTTTTTTTTAAAGTGAAAATTTTAATGTTTAGTTCAAACGTGCACCATTGCGCGAACAAAAAATATCGAAAAAATCCTACGTACGTCTCTTGCTGTTGTTATATATTCGGGATTTTGTCCCAGGACCAAAATTAAGGAGGTTACATCTTCGACCATGGACCCGTCTAAAAAAAGAGGGGCCTCCGAAGAAATGCTGAACAGCCGCCATTTTAAATTTAATTGACACGAAAAAATTTGTATTTGTATATTAAAACCTAAATTATAAAACCCCTTTCACAGATTTTCGATTGATCTTTTTGTTGAGTCACAAAAAATTCACAATTTATGCCCATTTTTTCACGCTTTAAACCAGCTTCCAGGTTAGAGTGAGAATCCTTTTAGAGAACCATTATGCAGGGGTTCTGTGGGGTTTTGATAATGTTTTGTCGCAAGCAAGCATTTTTAGTAATTGCAATTTCCAAATGAAAATTCTTTAAATAAGCCTTTTCTTTGTACCATTCTAAATCAATAACCTATCGGCCTAATAGTGCGTACTGATACGGCACGAAAATATACGATAGCTACCGAATGCGATCAGCCAATCGACTACGGCCGGCGCTGCGGCTGGCGGGCGGCAGAGAGAGCGAATCGAAAATACATTACTAGTGTAACTATACGTTATAAAAGTAAGTTATGCCAATTAAGAAAATATATTCTTACATTTCGGGGGGGGTTTGAACCCCTGAAACCCCCCCCCTGGCTACGCCCATGGTCACGCCCTCATATAAATTGTTTCTTTTTTCACCTCAATACCTGCCAACCAACTGCTCAGTAAGCAAGCTTCGACTTTTTCCTTTCAATTTATTCGCACGTCTAAATATATGAAAAGCGCACTAATCCAATGATCTAAGTTTTTTCATAAAACAGATTTCTATTCGTATCTACACCTTAATAAATGGCAAAGGTTAATCATTTCAAAACCTAGAGAAAGTTGGAAAAATTATGTATAGCACAAATTAAATCCCTCTCATTCTCACTTGAATTATGCAATCTTTACTTTCACAAAAGCAAAAGCGAAAAATATTAACAAATACAAATTGAGAGCAAATGCAATTGCTTTCCATTTTCCTTTGTTTTTGTTGCAATCATTATTATTATTTGCGTCCATCGAAAATAAATTCTTATTCTTCTATTACACTTTTGTAACTATCAATAAAAAGTGCCGCCCCCACCCACGACTCTCATAAGAAAGAAAAACAACTCTATTCCCGTGCGGTCTGTCACCTTACCTTGACATTGACCGTAGTCGCTATCGTCAACCAAAAAGAAAAACAAAGATAGTATTTCTTATAAGGTTGCGTTCTTCCGTCTTTTGAAAATAATTGTGTTTATTTTTTATTGTCCAGTTCATTCCGTTTTCTATAGAATTTGTTGCAACATATAAAGTTCAGAAAAAAATAAACAAAAAGAACTCGTAATGAACGCAAATACAAAAGTGCACATACGCCCACTCTATGTAGTTGAAAACGCTCTCTATATATATTTACATGAATGGATAAAGTTTGCAAATTGCTTTAAATAGGATTTGATGTGGAATGGCAGCGCAAAGTACAACGGGCGTTTTTTGGGGGTCGTTGTTGGGATGGGAATTAGGGATTTGGTTAGAACTCTTGTACTTTCTCAGTCTAAACGCGCCTCTGAGAGAGAGAGTGGGTAAAAGAAACAGACCAAAGTGTTTTTAGGGGATGATGAAGTGAGTGATGTTTACGGTTTTTGCGCTTGGTAAGACATGCATAGATTTTAGAATATGCCACATGCATTATGAAATAGTTTTGTCTGTGTTTTTTGTTTCCCGAGATGAGCTTGCATCTCTCTCTTGTGTTATGAGACACAATGCTAAAAGTTTGTATATGATTTTGAATTCCACACAAGAGCGGAACCGTGTAGACGTAGAGCAGATTAAATAAATTATGAACCCAATGTTCAACTTTATAATGAGTAATGACTCTTCATGATGTTAATTCGTTTCGGCTAAGAAAAGACGATGTGGGTGTAGGGTGGATGATGTTTAGACAAGTAACAAAAGAGTTAAATAAAAAAAGCGGGGTTCAAGGTGAAATTTGGAAGAAAACCTGAATACATTTGGACCTAGGGACTTTGGATTAGCATGTAAACGAGTTAACAGATCATGGCGCAATTCCTCGTTAAAAAGAGATTATGAACGCGATCCAACAAAAAATAAGTATGGTGGAACAGTATTTTAGACAACAACTTCATCTGAGTTGCTTAGAAGGCCCTTGGAAGGAGTCAGTGTTTTTTTTTTTTTTTTGCATAAATATGTATACAAACTCGACAAAAAAGAGAAACCTAAGTCAAAGACAGCCAGAAGAATATGGAAACTATTAAGGAAGTTGCAAAATTTTGGGTTGCTAGTATCATTAAGAAACCAAAACAAGAGGGAAAACCACAAAAAAGCTTCGACTCTCTAGAAGCTGATTTTATAAACTAAATAAAGTGGCAGTTGAGATTTCACTAACACAACAAAAATTGGACAAGAGTAAAAGTAAAGGTTTGACCTCTTATTATTGTTTCTTTTTGTCATTACCAACGCAAATTGAATAAACTTTACTATTTTTGAGGCTTTGACTATAAGGCTTGGAATCAACAAGCGAAGACTGAAACTAAATTTTGAATTTTTCGTGCACTGATTTTGATTGTTTATTGTCATGGAATGTATTCCAGATTTTCATTTTGCGGTTAGAATTGAGGCACTATAGGTTATTAAACTTCAAAACCATAACATTATGTCCTAGCTACTTTCTAATACTCGCTATTACACTTAAGGAGCATCCAAAAAGACTTCAATGGCATTCTTACATCTAGATTAGAGCCGACAATGCAGAGTGGGCGTCATTGTGGGTGTGGTCCCCGGGGAATTAAATATACTTCACTACTGTGCAAGTGATCAAAGGAAGCTTGAAAACTTTTTGAGAAAGGTCTTATCCAACTTCCGACTTCTTCGCAAATATCCAAACCGGTATCAAAGTCATAAAACAGTGCGCGGCAAATTCATCAGAAAAGGATTAGCCCTTCATCAAAGGCAATCGTAGGTGAAAAAAGTGATTCCAACTGACTTTAGCCATCGATCGTTACAATAACAAACGAACACCGGACGGTTGGAGAGCTTGTGGAACGTTGCCCTGCCTTAATCAAAACGAGGCTTGAACTACTATAGACGTTCAAAACGAACAATCAAAGATCTCTTATGTCTGTTTTCAACTCAACCAAATGGCTCTAAAGGCATTTTGGCCTGATCTTGACGACCGGATTCACCTCACAGTCCTAGCAAACAGGAAACACCCTAAATGTTGAACGTAGTCGTAAGTTTTGGACTCTTTTGAGAAGAACCAATGAACCACCATCGGCGTCCCTCACAGGCGGATCAGTTATGATCTGTTTAAAAGATCAATGATTATTATAGCCCGTAAAAAAGAAGAAAATGAAGAAGAAGAATAAATAATAAAAAGAACAAGAAGAAGTCGAAAAATAAGAACAAGAAGAAGAAGAAACAAAAAAGAAGAACAAATAAAAAAAAGAAAGAAAGAGGAAGGAGGAGAAGAAGATGGAGAAGAATAAGAAAAAGAAATAATAAAAAGAAAGAGACGAAAAAGGAAGAGAAGATGAAGAAAAACGAGAAAAGAAGAAGATCAAGAAAAGGAAAAATAAGAAGACGAAAAAGAACCAAAACTCCTATCATCCTTGTAAACTGTTCGAGGAGCCGTAAGACTCGTCCGTTGACCCATCTCGCCTTGACAACCATAGGCGGATCCACGAGGGGGTTTCGGGTCCCGACCGCCCCCCCCCCCCTCCAATCGGGAAAATAAAAGATGTTATTTGGAACATTTATCGGCTCCTAATGTTCAAATTTCGTTACGGGACGGAAAAATATAGCATGCACAAGACAAAAAAGTAAAGTAGAAGTAATATTGTTATTTTAAAAATTCAAGAACTTTATTGATTATAAAAATATAATCGTCATTCTTTTTTACATGTAAATTTTTGATCGAAAGATACTAACTAGTAAAGCACCAAGCGCATTTTGGATGTTCAGGCCGTGGATTCATTGTCTCCACATCTTGGCTTCTGACAAAAAATTTCTTTCGAACAATCCAATACATGTTCGTAAAGTGTGTAGAGGTCAGCGCATTTCTTTTCGTTAAATTTTTGTTGAAGAAACAGTTGCCCGAAACTTTGGAAAATGGATTTGTGTTCCGAGAACTGACTGTGACTTTTGAGTCGAGAAATGAACGTATCGAGAAACGGAATGTAGAAAGAAATTCTGTAGTAGTCTTCAATACTTTCTGCTTGAACGTTGCAACGATTTTTTTGTTGATTGCAACGCCGGCGGCGGCGGGCGGCGTGGTAATTTCATTGTGATTTCGTATTCAGAAGAAATTCTTGCAACATGCTCATGAATAACGTGGAAAGTAGAAATCGAAATCGCTGACAAAAGATGCATTGCATTTTGCGAAGTATCTCGATCTTTCCACGTTTTGATTTCTTCCAAAGATTCAATAACAGCCGGTTGCAATTCAACGTACGTTCCAACTGCTTCATGAGACTGAGCCCACCTGGTAGGACAAACAAACTTCAACTTTTGTTTTTTTTATTCACTTTTGTTTATCATTTTTGAAATTTCTTGGTGTAGAACGTCTTGTCTTTTAGGCCAGTGAAAAAATGCTCCAATCGCTCCGATAGTTCCTAACGCATTTTTGATTCCTGACACTTAGCATGCTGCATTGTTTACCAAACTAAAGCTATGTGAAGCGCGATGTACATAAATTGCTAGGGCGAAATACGATCTCAGATGAGCCTGTGCACCAATGAATTGGACACTCATTGCCGGAGCTCAATCGAATCCTTTGCCATACATATATGAGCAATCGACACCAACATCATGTAAATAATTTTTGATTGAATCTGCTAAGCTTCGTATATATAAATAAAATTTTGAGTAATAGACTCCCCATGCCCACATCCTGGATCCGCGACTGTTGACAACCGTATGAGCTGTAAAAAAAAACACCCCTGAGTTTTTGGTCTCAAAAAACCTACAAAATCACCATACATTCCTGTCATTTGTTCATTACTTGAAATCATTCCTAACAAAAACCTAACTCTAGTTAAGGGCGTGTTGAGGCCAAAACCAAGTCTCAAAAACACTCAGCTTGACTTTCACTGCCAGTTGAGGCTTTTCAAAAAACGCTTCATTGCAACCACGAAGCAAACCCAAAGAACAAATCTGTTGTTTCAATTCTCTTCTTTTTCTTTAACGGTCGGCCTTGTGAAAGTTGTGACCTCAAAGGGATCATCACACTTCCACTTGTCCACATTTTATGATAACTACTTGATATACAGTGTGCAAAAAAGCTTAGTAAGCGTTTGCAAAAGTATCGTATAGTGCTGAAAGCTCAAACAGAAATGCAATTTTAAAAATTCAAAAAGATTATCCACGCGACTAATAAAAAAATAAATATCGCATAACACGAGATAGCATAGAATAAGAAAAAAAATCAAAGCATTGTCCGTATACACACAGCAACACAACAACACTGCTCCTCAGAATTGATTTAACAATTCCATTAAATTTCGCATGCTCCAGCTTAAAGCAAATGCCACGTGTGTGAAAAGGTAGGAGAGTCCCATTTAACTGCAATTCATGTGGAATGTTATTATCCGTCTGCTTCTTTTATGACACAATTTTTGTTTTGGTCAAAGGAAACTAAACACCATACCCCTGAACTTTGTGGAGAAATGAACGTATAAACACAAATTTGAATTACATATTATTCAACGTCTTATATCAGCAATAATGTTCTTGTGTGTTTTGATTACACAATTTCCATGCAGACTCAAACAAACGTTGCACGTGACAAAAGTTAAAAACGTTTTATTACAGCCACTGACAACAGAATATTAAAAATAGCACACTAAAGCCATGGCACGGATTTTAATAACTTTTTTGTGGATAGCATATTTTGGAGATCTTTAAGTCTTGAAAGCATCATTCCATTCCAAAAGTAAATAATTAATTCGATTGCAATGAGGCGTCAGATCTTTGATTTTGAGAGTCACGATATGGGATACCGAAATTATTTTTCATGACTAGTATGTACTCGATACCCTTTTTTTCTGGTGTTCAATCAATCACTTACATACTTTTAATTCATTCAATTTTTTTTTTTGTTCGTGAAAGTCGTGTAGAGAATGAAAGTTGTTTTGGAAAAGGGTATTCGATCCCTGTGGACCGCGTTTCCGAGAAAAGGTAGGGTCTCCTGGTGATGCTCACCCAACAAGTAACGCGAAAAGAGTTCATTGCAAAGGCCATTTTATTGAATTTTCAACTCTTACATGTGTAAATTACATTTTTTTGTCTTTCTTATGGAAGTACGCAATCGTTGCATAGTTTTCCACAGCAGCAAAAGTTGCAGTGCGTGCGTATTATAGATTCGCTTTGCCTTAGGGACGGCGAGATTTCTTAATAAGTAAACTCCTAAAAACATAGATTTTTCTCGATATAAATGACTAAAAACAAGGCGACACTGTGTAGGACCCCACACATTCATGCTCTTATCGATTTTAGAATATATTTTCATCCAAATTGTGTGTAGTGTGTGGCGTCGGTACGTACGTATGTAGGTACATATATTTACAGACAAAAGCCAATCTAAATACGGATGGGAAAATTTGCATACAATCAAATACTTAACCAGTGGGTGGGCGCAACTATGCACAACAAGCCTTTTTAATTGCAAGCATAAAATGGAAACGCAGTACACTCTCACTCAGTGTTGAAGTGTGTACAATGCTATTTGCACCCATATAGGTATATTGTTTTCGCATAAGAAACGTTATTTTGATACCCGTGGGTTAGTTTTTGTTTATACAAGAGAATAGACACCCAGTTCGTTTTACATATAAAGGAATATCAAAAAAAAAAAATGTCCTGGTGAGAG
Organism: Melanostoma mellinum; assembly: GCA_914767635.1. Lineage (NCBI taxonomy): Eukaryota > Metazoa > Arthropoda > Insecta > Diptera > Syrphidae > Melanostoma > Melanostoma mellinum. The sequence goes on along the minus strand of OU612060.1, from coordinate 25,335,412 downwards.
AAGTCTAATTTTTAAAAACTTTAAATATATTTTAAGACTTTGACATCGGCATCGCGATGAAAATTTTTGCATAGTGGTTTAAATTTTTCGAATAAAAAAATTATTCCCATCAACATCTTTTAGCTCTCTTAGCCATGAAGTTATTCAAAAGAGACTCAAAAACAACTTAAGTTTCCAAATAGTCTCTATTGAGTTACTTTTAATATAATTCAATGCAACTCTTTACAAGAGGCAATGCAAGTATGTTATCAAGTCAAAAACAGGGAGGTAGATGATAATATAAATAGATTCCCTCAATACAGATAGGAACCTTGAACCGCAAAGCCTTGATAAGTTGACTGTAGAACTCACAGGGATTCTAAGGAACGCCCTGGTAAAAAAGAACAAATAACCAATCTGGTGGAGTAACGAAATGAGCAGCGTTAGGAAAGAAACTATAAGACTTTTCAATGCTGCCAAACGGACCGGCTCCAAAAATGACTGGGAGCTTTACAAATCCAGCCAAAGGAAATTCAAAAACGAAACTCAACGGGCAAAACGCTGCTCATGGAGAAATTTTTGCAGTGAAATTGAGTGCACGAACAAATTGACCAGACTACGGAAAATCCTCTCCAAGGAGACCATACCTCTTGGTTCTCTGAAGAGACCGGATAACCACTGGACCGAATCCCCAGTCGAGAGTCTGGAACATTTGTTCCATTCGCACTTCCCTGGATGCAGCCCTATCGAATACAGTGAAGTAGAAACCACTAAGTACTCTAGACACGAAATCCCGACAGATATCGTAACGGAAGAGAAGTTGGAATAGGCCATCAACTCCTTTTCCCCTTTTAAATCTCCGGGTCATGATGGCATTTTCCCTATTATGCTTCAAAAAAGCAGTGGAAAAGTCATCCCACATCTCAAGAACATGTTTGAAAATAGCCTCATATGGGGTTACATTCCCAAAATATGGCGGGAAGTAAAAGTCGTTTTCATACCGAAAGCCGGCAAACCCAGCCATACAGCAGAAAAAGACTTCAGACCTATAAGTCTGACCTCCTTTATACTGAAAACGTTTGAAATGTTTTTTTTTCAATAATTAAAGAGGAGGCTTATTTATATGCTAATCTGGAGAACTCAGACTGAATTACCGGTCTATTGTACTACCAGGGTAGTAGCCTTCCCTTTTTTCTGTGTTGCAGTAGTGGAAATAAGGTGTTAATTATTTCAAATATAACCTCAAGGGCGGCGTCCGTACGAAACTGGGAGGCTGAAAGAAAAGTAGATGCCCAGAGCGGGATTCGAACCCACGCATCCGGCCTACCTACTGAACACTCTACCATTGAAAAGGGTACTTGATTTATATATCCGTTGCTTTATGAAACCGAAAGTAATATCCACCTTTCAACATGCTTACACAAAAGGACGAAGTGTGGAAACAGCACTTCACTGTGTAGTAAGAACTATAGAAAAAACGCTGATAAGGAATACACATTGGCAGCTATCCTGGACATTGAAGGAGCCTTCAACAATGTACACAACAGCGCAATTAAGAAGGCCATAAATGATCTAGAAGTAGAAGAAACAATCACAAATTGGATCATGAGTATGCTAACAAAACGTCAGATCCACAGTGGGAGCTGGGAGGTGCAAACTTGAAAAAGTGTGTGTTGAGGAACCCCACAAGAAGGTATCCTCACACCCCTGCTCTGGATCCTGGTCATGAATGAGATCCTCGTAGCTCTCAAACATGGTGGCGTGAAAGTGGTTGCCTATGCCGATGATCTAGCTCTTCTGGCGACGCGACAGGGAAATTCCCTTCCACAATTAGCGCACAATTGAATTATACACTAACCAAGGTAAGCGCTTGGACAAAAAGGTGCGGCCTTGCAGTTAACCCCCTCAAAACAGAGCTGGTACTGTTTACAAATAGAAGAAAAATACCTACTTTTTAGTTACCTAGACTAAATGAGACTCCTCTTCAGATCTCTGATCAAGCCAGATACTTGGGAGTGATCTTAGACAAAAAACTAAATTGGGGTCCCAATATACAAGAAAGACACAAAAAATCTATGATAGCATTGTATTCGTGTAACAGTATTTTTTGCAAAAACTGGGGACCAAATCCCAAAATCATCCTGTGAATGTATACTGCCATTGTTAGACCTATCCTATCTTATGGCAATTTCGTCTGGTGGAAGGCGCTGGAAAAATCCACGCATTTAAAAACCCTAACCAAAGTACAAAGATCAGCCTGTATTTGCGTAACTGGTGCAATGAGAACTACTCCAACCGCGAGCTTGGATGTAATCCCCAATCTCACACCTCTTGATCTTTATGTTCAAGAAGCGGCAGCAAATAGTGCACTTAGACTAAACCAGTGTAATGTCTGGAAAACCAGCCAAACAGGACACGCATAGATTTTATCACGATACGCAGATAACAATATCTGCACAAATTACCTACCTCTATACCTTGACTTTAAAAAATCCTTCACAACCAGCTTCCCCAATAGACAGGATTGGGAGAATGAAACACCTTACCTGAACGAGACGTCTATATCAATCTATACCGACGGTTCTAAAATGGAAGTTGGAACAGGGGCAGGTTTCTTTTCAGAAAGCCTAAACCTAGCCAGTTCATTCAGACTTCCAAATCACAGCAGCGTCTTCCAAGCCAAGATCTTGGCAGTTACAAACGCTGCAAAACAGGTGTCCACGATGGCGCTATCACATGCTGATATCACTTTTTTAATTGATAGCCAAACAGCAATAAAAGCCACTCTTGTCAAATCAAAGCTTGTTTCTTGCTGTCGCGAAGAGCTAAGGGTTCTTGGCACACAGCATATCGTTAGACTCTGCTGGGTTCCTGGTCATAGTGGTATATCGGGAAATGAAAAGGCGGACGAACTAGCGAGGAAAGGATCAGCACTTGACCCTTCTCTCAATGATCAATCAATCAGGATTCCACCCTGTGCAATGAAAGATGCGGGAATTCCTAGATTCCTGTGTTACTTCCAGGAAACTATAGCCGAAATACGATAAGAACGGATCTGAAAAGCTGCTATCATTGAATAGACCTTCATAACGAATGCTTATCAGTATCATAACTGGACATAACTTATACTAGGTTACCACAAAAAGAAAAGGGGTCTTTGCACCGATGACCTGTGCAGAGGATGCAAATACTAAGATGAACATGAGGATACAACTCACTTCCTTTGTCAATGCCCAGCAATCTGCCACATTAGTGAAAAATTTCTAGGCAATTACTTTTTAAATGAACTAGAAGAGTTATCAGACAAAGTTAAAGTTCACTAAAGCCAGAAATCACAATTGCTGACGAAAAATGTTGGTCGAAGCACAGGTTTACCCAGAATTATAATTCTCACCTTGATATAAAGTAGGTGAGTAACTTAAATTGCGGAGGAGAAAAGGTTAAGAAATAACAGGGCCCAAGTGCCGCTGTTCTGTAACTATCGCATAGATAGCATCGATCGAGAAACAATGAGAACCGGAACGAAGTCCTACTAAATTCATAGAATTTCGTTCCATTTTCCACCGTTAAATAGAATAAATTGAAATTGAATCGAATTGATAGAATTTTCCACCGTTTGTCGCCGGCTTTTATCGAGGCAATAGTTACAGAACATGGGCACAGATTCCGTAATTTTTTAGAAGATTATCCTTCAATCGTCGATTGTATCGTCAGAATATTGTTTCATGTAATTTCGCTTTCACTGGTAACATTTAGACGATAGTCGTCTAAGATCTTACGGAATTACCCCCCAGACAAAAACTAAAAATTTCAACAAGTACGAACTGAGATCATGACATCCACCATCAGATAACGAATCAGCCCTAAACCACTTCTCCTTCATAACGTTTATATTTTTAGTAGTAAAAAATGTCGGTTGTAGAAAATCAGAGAAAAAAGTCTTTATTCACATTGATTTAATGAAACTTCGGTAACTCGGCACTAAAGTATAAACTCCAGGATATTTTGTAGCACAACCTATTCCCCACGAAACGACACCCACCAGTCTTCTGGTCAATACATTTACCAATGGCCCACCGGAATCACCTTGGCAAGCGTCTTTGTCCATGGCAGCAGCACAAAGTGTAGTATTCACTATCACACCATCTCCCAAAGATGGTCTATAAGTTGCTATACAATTCTCCTGGCTGATCGTATTTAAATTCGTTGCCAATAATTGCGTCGATACTCCTCCATCCTCAGATGTTCTACCCCATCCGCTCACAACCACAAGCGTATTAACAGGTGGGCGTTGTACAATTGCCAATTGGATCGGCCATTGGTTAAAAGTTAACCTAATTTGAGCTGTGAGAAACAAGATGCTGATATCGTTCAAAAAATTTTCTGCATCAAAATTAGGATGTTGCTTAATACGTTGGACCTGATGTATATCTCCTTGATTTAGAATGCTGGATCCAGTTCTTACAGTAAAAGAAGACACTGGGTTCAATCGTCCATTGGTACAATGTGCAGCTGTCAATATTTTTCTAAGACTAATGATAGTACCGCCGCAATTGATTTCGCCATTATAATAAACGCCGGCTTGATAAGAAAAGTTTTTTATGTTGACTGGTTTTCCACCGACAATACGTCCTCCAATTTTTAAATTAGAGCAATTGACCGAGGCAAGAGACAACAACAAAACAACTGATATGTACCGCCGCATTTAAAGAAATCTACGAACTCACTGGATGGATTGATGGTAAAGGTGTATCTTTTATATCATTTTTTCAAGGCTTTTTGATGTTTCTTATAACGAAATATGACTTTATTACATGAAAACTGATTATCTTTATAATTTTTATATTGATAGTAAGAAATCAGGCATGTGTTCGGGGAGCATAAACAGTTTTGCACACATTGCAGATAAGTTAGGAGAGAAAATCTACCACAAACAAACTTATGTTTATTGGTTCTAATCTTTGTGTATTTAAGAAAATACAACTGTCAAAAAAAAAACCTAGGGGCCTTAAATTTGCTCTTCAATAATTGTGTTTATAAACAACAATGTTATTGAAAGTGCCGCAAAATAAACCTTCACTCATATTGATGAGTTGAAGACTGTAAAGTTGGCTTAGTTCTTTATATCATTGGCCTAATTCAAAAAAGAATATTTAAATAACGATAGGGAAAATTAGTAAACATTTAAATAAAGATTAAGAATTGTATTTATATTCCGAAGATGTTGTTTGTGTTTGTGGATCGAATGCCATTTCGAAATCAAGTAGAACAACATGCAAATTGTATAGGGCATCTCGACTGTTTTTTATTCTTTGGATCATCCTTTGTGGCGTCGGCGTCGGCTACCTAATACCCGCTCAACGCTCTCAAAAGTGTGGGGTACCACCTTTGCTTTGTGTGACCACGAAATTCACCACACTCGCTGGCAGCTGGCGAGTAATTAGCAGCGGCTGGCAAGCAGCCATGTGTGACCCGTGCTTAAGGCAGACTATCCTATCCACCTACAACCCTGGAGACGAGAATAGTGAGCTCCATGTCTCTCTATTTTTTTCCTATTTCTACCTACTTCAACCTTGGGTAGGTATTTCCGGTATGTTGGGTTCAGCTTCAGGGTGCCGGGTCGGCGCAGGGACATAAGTCCCCGGGACATAAATCCCAACTATTATTTTTGGGACTTATGTCCCATCTAAGTGAGACATAAGTCCCAATTTCGATTTGGGAGTTATGTCCCACGGCATCGGGACATAAGTGCCAACTTTTTTCCGTTGAAGATGGGACATAAGTCCCAACTTTTCAGGAATAGAGCTTAGTAAATCGTCGTACATTTCTACTAGGCAACCAAACAATTTTTGCTTGCCATAAAGTTGTTGGTCCTTGATATCTTTCTCTCAAATGATTTTAAGTTATGGAACCAATAACCTATAAATAGTCTCAGAATCGTTATCTACTCTTTCAATACTGATTCGAAGGCTCTGTTCGAAATATTATATTCCATCCAGCGGGCGATGGAAAATGTTTACTTCAATTATAGCTGAGGTATTTGCACATATAGTTCCTCCGACTTTTTACGCATTCAAAATTAGAGATATGGTTTTCCGGAATTAGGAGATAATATTTTACTTGTAGAAATTAGTAAATTTTTTTTAATTTCAAAAAGAAACTTAAGAAATTTGAATTTTTGAGTATTTGAGAAAATAAAATTTAAAAATCGCCGCGATTTTTTAATTTTATTTTCTCAAATACTCAAAAATTCAAATTTCTTAAGTTTCTTTTTGAAATTAAAAAAAATTTACTAATTTCTACAAGTAAAATATTATCTCCTAATTCCGGAAAACCATATCTCTAATTTTGAATGCGTAAAAAGTCGGAGGAACTATATGTGCAAATACCTCAGCTATAATTGAAGTAAACATTTTCCATCGCCCACTGCCCTTAAATCATATTTCGAACAGAGCCTTCGAAACGGAATTCAAAATTTTTTGAGTTTCTTTTTTAAACTAAAAAATGTATACTAAATTCTAAAAGTAAAATAACATCTCCTAATTCCGGATAACCATATCTCTACTTTCTAATGAGTAGTAAGTTTGCTTTTTGAAAAAAGAAGCTTTAAGAATTTGACAAAAAATCAGACAATTTTTCAGAAGAGCTTCTTAAAAAAATGTTATAGCTTGTAAAAAGTATATTCGGTGGGACAAAAGTCCCAACTTTTATTTTTGGGATTTATGTCCCTTCTAAGTGAGACATAACTCCCAAATCGAAGTTGGGACTTATGTCTCACTTAGATGGGACATAAGTCCCAAACTTAAAATTTGGGACTTATGTCCCGGGGACTTATGTCTCTGCGCCGCCGGGTCACAGGGATATACCAGGCAACTGCATGGCAAACGAACTCGCCAAAAAAAAGGAACACTTCTCATCTTCGACCTGAAAGGAACAATATAGCTGTATCTATCGCCACATATAAATTTTTGCTAAAGCAGGACAGAGGCGAGAAGATGAGCACTAGATGGACGCAGAGTAATACATGTCTTATGACCAAACGAATTTGGCCATGTGAGATTGAAACGTTTAAAGAGCTTATTGAATCTAAGTCGTCCCCACATTAGTTCCACTATAGGGGTCCTTACAGAACACTCCCTAATAGGTAGACGCACCAAGAGACTTGGTGTCTACTCAAATGACTTCTGCAGAAGCTGCATGGACGAAGAGGAAGAGGAGACAATCCAACATCTCCTTAGCTATAATAAAGACCACAAAGTCTCTCTATTTTCATACGAGGTTCTGATTGGATTGACTAACTGACATGTTGAAGTTGTCGCTTGTCGGATCACTAGTGGGAACCAGTTAAGTGGGAATTCTGTTATGCCTTCGAGATCACGATGCTCGTAACGCCGGAAAAATGAAAGAAAAAAGCGCCCTAATTTAAGTTGTTTTGTTGTATGGTTTAAATAGCTTGGTTCCACAACCAGGGCAGACATTTCTTCCGCAGCTCACGATACATGACCTCGGTGCTGGTTGCTTGGAGTTGAGAGCATTCCGCTTTTTTTCTTTAAAACTCCAAGGATCTTTTTATCTCTCTATTTCTTGAGAGGAACTTAGAAGAGAAAACCTTCTTCTTAGGTGGGCATTACAGTTCGGGGTGAACCTGTGCCTCAACCAACATCTTTCTGTAACGACTTCGATTTCGGGTGAGCTCTCTCCAGTTTTGCACTCTGTTGAGCTCTTCATCCACTTGATTGCGCGACCTAAGATGAGGTCTTCCCCTTCCGCGATTTCCCTGCAATTTGCAGAAAAAACCACCATACTTAAAAAACTTGGCTCAGAGAAAACCACCATATTAAAAAAACTATACCTTCTAAAAAATTAAGGAGTAAGTTTTGGTGTTTATTCAGACGAAATGAAGTTAAACATCTCGCTTCATCTTTCAGATCAATGTATCGTGTTCAAAGCGGAGGTGATGGCAATTCGCAAAGTTCTGTCTTGGCTCAGAGAAAACATGACATCCAAAAAGGATAGATGCATCTTCTCAGACAGTCAGGCGGCCATCAAATCTCTGGCATCAAATTCCTTCAACTCTATTCTAGCCATTTACTGTCGATCATCTCTCTTGGAGATGTCAGAGCAGTCTAACATTCACCTGTGCTGGGTTCCGGTTTCCGGTGTATAGAGACATTCCAGGAAACTGTAAAGCAGATGAACTCGCTAGAAACAGATCAATTCTGCCCTTCTCACCGAAAACGGAGAGTACCGGCATATCAATCGTTACATACAAACTCTTGCTCAAGCAGGACGCATACAAGAAAACTAATCTGAGATGGTCAAGCAGTTGAACGTGTTACGAAACGAAACAAATCTGGCGCAAGCTAGATCTCAAGCGGTCAAACAGCTTGATCTCTCTCAACAGAAAACACATCAGTGCGACGGACGACTGGTGTCATTACAGGGCACTGTCTTATTGGAAGACATGCCGCAAGGCTAGGAGTCGCCTCAAACCAGAAGCAGAAGCTGTATGGATACGGAGGAGGAGACTATTCCCCACCTAAGTGTGACAACCGACTTTAATCTAACCTATAAGTAATGGAGATGACCTTAAATCTTGACGTTTCCGAACTGCAAGTCTTGAAAGCACTTTTCATGGCAGTGAAACTGTTATCGGAGGTCTTGCTATTTCTCCGCGAAAGGTGAGATGATATCCGTGGAAAAAATAATTTTTTTTGTTATCTCTTGGGATTAAATCTCGAACCTCGAGCCGACGTAACAGAGATCAGGTATGGTAACCATTACTCCACGGGCACCACATCCAGCGTCAATAGTGGCCATAAATCGATTGCAACCGTTCTTTCTCTTATAGACATTTGGCTTCAGTTTACTTGCAATTTTTCAGGTTCTTAATCCTCCAAATATCATAATTATCTGGGCCAAATCAATCAAACAACGAGTAAAAATTTTCTTCTGTCAAGAACTTACACCCCTATTACAGATGACAACCCAACTGAAAATTGGGTTGTGTGCCCGTGTTATGTTTTCAAGAAAGTCGTAAGATTTGAAATAAATGTTTGATTAGAAATAAAAATATCAACAAGGGGAGATATTGTATACTCTTCTTTTATTGAATTAGTTATATCTCCACATAGATCTCACATATGTGACCCACTTTTGAAGTTTTTTTAGAAAACAAAGCCCACAAAACAGCTAGGGGAAAGATTAAGTGTCTGCTTTACCTACTATGCACTTATCTTATCACCTAGTATCATTTCCAGACACAGCGTTTCTACTGAAAACATTTCCAGGTTCAATGTTCTGTCATACTAACTAATCTAGCAAAAATAAATGTCAAGACCAAAACATTTTAATGCGATACTGTTTGATTAGTGCTTAGCAACAGATAGGTAATTTATTTTGTTCGTTTTATGTGGTTGAAAGTGTAAAACAAAAGGCACTTGTATGAATCTCACCGGCCATTCGTCGTCTGTTCGCGATTTCGTAATCACTGGTTAGTAAGTTTCAGAGGTGATGACTGAAGGAGGAGTATTGTCTGATTCAAACGTCTGGAATATGATCAAGTGCGTGCTTGTTTGTTGATGGTGCTTCCTAACTTCGATAGTCGAGTCATTTGTGACACATATTTTTTGAATCAAAAACCAAGTAAACAAAAATTTGTGTTGTTATCTAATCATCAGATGATTACGAAACTAAATAAACAAAATCATTCCTCATTCAAAACTTCAATCTGATTCTAGGCTAGATTTTTTTAATTGGGATTTTAAGTGAGACTCTGAGATGAACCTACAATGTAAATCCCATAGGGCAAGGGGCATTATTATTCAATAACAGATTAGGAACGTAGTACTCAAAAACCTTTAGAACAAAGCACATTAGTCAAACACTCGTGCATTCGAGTTTTTTTTATAGCGAAATAAAAATATTCCACATTCATCACGATTGCAATCTGTGTATTAAGAGTTTTTTACGGTATAATTAATAACATGCTTATCGCAAACGATTCATTTTGCTTAACAAATTGCACTTCAAGCTTAAAGGAAGTAGTTAAATTGCCACGGGCCGATTTCGTTGTGAAGCTTGTATACGTATGTTTTTGTAGAATGTAATCATGTAATTTAATTTATTTTTAAAGAGGCTTTATGGATATGGAATTTGTGAAAAGCAACCTACTTGCTTGGGTGTTTCATTAAAGACTCCAATTTCAACAATACTCGTATGAAATGGCAGTAGTATTTTCGTTTTTTGCAAATAAATCATTTCAGCTATATGCCTCTGAACGTGTCAGTATGTGGACGTGGACGACGAGAACTTTCCTACCAGACTGATGGCACGTGTTTTTCGTAGCATCAACCCCTTTCAAGATACGTAGATACGAAAGTGTTAAGCGTTTAAAGTTAAAAAAAATTTAAAGTAGCTTAATTTTATACAAAGTTCTGACACAATTAAAAATGGTGCTGCGAGGCAAGCAACAATTCGACAGTCCAATAGAGTGACATATCTGTTAGTGGTTCAAATTCCATAAAGATAAAAAAAGTTTTTCACGGGTATAGCTATTCTTGAGGAATTGGCAAGTCCTACGAGAGTAAAGCACGGGTGTGGTCACACACGGGTGGTCACACACGGCTGGTTGCCAACGGCGCGGCGAATCGAATAGTCGCTAGTCGCTACTGCCAGCCACTGATCAGCTTTGTGTGACAACGAAATTCCTCGCTGCCAAGCGGTGAGTATTAGCAGCGGCTGTCAAAGTTGAACATGTTCAACTTTTGGCTGCTAACAGCAGCTGCTAAATTAGAAAAATACTGCTACATTTTCTGTTTGTTAAGTTTTTCATTCAAAATTTGTGTCAAATATCATAAATAAGTTTAAAAATTAGAAATAAAGTTCAATAACAATTTTCGTATGGTGTTTTGTTTGTAGCTGTTTCCTGACAGAAGCTGGCGAGTAGCAGCCGATAGTGCGACCGGGCGCCATTAACCGCTGCCTGACTCTGATACTGCCAGCCGCTGGTAAGAAGAGGCTTGTGTGACCCGTGCTTAATCACAACCTGCCATAAAAAACGCTTTCTTACTTAAGCCTTCGGAATCGGCATAAAATTGTAGGCCGTTGAAATGCGGTAAAGCCTGAGTATAAAACAAAGCCACTTACCGCTGCTTAGATTTTTAAAGTACGCAACGGATTTTTATGCCGTTTTTTTTTTAATAGATAGAGTGGCCCAAGAGAAACGTTTTATATGCATATTTAGTCCCCATATTCCCAAAAGAACGCGAACGGAGACGGGGACATTGCCGGGAACTTAAAAAATACAGAACCGACTTCGAACATTATTTCACCATTACAGTGGTTCATTATCCCTGAGTAACACACAAAATATTTCATCTCCATATTCCCACGGGAACGGTAACTTAGAAAATACTCAATTCGATCACCCGAGCTACACCGGACCAGCTCGTCAAAAATAAGCGGGTCTTGATGTTGTGGATTTTCATTTAAACAGTTAATACAAATTTAAAAAATAACTGAATTAAAAAAAAAAAACTGATGGTAGTCTCACATTTTAGTATTCCAGATTTTTGTCAGTAAGAGTTAAACATAACTATCTTCTCTGTACTGCACTTCTTATTGAAGTCTACCATCACTTTCTTATGCAAACTTTAGACGCTGAACAAAGGAAAATGGTTGGCGGTTCGTCACGAATATTTTTACAAAGTTAGTCTAGAAAAAACGTTGAAAGTCAGAAAATACAAAAAAAAAAACCTAATTTGGGTACCACGTGTGCAGCTGGTGTGTGAACGTGAAGCAAAAATGGCGAGTTTTTGGTTACTAGCAGTGTGTTTATTCACGTGCAGAATGTGAGCGAAAATAACTTTACTTTTTGTTAATATGTACATAAATTTGTTTGTTTTCATATAATTCTTAAAAACTAACAAGTATTCGTTAAAAGCTCATATTTTTTCAGCTTGAAGTTTTTGAACAAATAAGTAAGTAACTTATTTGTTTAAGAATAAAATTCAATTTTTTTGCACTGAACGAATTGTTCAAACAAAGATTTCAATGTCAAACGTTGTTTTTTGAAAATATTTTTGCGCTAAAATTAATCGCGACTGTTCTGTTTGTCTGATGGTAAACTTTGCACATGCTTAAAGCTGTTTCTTTGACCCCAAGTTCCAAATATTGGCTTTCGCGTTTTAGTGCAGTCAATGAAGCGAAAAATAGGGCCTTACCTCCGAATTTTTTTACTGTGAACCGATTTGCATGAAATTTTGAAATTAAGCTCATCTTACCCTTAACTTCAAAAGTGAAAATGATTTGAACACCGCCACCACCCTGGGGGTGGTTGCCACCCCTTTTCGGGGGTGAATTTTTTTTGTTCAAAATAACCTCGGATATCGATAAAAGGCCTAATTTTAAGCAAAAAATCAAATATAAAGTTTTTCATTAAGTTCAATACTTTTCGAGTTATTGGCAATTGAAAATTCGCAATTTTTTCACGTTTTTCATCTATTTATTGCAAATATCTCCAAAACTATACGTTTTATCGAAAATTTTATAAAGAACAAAATTGTAGCAGGTAAAACAATAAACAATTTGGTGTTTTATAAAGTATTCTAAGAACAATATTAGGCTAGATATAAAAGATCAAAGCCATTTTTTATTTTGTCTGACATTTAATCGTCGTGGTCAATGCCATTTAGCGGCGAGCAGATGCATTTTATGCATTCTAATACAAGAAGATGTTTTGTAGTGCTTGAAATAACCTTTAAAATGAGCACTATTAAAAGTCTTTTGCACGTAAAATAAGTGAGCTGTAGTGCAAATAAGGGGAGCATTAAATGTTTTTTTCTTTTAAATCAATGAGTTTTTGGACCATAGCTCCTTCAATTTTCATGCTATCACAACTTATAAAAAACCATTGTAAAGGTAATCAAAAGAGCTACAACATCCTTAATTGCAATATATAGTAAAGAACCTTTTGCTAAAACGGTGAAGGGTTAAAGGACTTAAAAGAGGCTGCGATTGTGCTGCCACGCGCTCTTTAAACAATCATATCTCCGTCAATTTCTGTCAGACAGAAAAAACTAAAAAAACAAATTGTTTGTCAGAAAGATACCTAAATTTTTTCTTTTTACACTTTTATACGTATCTGTCGTCATTTTTGAGATATTATGAAAAAAAGTGGATTTTTTTTTAAATTTGAAAATTTGTTGTTTTTTTTTTAATCGTGACTTTTTTGAAAAATATGTGTCCTGAAGCAGCCAAACTGATACTATCTATCAAACTCTTCATAACAAACTTAATTTTAGGCGGAATGCGATTAAATTTAATTTTGGTGGAAATGGCACTTATGAAACCCATTGATTTAAAAGAAAAAAACATTTAATGCTCCCCTTATTTGCACTACAGCTCACTTATTTTACGTGCAAAAGACTTTTAATAGTGCTCATTTTAAAGGTTATTTCAAGCACTACAAAACATCTTCTTGTATTAGAATGCATAAAATGCATCTGCTCGCCGCTAAATGGCATTGACCACGACGATTAAATGTCAGACAAAATAAAAAATGGCTTTGATCTTTTATATCTAGCCTAATATTGTTCTTAGAATACTTTATAAAACACCAAATTGTTTATTGTTTTACCTGCTACAATTTTGTTCTTTATAAAATTTTCGATAAAACGTATAGTTTTGGAGATATTTGCAATAAATAGATGAAAAACGTGAAAAAATTGCGAATTTTCAATTGCCAATAACTCGAAAAGTATTGAACTTAATGAAAAACTTTATATTTGATTTTTTGCTTAAAATTAGGCCTTCTATCGATATCCAAGGTTATTTTGAAGAAAAAAAATTCACCCCCGAGAAGGCGTGGCAACCACCCCCAGGGTGGTGGCGGTGTTCAAATCATTTTCACTTTTGAAGTTAAGGGTAAGATGAGCCTAATTCCAAAATTTCATGCAAATCGGTTCACAGTAAAAAAATTCGGACCTAAAATGCTTCATTGACTGCACTATTTCTGTTATTCTCATTGCGAAAAAGACAACTTGGCTAATGTGTTGCTTGGGAGATCGAAATTTGGTGAATATGATATTTGCGTATGTGCAAACCCGAAAACATCCCTTATTTAATTTTAATAATTTTTTAATCACCATGAGACCATAGTAAGCTTTCTCACTAAAGAACTCAAATAACGAGAGCGACAACTTGCAACAATGTCTTTCTGCTTCTATCGTTTATTTTATTAAATTTTTATTAAATAATTATCTTTTTAAAGTGGATTAAAAGCAAGTACTAGCTACAGAGTAATTCCATTAAAAAACCCAATCTTTGAGAAGGTGGCAGATATTAATAAGACAGTAGACTGGATTCAAAGGTTTATTTATTGTCGTCAATTCTGAAAATTTTGCCAACATACCCAAAAATATGCCAAAAACAATAAAAATTAAGGATTGAACATTTTTACTGTAATGAAAAAGAAAAGTGAAATCCTATTACTATAGCTATTATTCAATGTTTTTGCAGTATTAGAATTGAAAATTTCAGAGGCTTGCTATCCTGAGATTAGGAAGTGAAAAATGGTCAAATATTTTGTTTTAGAAAAAGGATAGAATTTAAACGTCTTTACCTCTGCACCATGAACCATTTCAGAGTATTCAATGTCTCAAAACCATAAAATTATAGCTCTCAAAACTTTGTTATGTAGAAGGGGGAAAAAAATTGGCACTACTGGCTACTGGGTAGCACGAACTTGCGATTTTATGCTAATAACATTGTCAAAATCTTAAGGTTGAGTACAAAGTTTTAGTATTCGCTTTTCATAATACAGGGTGTCCCGCAATTCGTATTACATATTTTGGGATGTGATTCTTGGTCATATTCTAAGATAAAAATTGTTCTACAGTAAAGTCCGTTTCTCAACTTTGACATAACTTTTTGACAGTTTAAAAAAGGCTAATTTTGGTGTAACTTGACCTATGTTAAATTCGATTTCTCTGTCAATACTGATGGCGGCCTTGAAATCGATAAAAAGATAGTGTATATAGATATTATATTCTCGGGTTTTTTCCAAGATCTGTCGTAATGTGAAAATTTGGTCTATTGTGAACTTCTCTGGTCTAAAACCACATTGATAAGGACCCTATCAAGATGTTGGCGTGGGGTTTCAGACGTACACATATTGCAGCAGACAAGATCTTATAAGCGACGTTTATAATTGATTTTAATTAAAGTTGTTTCGATTAATAGTTTTTGGAATAATTGACTTCAAAGTCAAAATTTACGAAAAAAAAGTGAAAAAATAACTTTAATACTAAAGTGATTTTTTCACTTTTTTTCTCATGATTATAAATACAATGAAGAAATAATTGATGTAATTAGCTGCTCTAATTAATTTTTCAAAATGAAAAATTAATGAGAGCAGCTAACTACATCAATTTAGGCCCCTGTTTTTTGTTGCCATTTCGAAACAGCATTTATATGAGTGTGATACATATGGGATCTTAAAATTAGTTTTCCTTCTTAGGAAGGATTAAGAACATAGTGGATGCGCTGAATGTACCTATATATTCAAGAGTCCTTTTATTTGAAAGAAAAACATTTTGAGGTACCGAAAAACAGATCCAAAATTTGGGAACTTATTTCAGCTTTCAAAGGATATAAACTCATAGCTCACGTTGTCTTCCACTTCGTGACATAGGATGATGGAAACTCAATCCACTTTCTTATGCGCATATAACTGAATCTACATTCTTAATGTTTGTTTTACTCTTAGCTACTTGCTCCTGGTCTGTTCGTGTGAGTCTTTCATGTTCAACACGAAGCCCGTACAACCCGAAGGGAAATTTCGTTTGCTTCGATTCGCTTTTTACTCACGGATAATAATGAAGCTTTAAGCGATTTTCTCAAGGGAGTATGGATGTGTGGTGTAAAAATTAAAATTCGCGGGAATAAAAAGCAAAGCGAACAAAATTAACCTCTGGGTAATACGGGCTTGTGGTTGAGCCTAAGAAATTCGAGCGAACTGACGGCACTAAACATATACTATATGATGCATAGTTCCACAGATATTTCTTATGGGCGTGTGTTCCTCTTTGATATGTCATAATCCACAATCAGAGCATAAACTTATGTCTAGTGGAGTTGCGTCCCTGTGTCAGTTTATTCACATTGAAAATAAGTTAAAGTGCAAACGGTGAGACTACTTTCCGATTTGATTTCGCAGAAAAAGGAACTAAGACCCGCGGCTCTTACTGCCATTTCATCATGGAAACAACCCCCGTGGGCCTTACTTCCAAAACAAAGAGGAATTAAGATCCACGGGTCCTATAGCCGCAGGCCTTAATGCCCTGCATCTTTATAATCATGAGAAAAACACTGAAAACTTGTTTTTAAGTGTTCTTAGTTTATGAGATAATTGAAAAATAGTGAAACTATATTTCCTCTTTAATCCCAAAAGTTTCATAAATTTTAAAAGAAATTTTTCATATTATAAAATATGCAAATTAATGATAAGTTCATCTTTGTGAGTAAGTTTAGTTTATAAGGAAATCAACTGGTGTCTTTCAAGATTTTCGAAAAAATCAAAGTAGTAAAAAATTCTTGTATCAATCCCCTTTACTAAAAACCGTTATTAGTTCTTGCCGCCAAATCTACATACTCGTGTGGGTATCTACGTAAACCTCACCCAAAATTACACTTTGATTGCTCCGATATTTATAAAATTTTAGTATAATATTTTTAAAAACTTATACTTTTGAAAAATGTACAAACAAATTTTTTTTTTTCTTTCAAATCTCCCTCCCACCTAGACGAAGGGAACTAGACCCTAACCACCCATAAAGGAATTTTTGTAGCATTCCAAGCGAAATATCCTGTGTATAATATTCCAAATTTTCGTTTCTCGTCTTTGACTGTTTTTGAGATCTTTTTAAATTTGAATTAGCTATTTTCGCAGAAAAAACAGATGAAATAAATATACGAGTAGTTTATAAATGAAACATATAAGGCATAAGTCTTTTTGATTTACTACGCGTAGTTAGTAAATAACCTGATGCAAACTAATATTTACTGTCTTAAGATAAAAAAGTCCAAAGAATAGACTTGAATAAATAGGGCGGAGCAACAGACACCGTAACCCCCGGGGCCCTGAGCATTACTCTGAACCAAAGCTTTGTAAGGGAGGGAAACGAAGGGACCTAAAATTTTTTGACAATTACAAACGGCCAATCGATTAACCCTTTTTCATGGAATGAAATTACAATCGGAGAAAATGTATATCTTCTCCGCAAAAGACGATACCCGTGAAAAAATATTCTCATTTTATGTTTCGAACCTCGTACTTCCAACGTAACAGGCAGGTGATTTTTTAGACTTATGCCTAAAATTTTAAATATGATTACCGTTTACAATTTGTATTTGAACCAGAATTTTGAAAACTTTATTTTACATTTAACTTGTATTTGCAACAATTTTTGTAAAATAAATATTTTATATATTTTGCTTCGTTTTTGAGTTATCAGTACTTGAAGTCGAAATTTTTTTCTTGGTTTGTTCGTCAAAATGTTAACTAATAACACTGGCTCGCTGAATTCAAACTGACCTAAGAATTGCTCTGTTACATCATGTTTTCAAGATATTAAGCACAATATTGGAAAAGTTCAGTTTTTGCTGCTTTTGTGCCTATTTTTAACATGAAAAAATGTTAACCCAAAAACAAACCATTGCTTTTCCGATGATTTGCTACCAGCTAAATGTAAATCTGGTCTCAAAATGGCCCCATTACATAAAATTGCTCAGGTATTTAGCGTCGAAAGTCATAATACACGGTCATTCATTATTTTGAAAATTACATAAATAGTCTCGAAAGTGAGTCAGAAAACACATTTTTGAAGATTTTAGATGATAGATAGATATATTTATTGTAGCAGAAATATATTACACAGTTCTCTTAACCTATATTGCACAATTTACAGAGATGTGGTATATGGCTACCTTACTACTGACAATATGTATAACAGTTTGTAACAAGTGATAGTTTAATACAATTTCAGTGAAGGAAAAGCTACTAAAAACCTTCATTAAAAAATGGGTATATATGGGAGGCGGTGGATTTCTTGATAGAACCAAGCTTAACGATGTGTCTAAAGTGCGTAGCGCAATATAAAATAATAAATAATAAATAATAAATAATAAATAATAAATAATAAATAATAAATAATAAATAATAAATAATAAATAATAAATAATAAATAATAAATAATAAATAATAAATAATAAATAATAAATAATAAATAATAAATAATAAATAATAAATAATAAATAATAAATAATAAATAATAAATAATAAATAATAAATAATAAATAATAAATAATAAATAATAAATAATAAATAATAAATAAATAAATAAATAAGTAAACAAATAAATATGTAAGTAAATAAAAAAAAAATTTAATAAATAAATAAATAAATAAATAAAAAAAATTAAATAATTGAATAAATAAATAGATAAATAAATATATATATATATGAACAGATAATAACAATCAAAAAATTTATTAGATAATACAGAACGAGCTATTGTATAATAAATATCTAAGTAATAAGGACAAGTAATTTTTAAATAATGAACACCAACAAAGTGAAAAGTGAATTAACTAATATATTGAACATTATTGTGAATAAATAATTTAATAAATAAGTAACGAAACATTCAAATAAATAAATAACAGAAGTATATCACAATAGAGTTTTTTTTTTTTTTTTTTTGTTATATAGCAAGGTTTTCTATCAATGTGTTGTCGGAAGAAATGCATGACACATTATATCTGTCGAAGAGTTTTAAGAGTCTTAATGATACGAAATCAATTTTGCAAATTTGGTGCAGTTCCTCTGTCGAAAAATGTCTAGGAAGATTCAACATGATTTTCAAGACTTTATTTTGAATGATTTGAAGCTTGCGAACGTGACTCATTGCACATCTACCCCACGCTGGGGAACCGTAAAATATAATTGCTTGAAATACTACTCTATAAATCAACAGTTTATTTTTTGTACTTAACTTAGATTTGCGGTTGATGAAAGGGTATAAGACTTTTATTGTAATACCAATTTTTTTAACTATTTCTTGAATGTGTAAGCCAAAAGTAAGAGTTTTGTCAAGGTGTACACCAAGGTATTTAGCACTTGAACGCCAATTTATACTTGTACCACAAAAAACAAGACCATTGCTTGGCAAAAAACAGGCTTTTCTTTTTCTAGTGAAAAAAACAGCCTGCGTTTTTGAAGTGTTAATGTTGATTTTCCATGCATTGCAGTAGCTATGCACTTCATTTAATGCAGATTGCAAGTTGGTTTCTATTATGAAACCAACTGAATCTGAAGAAAAGATGCAGGTATCATCGGCGAAAATTGCTTTTTCACAGTTTAGGAAGGAAGGAAAATCGTATGTGAATATTATATAAAATAGGACCAAGGACAGAGCCTTGAGGTACACCCGCATTTACTTCAAATATGTCAGAAAACGACTTGTTTACACTTACTCTGAACACTCTTTTCGTCAAAAACGATTGTATGATCTTAATGAGATACATAGGAAAATTCAGAGTTAAAAGTTTGTGTAATAAAGCATTGTGCCAAACAGTATCAAACGCCTTTTCAATGTCTAGGAGTACCATACCAGTGCTTTGCCCTTCATTGAACTTGTTTTTTATGTGTTTTGTTATTCTATGAACCTGATGAACTGAACTGTGGAAGGCACGAAATCCAAATTGCTCTGGTGGAAGTACATGGTACCTTTCAACATGTTCGACAACTCTCTTTTTAATTACTTGTTCAAAGCATTTGCTTAATGAGCTTAGTAAGCTGATCGGCCTATAATTGCAAGGCAAATCTGCAAGTTTGCCTGGTTTTAATAAAGGAATTACTTTTGCTTTTTTCCAACTATCTGGAAAATAATTTATCTTGAAGCAAGAACTAAACAGATTTTGTAAATATCTTATTCCAGAATTTGGGAGATTTTTGAGGTACAAGTTCTTAATATTGTCAAGACCTGCAGATTTTCTACTTTTCAAACCTAAGATGATAGTTTTAACATCGTCTAATGAAACCTCATTTTCAGGTGTGTCGGAGGTTGTAGAGTTTACATAGTTAATTGAATTTGCCACTGCAGTCTCAACAAAGCCATTCGAGATACTATTGCCCAGTTGATTACTAGTAAAATTTTGTGCAAGAGCATTTCCTTTTTCGAAATTTGATAAAGCAAATGTATTTCCTGTTTTCAAACCTGGAATGATTGAATTTTTCTTTTTTATTATTTTAATAATGTTCCAGAAAGGTTTACTTCCAGTTTTTAAGCCTTGAAGTTTTTGATTCCAAGCTTGGTTTCTAAAAGCAAGGATTTGATCCTTTATCAACGTGTTGAATAACTTAACTTGAGAAAGATAGTACGGATCCCGTGTTCTCATCCACCTTCTGCGATTTATGTTACGAATTTTAATGTTTTCGACAATATATGGAGGAAGATTTTAGATGTGTTGAATTTAAATTCAGTCACAGAATCGGTCTATCACATCAGGTTCTTGAGATTATAGCCAGAGTAAAGTCAAGACATCAACACTTTATTTTTTGAGAATCTGCCGTTGTAGCGCAATTCTTTGCATAGATATGGACTCAGCACCTTAAGAACTTTAAAGAATGTGTTTTCTGACTCAAATTTCCTTTCGAGACTTAATCTAACGTAATCTTCAAAATCAGCGGGTAGCAAATCATCGGAAAGGTTTGCTTTAGGGTTAGCATTTTTCATGTCAAAACATAGGCTCAAAAGCAGCAAAAAATTGACTTTTTCAATCTTGAATGCTTAATTCTTGGAAAACATGATGTGACAGAGCAATTCTTGGGCCAGATTTGAATTCGGTGAGCCACAAACCTTTACTATGTTACTGTAAATGTAGTTTGCTTTTAAATACATTTAAAAACAGTGTAATAAATCATAAAAAAGCTTCATTTTTTAATCAAAAAACTAATAATAGCCTAAAAAATCCAGCAAATTTTAAGCTATTATTAGTTTTGTGATTAAAAAATGAAGCTTTTTTATGACTTCAAGTATCGATACCTCGAAATCGAAGCGAGTTTTATTTTGGCCTACTTAAGTCAAATTATCAGATTGTTACGCCACCGATATCGTACTACCCCAGTGGAATCGATAATAGCAAAAATAAAAAAAACTAGTGCAGATTGCTTTTGCATGCTATTGTTCGGATTCTATAAACAGGGCGAAAGTTAATAAAAAATAAGGACCTGGGATTGATTTTTAGGGGTAGTATTTATATCCCTATTAGTGCAGTCATTGAAGCATTATTGCTCCGAATTATTTTTTACTGTGAACCGATTTGCATGAAATTTTGGAATTAGGCTCATCTTACCTTTAACTTCAAAAGTGAATATGATTTGAACTCCGCAACCACCCTGGGGGTGGTTGCCATCCCTTGTCGGGGGTGAACTATTTTTTCAAAATAACCTCGGATATCGATAGAAGACCTTATTTTAAGCAAAATATCAACTGTAAAGTTTTTCAAAAAATCCAATACTTTTCAAGTTATTGGCAATTGAAAATTCGCAATTTTTTCACGTTTTTCATCAGTTTTTTGTGAATATCTCCGAAAATATACGTTTTAGAGAAAATATTATAAAGAACAAAATTGTAGCAGGTAAAACAATGAACAATTTCAATGATTAATGAAAGTATTCTAAGTGCCAATATTAAGCTTGGTATTAAAGATCAAAGCAGTTTTTTATTTTGTCTGAAATTTAATCGATGTGGTCAATGCCATCTAGCGGCGAGCAGATGAATTTTATGCATTCTAATACAAAGAGTGCTTGAAATAAGCTTTAAAACGAGCACTATTAAAAGTCTTATGCACGTAAAATAAGTGAGCTGTATTGCAAATAAGGGGAGCATCTAATAGCTTTTCTTTTAAATCAATGGGTGCCATTTCCACCAAAATATTCATGCTATCACAATTTATAAGAAACCATTAAAAAGGTAATTAAGAGAGCTACAACATCCTTTATTACAATATATAGTATAGTATAAATGCAATGTATAGTATTGGTTCACAGTAAACAAATTCGGAGGTAATACCGTATTTTTCACTTCAAGGACTGCACTATATATGTTTCATGTTAAATACGTGTTTTATTGGGAATCTATACTCACTTTAGCAAAACATCGCACATGGGAAAACAACAACGATTAGTGAACAAAAATAAGTCACTTTCAAAAGTGAACAACAGGGATGGCTGGTAAATGAAATGGAACAAAGTTGCATTAGTGAGTACATCGTTTTATTGAGTGTATTAATGAAGATGACTATAAAATTCCCAATAAAACACGGCTACTCTCAAAAGTGAACAACAGGGATGGCTGGTAAATGGAGTTTATTGAATTAAGTTGCATTAGTACATGAGTACAGCCTTTTTTTTAGCGTATTAGTGAAGATGACTAAGAAACTCCCAATAAAACACGGCTAAAGTTATAATTTTGAATGTTTTATTGTTTTTTTTTTTTTTTTTTCAAAATTAAAACTAGTCTTACTTCTCTTTATCTGTTTAGTCGTAGGTATGTATATGCTACGAGAGTAATGACAATGACAACAACGACCAAACATAGACGCTGAGAAACAACAGAGACTTGTCAAGTTAGCACTAAAACTAAATCACCAAACATACTCCCCTTATAGATAATTTTCAAGTTATGAACGAAAAACCCTTAAATTCATTACTTAGTTAAGTGATGTATTGACCAATTTAATTGTACCTATGCTATATTGTTGGTGTAAAATGTATATTCCTTCGTCTTTTTTTCTCTGAAGAAGCCAACAACCCTTGCCAAAAGGGTCGTTCATTACTTTAAAAACAAAAACTGAGTAGGTACCTATACGCAATTGCATAAGATTAGAAAATAATATACGCATTCCCCACTCCATTTTTAAAAAGATTTTCAAGAAGAGTTTTGTTTAGTGCTAACTTGACACGAAGGAACTGAGTCATGACAACTGTTCAAATAGCGAGCTTATCAAAATCGAAACGGCTTAATTGTAGACCCTTTAATATCATTTGTACTCCTTATACGTTTCAACATGCAATGAAATCTTTCACATTTGCATACCAACCACCCGGCCAGTTAGTGACATATGACAGCCTTCCAATGCATTCCCGGAGCAAGGAAGCAAAACAACATTAACGCGGCACATGCGGGTAGCTGGGTTGCTGCTTGCTGCACCAGCCCCTCTTGACACCGGCAGTGCGTCAAGAGGATATAAATTTACTCAAGAGATATTTGTAGGTATGTAGATATACATATTTATGGTCGATCTCTAGCTCTAGCTCAAAATTTTAACAACAGATTCGTCATCGATCACCCAAAAACGTTTCGTTTTTGCAGTTTTACACTTTATGCTCTCCAAGATCCAATCTAAACAAATATAAATAATTAATAGCAAACGACCGGTTTTCACTATACAATTAAAAAAGATCAAAAAGAAAAAAACAGGTTTTCGCTCAACAGTAAAAAAAAAAAAAAAAACTCATCTTCCAATTAGCCGGCTGTGCAGAGCGCAGATATAGAATTTTCCTTGAAAAATCAATAGGCAAAGTATTCCCCGGAATTTAAATGATTGAAAACTCATGCAATTTATAATTATGTCAAACTTACCTCCGAATTTTTCTCAAATCAGCATTCTTGTTATTCGGATTTGGTGCAAACCAAATTTCTAATAATTTCTCCACCCCCTCGAAGTAGTGGATGGAGTTATTATTTATTACTTCATTCGCCGCCATATCGAGATGAGATATTCTTCAGCTTTTTCCCACCGATTTTAATGGTTTACTAATCACTGCAGATCACAAAATCTTTATGTAATTCCTCTGCTTAGGAAACAACGGAAAAAAGTGAATAATTTTCTCAAAGTTGCAGAATGATATCACGTACAATTTCAAAAGGGCTGACTCCACAAAATTGTTCACCAAAAAAAACTTTAGGAAATGAAAGTGAGATTTCACTAAATTTAGAGGAGGTACACCCTCGACTTTATCAAGAAAATAAGAAGAGAAAAAAAGAGTACAAAAAAAAAAAACTAACTGAAGGAAATGCAAATGAAAAAAGTTTTCTCAGCTATTTGTTGTTGCAATAGATCCGGGAATGTCACTGCTGTAAAGTTATTTTCTGACCAATTGTTCATATACTGGGTGCACTGCACTGCGTGTTTTGTTTTTATTTATAAATTTTAATTTCAATTGGCCGCGAGAGAGGAAAAGGAAATGTTTTCGTTAACCAAAACTACACAAAAATGCTGCCGACTTGATTAATCGCCCAAAGAAAACTGACTGAAGTTTTTTAGGAAACTTTTTGTTTCGAGAATTCGAGTTCGATTTTCGATAGTCGAACAAAAATTAAAAAAGGGTTTTTTTTTCAGCGCCGGCGTGGAAAGCACGCGGTGCAGATAGTTAACTCTATTCGCCGCTTGGGGAATAATGGTTAGCTTTTGACAGGTGTGTAATGCTGGGATGCCAACTTATCGTAAATGGTATTATGCCATCGAAATAGTAAAACAAGTGGGAAACCACTTGGGAGGGGTCTAGAAATTACCAGATTTGCCATTTACCTATCTGGAACGATTATTTGAATCTCATTGCTACCGCAAATAGAGAAATGAAAATAAATACTGCTTCCGGCGGACGCTCAGAGTTTATAGGAAACCAAGCTAAAGAGACAAAAGAAGTAAATAGTCATCAAAAAAGTTTAAAAACGCTGCAAGGCGGGAAAGTCAAAAAACCGTTTCTTAATTATGGTTGCAAGCTTTCAATGATAAAAACTAAAGACACCGAAAAATTTTTCAACCGAGCTTGTTCTACACGAAACACTGTTTTCTTAAAAAATACACGAGACTTTTGAGAGTAAAGTCTTCTTTCGTTATTTACTTCTGGGGCCCTACTCTGTAATTCGTTTCGAAAGCAAAAATTTCCGAAAACGAATATTTTGTACTCTTTATTTCTAAAGCGGATTCGAATCTGCCACTTTCGGAACGGCAAATCCGAAAACGATTTTTTTATTTCATTTATTTATATTTTTACTTGTTTGTAATTTGCTTTGATATTATTTTTTTGCTTGATTTGACAGATATCTTGAGAAATGTTTCAACACTTCGCAAATCTACTCCGTTAATGAAAATATTAACAAGTACTTTTTTTTCGATTCGAAAACGAAATACAGAGTACGAATTCATAATCGGATAGAAAATTACTTTCGAATAGACTTACGATTCGAAACGAAATACAGAGTAGGGCCCCTGCAATGATATTGGTTGCATCGCAAGTTTCATAAGTATTTTAGACAATGTGACGGTCTTTTGTTGCACGGCTCTATACAATACCATTTCATTGACGAAAACTTGTTGTGAGCTATACCGTCCGTTAAACTACTAAATTTATGCCATGTTTCATGTAACTTCCTTTGAAAAGGAAAGACGGACCACTTTAAATCCGAATCGAGTTAAAATACTGAGTTTTCTTATGTAGAAAACAACCTCAATCTTGAGACCTGACGGAGAGACCATCCTAAAAACGGATAGTGATTTAAAAAGCACGATACTTAATTTATTTCCACTAAACTTTATACAAAATTTCAACAACCTTTTTCACCTTAAAATACACACTACAGCAAAATTAAGAAAAGCTTAAACAAGTTAATTTCAATTTTTGAATGGTGGAACCCATCCACCGAATTCTTTTTCTAGTTCTTCAGCAACAGCTAAACACAGCCTATCACAATTTTTGGCAGCCACGACTTGTAAACCAAGGGGCATTCCATTTGAATCCAATCCCATTGGAACCTTTAAACAAAATATTAAAAAAAAATAAGTCGCCATTTGGACAAATACAAAAAATACTATAACAATTAATTTCTTCACCTGAGTAACTGGAACGCGCAGAACATTGAATATACTACAATAACTGAAATCCATTATTTTGATCAATGGATAGTAGTGGAATGGTGCAGTTCGAGGTGAACTGTGATAGAATAAAACACCATCATCACCAAGAAGCTCAGCTAATGCTGCACTACATTTTGCAGTTGCTTCTTCTATGAGGGGTCCCTTTTCGGCGGGGAGTATTCCATCGATAAGAGAGTAAATGGCAGCCATTGTGTATTCACTGCGTCCCATGATTTTCTTAAAAAGCTCAACAAACGGATTTAAACTTGCTCCATTGCCAAGAAGTTTGTTGAAATCAGCTGGCTCTCGGGTCATCCAGTAGCGCCATAGTTTACTACTTATTTCAGTCCCTGGCAATGTTACACATTTGACTTCTTCATCAGTGATGTCGGAAAAGTAACGAGTAACTCTGCGAGACGACAAAAAAAAAAGTTATTCATAGAAACAACAACCTTCTTGTTCTTGGCACTAGATTGTTTAAAGAGCTAAGCAATCAGATTGCTAATCGATGTTAGAAAATATACATGCACTTAATAATCGAACTGTTGTGAATTTAAGTTAAGCCCAATCTTGGTGCAAAAAGATTAGAAACAAAACTTTACCAAAACAAAAATAAAAAATTGGGCACTAATCTTATCGAAAAGACCGTGAAATTTTAAAAATACCTCCCAAGTTAAAAAAAAACACTTACTTAAACATCATAGATTGTGCCTCACGATTCACTGGACTGCACATTGGCATCTCATTACTAGGAATGTAAAAATATCTCAGTTGTGTAACATCGACCTCCTCGTTGAGCTTTAAGTCCACACCGTAGTCGGGATCGACAAGAACCTTAAACAGAGTACATTGTTACTAAGACGTCCTATGAAGACTTTTTAGTTAAAGAAACTACCTTAAATATAGGCATTAGATCTGTGGCATATCTCGACATGGGGCCGGCAACAACCATAGTTTCCTTTTCTTTTCCTGTTCTAAATGTACATCCCTTGGTATTGACAGCTCCTACCGTTGGCTTATGACCAAAAATACCACAATTAAAGGCTGGTATACGAATGGACCCACCAATGTCAGTTCCTAAGTTAAGATTCTTACAATAAATCGTCAAAATTTTCTATACAAAATCATCTTACCTAATCCAAACCCGGTAGCGCAAGCTGCAATAAAAACAGCTTCACCCCCGGATGAACCACCGGCAGACCTTCTCGTATCATAGGGATTGTTAGTCTGTCCAATCAAAGAGTTACGACTCTCAATCCATTTGTTCACTTCCGGTATATTCGAAGTAGCTATAATGATTGCTCCAGCTTCCTTCATCAGTCGCACACACTCAGCGTCGACAAGTGATTTCTCGTTCTTGCGACATATTAACCCAAGTGTGTGTAGTTTTCCTTTGACCGAGGTACTATCCTTTGTGCTGAACGGAACCCCCAAAAAAGGTTTTTTGGCGAATTCGCTTTCAGTCAACTCGCCGCTGGCTATATCCTCATCTACTTTAGCTGCTTCTTGTAGTGCCTCAGCAAATGGGCCATCAACAACGGCATTTAGCAAGGGATTCACTTCCTTTATTCTATCGATGTATGCTTTTACTACATCATGAGCCTTCAATTTTCGTTCCCGAATCAATTGTGCCAACTCAACGGCACTCTTTGTGCAAAGTTTTTGGTCATCGGAGCTTATTGGCGGACAGCGCTTCTTGTCTCCTAAATACCAACCAAGTCCGAACTCCAGGATAGTGTCGAGTACTATGTGAAATAGAACCAAAAAGCTCTTGAGGAGGTCACCCCAAAATGAACCCATTTTTGTAGGCTTCTTGCTGCGGCGATGTCTCTGCAGAAGAAATATCTATTATGAAACATGACTAATATGAACTCAACCACAAACTGGAATAATCGTGTGTTGTAATGGCCATGCCGCGCTCCGTAAGTTCGATAGATAGTTACGTAATCCAACTAACAAAACAATAACTATATCGTCATTGATGTCTGACGGAATGGCATCTTGAAACAATTTCACTATCGGAATTACACTAGTGTGTGGGTGGTGAACCTTACCTTTCCACTCGTATTTTGGTCAGAGTGCGATGTACGTTCTCTATCGCTTCGGTGTTCTCGCTTACTACTGTGCAGACGATGTGAACGACGGTGCTTGTGTCGATGACCACCGCTTCGTTCCCCTTCCGACTCTTGAGTATTGATATCTTCAATTACGCTCATTATGATAATGACTTTATTTCTTTTTTTTTTAATACAAATAAAACAAAAACACGAAAATGCTTATCACAAGAAATTTGATATCGAAAAATTGAAGACTTTTACCTGTTTGTTCAGCAAACGACTAGTCACGAATGGCGAACTTTGGAATCGCTAACTCGAGTCTCCCGACTTAGACTTTATTAAATTTAATGAGTTCGATGTTTTTCAAATCAAGTTTGGCTTACGGAAAGCGGACAGGTAATATTATGTAGTAGTAGTGTTTTTACCCTCTCTTCACATTTTTTCATTTTCTGTTTTATTAAACGGAGAAAGTTTTTTTTATAAACAAAACACCAAACTGACAGATATAAACAAATAAATAAATGGCAGTGTTCAGTAAAGGCCCCTGTCAACAAATTGTTAGCGACATCTAGACGCAATAGATTTTTGAATTTTTGAATAAAAATCTGTAACCGAAAGTGTCTGAATGCAGGGGCAGGATAAATGTCCTTGTTTTAAACGACTTTCGTGTTGAAAAACCCTACCACAATTTGTAAGGCGATCTTTACGAAGCTGTTCTTCAATCACTGAAAGTGAAGTAACTAGAAACAATTTTTTGACGATACAATCGTCGACTATCGTTAAAAGTAACGGAATCCAGGACCTGATTTAATTTTCATAGACAAGTGAGCGTGGCCTATAACGGCTACCATGTCTGCTTAAGTTCATGGGAGTTTGAGATTCGAATCACGGAAGTACTCAATGTTTTATAGTCTCCATTTTGTGAGGAACTGGCAAACCCTCCGGGCAACTAATGTCTTAAATTTGCTTCTTAACAACACCCCGAAAACCGAAATACATTTAGAACTTCTGATGACCCAGAGTTAAGGCAACCAATACTTCAAATTTGTCCTGCCTCCTCCTCATACCCTACGCTCCAATATCTCTGAGAAGTGAGAACGTAATGTGCTCAATGATATCCTTGCTATTTCTTGCTGTTTACAGTATCATCCTCCTTCTTAAGATTAAAGTAGGCCAGTTGGGGTCCATCCTGATCCAATTTCAGACAATTATTTATTTTGCTATATTTTGTTGTCCATGACGATCATCGTATTGGCAGTTTTATTCTAAACGATTCTAAAACGTCATTGTCTGCAACCATAGAAAAAAGGCACTTTCAAATATACCACTGCATCTTTTAACACTTCTTGGAGTATACATACGTTGCTGCCAAATCAACCACTTGGTGCTTTAGTAAACCACTAAGAATTTTGCAATACCAAAGCAAGGATTTTACAATTATCTACACATGTTTATTATAAATGATGCTGAAAACAATATGTATCATTCAATTTAAGACTTTTTTAGCTAAATACATATCTTAAAAACTTTCATACATATTTTCATAGATTTTAAATTATAACGTCAAAATGCATATATGGAAGGATTATAATAAAATAGTACAGAGATAAAGTACGAATAAGGTTAAATTTTTAAAACGTATAAAATAAAATACATAGAAACATTCACAAAAAACTTAAAAAGGACAGAAAAAGACACAAAATGCGAATGTTTCACTTTTTTTTCTGAGAAATAATTCGTGATCTTATGCATAATAATACATTGTTTCAGTTCACATTTAGTTGGCTGACTTTTGGTGTAAAAAAGGCACTTTTAAATTAGCTCCATTCAACGGAAATTTCTTTTTATATCCCTCAAAGAGCAAAGAAAGGATTTTTTTAGGAACACTTTGCACAAAACACATAATACATAAATATGACATTATTCAATAAAATTATTCACTTTTAAAACTTAGTATAAGACTTTTTTTTACTTTTCTTAAATATAAATAAATAATACAGAAAGGTTAAAAATATAAATATAGTAGTCTGAAGTAATGGCTGAGTTCTAAAAGAGATTGTGCAAACGTTGGGCGTAGCATAAAACGAGATGTGGAAATATTCAAGACGTGTTCGAAGACACTGCCAAAAACTTTTTTTTCCAAATATTTACAGGCAGTATACAAATGTCCAGAAGATAGCGTTGAATACAATGAATGACAACGGGAATATAAATCTCGCTCTCCTGTCAATCCATATGGAGATTTCTTGAGGTGTCATTGTTGTCCATCCAGTGCGATTGTTGTTGCCATTGTTTTTGTTTCCTCCGACAAAGTTATCATCGATGCTAATAGAAGCACATTTGGACATGTTGTTGTTTGAGCCTTTTTCAACATCGAGATTGCCATTTCCGTTGCCAAAGTCTTCTTCACATTGTGTTGTAATAATAGGAAGGGTCTGCTATGAAAAAGAAGTTTATTATTCAAATGTACAATACAATGATAATATAAATGGGATATCTCAATCTAGTTTATACAAAGTTATCATATAACGAAAAAAAAAAATTGGTTAAAGGAGCACACTTTTGTGGCAAGTTGCTTATTAGTGGTGCTAGAATCGCTTTTCTAAATAAAGCTTTGCAAAAATAAGGACAGCCAGCGATTGCAATCTTTTTGATGCCAAAATGAAGCATATATTATATAACTTTATGCATTCGGACACTTCTAAACTAACCAGTGGTACATGAAAATTGAATACGTACACACAAATCGCAATCACAGGCGACTCTGGTTTGCACAAAGGTTTCATTTTATGTAACTAGCTGAGCCGCCCGGCGTTGCTCGGGTCTGTAGTTTTAAGGTTCCGTTTTCTCGTTACCGATTCTGCTTCCGTGTGAATATCTTCTTTCTTCTTCTTTTTCATTTTCGGCGTTACGAGTAGTGATCTTGAAGCGATCACAACTCTCCCACTTTTCTGCTTCACACTAGTGATCCGCCTGTGGGGTACGCCGCGTTGACCTCAGAAATCGTCGGCAAGCCTCCCGGTTTTGGATTGTTCCATGTCTGAGGCCAACCAAATGCTGCTGTTTTTGCATTTGCTTGTACCAGGAGTGTTTTGGCCTGCCTTTTCTTTTTCGTCGCGAATTTGTTGAAACGTTGTTGTTGCTTCCGTGTGAATATAGGAAGGCAAAATATTCTAAGCTGATGAGAAATAATGTAGCACCCTCATGCTGAAAGAATATTTGAAATCTGTCCAGTTGTTTCAAAGTTTCCATTCCTAATCCCCTTTCCGTGAGAATATTGGTATCAAACCTTGACAGGAACTATCCCTGCCCTAAACTATCAAGGCTTTGTCGGCAGGCCGTGGGATAAGAAAACATGGCATGATTTTGGCAACCCAACGCTTAATAAGGGTGAAACCATTTTTAAACATTAGAACAAAAAAAATGTTTGTGATTGTCTACTGACTGTTTTAACTAATTTGTCAGTCAAACAGCTTCCATAACCAAATGGATGAAAGTGCAATAAGGTACCATTTCCAGGGAAAAGAAGATAAGTAAACATCTGAAGAGCACTAATGATAGCTACCACAAGGTTCACACTGCTGTAGTTCACAACCAACATTCAAGGGGTTTTAGAACTAAAGCTCCCTCAATCGTGAATAACCCAAAAGCTTCCCTAGCGATGCTTAAAAAGGAATCATATCAAGCTCACGTAGAAAGGAGGTCCTTATGCAATGCAAAAACTGTAGAGGCACGCGTTTGCAGTTTACTGCTGCCAAAAAGACAGCATTCCAAAACAATTGACTTATATTATCAAGTCACAGTGCGATGAAACCAAATGGAACTAAATGCCATATGCTTCATAGAGATTGACTATAGGAATTGATCGAAACCTAAAACGAGCCTATGCACTCTACAGAGTAACCTTTTTCTTTTTAGTTGCGTGTATTCAAGTTTTCTTTCATCTTTTTATCGATTTCAAGGCCGCGTATGACAGTATCTACAGCGACGAGCTGTACAGAGCCATGTCTAGTTTCGGCATCCCTGCAAAACTCGTACGACTATGCAGGATGACTTTGGAGAATTCACGCTGCTCCGTCAAGGTCGGTAAAAAACTCACCGAGACCTTTGATGTCGAAAAAGGTTACGTCAACACCAGACGAACAATCTTTCAAAAGTCTGTACAATTACTCGCCTATGCAGACGATATTGACGTAATGGGAAGAAAAAAGCGTGGGTGCTTTTGTGAGTATTGAAACAGAAGCGGCAAAAATGGGTTTGATGTTTAATGAGGGCAAAACGAAGTATATGCTGTCATCAAATAAGGACACAGAACATCGACGAATTGAAATTGTCACAATAGACAGACATAACTTCGAGGTAGTACAGGACTTCGTCTACATAGGATCCGCTGTAGACACGGACAACAACATCAGTGCGGAGATCAAACGGAGAATAACTCTTGCCAACCGTTGCTTCTTTGGGTTAAGAAGGCATTTGAGAAACAAAACCCTCTCCAGAAAAACCAAGGTAACCTTGTATAAGACCTCAATCATCCCAGTCCTGCTTTACGGCGCGGAAGCATGGACCTTATCGAAAGCGGATGAGGAAACCCTTGGTCGTTTCGAAAGAAAAATTCTCCGAATGATCTTTGGTCCCGTATGCGAAGGCAATGTGTGGAGAAGAAGATACAACGAGCTGTATGAGCTGTACAGCGACATGGGCATAGCCAGAAGAGTACGCATCGCGAGGCTACGATGGTTGGGCAATCTTGAGCGGATGGACCCAAACGCTCCGGCTCGTCGGGTGTTCGAAAGCATATTGCAGGGAAGTCGCGGAAGAGGAAGACCTCGTCTTAGGTGGCGCAATCAAGTGGATGAAGACCTCAACCGACTTGGAGTGCGAAACTGGAGAGAGCTCGCCCGAAATCGAAGTCGTTATAGAAGGATGTTGGTTGAGGCCCAGGTTCACCCCGAACTGTAATGCCCACCTCAGTAAGTAAGTAAGTATTCAAATTTTCGATAAGTGCCAAATGACGCGAAGCACTATTGACTTAAAATGTATGGATTTCTTATGAATCATAACTTGGTTACGCCAGACCAAACGAAATTATAAATCATTCAAAAACCTATAAAAATTAATCTGGTGGAACATTGAATGTCTTTTTTCTATACTTACATGAACAGTCAAATAGTTGTTGTAGCTCTGCGTTTCTTTATTGATGCTATGTTCAGATTGTCCATCATTCAAACTTGAACACGATCTAGACTTTTGTAGTCCCATTTCTTTGCGAGCTAACCGTGGGGTAAGTGTTGACTTAAGGATATATTTACTGTTGATCTTCTTCAATTCAACAATTTTCTTTCGTCGCCAAATTGTGTTGACAAAAGCAAATTCCACCAAACTTCCAAAAATGAACAAAGTACAACCCAAGAACCAAACTTCCGAGACTTTTATGTAACTAACTTTTGGTAGTGTTTTTCCTTGGGCAGAAGCTAGCGTAATGAACGTCAACATAGTACTTGTTCCTGAAAAAAAAGAAACAAAAACAAGTTAAAAAGTGTTTTGGGAATACACGGCGTATACGTGCTATTTTTTTTTTTTAACTCACCTAACATAATACGTGGCGCTGACTGATCTGCTTGTAACCAAAATGATACCCAAGAAATGGCAACAATCATCATCGAAGGCAAGAAGTAATCCATCAAATAATAACCAACCTCACGGGTAAGATGCACTGTAAAGCTTAGGGAACTGTAGTTGCCGGCTGAAATTAAAAAGCATTAAATTCAAGTTTTAGAATCACAGTGATCTAAGATGTATCGAAGTTGAAGTAATAAAACAAGGGCAAATAATTGCATGGAGTGACGAAATAAATTAATTGTATGTACATGGTCTAATTTAATTCATGAATAAAATGGCAGTCAATTTTTTAATAAAAACCACACTTAGATTCAATAAACCCCTTTGACTTTATCTATGTCTCGTCATTATCGTTAACTGGCATAATGTATCGATGTGTAAGCCCTGTCTTACGGTTTGAGAGCCAACGACCATTAACTTTGTGCATAAAAGCACGGTCCGCTGTAGTTTACAATATCACATGGTTTCTGTTTGAACAAAGTCCTACGAAGTAGTTCTTCTATTAAAGTCGGTGCCTCACCCAAATACTTCCGTACTGAATTTACTAAGCACAATGCAGACAAAAAGCTTACATGTTCCGCATATTAAACATTAAAATGGTAGACATATCCAAATGGCCGGCGCTGATTACTGCAAACTGCAAGAATTTAACTTTTTTGGCTCTATATTTTGAAGGGTTTCATCATGTCTTTGTTCACTTGTACTTTTAAAGTGGCTTTATGCAAAATAGAGCGGCCTGCAATTGCTATTCCGTCGCTGTCAAAATGAAGCACATGTAAGTCTTATGGAAGCGGTACACATTTACGGGATCATCAGTACGTTCAAATAGGAATAGTTTCCAGAGATCGCAATCGCAGGTCGTTTGTACGGGGCTTTCTTTCATTGGCTTATTGCAGATGAAAATGTACAGATTTTTCTTATAACTACAAAAATTGTATATATATATAAAAACTCACCAAACGCTCCATGTCTCAAGTCATTCAAGTCAGCATTAACAACAGTTTCATTTGACCAAGCACTAAGCAAAACATATTCAGTCAAATGTAGATCAGGATCAAATGTAACTGGTGACTTCGTTTCCCAATGAAGCACAAGTTCAGATGTGTTGTACATCCCTAAAAAAAAGTTATTTTATTTACAATAGCTCAACAATACATAAGAATAACAACTACAGCCCTATTGTGAGTAAACAACCCCCCTTTTTTTAAATAACGTCACTGAATGCACATTCCGATAGAACATATGGTAAGGGTTCATTTGAACTCACAACAGGGCTTGTAATAACAATTTAACAAACTTACAGCTCTCTAGTATTGTTGAACAATATTGCTCATCAAATGGGAACTTCTGTAAATTCATCCAGCAGTACAATGTCGCTTGAATTCTTGTTGAAATTATAACAGTGCCATCGGGTGAGATCGATGTTAAGATATCTTTTTCCGCTGTTCCTAAAATACTTGAATCTCTTTCATTGGCAAAGAAAATATGGGGCACCCAAAGTGTATCCCTCAGTGACTTTTCGCCAAGAATTGGTTGTTTTCTCTTTGGAGCGACTTCTTTGAACACCAATCGAGGATCAACAAAACGCAACTGCAATAATGCATGCATTTTGAATTGCAAATCATGTGCTTCTAAATTTTGCATGAAATAGACATAAGCACGAGTGTGTACGTCCACCGGCAGACGTTCACCCTTTTCATTGAAAGCTGCAAAAAAAGAGAAAAATCAAATAATAATTACTAGTTTCGCCCTGTGGTCGAGCTTCGACCATTATTATTATAATAACATAATTAATATTATTATAAATAATAAATTTTATTAGAACAGATTTTTTAAACAAATCACGAATTATTATAAATGTATACAACTTATTTACAACCCAAACCAAAAGTAACTCAATTAAAACAATTTTAATGATTAGTTAGTTGATTTCATGAATGTAAAACATTAAATAATTCTTGGTAAACTACGTTCTTTGTAAATACTCTATGATCATTTGCTAAGTGTCCTTGTCCTCTGTGTGTTCACAAACATAAAACTTCAAACGATTAAAAGATCTAACCCTACTTGCGGCAACATATAATTGTCCATGTGTGAAAACAGGTTGCCTCAGTAATATTCCAACTCGATTGAATGTTTGCCCTTGTGACTTGTTTATTGTCATTGCAAAAGCTGGAATTAGAGGAAATTGAGTTCTTTGGAGTTTAAATGGCATTATTGTACATAACGTGCTGGTTTCCCATAAGGTGGCTGCAAAGGACCTGACCTATGATATATTGCATCGTGTATTTTAAAATGGTATGTTCCTGGTAAAACACTTTCAGTTAATTTCACTTCTGTACTTAACATAGCAAAAGCCGAGTTAAAACATCGTATTTTACTAAAAAAATTAACTGATTTTGCCTTCTCTTCCCGATTTCTTGAAAAAAGTCCTTCGTAAAGAGATTTAAAATATTCATTTTGAGAATAAGAAGGCAAATGAACTTTATCTTTATGACAACAGGAAGTAAATGAATCCCTATCGCCAGCTGTAACTTCACTACATACTAAAATGTTTCGCATTACAAAATTTACAAACTAAGGACATTGGACCACAGTCGTAACTTTCAAAAATTCTTGAATCAAAATTTAATCCAATTTTGAACGAATCAACTAAGAAATCAATGAAAACATTTTCAGGTGTAGTTATATTTTGTTGCCGACGTAATTGCTGTTCTGATCTGTTCCTATGCCTTTGAATTTTCCCCGTCAATGTTTTACAACGCGGCATAATTTTTAAATGTAAATCGCAATTTAAGAAGGGAAATCTATAGAAAAAACAAAAAATTAACTAAATATTGGGAATGCATTCACATTCCTTACCGCAGTACTTTAACTTACAAAAATAAGTTCCAGTTAATTATGAAGTCCCAAAGTTCCAGTTAATAATGAAGTCCCAAATAAAATATTTTTTTCTGCCGCCCGCCACTCCAATTTATAAATTTCTTATCCGCAACTCAAAGAGCACTTCTGCAAACGTTCTACGAAAAAAGACCGATGAACTCAACTACTACACTTTCTACACAGTGAAAACGCTCAAAGAAAAAATAACAGTTTTGCATTCACACTTAAGCTGAGACGGAATAAACGCACACACACTTCTCCGTTTTCAGCGTCGCCGTAAATTCACTAATCACTACTTCAAATGTAACAATTGACCAAACGCTCACGTATGCGAAAGGCAATACCAAAGCTGAGACGAAATAAACGCACACACACTTCTCCGTTTTCAGCGTCGCCGTAAATTCACCACATCCAATTCCAATTGACCAAACGCTCACGTATGCGAAAGGCAATACCAAAGCTGAGACGGAATAAACGCACACACACTTCTCCGTTTTCAGCATCACACTACCTGTTCGTAAAATCACCTCTTCTTGTATGCGAGAGACTATGAGATTGTAAAGCACAGTGTAAAAAAACACAGTGTTGTTGTTGTTTTTTGCACGATTTTTAATTTAATAATTTAACCGGGTAAACGTTAACAGATCCGGAAAAAATGTATATTCTTCCATTCTATGGCTAAATACCTTTCAGAAAATATATACTTCATGCGGGTACGTCATCGTTAAGTGGGGTAAAAATGTACCACAAAAAAACCACTTGCCGATTAATATATAGATTAAACTTGTTGATGACGTTTGATATAGTGAATATGACGTTGAGCTATAAGACCATCCACTTTGACGCAATCGTATGAAACATACACAATATTCGACCAAGTTATAAATAATATTTGCATAAATGTCAAAAAACAAACAAACTAATTAATTAGTTTAAATTCTAGACATTGATTCAACAACAAATAATGAAACACACTCACGCGCTTCTAGTGTAAATTGACTTAGTGTCAATGAAATATCCATTAAGTTTATGATCGCATCTTTAGACTTTTATATTTTTGTAATCTCACGCTCAATATCAATGTCATACACAAATAGGCGTAAAATTAATATTTCACTACATATTTAATTTGTCAATAAATTGTACTATACTTACTGATTGGCCTTTCGAGACGATCATAACGACACGGGGCCGTTAGCCTCTGGATGAGTTGTGTCTGAGACAAACTGTCTGCATCGATTAAAGTCGGGCACTCCTCGTCTGATCTGTAATTATAAAAGTGGAGTTTTAGTATTAGTGTGGATGATAAGATATGCGATCTGTCTTTCTTATATTCAAGAAGCTACTACGTCAGAGTGTTATTTTATTTATAGAAGTTGTTTAAATTTGAAAAGGAAAATATTCTTAATAAAAAAAATTATTGTTAGCAATTTGCCCTCCAGTAAAGTTTTTTTTCAGTTTTCTAAAAGGTGACAACAATGTAGTTGGCTAAATAGTTTTTTTTAATGAAATCAACAATGTTCAAGATCATCGCTTTTTAGCAAAATTTCGTTTATAAAAAAAATACTTGTGGGTCTCACTCAGGACGCTCGATGTAAGTGATAACTCAAACTAATCTAAGTCGCCTACCACAGCCGTATGGTTGAAAACAAAACAGAGGTCAGACTGATTGGTGCCGTAACGCGTCACGTAACGTAGAGGTTTATCCTTCCATAAAGAGTTATAACTTCCAAAAGAAATAGCGACTTTCAAAAAAAACGCTGAAATCTGCATACAATTTTATCAATAGAAACAAAGTTTCATCAGATAAAAAATTAGAAAATAAGGTGGAACTGTTAATAATAGTCAAACGGAAACGGTAAGTTTGCATTTAAAAAGTTAACCAGACCAGTTACCCAACCATATTCATATTTTAGTCGCACCACCCGAATGTGGAATGCTCTACCTGACTCTGTTTTTCCCCTGCATTACGATTCACAAAGGTTCAAAAGCAACGTGCATCGATGTCTCCTTTCAAATCCTCTCCTATTTTCCTAAATGCTCGCACTGTGTTTTATAACATTATAAGGGTAGTCATAACCCCTTGATGTGCGCGTTAATTATAAAAAAAAAAAAAACCTTTCACCACGAAACAATTACATTGGCTGAAAATACCGTTCCAAATGATAGACCACAATTTTGTCAGAACTGCAATCGAAGTGTTTACAATAGAAACAGTAATAGTTTTTTCTTTGAACCCTTAACAGCATTAGAAGTGTCGAAAGCTATAACAAGTCTTAAAAATACTTATAGCTGTGGGAACGATGGCATTTCTAACCTTCTGTTAAAACACATTAAGTGGAATGTTATTGACATCTTAGCACACATATTCAATAATAGCGTGACATCTGGTATTTTTCCCGATGCAATGAAGTGCTGATGTAGTTCCACTTTTCAAAAAAGGTGATAAGAATAAAGTTTTTAATTATAGACTCATCTCGCTGCTCCCGACTATTAGTAAAATTTTCGAAAAGCTTATCAAACAAAGGATCGTGAAATTCCTCGATAAAAAAAATTTCTTTGCTTCTTCTCAGTATGGGTTTCGCGAAAGACAATCAACAGAAGATGCACTCTTGAATTTTTGTTCTATGGTTTTCAAAAACTTAGATGATAAAAAATATACAGCAGGCTTATTTGTAGATATAACAAAGGCATTTGATATGGTCAACCACAAAATCTTAGTAGAAAAGCTAGAGTGTGCAGGCTTTAGGGGTTCTATACTCTTATGGCTCACGTCTTATCTTGAGAATCGATCTCAAAAATTAAAATTAATAGGACTAGAAGCAGTAACGAATATACGAATATGGGCGGGCCACAGCAAGAATCTGTCATGGGACCCTTACTGTTTTTAATTTATATTAATTCTGTGCTCGAGCTGCCTCTCAAGGGTGCGTTAACAGCTTTTGCAGATGACATAGGATTCGCATACGGGAAAAAAGCTTATTAGACCTGACATCTGAAATTAACTGGGACCTTAGTATTCTTAGAGTCTGGTTTGCTAGCCACAATCTAGTTCTTCTTCTTCTTCTTCTTCATTTTCGGCGTTACGAGTAGTGATCTTGAAGCGATCACAACTCTCCCACTTTGCTGCTTCACACTAGTGATCCGCCTGTGGGGTACGCCGC
Organism: Melanostoma mellinum; assembly: GCA_914767635.1. NCBI lineage: Eukaryota > Metazoa > Arthropoda > Insecta > Diptera > Syrphidae > Melanostoma > Melanostoma mellinum. The sequence continues at coordinate 25,295,721 of OU612060.1, read as the reverse complement.
GTTGACCTCAGAAATCGTCGGCAAGCCTCCCGGTTTTGGATTGTTCCATGTCTGAGGCCAACCAAATGCTGCTGTTTTTGCATTTGCTTGCCACAATCTAGTGATTAGCTCTAAAACGAAATTAATGTTTTTTAGTTTGTCTAACGCTAATAGCCCTTTAGTTGACGTGTTTTACCACTCTCCCGATTGTCAGCGTTTTAAATTAGAACACTGTAAGTGTGAATCTCTATCCTCAGAGAGTACTTTTGATGACAGTTCACGGTGTAATATGAATTGCTTTCAAATAGAAAATGTAGATGAATTCAAATATTTAGGCTTACATCTGAACTCGAAAATGAACTTCTCTACCCATACGGAAAAGTTGAGGCAGTACTTTCGTTCCGTTCTCAGGCATTTTTTTTATCTACGTTCTGTGTGTAAGGACGAACTCTTAAAAAATATATATTACGGAATTTTCAATTCTAAGATGCAATATGCAATAACCTGCTGGGGTGGAACCTATTCCAACAAAATTCAACCACTTTTTGTACTACAAAAAAACATGATAAGAAAAATACTAAAAAAGTCGCGTTGGGATCATAGATTTCCATTATTTCAGAGTTTGAGGGTTCTTCCTTTACGCCACCTTTATTGCTTTAAGGTATCAAAAATATTCTTTATGAAATCTGGTCATCGCAATCTAATAATTCTTAGAAACCACAACGTACGTGGAAACCATTCATTTTTGGTAAACATTCCTCACTTACGCACCACTGCTTGTCGTAGATTCTTTAGTGTGGCATCTTGTAGACTTTTTAATGAATTGCCACTTTATCTTAGATCAGAAACTACAACGTCTAAATTTAAAAAAAAAACTTGAAACTGTGGCTGTTCACTTTAGATCATGCATGCATTGAATCACTTCTTATGTAATTTGTGATTAACTTAAATAAAATTGAAGTTATGTACTTTTTATTTTTTCATATCTTTTTTCATTATAAAATTTTTGTAGTTTTTTGAAGGGTCACCCCACCCAATATTTTGTTATATATATACTTTTTCATGAATTTGAAGGGGCATTTAAAACAATTTTTAAAAAATTACAAATGCTTCTGATTTATTTCTCTTCTTTTAATTTATTTGTATTTTTAAACATATATCAGAAAAATTGTTAAGGAAATAAATAATAAATATACTATATACTATATACTATATACATACTACATACATTTACTTGTCGCTCGAACAAAAATACAAATAATTAGACTGCCCTCTTCATTACCTAACTCGTCTCAGCAGAATTATACCGCCATCAGTTTAGGCGAAGTTGAGGCCAAAAACAGTGCAAAAAAACGGAATTTGAATTTCAGGGCGAGGTGAATAAAAACACTCTGTGACGACATCAGGTCAATGGTTAGTTTTGATTGGCGTCTTTCCTGTATTAAGTATGCCCTTAAAACTAATAAATCGCATTGCAACTTTAAATCCAATAGCCTCACTGTCACGAAGCTTCTTTTATAATAACTAATTTAAATAACAAATCCAATTTTTCAGGCAGGATCTGTCAAATAGTTTGAATACGGCAGTCACTTGAAAATATGCCTACAGTGGTGGTCGCACCAGAAAAAGAAATGATCCATAAAATCCGTGGTACGAACTTTGATCTTTTTAAAAGGCCACAAACCTATCAGATAGTTTGATGATTATAGTTGTCCAGTTATATTTGCATATAAGTATGTACCTCGACTGCTTACAAGTGACAACAAACACGACAATTTTACAACTTCAACAGAGCGTTTGGCGATGATTAGTCACAATCGGAACGAATTTTTTAACTTTCTTGTAAACTTGGACGTAGAATGGATTCGTTACAACACCGCAGAGACCAAGCAACAATCTAAACAGTTAGTATCTACATTCTACAGGTAAATAGAACCGAAGCTGAAGAAGCTGAGTCAGACTTTCATGCATGCGTGATTAACTCTTGGGTTTCTCTCTGTTTTCCAAGTAAGTCTTAAATTTGCTATATTATTCACTTGTATTTAAGACCCACAAATCTTTATAAAGACATTATTTTGACATGCACGTTTACTACTGATAACGCTACCTCTTTCCGTAGGTTTTGCCATTTTTTTTTTCAACTTTTCTTAAAAATTTAACTAAATCTCCTTATAGTTTTCTTTTCTTTATGATATTTTTGTTTTCCTCCTCTTCCAAATAATTAAGATCACTTGCACGTGTTTAAACAATATTGTGTTTTAACAATTGCAAAACACAACTTCATAAAAAACGTCTTTGTAAATGATCTCATTGTGTTCCGAGAGAGATTGCGCATTTACATACTATACATATGATGAGATACGCAAAAAACAACAATTTACAATTTATGCAATATATTGCAGTAATGTAGTTTTATGTTTAAACATTTGCAAAACCTATCAATGAATAATTAAGATGCTATATAAAACAACTCTGTTTGTATCGCCCAGAAATCTAACGCAGTGGTGGACGATTGCAAGTTGTAATAATAAAACTAGTGTCACTGTCTGATTAAATGTTATAACGCGGTGAGTAAATATTAAGAAAACACACTTTTCAAGCCTTTATTTGAACAGAACAGGTCTATGGTAGCAGCAGGTATATTCATAGCAAAAAAATGTTTTCAGAAGCAACTGCTTCATTTACATGGAAAAATTATAATTTATTATTTTTTTGAATTGTTGTAATAAATAAAAGTTTGTTATTAATGTCTTTCGCCTTTTCAAATAATTAATTTGAATGCATTTCTCAAAACATTCCTCATAAAAGAAAAATATATTGTTGACAACCTTGAGGAATAATGTTGTAATATGCGAATTCTCACACTGTGTCACCTGACTCATCTAGAAACAGTGTAGTATTACAAGAACCACATTTCTTATATTATTCATCGTTAACACAGTGGGTACCAAGAAATACATGAAGCTAATTCCTTCGTCTGAAAGGAAGAATTGTGTAAACAGCAAACGTGCGGAATTAGAAACTAGACTCATTCATGTTCAGTTAGCATCTAAGTCAATCACCTCTATCTCAAAGCCCGTCGCGGTCGTAGCAATGTTATGGTCCTTCCGCACTTTCTCCACCGGTAATCGGATCCATTTCATTCGGTTAAAAATTGGGGTCGGCTTTGGGTAAAGAGGAAAGCCGGTCGGGACGCTTATACAAATTCGCTATTGCCGAACGTCCTTTGACGATTGGTTGCCGTTCGGCATATTGTAAACGTAGCTTTAGGCTGCAAATGCCAAATAGAAAGGACTAAACACATCTGGGAAATGAATGTTTATCAACAGATATTTAGGACTTGTTAATAATTAAATCAGAAGTGACAAAGTTCGTAGCAGAAAAAATTCACTTCGAGGGCGTCTATGATGCTTCTTTTTGGCATTCGAAGTTCAAAATTGTTACGACGGGCCTTTCAAACTCACAAATTCAGTCCGCACTGACTATTGGAAAGTCAAAAAGATTTTTATTTCTTTTACAAAAAGCTTTTTATATCATTTCATTTGTATTTGGTAGGAGCTAACATGTCATTTCATCAATGACCATCGAACCATATAACCAAAACGAGATGAAATCAGGAAGACCGTTCCTATCTATCCTCATGATCACTAGTGTCAAACACATAAGTGGGAGAATTGTAATTCCTTCGGGATCACGATTCTCGCAATGTTGAAAAAGTCAAAGAAGAAGTGCTAAGGAAATAACAAGCTCGGCTAAAGGGTAATCTACATCGAATATTTATGAATTCAATTAATTAACAACAATTTGCAGTAATTTTATTTGATGAGCTTTTTGATGTGTTGATCTTTTGAATTTGAGTTATTGTGCCAGGTGAACATTCAAATCACCTTAAAATTAAATATTTATACAGCTAGTAATGGGAAAATGTAAATACTCTGCGTACTTAGCAAGTTCATCTTAAAAGGAATGTAAATTGAGACACAACAAAAATGTATGAAATTGTTTTTTAAATGGAAAAAACCTAAATGGTTTCAGAGGTGTATGAATGTTTGATTTTTCGGTTTCAATCTTTGAGCTTTCTTTCAACATCCAAATTTTTTGATGATGACTCGATGTCAGGACAGAGACAGGCGTTAATAGCTAATGTCTGAGTAAGTTCTGGAAAAATAATACTTATTCGTTCAAATTCCACTTCTTTCAAAGGTTAATCCTCTTTGTTTGAATTATCAAGAACAAATTTATGTTTAAAAAAGGTGGTGCAACAGAGCGCACTTCTCTCAACCATACTTTTTGAGGAAAAAGAAGGTACCTAAAAATTTTTGTCGACTCCGAATGAATGATCGAGAAAAGGTTTTTCATGACATGAAATCACCTTGGGAGAAATGTTCAACTGCTCGTGAAATCTTTACTCGTAGAAAAAACATTTTTTCCCTTGATGGTTCTGGTATTCAAACCTCGAAACCTCCCACCGAACAGTCAGACAGACTAACCACTACGCCACGGACAAATTTATGATAAGACAAATGAAAAAAAAAAAAAAATTAAAATGTGGTACCCGTGCATATGTCTGCCTGTTAACCCAGAGGTTCGTAGTTCAAATCCCAACAGAGGCAAAAATGTTTTTCCACGGGTATCGCCTTTCGCGAGGAATTGGAAAGTCCTCCGTTAGTAAATTCATTGCCATGGACATCCCTTTCTCGATTAGCTGTTCGAAACCGACAGAAAATTGTAGGTCCCCTCCATTCCCTCACGAGGAATGGTTGTGAGAAGTGCGCTAGGTCTTGGGGCTACTCGCTCTGTTGCGCCATCACCACCCTATTTATTTACTTTTCATATGAAAATAAGTAAAGAACCAATTAATCGTCAGAAGTTCTGATGGATTTCGTCAGAAGTTCTGATGGATTTCGCAGTAAGGACTCAATCACTTCGGGCATCACAAGGTGGGTGGCACTAGAAATTGTGGAAAAAGAAGAATTTGTACCAGTAAATTTACGACGTAAGAAACAGCGGCTGACTCTCAATGGATTGTCTACTCTAGGGAAGTACTCATCATTGTCCCACCCAAGCACCATATACCGATCTTGGAACTCTTGCCAGGGTATCACATAAAAATCAGCTTGTTGTAGGCATCGTTTCGCAGTAATCTTTTTTTTTATTTTGAGAGGAGAAGAGAGTCTGGAGGGCAATTTCAAATGTTAAAAGTTGTATGTACTTATTCATACTCTAGTTTATTTACACAAATGGTGTTTTGAGATCATTTTCTCACTCAAAGCTTTTTATCTAGAATGATATTTACCTCATAAAATGGCTTAAAATTACTCATTGCTACAAAGATCTTGTTAAAGAAAACAATTCATTTGATTCACATTTGCCATCAATTCCGACACGTGTATACTTTTCCGGAAATCCGTTAAATATTTTCCAAAATAATTATTCAAAATTGTAAATCGTATATACGATATGGGTAAAATTATTGTGAAATCAAGAAACCACATTTATGGTTAGATTTTTATTGCATTATTACTTAGTAAACAGATCAATCTTCATATGAAGACAGGCCTCCACTAAAGCTAAAGGCACAATGATGGTTAAATTGATGGCCCGATAAAAAAAGGAGTATAAAAAAGCAGCAACATTTATGTGAGGGGTTTAACCGATTGCTTTTGATGACAATTTCATTATCTACAGTTTTGTCATTTTTATTTTTTATTCTTTTTTCCAATTAATTTAACAATGCGGCTTGGAATCGCTTTAGACGATAGAAGCCGCCATACTCGTATAAATGGTGTTGTTGTCTATACCTTTGCATGAGTATAGACAAATTGAATTGTGTTGTAAATAACCGTGTCATTTAACTTCTTAAAAATAATTTGGTTGATAACAATCACTTTTATTAGAACTTACCTATGCAAAGATGATAATTTAGTTAGTTTATTCAAGAATGATTCAACAGCAAACAAACCGAATCGTAAAAAGTTTTGGGATAAGAAAACTGGTGCATGACGAGTTTTGTTCAACTCAAATAAATAATACAAATCTAAAAATATACTCAGCAAAAAGAGATACGATCATTATTCGTCACTTTACGTTCTTTTAAAAACAATCAAACGGAAGCGACAATTTATTCAGTTAATTGAAATTAAATTATTATCAGTAACTTCATATCCATCTTAACAATAAAATTAGCGGCACCAAGGAGCGCATTATAAACCATAAATCAGTTAATGAAAAAATTTGCTGATAAAAATCTCTTTTGTGTTTAAAAATTTGCAATTGGTTGTTTATGTAGGAAGTGTGTGGATTAAGGTAAAAGGCAACTAGTGATCGCTGTAATGGCGGACAATTGTTTTTTCCCTTAACTCAATGTACATCTTTTTTTCGTTTCTTAGACCATGCGGAGTTACAAGAGTCCACATGTTGCATACAAGGTGAACTTGCATAAAGACTGTAAAAGCTTCGCTAAGCTCATTGACCAATGAAACTTATTTTAAGTTTGATTGCAAAAGGCGCCTCCAAACAGAACATAACAGCCTCTGATGAAGGCAGGAAAACAGAAAAAGGCTCATACTGATATGTACTGACTTGGGACTTTCTCCAATGATTGACATAACTAAGCGGGGTGACACTAATATTTAATGACCAGAAAATCATTGAGTTCATCCTACAAGAAAGGGATTGAGAAACTTATGTGGCATATTCAAATGAAAGACGACCTTAACCAACTCACCAATTTAGCTCGTTGTTGACTGAACCACATAACCACCCCAGACTTAAGCACTGCCTTAAGAATGTAAGTAATTCAAACAGATGCGGCCCAACTTCTGAGCATAATAACAGTCATCACCCAGAAAATGAACTACACCTTTAAGATTTGGAGACAGAATACTAGCTTCAGTTTTGTATGTTTTACCTACAATTTCTGTTTCATAGATGTTTCACAGATGTTTCACAGAAAAAAGTCTTGCAATATGCAAATCTGTTGCTCCTTTGCATTTCCTCAGTATTTTCAACAAGGAAAGCAGTTCAATTTAACAAAATTTCTAAACACACATAATATGTACTCTGCGGAGATGAGTATGTGTTCCAATTCCCAAATAACTGATGTTTTTTCATGTCAAAGAACCGCTAGTGTTTCACTCAAAAAGAGAACACACATTTCTATGAACTTTGCAGAACATTTCCGAAGCATAGCTGATTTTTTTTCGTACCAAACTAAGGTTCACTTGTAAAGATAAGGAACTAAATTAAAGAACATATTAACTCATCTTTGTTGTTATCAAAAAGCCGATGATGAAACAATGGCCACTCCTAGCTTTGAATTAAATTTCAAACTCATCAGAGAATAGAGAATGAATAGCATATTTGGCAATATTTTCACTTAAAACGCTTTTCGGAGAGCACTTACACGACAAGGGATCCCATTGCAATAAAGTAAGTCAGTATTCCAAACCAGAACTTCATTTCGACTTATTATTATTTTGGGAACTTCAGCTGGCACAAACAAATATTATTTTAACACACATATGTCCCGAAAAACCGAATTTTTGATCGTTCTCTATTGCACCTCACTGTCTTTTTGACTAAAAAAATGCATAAGTTGTGACAAAGGTCTGTCCTTAGCAAAAAAAAAAAAATGTTAATAAATTTAACGACAATACTTCCGTTGTGTAGCGAACTCAAAAGGCCTTTGAGCATTGCCTTTGTGATAAGTAAGTGTTCAGGCGAAATTGGTAATATAAGACGATGATACTGGGAGAGCGTTTTATATGCCTTTTCACATTTTTGTCTTTTACTGAGAGCCCTTGAGAATAATAAAGAGATGAATGTTTGCATTAAGGACTTAATTTACATTAACATAAACATTTTACTGAACTAGACATATTAGGTATTCACTTGTCGCGATCGCAAAATACATCGATCGTACAATCTACCAGACATGATCGTGAGAGACAGAATCAAATGAGATAAAATCGAGAAAAAAATGGAATACATAAGAAAGAAAGTGAAACAAAGCTAAGATTGGTTGAAAAAAGTTAAGTGATACCCTATCTTTCCTTAAACTCATTTTTATGATTTAAAAAATTGAGTAACGAGAGAAAGTTAACTTGGAAAAGGGGGAAAAAGGAAAAAAAATTATCGGTTTGGGTTGAGAGATGAACTCTCTACAATAACTGACAGTTTTATTTATTTATTTTATTTTATGTATTGATTACTTACACATTAAGATTTAACCTTTTAGTTAGTGAAGCCTTAAGGTGCAAAAACATTGACATTGAACTACAAAGTATGATTATTTACATCGTTCAGTTACAATTTTAAACATTAAACAATATTGATGAATAAGACAAAAAAAGGAAATAAATAATAAATACTTAATAATGCATATGTACCTACATCTTCGCTTTGTATAATGCAAAAATAAAAATTAAAACATAAAAAAAAAATTTAACAAGAGTAATATAACTTAAGTTCCTTTCTGGAGCGCCCAGTGCCACCCAATTCCCGTATATGCCTTGGTAGGGAATTCCAAAGACGAATAGAGCATATACAGAACTGTCGCTCAGATGTAAAACATGAAAAGCGCGGCATGATAAGTTGGTTAGCTCTGTTGGAGGTTCCAAAACGTATCTTGTCAAATAAAAAGCCAGTTTCAATTATTTTAGAAAGTAGGATAAGAGCTCTATAGGCCAGTAGGTTATCAAATGTCATGTTGAAAAGTATTCTTGAGTGAGTAGAAATATGGTCGTAACGTCTCATGCTGAACACGTATCTTGCTGTATTGTTTAATGCTACGTTAAGTTTTCTTTTGCTAACAGCATCGCAGTTTCTAAACACTTCCGCACCGTAAGTTAAAATTGGAATAATTAGGGCTTTAGCGAGCATCAATCGGGATTTTTGGGGTGTGAAGTTGTGCGTTATCCACAGCTTGCGCAGTACGCCATATACTTTGCCAATGATTGCATTTATATGATTCCAAGTTAAATTTCTGTTGAATACAATCCCTAGGTTTTTAGCTTTATCTACATATCCGATTTTGGAGCCCTGTATGTAAATATGCGGGAAGTACGAAAGGTCAAACGAATGCTTGCTTATTACTAAACATTTTGACTTTGATGGATTCAAAATAATCCGTTCCTTTCAGACCACATTGCAATTTCACTTAAATCTTTATTTAATTCGTATACACCTTTGTCAATCATTCCTAAAGTGCAGCTTTTATAAAGCTGTACATCATCAGCAGACATGTGTACAGGTGATTTGACGATATAGGGCAATTCATTAACGTATAGTGAAAATAAAATTGGACCTAGTATTGATCCTTGAGGTACACCTCTATTATTCTGTAAGAAATCTGAGGAACGATTTCCTATGCAAACTGCTTGTTTTCTACAGCGAGGTAAGATGACATTAAATTGACTGCTGAATTGGAAAAGAGAAATTTTGAAGCAAGTTTATTACACAAAACTGAATAGTCTACTGTGTCAAAAGCCTTGGAGAAGTCTAACAGAACTAGAAATGTTACTTTATCTTCATCAATGGATTCTCTGATATCGTCTACCACTTTAATAGTTGTAGATACACAGCTGTGAAATTTTCTAAAGCCTGATTGAAACCGCCGGCGACAGTAAAAAGTTTGAATGGATGTGCGAGTTTATTTGTTTTTGTAACGCTTTTTCGAAAACTTTTGACAAAAATGGAAGAATAGAGACCTGCCTGTAATCATTGCTATTTGGCTCTTTTAATGGTAAAATCTTAGCCGATTTCCACAGGGAAGGATAAACGTTTGTCGTGATAATACTATTAAATACATATATTGAGCAAGTATGGTAGAATGATTGGCAAAACAATTTTAATAAATTTCGGGTGAACCTCATCGAACCCAACAGCATTTGATTTAACAGATAACAAACATGAAACAAGCTCGACGTCATCGATGCAAATAAAATCAAACAAAGGCTCAGATGAAGTACGAGAAATATCTGACTCAGTATTAACATAGGACAGTGGTGTTGTGGTGGTTATAAATTTTTGATTGAGTTATTGATTGAGATCTATATTTTCATCAGGAATAGACACTTGTTTTCCTACCCCAAATTCTTTCAATTTTTTCCAAATTTGTCGGCGTTGAAGCGTTGGATTAAGTTTATTGCTGTAAAAAGCTTTTTTAGCTTGTTTGGCTATTTTAACAACTTCATTTCTCAGTGAACGAAACATTTGTAAGTTAGTATCTAGCCGATACTTTTTCCAAGTTGTATAGGCATGATTGCGACATGCGATTGCAAGTCGAACTTCATTTGTAAACCATTGGCATCGTCCATGTCTTGCAGTTTTTACTCAATATAATATATAGTTGGTACATGTGCATTAAAAAGAAATTGAATATGTTGCGTGAAAAAATCAACTTTAAGATCTGATGAGTTCATATACAAAAGCTGTTCCTATTCAATAGACCTAATATCCTCTTCCAAAGCATTGTAATTGATTGCGTTAAAGTCTCTATATTCGTAAGTTACCATTTCACTACTAATCAAAAAATTATATGTTAGGAAAATAAGGTCATGCCTAGAAAACGCAGGTGCAGACATTTGGTTATAAAAAATAGCATCATCACTATTACTTACAAAGAAGACGTCTAACAAGGTATTTGCCTGTCTTGTAAAAATGTGATTTACTATGACACTGAAGCCTTTTTGGAAGGCATTGAAGAAAATAAAATTATTCCGTGGTTTTATTTTCTATATGTTTGAAGTTTTTGACAAGATACGGCATAAAGCACTCCAGGTCACATTAAGACTGTCTAAGCCAAATCTTTCTATTGTCATTTAGCGATGATATTTAACATATATCGGGCTTTCCAATAAGGATTACGTAATTTTTTTTTTAAACGTCAACCATTTGATGTATTTCTTAAACTATAAAATCGACTTGAAGTACAATCAAAACACTTATCGACTTCGTTTATATGACCACCAGGGGCACGTTTGCAGTGGTCAATTCGTTGGATCCAATTAAACGGGACTCGCACTTTCTCTACGATTGCGGCTGATTGGCTTGTCATAAACAAACAAGATTAGTATCGTTTTAATCTGTAAGCTTAAATGCATGATACGAACTATCATCAAATGAATACACCGAAAATTGGACTTTTGACAGGAATTTGAAAATTTTTTTTTGGGAATTTCAGATTTATAATAGTTTATTCCATGTGTTTGCATGTGCTGACTGTACCTACATCTAAAATTTCAAGTCATTCGGTGAAGCTGTTTTTGAGATACGATGGAAAGTTTGAAAAATACTGTTTTGAGAAAAATTCCCACCGGGGCAAAAACGTGATTCGTTTAAAAAAACGAGCTTACATGTTCCCTCTAGTGTTTGCTTGGCGTCTCGCCCACTTTTGCACTCTTTTTTTTTTTTTAGAAAAATCCCTTTTATTTGTTCTATTACACTTTCTTATTTCATAATAAAGAAATTGAGTCGAACACAAATAAATTTATATCATTACTTAAAATCCAAGTGCTTTAAGCTACAGTTGTTTTGGTTTAACGAATTCAGAACACAAAATAGTCTCTATCCTGTACAACCACCACTAGTTTTCCTATGCGTTTTATCAAAAACGACTTGAAAACATTTCGTTTATGAAAACATGTCGTTTAAGAGAAATGTATGGGAAAATTAGTTGGAATTTTTGCTACTTCGAATTATTAAAAACTATTTTACTATTATTATAGACATGTTAAGGAAGCAATTTTTTGAGGCCATCGCATGGAATGACCTCCTTAAACGCCTTGGAATTGACTGATTTGTATCGTTTGCTACGAACGCCAAAACGGCAACGATATTTTCGACACATCGACCAACCCGTTGTCTCAATGACACGGCAACATCACACAACGAATACGTAGACTCAAATTTTTGCATTAAACTTGTTATTGCATATCTACTAGGGAGACAATTACTACCGAAAATTGGAGTTAAACCTCTTGAAGTTGTGGTCAACGACTCCGATTTTTTGCAGACGTTGCTCGTTCGTGCACTTTACCATGATGAAAATTTTGAAATTCTGATGTTGAGTTCACTGAATAAATTGACAATGACTTGAATTTGATGATTAGTGAAAGGGTGCGTTCACAAATTAAATTCAAAGTTGTCAAGTCCCCATTAGAGACCCATTCATTGAAATTGTAAAACTTATGAAATAAAAATATATAGAACTTGCTTCTGGGGATCATAAAGAGTAAATAGACACGTCTAGCGTACAAACTGTCCGCCGTGCCGTATAAATTCGTGGCAGCTGCTATGTGGGAGTTCGATGACTGTATCCAGTTGTTTTTCCATCACCTTTCAAGAGAAATTAGCAAGACCACAATTATTTTCTAAATCAGCCCTAAAAATTGTAAGTTTCCTCTGTTCATGTTTGAGAAGAATAGGCTAGGCACCGTTTATTTATCTTTTGAAGTTATAAAAGACTAAATATAGCCGGTGTTCCAAAAGACATTATTCAAACTGAATATGGAAAGAATAAATAAAAACCTCCACATCGGAACTCAAATGTTTAATTTTTTTCTTTTGTAAAATGGACTACCGAGCAGTTTTTTGTACATTCTGTCTAAAATTGCTACATAACAAGTAGTTTAATTTTTAGAGATCGTGTTCAGGTTTTTCCCTCTCTTTGGTAAGAAGTTTTCATTTTGTGACAAACTTTTATTGTTTCTTATTGAAAAATATTCAAACCAGCAAAGTAAGCTATGAAATAATAGTTGATTAGAATCTTAATGTACTGTTATTGAAAACAATCACGTGTTCAAAAGTCAACAATAACTGCAATAATTCCTGTGACAGTAATTGAACTTTGTTCAAAACAGCTGTCGTTGGATATTTCATCCAAATTGAATCATCATCAAGTTTTGTTATATTTTTATTTTTATTGAATAAGAAAAGAACTTAAAAGCTGAACCAATAAACTTCGCACTTACGTTTGATTTTGAAATATGTTTTGTCAATTTAAGACTTTATTTCATACTAATGTTGGCACTGAGTGGAAGTCATTTAATGACAACACACCATGTGTTAGATATAAATCATTATTAGTAAATATTGTTGCCTATTTTAAAACATTATGAACTAAAAAACCAAATATTATTTATCGAACATAAAATATAATCTTTTCCAGCAAAAACCCACGTACCAAAGCATATTGTCACTTTCCACTTATTTGTATAAAAACACCTTTTGGAGTGCTGTCCAGACGTCGGTCGGCGCGCGTCGCGTCGTTAGCAAAGCTTCTTTTCATAAAACTGCGGCTTTTTTTATTTTATTTTGATTGATTGCTTAATTCAACATTTCATAATGAAGATGTCATTAATGGAATTTTAAGTGACGTTATTTTAAACCATCATCAAATTAATTAATAAGAGTCAATCAATAAAGTATTGATTGAGACATTTTGATAGATAGACACTCATTCTTGTTTGAGATTATAAAATCAGTGGAATTCATTTTAAGAATAATAGTACAGGCCAAAAAGCTTCTCATTTGTTCTAGCATGTAATCAATAAGCTTAGTTTGGACCACCTTAATTGATTAATATTCTTCATTTAGCCTCTTACACCAAAGTCTTTTTCGGTTGTGGAACAACAATCGCTTTATTGGACTAGGGAAATAGGAAACCATATCTAAATAACATATGTAAGTAAGATTTTTAAGTCGTCTAAAAGTACTAAACAAGGAGAATGCAACGAACCACTTTGCTATTTAGGAACGAAGCTCGAATTTAAGGTGATCGGAAATTATGAGTTCTTTTAAAGTTTCCCAACTACAAACTTTGACCCAGTTGGGGAAGGATTGATTGATTTTTGAATACTATCTTCTTCCATCTCCGATAAAGGGAAGTTCATCTTTCTCTTTTCTTTTCGGCGTTACGAGTATCATGATCTCGAAGGGATCACAACTCTACAGCTTAACTGTTTCACATTAGTGGTGCACTTTTGAGGTAGGCACGAAACAACAAGGTTGTTGGAAAAACTATATCCGTAGCAAAAAAAGGCAAATCCAAGATTTCCAACTGATCGATATCTTAACACGTTTATCAAAGGTTATTGACAAATTTGGACAAAACTAAGATCTTGGTACCATGATAGGTTTCAAAATAAATAGCCTCAAAGCGTAGGTCAGGAACAGCTTTTAGTCTTGACAGAGTGCATTATGATTTCTTAAAAATCATGAGGCATATTTCATCTGTTCTGAGCCAGCGGATGAATGGATATTTAGATATGTGTGGTTCCCGTGGCGTAGTGGTTAGCGTATCTACTTGTTAGTTGGCAGCTTCGAGGCTCGAATATGCGAAATACATGGAAAAAAACGTTTTTCTCAAGATATCGCCTTCCACGAGGAATTCGCGATTTCTTCGACAGTTATTTCATATCATGAAAAGCGGTCTCTCAATTAGCTGCAAAAAATTTAAGGTCACTTGCATTCCCTTACAAGGTATTCTTGAGAGACATGCACTAGGTCCTTGGGCTCCTCGCTCTGTTGTGCCACCCTATTTATTCAATTTAGTGCTCTTGAACGTGCTCGGAGTGTTCAACATCTGCATGTTTACGTGGGAGTTCGTATTTTGAGAAAGACATACCTAGTGGCTTTTTCACTGGTATGGCCTTTAGCAAATAATTGGCGAAAACTTCGACTGTAATTGCACTGCCATGTCACGCTTACTACTTACTTGTGCCGCCACGCCGTTCACAATCGGAAACATTTTTAGGTTACTACACTCCTCACACAGTTTAGTTGAGATAAAATCATTTGGGTCTTCTCGAGCTCCAATACGCAAACTTATTAGAGTTTTCGTTCCGTTGAAAAATCTATAATCTCTATCACAGAAGGTGCAAAGTATTGAACTGGTTGCGAAGTGCATGGCAGGTATATACAAATACATGCATAGTTCAGTACATTTCAAACTCAGTTCAATTAAGAAAATTAATTTAAATAAAAATTAAATAGAAACGATAACAAAATAGCAACCTACATAAAATATTTACTCAAATCGACACGTTCGAAAAAAATCCAAGTACTTAACAAGTCCAAAGACTTTTTTAAACAAGCAGGAAATTTATGTTGTGCACTTCCTCTTCAAAATACCTTTCCAAAAATATATAAACTTAACTAAATATATAACATATAAACCAAGTTAAAAGGTTTCACCGATTTTGGTTAACATAATTTCAATAAACTCTACTAAACTAAATATTAAAATAAATATGGTGGGGCAACAGGACGGTGAGCCTTAGGGCCTAACGCATTCCTCTCAACCATTCCTTGTTATGGAATGGCCGATTTGCCGATTCCGAACGGCTAATCGAGAAAGTGCTTTTCGTGACATGAAATTACTATCGGAGAAGTTGCCAATTCCTCGCGAAAGGCGATGCTCATAAAAAACATTTTTTTCCCTAATGTTAATGATATTCGAACTTCAAATCTCACATATAACAGAGAGATATGCTAACGATTATGCCACAGGCACAACCAATAAACTCAATAAATTCTTGTATTTTAGGCAAATTGAATTGGATCTTCATTCTACATTTAGTCACACAACTATGCCACATCAATATAAGTGTAAACTCCATAATATTACACCTTCGCAATATTATTTCGTGTCATAGCTGAAGATAGAAGATTCCAGCTTAAACTATTAGCTATTCAATAACACCTACTAATGTGTCCACTGTCCAGTTTTTGGATTGAACTCTTCATAATGGAGAAATGTAGTACCTACTTTTATAAAAGTCATTCAAAGTCAAACCACATAACAAAGATGTAATTGTTCTAAAATCCTATTTGTTCTTTCTAAGTTCTATCAAGCAAAAGAAAACTAATTAAAAACTCATTTTTGTTTTAATAGAAACACGTTTATGTTACTAATTGAAAACTATGTAATGAATTTTGTTACCAAAGCAGCGAATTACTTAAAAGAAAATTATACCTAAGTTACAACATACCCATTCAAGGACAATTCAAATAGAAAGTCAACTAAATGCCCGCGATCCCTCCCAGCAAGAAACACCAAGAGCGATATGACGACGGAATCTATAATGAACCCATCATGTGAGGAATCACAAGTTGAAAGTCGACCTTACGCTATCGAAACCAATCAATTTTTCATTTTTTAAACAGCAAAACAAGGTCTTGTTGTCTGAGAACTTTGAGCGCATATATAAGGGGTTTCAATGGCATTTTTTTGCATTTTTTTAAGTTGCACTAACCTGAAGATGATCTCTCCTGTTGGTTTGGACAAATGAATGCTCGCATTGACTCTAGCTGATGGTATAAGTCCGTTCGAATCGGCTTCGTAGTCGTCGGTTACCGTCGAAACATTGGCTTCACTTCCATTATTAGTTGTGGAGAGGCTTATCACAATAGTGGGACCACCATCTTCCTTTTGCTTAGTAGAGTCTATAGAATCCTTTGAATCCCTTTTCTCTGTGGGTTGCAAGTTGTTTCCAGATCCTCGTCCTAGTATTATCGATTCTGACACAAGAGGTGATTCTGTCAAGTCATCTAATAGCGTTGTTGATTGAATAAATAAAGGATCTTCGGTTATTAGGAGTGGAAATTCGGTTCCATTGGTTGTCTGTTTGAAGTGTTGAACTGGTGGCTGAACATCTTCACCTTCTTGTTGAATTATTAGTTTTGTTGTTGCGAGAATTGGAGTAAGATTTACAAAAATGGCAATGCAAATCGTTACAATATTTAATTTCACCATGATTCCAGTTTCTTAAAAATATATCACAAACTTATACACAAAACCAAGGAAAAGTAAAGAAAAGCTCAATCCTAGTTTAAATGTTCCGCTCAAAAGCGGTCGTTCAATCGATCGTTATATACCGTTTCACTAGTTTATTTCTTATACAGTCGCGAAAATTCAAACAATAAAAAAAATTTCATAAACCAAAACAATTAAAAGGTGCACTCAACGAAGATGCTCTAATGGAGCCCGGAAAACTGCGTTCAAGCCGTGCAAGCAACAGGTGGGAACTGAGTCGACTACAGGTGAGGTAGAAAACTTAAGAACCACAAAAACCCAGAGAATTACTTTGCTATTTTTCACGCGAGAAAGAGAACTCAGATTTTCTACATGTATCTATCTATACACATGCAAAACACAAGAACAACAAAAACAATTAATTAATAATAATAACATTGCTAAACAAGACAAAGAGTAGGTATAACAACGTTTGAACAAAATGTGAAAATAAAAAAATAACAAACCAAACAAAACCAAGAATACGAAATGCAGATCTTCGTGATACTACCGGCCGGCGTGTGCTGTCTGTTGTGTGTTATCAGCACAAGCTTCTGTGATCGTGTTGAATGCTCAAACTAATACAAGCATATGTATTATGTGCTCAGACGTTTTGACATCGACTTAAGCCACCCCCAAGTTTGAAGTGTAATAGTGTGTTGGATTTACCTTAACTACGTGCAAAACATGTTTCTTGGGTTTGTTTTCAGTTCATTCAAGTTAAGGAAAAATTGAGGAGTCATACAACAGACATGAGGTTTACATAGACCCATTTAATGAAATTCTTGTGTATCAATTTGCATAAAATAAGTTTTTGCAGTAGCATAACGCTCAGTAGCTCATAGCGGAATAAATGAATGAGTTTGTTTTTCTTGTTTGGGGAAATCGAATGTGATGTCTTGAGTTTTTCTAAGAGTAGTAAAGAAAAGCCGCATTTGATCCAGAAATATTAGAAGGGAATTTCCAAACAAATTATTTTATATTAATCATGCTATTTGAAAAAAAAAAGAGATTGTACTTCAAAGTAGATGTCCTTTAATTTTTTGGGACAAAGTAGCGGGAAAAATAGTTGAAATACAGGCCCTTCTACAGAAGCGTATATTCGTATTTCGCTGGTAAAACTTCTTCAGGATTTACAGATACTGTATTCAGTTGTTTTGCTGGCTTACAATTTTCCACTACCAGAGAGATTCACCGGCATGTATTTAAGAAAATGAGAGTGAATCTTCATAATGAAGTAGATTCAGGACACTATACACCAACGCTATTGTAAATTTGTGATGGATACTTGGATGCAGATAATGAAGGTTTTATTTTGCTCCTACTTTTTATTTTATAGTTCATTTGAACTTTCGGATCTACCATTACATAAACTTCAGAATATACATTTCAAAAGGTGACAGTGAATGTGAGAGTCTTTTCCTAATTCGAATTGCAATTATCCTTTTTGACAAACCGTTTCAATTTAAATGAGTTCAATTTACAATCAAACAACGTTTTGTTGTCACTAAAGCAATCGAACTTATTTGGCAAGAAGCCCTCTACTCATCAGGTGAACAACGATTGTGTTGTCGATAATTTTATAATTTTCTTACATGGTAGAATGTCGAAAGTACATCATTTAAGGGGGAGACGACTTTAAAATTTTCAAAAATCAATTTTTTTTATTACATATTTCGAAAGTATTGAATGTTATGACCAAAGGAAAACCGAAAATATCGAATAGATCCAGAGCTATCGCATTTAGAGCGCGAGAATTACATGCGGTCGGGTGACGAGTCAGATAGCTCGGGCCGTTAGGGGAGGAGTGACCTTCGCTTCACAATGCCCTCTACTGTAGACCTTTTGTATGGTCAGGCAGCTGTTTCGGGAAAGGAAGTCGAAGGTCTATTGTATGCGCCTGGAATCGCCAATTAATCCGTAAGTTACTTAAATTAATAATTTTCTTGTGGAGAAACTTTAAACGCCATTATCTCGAAACTATACTTTTTTCAAATACTGCTTGTGTTGTAGCTCAAAAAGTATGTGACCGATTTGGATGAAATTTTGGGTGATTACTCTCAGTAATATTATTGAAAGAATATTTTTAAAGTTTGAAAGGTAGCGTGTAAATAAATAATTTTTCGGGGGTCAAATATGTCAAAAAAATTGCCGAAAAATCAAATTTTGGATTAAAAAGGGAAATTTATAACTTTGCACTTATTCATTCAATTTAAGGTATATCCTTCCCCTTAATATGTCAGTAAAAGAATGAACTTTGGTAAATCTTCCTCAGATCAACCGAAAAAGAGTGACAACGGAAGGAGTTTACGATGTCGCCGGAAGCAGCTTTCCAGAAAACTTTAATAACTCTGCCATTTTGGTAGTCATCGAAAAGATAATTTTTTTTTCTCTAATAAATATTTCTCTTAATTTTTAAAATAATTGAGTTATTTTATTCCCTCGCAAAAAATCCTCATGTTCTTAGGCTCCTAAAGTGATTTCCCCACCTTAAGCTGTAGTAACAAGCAATTTTTGACATTAAAGCCAACATTTCACTTCAAACAGAGGAAAACATGAACGTCATTTGCAACCTGGTAAACGCTTAGTGCGCTCAGTACATTCGTAGCTTAAGTTTCAATGATACGCTGCTTTGAGTATAAGAAAATGCAGTATGTATAAGTTTTTCATCACTCAGATAATAAAGATTGATATTGTTTCAGGTAGATATGGTGCGAGTTGACTCTCTGGTTATACTCGTTCCAACTCCCATGGAATGTGACCTTTTCAGCCTATACTCTACATTGACTAAGCTTTCACTCTCTTAGCTTGCTGTCAGCACAGTCTTCAGTACTACCCAAACACGTCCAACCCTCCCTAAATAATGCTGTGTATGATGCAGCATTGAAAAGAAATTTTTTTTTTATAATTAGCGCCTGCAATTTTCTGCCGGTTCCGAACGGCTAATCGAGAAAGCTCTTTTCATGGCAATGAATACCAACGGAGGACTTGCCAATTCCTCGCGAAGGGGTTATGGATACCCTTATGAAATTATAAAACACAGTGCTAGCAATAGGAGAGGATTTAATAGGAGAAACTTTAATGCACATTGCTCAGAATTTGGTGGGTTGAACGCCTGGAGAGTTTGTCAATAGGTAGGTTAAGTTTTATGTGTGTAGAAAAAAGATTTCCAAGCCCTTCTGACGAAATAAAACCCAAGCGGTGCTGATGAACATCCTTATAATTCTGCATTTCATTATTTGAATTAAGTTCAAATTTCACACCCGTGGCGTGATGGTTAGCTTGTCTGCTGTTAACTCAGAGGTTCTTGGTTCGAATCCCATCGCCTTTCGCAAAGAATTGGCAAGTCCTCCGTTAGTAAATTCATTGCCATGAAAATTGCTTTCACGATTAGCCGTTCGGAACCGGCAAAAAATTGTAGGTCCATCCCCTCACAATGTGTGTCACGATGGGTTGCGCTAATACCAGTCAACCCAGATCGTAAAGAGGTGGTACGTATACTACACTTTTTGAGTGGTATTAGAATTTTTTGAGTGAAAACAGGGCCACTCTTTTAAATTGGAAAATAACAGAACTAAAATTTCCTCAATTTACCTACAATGCTATTGAAAATACATTGGTATCCATCCCATAATTTCTATACAACGCGTTTGTCACGAGTATTGCCTTCTACTCATCGATTTTTTGACTCATATCCAGTGAAGATAGATACCATGGCGTTCTTAATAGAACGCCAGGCAACTTGAGCTTTTCCAAGAAAAACACTGGTGATTTAAGTACATGCATTATCTACTCCAAGAGAATGTTCTTGTTTTTGCTTAATGGTTATACCATTGCAAGAATCCTTTTAGACATCATTCGAATACAATGTTGTTCAATGTATGAGCGTGGTTTAACCTAAAACAGATGTGGCCCATCTTTCAACTTGCTTCCTCAGGAGGACGGCTGTGTTCGATTTAAATTGACTGTGAAATAGGAAGTAACCGACAAATAAAAAGAAAAAAGTTTTCATTCATCATCAACGACATATACAATCGAAAGATGGCATTTTCCTTTAGAAAAAGATGTTGGGTCGTCACTTTCCTTTACTTTAAAGGTTTGTTCCTTGAAGCCCAAGTATCGCCCAGGGGTCGCCACAAAGCGTTTTTCCAGAAACCTTAAGTCGCCCTGAATGTCAAACTGAGTGTTTTTTCGAGCCCTAGGGTTAACCTGGGTTTGCCCTCAACTCGCCCTAGGTTTTTGCTGTGGCGGTTTGAGAGCTGTCAAATGGCATGTGTTTTTATTCAAATGACAGGGATGTCTGATTTTGTGGCTAAACGAGGTCTGGAAAGCCTGGGTTTTTTTTTTTGACAACTCATATGGTTATCAAGAAAACCTGGGTCAACCCTGGGTAAAGTTCAACGAATGAACCTAAAGTGTCGACAAAAGACACACAAAAAAGAATATGCGATGTCGTTGCACGTTTTTTCTTAAGCCAACCATGCGTCACTAAGCCCAAATCATTTGTAGATGTTGATAAAAAAAGTTTCTTTTCAAAAACAGCAAAAACACAGCAATAAAACTTAAATATATGTAACATCTACCAGTAAGTACTACCAAATTCACAAAAACAAAGACATGTTCACTAACCTGACAGGAAACTTTGGATTACATATAACCAGACAAAAATCACTTCTATTTTTGTTACAACACTTTAAGATATCAAAATCCAAATCAAACCTGGAGTATCGACTAAATTTAGCAAAAAAAATTGGCAATGACCAAGAATTATTTTTAAAGAATGAGTATAGTAAAGATATCTTATCGATATGTTCATTATTAGTTCACCAAAAAAGTGATCAATTTTACTTTAAATACTCTTAGCTCAAAAAAGTCTGGGGTCCCAAAAAAAATGTAAGTAAGTAAATGAAGTCACATGTCACTATTAACAATAATGGTAGCCACACGGCTTAAACCTATTTCAAGTTGTGTGAAATTAATTAATAGTTCGTTATCAAAGTCCATAATTTTGTAGGTTAAGTTTGATTGGCTTATTAAAAATCACAAGTGCAAATTTTATTTTAAAGGTAATTTGTTTCAATTTGGTTTATGAATGGACATTAATTTGACCATTGTTTTGACTAATTAAGCGATAAACTAGTTTAGGTTCAGATGCAGGGATCTAGTTTAAACTACTTTTATCCCAGTTATTGAAAAAAATTAAAACCGGAAAAATCGTTATAAAAAATTCTGGAAATTGCAGTTCCTGTTTGTAGAAAGGAGCCATTTAACCATTAGATCTTGCCAAAGTTCATAAGAACGTTAAATTTAACCAGAATAAAATAATTTGGTCTAATAAAGTTATAAAACATCAACCCAGTGCTAAACAGCGAGGATTTCCTAGGCTCAAATAAGACTCTCAATGCGACATAAAGCAGGTATGCCAAACATTCACCTTCAACACACCACAATTATCTAGCTCAAGAACATCCGCAAAAAATCTCAAGGAGCCTGAGCAACCTACACCGCAGTCGCATGACTATTTACCCAAAATTGTTTAATTAGGTTTAAAATTTTAATTACAATTTGAAAATATGTAGATGCGAATCGTGAGGTACGGGTAGACGAGTAGGTACGTTTTTAAAACGACAATATTGACATTTATACAGGAAAAAATTAAAAATAGCCCAAAATCGAGAGCAATATAAATTACGTAAATGGTTTAAGCGAATACAAACAAGATGGCGTTACAATAAAGGGACCGCCAATACAATACGACGACACAGTGTCGGATGAGCAAAACAGAAGCTCCATAACAAGCTACGCAGTGTTGTTTCTGATTTAATTGTTTACCTCGTGATTTTTGGTATCTCTATATACTGTTCGCCTCGATTAATAAGTTTTTCGCAATTATGAATGTTTGCGTCTTCTATTTGCGGCTACCAGTTTTGTTTTACACGTTTGTTTTATTATTTCGGTTAAACAACATTAAGTGCACGATAATTATTCGAGTTCAACAAATAGTTTGCCAATTGTTTATTCATAGCTGATTAAGGGAGTAAATTGGCGAATCAATAGACTTGGTTACACTTGAACTTGCTCACGCTACGGGTGCGACTCTGTCTTATACTTATACGTGATATGCATCTAGGATTTGTATTGTGTACCTACAGATACCGGAAGGTTACTACTACGCATACCTACTTTCAAAAAGATTTGCCACAAAACTCGTAAAACATCCGAGGGTGGTGCAAGTTATTTAAATGGACTATAAAGCTTTTAACTGCTTTTTTTTTGTTCTCACTGAAATGGTTAAGTGCAAAGGATTGATCGTTTTTGATAAATAAACAAAATTTGAGGTGTAAACGAACGCGATAAGTCATTTTGCGCTACAGACCTCGAATTAGCTGGTAGTTGGCTACTGAAAGCGGAAAAAGGTATAAATGTGTATACTTACGCTTTTGAGGTCAGCTGGGCAGAAGAGTTATTTAGTATGTGAAGTACATCAACGGCTGTTGGCAACTAGAGCAAACAAAATTTATACACCTACACACATATCAGTATGGACTTTTCTGTCTTCATACAACTGTCGTACGCTTTTGTGCAACTTAGAAATGGGGCAACATACTTTTGAGAAAGACGGGTGGAGTGCTTGATCAGTGGTCGAAATACCACGCAAAGGTGATCCTTTAATACGAGACTGAATTATGTGTTTTTGGAATGACTTCTCACGTTATGGCGCACTTTAGTACCACAATTTTACATTCCTTCAGCAGACTAATGTTGTATAGTATGGAACGATATTTGAAAGAAAAAAGTTCACTCGATCACTGATGCGGTAATTTGGCCCCAGGTTATTATTTAGAGAGCTTCTTTTACTATTCCCTAAAAAGCGCTGTGAATACTGCGATCTCGAATAGTTTATACATCACCACTAGTCTGCTATCTGCTTCGCACTTGTGACCCGCCTGAAGAGTAGAACTTGAAGGTATTTGCAAAAAAACATGAAGCTTGACCTTACTCCTTTCCACAAAAATAGGTGTACACAATAACTTTTAGCACAGCAAATAAATAGTGTGGCGCAACAGAGCGTAGAGCCAAGAGGCCTACCTCATTTCTCACAAACATTCCTTGTGAAAAACGGAGGGGATCACAATTTTGTGCTGATTCCGAAAAGAGTATCGAGAAAGTGCTTTTCATGGCAATGAAAACACTTTCGAATGACTTGCCGATTTCTTAGAACATGTACAAAACCACGAACCTCCGACATAATTTTCAGACATGCTAACCACTACACTACCTGCACCACACAAATAACAAAAATTGATTTATTTGAACGCTTATTTACTGCCATTTTCATTTGAATCCGATGTTTAGCATAGCTAGCTCGAGTGGCTCACTAACTGCAGTCTTGATGTAAAATTTGGACCACTCTTTGAAGCATTTGGGGTCGTATATCGGCAATAACGCGGTGAATGTTGTTTTCAGACTTGTCAATCGTCTATGGTTTAATGGTGGAGATCATCGAATTCACATTCCCCCTCAAAAAGAAAAAAACCTGTCTGTTAAATACACGATCTTGGAGGCCAACTTAAAGGTCAAAAGTGTAAAACTATGCGAATATCAGTACCAAAACCAATCTCGTTTCCAGCCCATTTACTGAATATACGGCTGTGCCCGGTGATCGTGCAGTTTCAATCCTCGAAAAGGCTAACCAAAATAAAGAAAAACCATATGGTAGATGACAAAATGGATTTCAGTGCCACTAACCTAAATTTATGTACCTTTAAAAAATACAATTTAGTATGGCACTTAATTCCATACATATTTCCTATGATCCTGTTTGGTAAGTCGCAAGTCAACAAACAAATTGTGAGAACATGTACATATGTTTCGCCCAGTTGTGTCACTGTCTCAATATTTTCATCAAATGTCTTTGGCCTTGTAGAAGGAATATATAGTTAAGTATATTTTTGATAAAAAATCGTTTAACAATAGCCAAAAAATTAACATATTCTTCGAATACGATCGTCATCACTACCACCTTCAGATACATCTAGAACTTCCTTAAGAACACGAAATATTTGTTAACTAGATTTTCGGAAGAATCAAATTTTAAAATTATGTCCTTAAATATTCAGACCGAAATTTAGAATATTTCCAAAGTTATACAGCAAAACAAGAGAGCACCCCGCGTAGAGTGTATGAAAGTGTGTTGACAATGCACGGATCTTAAGGGAGGAGAAAACTGCAGAAGTCAACTTTAAAGAGGCCAGAAATGCTACAAATGACGATTTTGATGAAACAGAAGATTTGTTATATGCAACGGGCTGATTATATAATAAAAATGTTATTTGTTGTCAAAACTTTAAACGCGTTTTACTCGAAAACATGTTTTTGAAATTTTTGGGAAGCACTGAATCAAAACTATTCAACCGATTTGGCTAAAAATTGAACTAGTTATTCTATGTACATAGCTAAATACCTCAGTTTTTCTATATGTATTTCATTAGACATTTTTCAATGTCGGACTAACTCAATTTGAACCATGGAAAGATACACAATCGAGCAACGCGTTAAAGTTATTCAGGCATGTTATGAAAATGGGCGTTCAATTTCCGAAGAAAATCATCGTCAGTGGATTCGTCAATAAGCAAAGTTGTGGAATTTGGACGAACCATAATCCAAGAGTGATTGCCGAAAAACCGATGCACCCACAAAGAGTGACGGTTATTGGGCTGACGGCAAAATACGGGGCCGTATTTTTTCCAAAATAATGACGGTCAGGCAGTTACTGTGAATGGTGTTCGCTATTGTGAGATGATAACAAAGTTTTTATGGCCCGAATTGGAAGATATGGATGTGGACGATAAAGGATAAGATAAATCGGCACATTAACGGCATAGAACCTCAATTATGCCTCAGCCTCATCGAAAATTTGGACCATCGGATGGACGTGTGCTGCCGAGGTCGTGGCGGCCATTTGGCCGATATTTTATTCCATACATAATTAAACCATACCAATATTATCATAATAAAAAGAAATGCCAATAATTTCCTAAATAATTTGTGTTTTATTCAAAACCAACATCGACCCTTAAAATTCAACCACCCTTTACTTAGAACTGAAAAACAATTTACTTATGTAAAGTTTTGAAATAGTAAATAAAAATACACGTGTAGAAGGCAAAGTTGAAGTAAAAAGTTTTGATAAGGTCGAAACATGTCAAATTTTTTTTAAAAAAATATCAAACAAAGCCTTAAATCCTTAAGTGATATTTTAACTGCAGAAGTTGTAGCCCTGGGTAAACATCTTTACTTTTGAAGGATCTTAACACCAAAATTACTCCAGCGAAACCCAAAAACCAGCTGTTCTACCTTCTACTGTGTTTTTCGATATGTTCTTGTTTGACACTCAAATTAATTCAAAAAGTAAAAGGAAAAATTAGCTCTTGAAGTTCATTTAACGTTTCCCTACAGACAAAGCTATCGTAACTCATATATATATAACTCAGACAAGAAGTGAGCTCTTAAAAAACCATATAAAGTTTTGTGCTAAGCACATAAATTTCTTTGCATAAATCCGTGTTGTTGATTACATATTATATTCCTTGCAAAGAATGATAAACTTTCGCAGGCTACTTGGTCAAACAGCTTAGGAATGCATGAAAGCTTTGCAATTGGCCTGTAGTTTTTTATATCTATTTTTTCACCCTTCTTGAAAACAGGGGTAATAAAAGACTTTTTCCACAAACTAGGAAATTTTCCGGACTTTAAAGAAAGCTTGAAAAGGTATTCGAGAGGGAAGGCTAAGCGTAAAGAACACTTTTTTAAAACTATAGGTGGTATCATATCCGGACCAGATGTAACGTCATCATTTAGAGAAGAAAGGTAATGAATAATTCTATCACTGTGAATGGGGATACTATTAAAACTTACTTGAGAACAGTGAGTTAAATACTCAAAATAGTTTTCATCAATTTTGAGAGGTGTACTACAAAAAGAGCCACAAAAATGATTTGCAAATGCATTGCATATGTCAGGAGTATCCTTTAAAAGATTGATATTATAAATAAAATTTGCTGGATAGCCGTCTGATTTCTTTTTGGAGTTAACAAAGGACCAAAAGCTTTTTGGGTCATTTTTAAGAGAGCAACTCATTTGAGTTACATAGCTGGAGTAAAGGTTTTGAGAAAGCGTTTTGAAGTCTTCAAAAAGACTTATGAACACTTGGTGGTCAGTTAGAGAAAGAGTTGTCAAATAAATTTTCCAGGCCTTGTTTCTTTTATTCCGCAGATCTTTCAGTTCTTTGGTAAACCACGGCTGGCAATAATTTTCTTTTTTAATTAATTTTAGCGGAATTGTTTTATTCATGCAATCTTTTAAAATAGAGTAGAAACAGCTGACTGCTTCGTCAAGATTTGCTAGAGTTGATATTTTTTCAATACCAGCCCTGCTTAATTCATCCGAAAGCAAATCGAAGTTCGCTTTTCGAAAGTCAAAGGTATATGAACACATGAACAGTCATATGGACTACTTCTTTCGTCAATCACCGTGCTAAGTTCAATAAAGATATCTAAAGGTGGGTGTAAGTCATCTATTCTTGTGATACCAGAATTTGATTGCATTGCAACCGTCTTAATAGCGTCCGAAGAAAAAACTAAATCTAACATACGACTTTGATAGTTTCTTATACAGCTTACTTGCCGTAAGTCAGAAGAAATTATGTTGTCTAAACAGGAAAGCTCCTGTTGTGGTGAAGACAGGGAAGCTTTTTGAAAGGAACCATCATCAGAGGGTAGCCACTGAATGTATGGTAAATTGAAGTCACCCAGTAATAGAATCTGGCTTTCAAGATCGGATATTTCGAAGACATAATCCAAAATTAGAGATAGCTCAGCATAAACTGGTGCTAAGCTTTTAGGGACAATATAAACATTTATGATGAAAATATTTTTGGACAAGGTACAAACTTTCACACAAACAACATCAATAGACAAATCAAACGGAAAGTGTATACGGGATGACATAAACGTGTTCCTGACCGCAATAAGAACACCACCTCCCACAGCTTCTGGTTTGTCTATATGCCGATCTTAACGGTAGACGGAAAATTCTTGGCTGAGGATTTCGGTATTCAAATGGCTTGGGTTAAGCCACGTTTCCGTCAAAGCAAACACATCATGTGAGAAAACGAGAGAATTCACATATAAATCTGCAGTTTAACTGCGAAGCCCTCTAACATTTTGGTAGAAGAGGGAAAATCTTTTTAGTTTTTTGGAATACTCTTTAATACATTTTTATTCTTTTTGTTGTAGCTAGAGAATTGTTTGACAAGAGCACCAGCTGGCCAAATATTACTGTCACAAACAGAGTCAAACATTAAGGGTGGGACAAGTAATTAATTAATTAACAATTAATTGTCACTCTATCCGATGATAAGCCAATTTCAAATACGTATGCCCTCCTTATGGGAAGCTATTAAAAGTCAATATGCTTCAATTCCGCATTGAATATTAATTTTTGTAATCAAAAACTATTTTCAACTTAAAATCTATTTATACGTTCTTGAAAACTAAGGTAGACGGCCTAAAGACTCTGATAAGGCTTAGCAATGAAATTTATTTGTCAGTATGTATGGTTAGACTTTTCTAATAAAAACAACATTGCACTTGAACCTCAACTTTCAAAGATGGTGCGCTTCAAGGTGATTGACTTCGTCGCTACTTGTCGCTATCATTATGAAGTACATACAATATACAATATACAAAGGCATGTTATCACCATAGGAATTGAAATCATTGGGCTAATTTTACCAAACAGTCTGCATTTTCAGAACTAGCTTGAAATGGTGAGGGGACAGAACACTGTGTAGACTACACGAACATGACGTGTGCCATAGTGTGGCAGGTCGCAATCGAAAACAAGTGTGCCATACATGAGCGCAATCATATCATTACTACTGCCAATTAATAAAGTTTATTGCTTTCAATATTTTTTTATGTAAGCTTTGTTTACAAACTGCCACTCAATTCTCGCTTAAGCAAACATGTCCTCTTAAAGTTTGTTGACTAAAGGTAGGTATGTATATGATGTAGGTATAGGTATAATGACGCATGGAATTATTGTAGTCTACTATACTCATACTGTGATACTGATGTGGCTAGCTGGCAAGATACACACTGACATACATATATGCAGTGCATTTTTTCACGAAATTAATTAAGATATCTTTGTTCTTATATCAAGCACATGCTGCTATTGCTGCTGCTGATGCTGATGGCAACGTAATCAAACAACATTCGTGATGCTTTTTGTCTTGAAAACTTGCAAAGAATAGGAAGAGATGATGTTTTCGTTGAAGGTTAAATTTAAAAAATACGTGGGCTGAAACATTTATTCCTCATAACCTTTTGATATTTCTACAGAGCTAATCTTTTTAGAGTAATCGGACCTGAGTTCCCGATAGTTCGATGTCAAAGAAGAGTAGTAAGTACCTTTTCGCTGCAAGCAAGTGCAAGATAAGCGTTTTAGGCAAGTAACACTACGAAAATACTGATCGAGGAAGTAAAAAATAAATAAACAGGGTGGTGTAACAGAGCGGGGAGCTCCGGGGACTGATGCATTTCTCTCAACCATACCTTGTGATCTTGTGAGGGAATGAAACCGACCTACAGTTTTTTTTACAATTCCGAGCAGCTTTTTGAGAAATAAATGAAATTATCATCGGAGAAATTGCTAATTCCTCGCGAAAGGGAGTTCAAACCTCGAACTTCCCACGTTTTACGCCACGGGCACCCCAAAAGCAAAAATTAATAAACCATTTTATTTTGGTTGATAATAATCCAGCTTGACGGGTTTTCGAAAGCACATTGCAGGGAAATCGCGGAAGGGGAAGACCTCTTCTTAGGTGGCGCAATCAAGTGGATGAAGATTTCAACCGACTTGGAGTGCGAAACTGGAGAGAGCTCGCCCGAAATCGAAGTCGTTATAGAAGGATGTTGGTTGAGGCCCAGGTTCACCCCGAACTGTAATGCCCACCTAAGTAAATAAGTAAGATAATAATCTTTTAACTGTTAACATACACATAAAATTAACAATAAAAATATCGCTTTGTTTGAGTTTTCTCTAGTCCCATCAAATCAAAAATTCAACTCATTTCTTTCCACCATTACATTTGTGCATAGTACAAAAATAAAAATGCCATGATTTCTAACCTTATAGATATTTAGCTAGTCGTTTGTTATATTTCATATATACTAAGACCTTCAGCAACAACTGGATAGGGGATTGAGTCAACTTTTAATAGAAATGCGTTTTGTAAATAGATATAATATATTCGCTATAAATGTACTTACTTCAACTTCAGAAAGAATTTTTAAACACACACACATATTCCAACTATCAACAATAAACCACGGCCTTACAAACCTCCTTTATCTTAAATGTTGTGGTATTTTATTAGCATCTTTTCTTATTACTGGCTAATTTGCTATGGATTTTTTAACTGTTTTAAACATGAAGCAAACACGAAGAACAAATTTAATTTCTTTGTTATTCAAACAAATTGTTTACTCTTTTAAGTGCGTCAATTTCAACCTAAAGCGAAAACATTAAAGATGTAAAAAAAGACACAAACCGATTTTCATTGACCTCAACGGATGCAAAATTATCTTTTCAGCACGTGTTGAATATAAATCTCCTACCTACTGATTTTTTACTTGATAAACAGATAGTCAATATCCATCCAAGACTACGTTTGGCATATGAAGTAGTCATTGTTGTTTTTTCGATAGACAACAAAAAAATCAGTGGTGCAGCAGACTAGAGTGATCCTTCTCTCATAAGTTGTTACGAAGACCAGGCCCCGCTCAAATAGAA
Organism: Melanostoma mellinum; assembly: GCA_914767635.1. Taxonomy (NCBI): domain Eukaryota; kingdom Metazoa; phylum Arthropoda; class Insecta; order Diptera; family Syrphidae; genus Melanostoma; species Melanostoma mellinum. The sequence continues at coordinate 25,265,084 of OU612060.1, read as the reverse complement.
GGAGGTCTAGAGGTGAGAGCAGAATTTATGGTTGTCCTTTGGTAAACAGAACGTATTCTCAGCGTTCTAATGACTGAGATAGTTTTTTTGTGAACACAAGGGATATAGTTCATCAAAAACTAAAATAAAGGCAACTATGCATAAATTCTATGGATTGAGACTTGTATCTGAGAAGCTCAACAATTTCTTTGTTCATAAGCCAGATTTCTTGTTCATTCTTTTTTATTTATGTCCCATCTGTCATTTTTCAAATATGAAACTCGGTGAACATTTTGTATTTTGTGTAGCCACATGAAATATCCCTTCAGTCAAAATTGTAGCATCAAACGGTTTTTTTTTTTTTTTTTGGTATAAGCAATAAGTTTTCACTGAAATCATGAATCCATCGCACACATTGATATCATTGATATCATTGGATATATTTGCTTAAAATAGACCGATATTACAGTCATCAGCAATCAGCTTGCCTAGTTCAGACTTCTATTGCTTGATGGCGATGCAGATGAAGCATAGTTCCTCTAGGTTATATGAGTTACAACCAAATTTGATGACTTGATTCTTTATTCTTTACTCATTCATTTACGGCTTATGTCAGGACCATTCGCTAAATATTGCGTTTTTCTTTGCAATCTCGATGAATGGGCGATATTCCTGTTTATACGGAGAAAAATATTGTTTGGATCAGCCCTTTAGCCCTGTACACACTATACAATTAGTTGGACAGACTTCGTTTGATGGAAGTTGGATGGTCTGATGAACTTTGCGTTCACACTTATCCAACTTGTCGTCCAACTTTATGTCACATACCTATCAACTCTCTCCAACTTCTAGATTTTCAAAAATTTTTGAAAACCATCCAACAAATTGGACAAGCGGTCGTATGAAGAGTTCACACTGTCAAACATTGGTTTGTCAAACCTAGGTTTGTCCAACTAATTGTACAGTGTGAACAGGGCTAATAGCAACCTTAGCCTAACTTAACCTAACTTTAGTTAACATAAACTAACCTAGCGTAGCCTCACCTTATATAATCTAACCTAACCTAGCCTCACATAACCTTATCTTACCCAACTTAACCATACCTTACCTTACCTTAGCTAAACTAATTTAACCTGGCCTAATCTGATCTGATCCAACCTAACCTAACTTAACCTAGCCGAACCTAACTCACCCTAACCTAAACTAACCTAATCTGACCTAACAGAACTTAACTAAGACTAGTCTAACCTAACCTAGCTCACTCTAAGCTAAACTAGCCTAAAATAAACTAGCCGAGCCAAACCTAGCCCAGGGGATCGACTATCAACAAAAATATGAGAGACCTGGTCTATCTTCATGAAGATCTAAGAATTCGCTATTCACTTCTACTTTTGTCTGAAGAGGCATATTTTTTCGGTATACCTGTTTAATGTGTATAGAAACATGTAAAGAGTCACATAAAACTGGACCGATATCTTATGGGTTTCCATTGACAAAAAGTATCAATGTTTTTTTGATCCAAAACTGTCAAAGTGGTAATTTTGACACACAATCATCTGTCAGATTGATGGACACTACTTTCACCGAAACACTTACACAATAACAAAAAGCGATTTTTTCGTTATCGTGTACAATTGGGAAAAAAATAATTCTTCTACAGATCTCCTATTTTACAAATAGTTTATTAACTTTTTGGTTTGTTTTTTTTTTTTTTTAATTTTTTCTCTTATATACTACTACTCAAAAAGTCACCGTGTAATAGCATAGCTGTTCAATTGGCTTTTTAAGGGCATCATTTATGCTGGGTTTACATGCATCTGCAACTGCGGAAGTGCAGAAAAGTAAAGCGAGACGGATGAAGATTACAAAGCACAAAGGTTAAAAAGAGAGACGAATAGGATTATGGTTGCAGATGAAAAATTATGGTAGGAAGTTCATTCCCTCTCTATCAGACAAGTATGAATTTTACATCTTGTGTCTTTTTCCGATTTTCATCTGCAGTTGCGGATGCATGTAAATCCACCATTAGCGAATCAGCGTCTTAAGACCTCAACTTTAGTGAGGGAAAACCACAAACAAACTTAATTCATTATCTAAGTAGGTTACTACATTCAGACATTCTGTTGCTGCGTGTTTCATACATTTTCTCTCTTTTCTCTTTCTTTATTCTTTCCCTTTTGCAATTATTTGCGTCTTCCTAAAAACGTTTGAATAAATTAACCCACTAAACACGATCAAATTGTTGCTCACCTAAAAACCTGAACTAATTTCATAAGTTTAACGTCGTCCTTAACTGCTGTGGCAAAAAATTCTTTCGGGCTGAGTTCGAATATTTTCTTGTTTGTTTTTCTCTGTTATGTTGGCTGCATTTGTCTGTCAAGCGCAATTTTTTGTAATTTGAAAATATCCGACGTTAATAGCGTGGCCCTTGTAAATTTTTGATAATTAGTAAATAAAATCACATAAATCGTACAAAAATTTACAAAACAAATTCACCTCCATCATGGACGAATTTCAGAAGATCGAAAAAATCGGCGAGGGAACGTACGGAGTCGTCTATAAAGGTCGCAACAAAGTGACTGGTCAAATCGTAGCAATGAAAAAGATACGCCTTGAATCTGAAGATGAGGGCATTCCTTCGACTGCAATAAGAGAAATTTCTCTTCTCAAAGAACTGAAGCATCCAAATATTGTGTGTTTGGAAGATGTTTTGATGGAAGAAAATCGTTTATATTTGATATTCGAGTTCTTATCGATGGATCTAAAAAAATACATGGACTCTTTGCCTGTGGATAAAATGATGGATCCCGAGTTGGTGAGAAGTTACTTATATCAAATAACAAATGCATTATTGTTCTGTCATCGTCGACGGGTGTTACATCGAGACTTGAAGCCACAGAACTTGCTTATAAACAAGAATGGTGTCATTAAAGTGGCCGATTTTGGTCTGGGGCGATCATTTGGAATTCCCGTACGCATTTACACTCATGAAATTGTCACACTTTGGTATAGGGCTCCCGAAGTTCTTCTCGGATCGCCCAGATATTCATGTCCTGTTGATATTTGGTCGATCGGGTGCATATTTGCTGAAATGTCCACTAGGAAACCATTGTTCCAAGGTGATTCGGAGATCGATCAGCTATTTCGCATGTTCAGAATCTTGCGAACACCCACCGAGGATATTTGGCCAGGAGTTACATCACTTCCCGATTACAAAACAACATTCCCATACTGGTCTACAAATCAATTAGCTAACCAAGTGAAGAACCTCAATACAGTCGGTCTAGATCTGATCAAAAAGATGCTCGTATATGATCCAGTGCACCGCATCTCAGCTAAAGCCGTACTTGAACATCCGTACTTTGATGGATTCGACAAGAAGCTGGTGCCCACCGACTGAAAATCCATCAACTCATTGAAAAAAATAAATAGATAGATAGATATTCTCGTTCGTAGTCACATCCTTATAATCGATTTTAGCTTTAGAAACATTCACATAAAATACAAAAACTGTACAAAATAATTAAATATGAATTTGTATTTTTTCGGTCAGAAATAAAAAAAAAAGGAAACAAGATGGGTAAGAAAAAATTATTCAAGTTGATATTTTAAATGCAAAGTAGTTGCAAAAATTTCTATGTTCGGTTTTATTTCGTGTTAAACGAACGCATCATGGAATGTTTCTTTCTATACCTGGAGGAAACTGAAAGAAACTCGCATTTAATAACCATGGACAACTCCAAACTGCAACTTCTAGCTAATTTTTAAGTACCTCGCTTAAAGTTTTTTAAATTATTGAAGAGAGGTTTTTGGTTATTTGTGTGTGGATAGGCACCAGTCTATCGGTCATGCGCTAGTTTTTTGGGGATAATTTAACCGTATAGCTAGCGCATACAAAGCCTATTTCCTTCGCCAAAGAATTTCAAAAATCTCATCGCACTGAGGACAAACTGTGAATATTAAGTTAGTTAACAGGTAGGCGCTTGTATTTTCACCAGATTGCGGTAGTAGGCAATTACAGAAGAAAGAAAGCTTAAACAACTCTGCCTGGCTTTCTGCTCTGCCGATTTATCACCAAGATCCCAAAAAGTTGAACAAAAACAATCAAACAGGTTGAGTGCTTTGTAATTCATCCGTTTTGAAGGAATCTAAGCCGAAAATTCACTTTTCCTTAAGGAAGATGGCAAAAAACGTGAGGTTCAGTGACGCTAGTCTTTTAAGTTGTTTGACTAAGACCCTACTCGGCATATTGCTCGAGTGAACCACTAGTGTGAAGCAGTCAAGTGTAAGAGTTGTTATTCCTTCGATATCACGATGCTCGAAATTCCGAAAAGGAAGAAGGAGAAGAACTAACTCGTAACAATGCTGCCCATCCTTATTACCAATCATAGCAATCTGAAAAGTCGAAGCAGATTTCCAAAAGGAACTCTTTGCTTTAGAAATTCAGAAGACTAAAGTAGTCATTAAGCTGGAGACTGCAGGTGCATCTCTCTCTCAACTCTAGTTATTGGAAAATTGGAATCAGTATATCAGCAAACGTCAAACACCTTACTTTTACAAAATACTAAGATAAAACCCTGACTCAAAGACTTTTCTCTGAAAAGTCAACTTGTGACCTTTCTATACCCCCATTCCGCTATGAAAAAAGTAAAGTTGTTGAGGGTTCTGCAGTCAACTGTACATAGATTCCTCAAAGGTAAAGTTCTCTCTGATCTTTGTCAAGTTAAACCCGATCTTCTGATGAGGTAGTATCAAAAGATTACTCCAACAAAGACATCGAAGAACAAATCGAAGGAAACGGCGTTGAATATTTTCAACTCTTAAAATATTCGGCCCTATCGAGGTAACCGTCGGAGCGGAGATTTCTCCGCAACGCATCCTTTTTCGGAGATTCAATTTCGAAGTAGTTCTCATCCTAAGATCGACAACGCATTGCATTCCCAGAACTAAACACTTTTCGCTTTATTAACTTAACGCATTGACAAGCTTATTCAAGGAAAGGGTGAATACAGGTTACAGGTATGCATATAACGTATGGGTCAGGAAGCTCCTGGGACCATCATTCAACGAAGCTAAACAAGTGCTGAATTGACTTTGGTATAATGCCATCGATAAGTGAGAGGAAATTTCTTGTTCGCAAACGATCGCGAATAGCTTCAGCTGGTTTGACTGTGAAGAAAATATCGAAATCAATTTTTAATGAGCTTACAAGAGAAGGTAATGATCCTGTTGAGAATGAGAAAAGTCAATATCGTTTCATCTGCGTACAGCAAAATTAGAAAATAGTGAATGACCAGTTCAAGGTCATTAATAGCAATGAAGCCATCATAACCGCAGCCAATGAGGTTCATTCGGCTCCAAAAAAGAAACCCATGATTCGATGAAGATTGCAGGAAGGCAAATGCAGCCAAACAAAAAGCACTACAAATGATCTGCTTACGATCAGTATAACGAGATCTACAAGGAGAAAAGAAGGGAAGAACATCAAATGTCAAAAAGAAAAAGAAGCAGCATGAGAAGCGCTCGTTGGAGGAAAGTTAGAGGTGCCAGAACAGGAACGAGTTTCGAAAGTTTTACCAAAAAGTAAAAAGATCCTGCCTGTTTTACCAATAAGTAAAAAAATTCTGTCAAGCGAACCCTGAACTCAAACCTGTAAAGACCAACAGAGAAACATAGTAATAGATTCACAGTCGCTACTGAGGATTTTAAAAAATCACTTCTGTCGACTGCTTAGCGGTGATGAAGACACAAATCCTACTGTCAGGCAGATTGTACCATTTAATTTGGACGATGATCAAGAATGCCGTGACCTTCACAGTTTCGCCAATTATAGTAAGCCTACTTAACGTCGCTTATAAAATCTTGTCTGCTGTAATATGTGAACGTCTGAAACCCCACGTCAACAACTTGATAGGTTCTTATCAATGTGGTTTTAGACCAGAGAAGTCCACAATCGACCAAATTTTTACATTACGGCAGATCTTGGAAAAAACTCGAGAATATAATATCGATATTCACCATCTCTTTATCGATTTCAAGGCCGCGTATGACAACATTTACAGAGACGAGCTGTACAGAGCCATGTCTAGTTTATGCATCCCTGCAAAACTCGTATTCACGATGCTCCGTTAAGGTAGTTAAAGAACTCACCGAGAACCTTTGATGTTGACAAACTCTGCGATTTCTTCAACACCATACTTGAAAAGATTGTACAAAACTCAAACGTCAACACCAGAGGAACAATCTTTCAAAGGTCTACAATTATCGCCTTTTCCGAGCAATTGGCAATCTTCTCAGAATAAAACTGCCATGAAAAGCGATTTCTTACTTAGCCGTTTGGGATCAAATTGTAGATACTTGAAATGCGTTAAACCCCAGGTTTCCATAGTTTTGTAAGAAAACATCCTTCTCAATAAAATGGAGATGAGGATAGCAAAGGTTTTGTTAAAATCTGTTGTAATTCTGCTGTTCCAAGTAAAATTGGTGAATGAAATAAATTCAACGGCTGTAAAATGCGTACCTAGGTTTGAAATTAGGCCCAGGAATGAAATTATCTTTGAGTTGATTTAACTTTTTCTCCATAAGTGTTGGATAAGGCGAGGTTAAAATAGAACAACGCAGAATTTTGCTAATTATTCGAACAAAGGATCGTAAAAGCCGCTTACCTTCTTGATTCTTCATCAACAATCCAATTGAATCATCTTTAATATTGTTAACGGTTCTTTACTCCTCCGATTGTGTGTACTGCAAAAGACCCAATATTCAGTCTTTTGTTTTACCATTTATGTAACTTTAAATCTATTCTCACCTGCATCATCTAACCAATCACAACTCTTTTCTTTTCCACTTAACTAAATTTATTTTTCTAAAGCATCGACTTCCATACTTCCATGCGACTGCATACATTTCAGTGTAAATTCTATGAATTTTAAATCCTTCAGGTATTCTGTCATCCTCTTGAAATGCCTTTCAGTGTAGGGCAGCATCTCTTCAACCATTTTTCCCAGTCCATTTGGCTTGAACTCATTTGTCAGCACCAAATTGATCAGAATATTCAGAACTAACTGCGCCGGTCGGCAGTTTCTGCTGTTTGTATTCCACGTTATGGCGTGTCGCATAAGACTCTCTTTGTGCAGTTCATTTAGACTCTGAATAGTTTCTTCCAAACCAGACTCTCCAGTCTTGATGACCGTGTTGATGATTTTTAAGGTCAAGTTTGGTTTTTCCAGTCTTAACGCCAATCGAAGTGCTTTGAGCATTTTTTTCTGTGCAATTAAATTGTTTAGTTCTTGCTCCTGAGCAGCTAATTCCTGACGTTCTTTGATTTCGGCGAGTTTTTTCTCTTCCGTTACGTCTTTCCACCTTATAAGCTTCGAATCTGCCCCACCACTGAAGAAATGAGACTCTCCGTGAGCAACAGCCAGGGTCCAAACGCGAGCCTCGTGTTTGTCCAGAGTTAAGGTGCATTCACCTGTTTTCATGTTCCAAAGTTTGATGAGACCATCTCCACCAGCTGAAACTAGCTGCATTCCTTTGGAAATAAACTCTGCTCGAAGCACTGAACTTTCATGACCCTCGATTGTTTTCAAGCATGTCATGTCTGTAAGTGACCATATGCGGAGAGTACTGTCAGCTGATGTGGTTAAAAGAATTTGATCGGTTGGCGAAAATCTTACACACCACACGCCACGACGATGACCACGGAGGACTCCGAGAAGCGACAGGGTACTGCTATCCCAGAGTTTGGCGGTTTTATCTTGTGAAGCGGTAGCGATGATTCGGTCATTGGGCGAGATGGCCACGCAGTTTACGTCCTTGTCGTGGACTATGGCAGTGTTTGTACATACCAGGGAATGCAAGTCCGTCTCGTCCTCAGAGGTGTTTGAGAACTTTTTCGGTACTTCCCAGACCTTCAGACAGGTGTCTTGGCTCACTGAAGCACAAATGGTGTGTGAAACTTTCCCGAATGCAACTGAACCAATGCTTGAGGTGTGTTTGGTTCCCTTTGCTACGCACTGCACTTTGAACGATCCCGGATCTAGCTCCCAAATCCTGATAGTGTTGTCTTTAGACGATGAAAGTAAAAAGTTCTTGTGTGAAGCAAGACACAAAACAATATCTGTATGGCCTTTGAGGATTGAGCAATTCATATTGTTTGTGTCATAAAATTTGATGTCGCTGCTATTGGTGGCTACAGCCAGATAGCGGGAGTTCTTGCCAACAAAGCACACATCGAGAATTTCATCACTGAACCCAATCAGCTGTTTGGCGCAATGGAACGTTGATATGTTGTGAACCATGATGTTGTGATCGGCTGTAACCATCGCCAGTTGATTAGTTTTCGCACATTGAAGCAACTGGGTGACTGCCAGTCCACCATCTTCCGTTGCCTTTGAAACTGAACTGTTGGTTTGTGTGTAGATGATCTTGGCGTCCGAACAGTTCCACACTCGAATATGGCCAAGTTCACCCGCCACAGTTGCAAATATTTTATCTTTGTGCTCGTCAGCAGCCAAATCAAATCCATTGGGAAGCTTTAATGATTTGGGTAGAATGCAAACGCCTTCAAGACCCTCATACAAAGGAAGCACCTTCAATTGCTCGCCGGTGTCGACATTCCAAAGAATCAGCACCTTATCTCTGCTCACAGAAGCCATGACATTGGATTCTGTATCAAAGTCAATAGCTGTGACCTTAGAATAGTGTCCAGTGAAAGTGGCTTTTACTTCCTTGCTGGTATAATCCCAGCAATTGATCTTGTTATCATCCCCCGATCCGAAAAGAAGTGTGTTTGCTATGTCGGGGTGAAATGCCACCAAAGCCACAACACCTTGACTCTCTTTCAAAGCGCACAAACAAACCTTTCTCTCATAATCCCAAATTCGAATGGAAGAATCAGAACCACCTGAAGCCACAACACCACCTCGACTACGGAACGCCAATCTAGCTACCGGCCCTTTATGAGCACTCTTCCACATTTTATTCATTGCTCCAGTTTTCTTATCCCACATCTTCAACAGGCCACTTTTGTGAGCTGTTAGGACGTGTTCGTCATCAGCACTCAAGGCAAATGTGTAGACAACATCCTCATCCAAGTCTGCGTTCCCCACATCGCCAATCACATTGACTATGTTGCCACTGTCGACGTTTATAACATTTATTTTTCCTACATCTTGACACAGGAACTCCTCTCCTGTTGATGTCCAGGCAACGATTCCTCCAGTATAGAATGCACCGAATTGCGACTCAGCTTCGAAACTATTAAAACATAGAATCAAATTAAAAGAAAGACTGAGACGAACTTAATTAATTCTTACGCTTCTTTAAGTTTTATATTGATTGCCATGTAGTTTTTTCAATTATAGTAAAGAATTTGTAATGTTTTCTCCGTTTTTTGATGGGAAGTTGAGAAGAAATTTGAAATCCAGCACGTGTTGTTTTGGTGGCGAATGAAGTTCAAGTGACATTTCGGCATCAACAAAACTACTATACCGACGGATGATGATTATAAATTCAACAGTGATGCCATTTGTGTTTTCAAACTAGTTCTAAAAAAATTTTGTTTTTTGTGAGTTTTTTGTAAGTGAATTTTTAAGACTGCGATCTAATATAATATCGTCATAATGGGAAACTATTGATTGCGAATAAATTGATATAACGGTATCAATAGAAGTAGTGTGTCATACGCAGAACCAAAAAGAAGAAATATTATAACTATCGCCGTCAAATTCAAAAAAAGGTTTTCATAGAATTGTGTTTTCGCAACGGCAAAAATAACAAAAACAGCGTTTTTGCCTCTACCGCAATTGCAAAAACGTTTTGATTTGGGAGAAGTTTTGTTTATTCCATTTAGTCAACTATGCAATCGAAAGCCACTCTGGTTTGCACAGGTTTTAAGAATTCCCGGAAATAGAATAAAATTCAAAACTACTTTTTATTTCACTTAAGTGGGATCCTCGCGAGCAATAATTTATGTTTACTTTCTTGGTGTCAGGTTGTCAGCACTGTTTGTTTTTATTCGTTTTTGACAGAACATAACCCAGAATTTCCCAGAAACCCACATACATAACCAAAGTCAAAAATTAATTTATTTTTACTTGTGAGCCTTGTGTTGTGCTTAAAAATATACAAAATGATCACAAGAATAAGTGCATTGAAACCATTTAAAAACCTCTACAGACCTCAAACCTTTGTTCACAGAATATACCCTACGGCTGTCAGGTACGCTAGTACAGATAAAACAGTTCAACAGATTGACCAAGAAAAATGGTCAGAAATCTATAGACTTCCTTTGATACGCTTGGCTGCAGCGTTTAACCGGTTGAAAATATATCAGTCTTTAGTAACAGCCATTGGGACACCGGGAGCGTTTGCCCTGGAGCAAGCTGGTCATTTGGATCCGAACTATGCATCTGCTTTTGCTATATTAGGTGAGTTTCACTCAGGCAGAACAAGAAATCAAATAAAATAAAATGTACTTATGTATTCAAGGTATAACCGGAATCATAACATTGACTGTCTGCAGCTTTCCAATCCAAAAACTCGTAGGGTTTGTTTACGTAAACGAGAAAGACGACAAAGTGAGACTAGGATATGTGGACTTCTGGGGCCGACGAAAAGACCACATTCTAAACATTGGCGATATTCTTGGACCGTGGGAAATACCTGAACGAAGGTTGAATCTTTACCAACCAATAATAAACAGAGAAGATTATAAACAATCGTTCAAACTTCTCCATCGTTATGGAGTTGTTAGAGATCCCCAGCGATATGTAAGAATATTTGGCGACGGCAACGTTTAAATTAAGAACATTTTTATTTCGACTAAATAAAGCAAAAAAACTAACATCTAACTCCATCTGTAGTGAGCATAAGCTCGGTTAGTTTCGGCTTGTCTATGCAGATCTTGCTTCTTTTTAACAACACGTCCTTGACCCGAGGCTGCGTCCAACAACTCCCATGCAAGTTTCTCAGGAAAATGAACGCTTTTCTCTTTTTCTTGGGCAGATTCAATGAGCCAGTTCATTGATAGAAAGTACGACCTTTTGATCGTCACTGGCACTGGTACCTGATAGGTTACACCGCCTCTCTTGATTGGAGTCAACTGCAATAAAGGGCGACAATTTTCTATGGCCATATGTAAAATTTTAACTGGATTTGTTTCAATTTTTGCTTTCTCTTCGGCATTTTCGGCCAAATTGTATCGTTCCAATTGGGTTCGTTTGATATTCTCAAATGTTTTGTCAATCAAATCGCGTGCTAAAACCTTCTTCCCTTTGCGCATTACGTAATTTGTAAATTTACTCAGTATATCATCGTGAAAAACAGAGGCGGTATCATTGTTACGTGCCGCTTTGATTGGAAGATGAGCCAACTTTAACGTCTCTCCAGTTTCTTTCAGAAAAGCTTGTTTTTCTTTCTTGAATACGGGATCTACGTACGTTGGTGGATAGACTGACATGTGTTGTGCAGCAAATACTGTCGGTAGCCTGGATTGTTTGTGATATGATTATGAATGATTGTTGAAAAAATATTTGTTTTATACCTTGTAATGGCTAGTACAGAAATATTTCTCAACATTTTGAAAAAAATACGCCGAATTTCCTCAAAAATGAAATAAATGCACAGATATCAAGAGGAGAAAGGAGATATCACGAAAAATTTGGCAGATGTCAACTGTCAAGCTTTTAGTGAAAGGTTTGTTCGACTTGTTAGTCGCAACAGAACTGTTTGCATGGTTTGATTTTTATTAGTGGCAGAGGAACAAGTACCTATGCTCTAAAAATTCGATTAGAATACCAATCAAAAATCTAACTTTTAATAGGCAGTCATTTAAGAGTGTGGAAGCCAATTCATTTGAATATGTGCTTCTCAAATCAAGCATAAGATTCATAATTTAAAAAATACAGAGCTGTAAGTAGGGATCAAGTAAAAGGGATTGAATCAAGCACTTCAAATCGAATAAAGATTGGCGTGCATCTAGATCGAGTCAAAATAGGACTAATCAACTGTGCAAGTAGGATTGAATCAAATGGATGTGTGAGTACTTACGTTAAGTAGTCGGTTAATCGAGTGTGTTGGAAATCTGGTTCGATTCGATTATCCGATCTCCTAGTAGGAAAGGTGTACCAGTTCGAGTTCGCACCGAACGAGCCATCGCAACAAATAATCAAAAGAAACAGATCTGTTCCGACAAGCTACGGCCAGCGGCTAACATCTAGCAGCTCTTTTCAAGATATATCACAATTACCCCGGAACATCGGCTAACAAATCGTCGCTTTGTTTTTTAAATAAATATTTGTTATTGTTTTGATTTTGAGATTCTCCTATTCATGGAGCATACAAATTCGTTTCCTTCTTTAAAAAGAAGCAGAAACAGCTCTGAAGAAATTGGCTTCTTCAAAATCATTCAGACAGACAACGACCCCGACGACCAAACTATTAATGCCAACAAAAAAGTAACCATCAGTGAATATAAAATTGTTAACAATGAAACTCGTCAATCTAACCGACATAAGACACCCAGTGGTGTATGGAAATATTTTGCATTGGCTACTAAATTCACAACCACATCGGCCAACTCAAGTGATGTGCCCGATGATCGAATTTTGTGTTTGCTATGCTATGGCAAGGGAAGAGTGCATGTTTACAAGAGTAAAACATCCTCTTCAAATCTATGGAAACATCTAAATCGCAAACATGGCATTGAAATTCCATCTGAAAAAATGTTTGCTGTCTGCTCGAACAGTTTTGATGGATTTGAGTTTAGTGCAGAAAACGAGGAAGAAATCAATTCGAATGATGGGCATATCTCTGGACAGGAAGTAGATGATGGCGATGGCATTGTCAAAGCGGAAGCTTTTGAACAGCTTGTAGAATTTAAGGAAGATGGAGAACAAATTCAGTTGATTTCAAGTGAAGATGAATGCCAAGATGTGCCAACTTTTTCGAAATACGAAGTCTGTTCCACTAATGCTGACCACAAAGGTAATTCTATTGCCTTTCATATAAAGAAGAAAACTAACTTTGAAATCTCCTCTTTTTTCAGATATTGGGTTGGCTATTGTGGAGGAAGTATGTAAGCGACCGATTCTTTATCAAGAATTGGGAGGTAAATTATCATCAATTAGAGCCACAAAAGAAATGACATGGATGGAGGTGTATGAGGCTCTTGGAGGAGCCATTCCAATCGAACGGATACAAAATATATGGAAGAACATCCGAGACAGATATAAGAAAATCCGTAACAACGAGAAACACGGTTTGGAGTGCTTACAGAAATACAAATATTACGATTGCTTAAGATTTCTGGATGATTATGATAACGAGAGGTTTGTTGAGTTTTTTTTTCCCATATTTCTTCTGTGTCATACCTATTTCAAAAAATTTTAAGTTCATCAACGACTCTATTCTTGACGAGCAATCTCTCAAAAATAGATAAGTTGTCACACTACATTCCTGAATCTGTTCAGATCAATACCTTGTCACTCCGACATCCTTAATTGGTTTTTGAAAACAAGTTCCAAGCCTCAATCTCCTAGAGAACTATCTAGGAAGATGAAGAATTCTTGAGAGATAATTCGATTAATTTCTATACAGAGTGTTAAAAACTCGAAAAAGTGGTCGGCTGCGGGGTATACTCAGACAGACTCAATGTAAGTCTCTCATTCCGCCTTCCAAACCATTGTAGCGGAAAGCAAAGACGTCCTATTGTGGATAAGAGAAAACTTGATATCCTCAGGAAATATCCGAATCTTCTCAGACAGTCAAGCAACCCTCAAATCGCTCGGCGCTGTTTTTACGAACTCAGTGACCGCCCTCAACTATCGCCTATCTCATAGGGAGATGGCTGAACAGTTCAATATTCACCTTATGTGGGTGCCGGGGCACAGAGATATGCTAGGTAACTACAAACCCGATTAACTCACCAGAAAATGAACCGTTCTACCGATCTCAACCAGCAGGTTGAATATTGGTATACCAATCGCTACATGCAAATTTATGCTAAAGCAAGAAGCAATGGACATAATAAATAATAGGTGGTACAATATCACTACCTGTGTGGCTACAAAACAGATATAGCCAGAGCTAGATCTAAAACGCACAAGAAATTTGTCAACCTTAGCCATATTGCACGTTAGGTCCGTAATCAATGTCATCACCGGACATTATCTGATAGGTAGACACGCCATAAAAATTGGCGTTCCCTCTAATGACTTCTGCAGAAGTTGCTTAGATCAGGAGGAGGAAGAAACTATTCCACACCTCCTCTGCTCATGTCCTGCACTCTCTTTTAAAAGAAAACGGCATCTAGGAAAATATTTCCTCGATGATCTAAGCGATTTGGCGAACACAGATACCTTTCATCTCTATCGCTTCATCAAAAGCTACAGATAAAGCCTATGCCGATGATGTAGCAATTGCCGTTTCAGGCAAGCAACCACAAACCCTAGCTGAGCTGCTACAAACAGCACTTAACAAGCTCAACAATTGGGCTGTAGATTGTGGTCTGAACATCAATCCATACAAAACGGAATTAGTTCTCTTTACAAGGAAATACAAAATTCCGCACTTCAGACCTCCAACTATTAAAGGGGTAACTCTCACACTGTCAAATCAGGCTAAATATCTAGGTCTGATTTTTGACAAAAAAACTGACCTGGAAAACCAATATTGAGGAAAGAGTAAATAAAGCCAAAGGGGCACTCTTGTCCTGTAAAAAAGCCATTGGTGGGAAATGGGGTTTCTCCCCCCAAATCACCCATTGGCTGTTTACCTCGGTAATTAGACCGATACTCACATACGGGGTGATGGTCTGGTAGACAGCACTAGACAAGATAATCAACTACAACAAGCTGGCCAAAGTTCAAAGAACGGCTAGTCTGTGTATTAGTGGCGCACTGAGGACAACCTCAACGGAATGTACTACTAGATCTCACACCCCTAGATATCTTCAGCAAACAAGTCGCAGCTAGCTCAGCTACTCGACTCAGAGCTACATCACTGTGGATCAATAATCAAATCGGCCGCAATACCATTCCAGATAACTTTAGATTCTTACCGAATCGATCCCACTACACCACCCCCAAGTTGGTGTTTGACAATAATTTCCAAGTAACCATACCTTCAAGAGAAGCTTGGGAAAATGGCACTCTTTTGGAAAATGAAGCAAAACACTTTTACACCGATGGTTCAAAAACCAGCGAAGGTGTGGGAAGTGGAATCTACTCAGAAAAACTGAACCTCAGTCTTTTCTTCCGCCTACCCGATCATTGTAGTGTGTTCCAAGCGGACATTCTGGCGATTAAGGAGGTGCTGTCTTGGCTCAAAGAAAACGTCATATCCTCCACGGATATTCGAATCTTCTCAGACAGCCAAGCTGCCCTTAAATCTCTTGCCTCTGTCTCTACAAAATCCATCACGGTCCAAAATTGTCAGATGTTTCTGAGGGAGATGTCAAATTAGTTCAGCATTCACCTTTCATGGGTGCCAGGGCACATAGACATACCAGGCAACTATATGACAGACGAACTAGCCAAAAAGGGCACGACCACTTTCCTACGCTCAGAATGGAACAACATAGGTGCACCTACCGCTACAAGTAAACTCCTACTTAGACAAGGCGCTTCGAGGAGTACTGAGAGTAACAACTGCCTTGCAACCAAAAAAGTTTGGCCGTGTGTAGACTCAAAACGCTCGAAGAGTTTGTTAGCCCTGAACCGCCTGTATCTAGGTTCTACCATAGGTGTTCTTACACGCCAAAAGACTTGGTGTGTTTTCCAATGATTTCTGCAGAAGCTGCATGGACGAGTAGGAGGAAGAAACCGTTCAACACCTTCTTTGCTCATGCCCTGCACTACTTCATAGGAGGAAAGCTCATCTCGGTGAATTCTTCTTCGATGATACTAGCGGCTTAGCTTACATAGACCCTAAAATACATTAAGAGTTTGCGTGGTTCGACTAGCAGGTGATTAACCGGCTAGTCCCGCAATGGAAGATTAATAAATATCGTTAGTCCCGTAATCGAAATTTAAAAAGTGATCAACTCGTTAATCTTACATCGGGTTTCTGAGATCAGTAGGTGATTAACTTGCTGATCTCTGTGGTATGACAATGGGCCCTTGCGGCCTAAGTGTGTCAAGCAATGTACTCATTGGCTGTCAGCCACTTCCATCTAACCTAACTTACAGATGGTGTTGTTTAGTAAAGTATACCCTAACATAATTCTTATGGTATCAAAATGGACCTAATATTGGCCTAAGTGTGTCAGTTGTTTACTTGACCGCCATTTAAACTTAACCTTTATGAACATTGAAAGTTTAAGGAGTTGATTTTGTAGATTTAATAAAACTAAACAGCATATGGTTGACTTAAGTGGAAAACATTGTATTTTTCCCGTACCGACCCACCATTATTTACAGTGTACATTTTATATTCAAACCATCTCATATTTGTTATAAAATAAAAATTTCCTTCTTATAGGGAACAAGGTAGTGAAGACGGATTTGATGAGCTCCCAGAGAAAAAAAGTAAGACCAAACATTCACTGAATTAAGTACTAAAATGAAAAACTAACTTTTTTCTGCAGGTCGAACAGATGACTTTGCCTTCCTCATCGAGCATGCTGATGGAATCCTGACAAATGTCGAGGATTTAGTTGAAAGTGATCAAAACTTTAACAGCGAAGATGTAGTGAGTGAAACCAGCAATTGCACAGTCAGTAGTAGTAACCCTCTAACCGCCACAATTTTCCCAATGGAAATCCAAGCAAAAGACTCAGAAGATCCCGCAACAAAGCATCTTTCAGCACCAACACCACCGCCTAAATTACCTGTGTCGATATCTGTACCAAATAATAACGAACAAATGGATGAATTTGACTTATTTGGTAAATTAATTGCAAACAAACTGAGAAGTGCCCCTAAGGATCGAGTGAATCTAATCGAAATTAAAATTATGCAAGCGATTCTGGAAAATCTTTAAGTCAATTTTTTTTTTACATAAAATATTATTTATTATTAAAAACATAAGTGGAGTATAGTGAAGTTCGTTAATACAAAAATAAAACGCAGTTAAGTTTTTTTTAAAATGTTTTTGGCTTCTAATTAGTTGCAGATCCTGGAAAACTAAATGTGAATTTGATATTCTGAGGCGTTATTTGTTTCTAAGGCATTTAATTGGTTGTTTTGTGAAGAAAGCTCGCTCTTCAATCGCATTCGCATCCGTCTTCGCATTCACAGCATTCGGTGTAATCATCATCGTCAAAAACACTCATATCTATTTGGCCGCTGAAAGTTCCATCATCATTGAAAACGATCGTTTCTAACTGACGAATGCATTCGCAAATAATTTTGTATATAATATCACTTGTTTCTTTGCTGCTAAATGGTTTATCTACTGGAGGCACATGGACAAAAAGACTTCTGCTGCAATCTTGATCGAGAGATTTCAAATAAATGTATCCGCAGAGATAGTTGCCAACATCGTCAGAACACACCATAGGTTCATTACATCCACACAGTGGACTAGTTTTTTCAACAATACTTTTTACATCGAGTTTGGTGCGTAGTTCATTGCATGAGGTGCCATTTTTGGCCAGACAAGCGCTCTTATTGGGTAACGTTTTTCCGGAATAATCTTTCCTATGGAATTCATGATTGTAAGCGAGTTCTTCAACACGAATGCATTTTGAACCTCCATGGACGCCACAGTGAACAACAAGCTAGAAATAGCCAAGGTGAAAGTTCCTTTTATTATTTCAATAAAAAAACAAAACACACAAAAACACTTTTCTATGCTTTGTTTAGTGTTTAAACGTACCATAGGTTCTTTCGCCCATATTTCATCAACAGCCTTGTTGACATCATCATAGTCAACCGACACGAGCTTCTTTTCAACTTTGTATTCGACTTTTTTATCGGAGACAAGTGAGTCAGGTAAGATGCGCACTGCTTCCCAGCTTGCGTTCACATCTTCATGACCAACAAAAGGTCCAAATCCAGTGACGACAATCAATTTATTCATTATAAGAATATGTATCAAACCGACCAGCGACTACTCACATCTAAACTCCTACAAATATCTAACTCACGTCAAAAGTATACAAACACTTTGGAATCTTCTTTTATCTTTATTAGGTATTCACATATGTACGTATGTATGTGCGAGCATTAATAAATGTTCTAAGCAAAAAAATACGATTAGCAACGCAACGCCAAAAATAAAATATTTGTTGCAGGGGTTGGCCTGGCCTTCGAGCTTCTAATGGAACATGTGTGTTTTGTTGTTTGGAGTAAGTTTGACAGCTCCGCCATTTGTGTTGTTGATTCGAATCGGAAAGTGAAAGTTTTACCGATTGAAATCGTAGTGTTCATAGATTCGTGGGTATGACAATTTGACAAACAGAAAGCGCCATTCAATAGTCTGTCCAATTTTTTATGAAAAAAATTGCTCATACGCCACAGTGATTACGAAAATCATATAAGCCGAACGCTTTCACAATATCAAATAGAAATAGGTTTTACAAAATGTAAAACAATATTCAAATGGTAAGATCTTTCGTTCAAACCTTTTTGAACCACAATTCACCCTGAATATTTTTTTTATTTGAATTCAGCTTGCCCTAATGTAGCACCATAGCTCATTGATTAATTGCAATTGGTTTTACAAGTGGCATATGTTTTAAATGTTCTTGAAAAACTTGGTAGCCATTAAATTGACAGCTTCATCGAAAAAATCTAAAAAATGGTCCCGACTGGGTCTCACGAACTTGCGATTGTGTGCTAATTAAGTACAATACCAAAATATTAAGGCTGAGTAAAAGGTTTTCGAATTCGCTCTAAATATATTAGTTGGTTTCAGGGTTGCCAACTTCACATGTATTATGAAAATTCAATAAAATCACGCAAAATATTGAAAAAATTAAACTAAATATTCCAAAGGTCTCAAGCGTAAATCTAAAAACCCGTTTTTTATTTTTCATTTAAAAAAAAAGTTTTTTAAAATTAGGGTATGCAAGTTTTAAGATCTTGTCAGAAGATATTTTGGCAAACAATTTCAAATAAATCAGCAATACTGTTTCAAAATATTCGAAAAAATCAGATTTTGTTTTTAAATATAAATAAAAATTTCAAAATTTAAAATTTTTCAAATGTTAATATGCAATCTTTCTTAAGCCACTTACGACTTCTTATAAATAAAATTTCGTTAAAATCGTTTCAGCCATTAACGAGAAAGTCGGTTTTGAAAAAAAACGGCACGTTTTTAGAATTTTTCCAAATTTTTGTTTTACATCATAAGACAATTTACATAAAGACAATTGAAAAATAATCCTTCACATAAAATTTTATTGAAATCTTCAGAGCCGTTTTCGAGAAAATTAATTATTATCATAAAGGTTGTATGGCAGGTACCGTTATTTCAAGACCTAGAGACCCAATCCCAAAAAACCCTCTGTAGGCTGCACCATAGACCACAACGGTTAAACGGTTCAGGTTGTAGACCCATATACGGACAGACAGACAGACAGAATTGTAGGCCACACTTTTTTGTGTTCTCTAACATCGTAATGTCATATTTATTATTTTTAAGGTTTTTTTGTGCTGATTGAAAGCCAATTGCCTGGAAAATTGTAAGTCGCCTTCGTCACATCCGAAACACGGACAAGAATTTGAAAGATTATGTATGTGAACATGTTGGTCGTGTAGCCGCAGGGATAAATCATATTCCAATCACACGACACGCTCATAGTTTTTAGATAGCTCGTGGATTTTAGTCGGCCTTCTTAGCAACATTGCAAGCTCTTTGAATTGAGATCACTTAAAACTATTTTGATTTGCTTTAATACTAAGTTGAAAGCAGAACCTATATGTGTTTAAAATGGTATTTGATCTTCTACTCTAGGTTAGGTTAGGTTGCATGGCGGGTGCAGCCACAAGTGGCAGCACCTCACTCGGATCTCAAGGGTCCATTGTACTCCCCGGGAAAACAGAGGATGAGGAGGTGAGAGGATTGGAGAGGTAGAGGGTTGGGTTGGTGATTGGTTTATTGGGGTAGGGAACCCTCACTGAACCATTTGGAGCCCTGAACAAATACCAGGACGTTGCTCAATGGGAGATTAGAGATGTCGCCCAGTTCGTCGAAGAAGTATTCTCCGAGGGTTTTGTTCCTAGTGTGGGCCAAGCTAGGACACTCACAGAGGAAGTGGAATGATCCTTCCTCTGCCTCCTCATTTTGGCATCCTCTACATAAGTCGGATGTGCTAATGCCCATTCTCATCATGTCGGTACCCAACGAGTTGTGGCCCGTGAGAATGCCAATCAACAGAGAGAGCCGAGTATAGTCTGTTTGAATGTCTATATCTGAATGGTTCATGATGGTTCTATGGTCTGATAGGTTTGTTTACCAATTGTGCTTTTGGCCGCCATCTCCTTAGTAAAAAGATCTAGGGGGGCAGGAAGGTTTCCAGAGCTGCAGTTGGTGTTGTTCTCATGGCACTAGTTGAGCCAATGCATGCAAGCCTTTGGATTTTGGTCATGGTCTTAAGGTTTGAAGCCTTCTCTAATGATGGCCACCAGACTAGACAGGCATATGTGAGGATTAGTCTTACTATGGATGTATACATCCAGTGAATAGTTTTGGGACTAGATCCTCATTTTTTTCCGAAAATTGTATTACAAGTGTAGAAAGCGATTTGAGCTTTCCTTTCTCTCTCTTTTAAATTTTCTTTCCAGTTAAGTTTACGATCAAGGACAATTCCGAGATATTTTGCCGTACCAGATAAATTTATTGGTATACCATTAATGGTGGGTGGAAGTATATCTGGAATGTTACGTTTTCTCGTAACAAGTTTTTTGACAACTCATAGGGTTTTCAAAGAAGCCTCTGTCAACCCTGGGTAAAGTTCAACGAACGAACGAAATTTGAAATCGAATTTTTACTTAGAAATAAAATCAGATTTTGGTTTAAGTTTGATTTGCATGTACGCATTTTTACTGTTGTAAACATTAGATATATTTTTCAAAGTTAGAGCACAACTTTTTAGCTTTTTTTCTGCTGCTGACTTTTGGTTATAGCTTAATCTAAATGAAACTTTTCATGTGTCTAGCTCTGCTTTGCCTTTCCTCTCTCTCGTTTTTACCCTGGCTTTCATATTCAGCTCTTTCCTGAAATTTTCGTAAAACTGCAAGGAGAATTTTCATCATGCGACACAACTGTACAAGTAAATAAAAGCAAGCTGTTGTTAGAAGTCAACAGTGATTTCGTTCCGAGACAATTTTCCGAACATTTTATTCTTTTATTCTTCCACGATAAAAAGGCAAACTAAACTGCGCATACCCGTGGTGTTATGGTTAGCATGTCCACTTACTAACCCAGATGTTCGAGGTTCGAGTCCCAGCAGAGGAAAAAATGGTTTTCCAAGGGTATCGCCTTTCGCGAGGAGTTGGCAAGTCCTCCGTTAGTAAATTCATTGCCATAAAACGCGCTTTCTCAATTAGCCGTTCGGATCCGGCAGAAAATTGTAGGTTCCCTCCATTCCCTCACAAGGCATGGTTGTGAGAGATGCGCTAGACCCACCCTATTTATTTTATTTTATAAACTGCGCATAAATGAAGTGACAGCTGACGAAAAGACTAACTCCGAAAAAAACTGTTACCATATTGAAAAATAAACGACTAAAAAAACACCCTTTATCTAAACCAAAGTTGTGTTTTCTCCTACCATAATTACTTCATAATAGTGAAGGACTTTATTAGTACACTGTAAAACTGAAAGGGACTATTTCTGGAGTTTTCATACAATTCCAGTTAAAACAATTGTTTGCAAAAGAACATTTTCTCGACACAATATTAGAATGGCAATAGAGTTTCAATAAACAAAACGCCATCATTACGATGCATAACAAATAAGAAGAATTTGTTGATCCCATTTTTATTTTCTTAATATTTTTACAATCTTAAGTTGGCTGTTCACGTTCATAAAAGTATAAATGAGTCGGCATTATAGGTGATTTATTCACAATCGCTTGCTGAATGTTGATCATCAAAAATATAAAAAAATGCCGATAAGGGTGTCCAAAACCAGCTGCTCTCACTATAAACACTTGCAATAAATGCTGTGCTATAAAAGAAAAGAAAACGGCCTGTATTGCTAAAAATTGTATCAGTAAAAATGAATATTTGTGCGCTTTTGCTGGCTGTAAACCTAGCAGCTGTTTGCAGTGGTAATTGCAATAATTTTTTCTTTTAACTCGCCAAACATCTTAATTCTGGTTTTTAGTTTTATCACAACCAATGAAGCTTGATAGGTCAATGGATAGGGATACCTCTTGGCCAATCCCTCAACTTGATGGCAGTGTTCGGTGGATGACTTCAAGTGAAGCAATGCAGGAAGTTATTCCTAATGAGCCAAATTTCAACAACAATTCAAGAAATATGGGTAAAGTTCGTTTCTTTTTGTTCACTCAAGATAATCCAACAGAACATCTAGAAGTGGACAAAGACGACCCAGAAACATTGGTGCGATCAACGTTTAATTTCAAAAACCCTACGAGGTAGATCAGGCAAGCTTCAAGTTAACTTTCTTTTAACTCACTCATATAAAAATATTTTAGACTAATGATTCACGGATGGAACAGTGGATACGAATCCGAAAAAAATAGATGGATCAGGGAGGCCCTTCTACTCAACGGACATAAACGGCAGTTTAATTTTTTTGTAGTAGATTGGAGTGTTTATTCCAATTCACCCACCTACATAAAATCTCAAAAGAGTTGTTCGAAAACAGGAAAGATCATTGCAGAGTTTCTAGATTGGATGCATGACAAGGCAAAGCTTTCATTCGAAACGTTGGCCTTGTATGGCCATAGTTTAGGAGCACACGTTGCAGGATTCGCAGGCAAGAATGTCAAGCGTGGTGAAATTGACACCATAGTGGGATTGGACGCAGCAATGCCATTATTTAGATTCAACAAGCCAAAAACTCGTTTGTGTGATACAGATGCTCGGTATGTGGAAACAATTCACACAAATGGCGGAGTCCTGGGATTTCAGCAACCCCTTGGAAGGGCCGCGTTTTATCCAAATGGAGGACAACAACAACCAGAATGTGGCAGCAACATATTTTGTTCACATCAACGATCTGTGGAATATTTCGCAAAGGCGTTGAGGAGTGAAAATAATAATCCATTCAAATCAAACAAGTGCATTGATTATAAGAATTTTTCAAATGCTACGTGCAATTTTCGAACAGCGAAAATTCGTATGGGGGATCCCAGCAATGCTGTTTTTGTCAAAGGCATTTTTTATTTGGAAACGAATATAAAACCTCCATATGGGATAAGGGAAGGCAGAACAAGAAAAAATCATTGAAGTAAGGAAAAACCGAATAAAGAATCTAATAGATTATTACAGTTTGTTAATCTCTTTTTTGTTAATTGATGGATCCTAATGATCCTTAACAATGTTTAGGTGTTCCTAGCCAGTGACCCAGGACCAAGCGAGGGTTGCATCAACCGCGAAGAAATTGCAGAACTAATTGACGGGAACGGACGCCTTGTGTAAATTGAAGCTTCATCTTGAGGAAACTGCAGAAAACGATGATGATGATGATATTCTTAGCAGCCTTCTTAGTTTTTGTGCTAGTAATGAATATTTTCCGTAGCGTGATGGTAAGCATGTCTGCCTGTTAACCCAGAGTTTCGTGGTTCGAATTCCAAAAGAGCCAAAAATGTTTTTCCACGGGTATTGCCTTTTGCGAGGAATTGGCAAGTCCTCCGTTAGTAAATTCATTGCCATAGAAAGCGCTGTCTCGATTAGCCATTCGGAGCGGGCAGAAAATTAGAGGTCCCTTCCATTCCCTCACAACTCATGGTTGTGAGAAATGCACTAGGCCTTGGGGCTCCTCGATCTGTTGCGTGCCCATATTTTTAATATTTATTTAATTGTTTAAAAATGCACCTAGCAACTTGTAAATAGTGGGGTTCATAAAAATTTTATCGAGCGATAAAAGTATTTTAATGAAGAGCTTCCGACACTTTATATTTTTCTACTGAATTGTTTCCCTAATCATTTTAATTGACTCAAAAAGTCTCGTTTTATTTATATTTCTTCTTAGAGTTGACTTCTATTGCCATTTATAGCCAAACACAGAAAGCACAACAATTTGAAAGCGTTGACCAGTACTGTACAACAAACAAAAATAATAATAATAAACAAATATTTCTGTTTACCAGCCCATATAATTTTCCGATAAAGAAAGGCCGTTTCAAACGGTCTACTAAACTCAAACTAATCACTTGTTGACCAAAAAGTGGGAAAGTTTATGCCATTAAAATATAATACAATCGGTGATAGCCAGCATGAGTTACAACCCCTAGAGACTGTGAACCGATAAGATACACAGGGCTAGAAATTTTGCAATATAAAAGCAAAGTCGCCAAAATAGGTGGCTCTACAGTTCAACCAAATCCAACAAAATGAAAGGACACGTTTCAATTATAACCTTAATTTGGGGAACACTTGTTATCGGTATGTAACTCTATCGTTTTGAAGTGCATACGAGTCTAGGAGCTAATTTTCGAGTTTGTTGTATTTTTTTAGTTCAAGCACTTCCTACAAAGATTGATGCCCCAGCCGATACGATGTGGCCAATTTCTCAAATGGATCAAAGCTTTCAAACGGTCGTTAAGACCCCATTTGGGCATTCCAATGATATTCGTAGCCCAAACGCATTGGATAAAGTACGTTTCTTCTTATACACTCCAGATAATCCTATCACCCCTATTGAAATTGACATGGAAGATCCGGAAACGTTAAAGCGATCGACTTTCAACTCCCAGAACCCAACCAGGTAAAACCAAAACAACAGATACCAAGAATTTATCACATCAAATCCATCTTTCTTCGTTTATAGATTTATGATTCACGGCTATAATGGTGGATACCTCACCAATGAAGTTCAAATGATACGTCAAGCACTCCTCCTAAGTGGCGATGACAGACAATATAATTTCATAGCTGTTGATTGGACAATCTACGCTGTCTCCAATTTCTACATATCCTCACAAAAGAGTGTTCCAAAGACCGGCAAGCTTGTTGCAGAGTTTATAGACTGGATGCATGATGTTGGAAATATGTCATTCACTACTCTTGCCTTATACGGACACAGCTTAGGTTCACATGTAGTAGGCTTTGCGGGAAAAAATGTGAAACGAGGGAAAGTGCATACCATTGTTGGACTGGATCCAGCTATGCCACTTTTTAATTACAACAAACCAGAAGATCGCTTAAGCGAAACAGATGCTATATACGTGGAGTCAATTCACACAAACGGAGGAAGGATGGGTTTTTATCAGCCAATTGGAAGAGCCGCATTCTATCCGAATGGTGGGAAGAATCAGCCAGGTTGCGGACTTGACATAGGCTGTTCGCATGTAAGATCGATTGAATATTTAGCAGAAGCCTTATCGATGGCTGAGAAAAATGGCTTCAGAGTGGCAAAATGTAAGGAATTCGAGGACGTGAAGTATGCCTCTTGTAATCTAAATGATGGTCGAGTACGTTTGGGTCATCCAAACAATTATCGTTACGCCAAGGGATTGTATTATTTGGAGACAAATAGTCAGTCTCCGTTTGGGACTTGGAGATTATGAAGTCTTTTGGGAGTTAAGAATAAAGAATCTGTTAGGTTAGGAGACTGTAAATACGTACAAGATTTTGCCGTTTAATTTTTCATCGGTGGCTTGAAATCAAATTATTTAGATTTCTCTCAACAGCTTTTTCGCACAAAATTGTGTTTTCAAACAAATCTCTGTCTAAGGTCGGTTCCGATTCAGAAATCAAATCAGAAGATACTAATCGTACAAATGGTAAAAATTCCATTAGGCAGTTGAACGGAATTATTGCTCAAATGGAGAAAAAAAACTATTCGAAGCGATAAAAACGACACAAATGTGTGAGAATTTTTTATCGGGAGTTGTTGGGAGTTAGCATGGGAAAGATATTTGTGGGACTAAACAAGAAGGTTTGACGATTTCATTAATCTCACAGTAAATGAGGAACTTAATTTCAATAGTTCAGATATGCTTTCAGTTTTCTTATTCTATTTATCCTCCAATCTCACGGTATCGTCAGAACTTTTAATCACTTTTATTGGACTCTCATTTCGAGGTATAATTTATTTGTATGTCTACACAAGCGTGGTTGATAAAATCTATCAAAAGTGTGCCAAGCTAATTGTTATGTTGTTGATAGCGATTCACTCAAAACTTAAGTGGTAATAGATTTGTTACTTAAATTAGTTTGGATAAATATTTACATTCGAAATTTAGATTTATTGAGCTTTACCTTTTTTACCTCTAATTTATTTATTACTTAATTTTTTCATTGTTAAGTTATTTTTAAAACAGAATGAATAAAAATGAAATGAAATATCTAGTTACAGCTAAGTCGTTATTTGATGCACTAAGGCCCTTCGGATTCATTGTGATGCCAAGATTATTATAATTATCTCCTATTTGTTGAACCATTTTCAGAAACAATGATGCGGAAGAAACTTGCATATGGCTTGTAGGTGAATTAGAAAATGTATCAAGTGTTTCAAAACTTGAACTATGAAGGAACAAAGAAAAGTGAGTTATGTTTTAACTTCCTCGTCATTAATGCGTCCCCTACAGAAGAGCGACTCCATGCCTTGGAAATGTCCACCTATAAGATGTGAAAACATCGTCGCAGCAACGATAGCTTTTCTATGGGAGGGACAAGTTGGTACCTTTGATCACTTGAGATCTTGCGAAGACCCTTTTTGCTTGGGGTTGCTATACTAGTCGATGCAGTTTAACCAACTCAGTTTAGTTTTTTTTTAATATCGTTTTTTTTATATATTATATATATATATTATATATATGAAATGATTGGGATGTGTCTGACTATGCTCTTCTACTTCTGTCAACCCGACCAACAAGAAACCGCTAAAGCGATATCGAGACTTTTATACCTCCACCCAATATGAAGTGTGTTCAGAAAATAATTGAAATGATGGTGCTATGAAAATGTGGCCCCGAAGAATTTCATGCAGAGAACAAGTCAATCAAATAAAAGCTGGAATGCACTATCTTGATTGAAAAGATTTAATGCCAGCCAATGTTGTCTGTACAGAAATTGCTGAAACTCGAATGTACACAAACTCACCAATTCGACGAGCCGTCAGATTGATTCTACACATAATTCTGAGAGAAAGAGACCCTCACTTTAGGTATGGTGAGCACAAATGGAGCGGGTAAAAATGCTGTATTTTAAAATACTGTAAGGTCAAAATACTGTATGTACAAAATACTCTATGATCAAAATACTGTAGGTCAAAATTCTGTATAGCAAAAGTCTTCGTCTCAAAATGCCGTATGAGAAAAACACTGTATCTCAAAAATCTGTTTGAAAAAATACTGTATTTTTGCATAATTCCGTTTTTAAATTCCCATTAAACATAAAGCAGAACTGGATTAATGTGTTTTTCTTTTATTGAAAATCTACACAAATGTACAATCAGAAAACATTAATAAGTCAAAGATAAGTTAAGAATAATAAGTAGAAATTTCTCAACAAAAACAAACTAACGAAAGATTCCAAAAAACGTGCACAACAAAATCACAAAATTCCTTGCGCATTTTTTTACATTCTCAAAACAATTTTTATTTTTCAGCCTACTTACAGTATTTTGAAATACAGAATTTTGAGATGGGTCATTCCATGGTGTAAAACCCGAGACGCACACTTTTCGACTCATAAAACTGTTAATCCTTATGCTAAAATCTACAAATCTTACAGTTAAGATAAAACAAATAAAACAATGGAACGACCCAGATACAGTATTTTGACATACAGTACTTTGATCATACAGTGTTTTGTACTACAGAGTTTTGAAATACAGTATTTGAGATACAGTATTTTAAAAACAGTATTCTGACCCATACATTTTGACCCTAACCCGAACGCAAGTTATGAGTGATCTTAGCCAACTTGGTATAAGTAACTAGAAACAAACAGTTAGCAACAAAACTAGCATGGAAGGTGCATATTTAGGCCGTGGTTCATCATGGACCGTACGTGCCATCTAAAGTAGGTACCTACATAAGTCAATTTCAGCTAAATATTGTTTGCAAAATGCGGAGGTATAAAAGTGCCTACTGAACGTCTCTCTAAAACGTTTCTGGCCCAGAACTTTATTTTTATAATAAAGATAAAAATCAATTAATTGTTTAAAATTAAAATTGATTAGAAATATCTATCGTTTAATGCCCTTATCGTGTTTTATTTACTTAAAAACAAAGTGAATGCAGTAAAGACCAGGGGTTTTTATTGTCCTCTTATGAATGAAATAAAATCTAATTTTATTTATAAATTTATTGCACTCTCAAGAGTCCAACAAGTTTAATAGAGTTTCGGATTTAGATTAAATTTCACGGATGAATTTCGATGGGCATTTTGCATTCAATTGCAACGTGAAATGCATGGATTCAAAAAAAGTCGGATGAAACATTATATTTAAATACTAAACAAACTTGTATAAGACTTTAATCATCCCAGTCCTGCTTTACGGCGCGGAAGCATGGACCTTATCGAAAGCGGATGAGGATAAACCCTTGGTCGTTTCGAAAGAAAAATTCTCCGAATGATCTTTGGTCCCGTATGCGAAGACAATGTGTGGAGAAGAAGATACAACAACGAGCTGTATGAGCTATACCGCGACATGGGCATATCCAGAAGAGTACGCATCGCGAGGCTACGATGGTTAGGCCATGTAGAGCGGATGGACCCAAACGCTCCGGTTTGTCATGTGTTAGAAAGCACATTGCAGGGAAATCGCGGAAGGGGAAGACCTCGTTTTAGGTGGCGCAATCAAGTGGATGAAGACCTGAACCGACTTGGAGTGCGAAGCTGGAGAGAGCTCGCCCGAAATCGAAGTCGTTATAGAAGGATGTTGGTTGAGGCCCAGGTTCACCCCAAACTGTAATGCCCGCCTAAGTAAGTTAGTACTTAATAAACTTAATAATACCTCAGTACTAATTCTGTTAGCAAAGCGTTGGTAGTCCAAACGCAAATAAAATAAATAAATAGGGTGGCGCACCAGAGCGAGGAGCCGCAAGGCCTAGCGGGTATTTCACAACCATGCCTTGTAAAGGAACCACATTTTAGAGTTGTTCTGATCAAAACTATTCAACTATCGATATAGCCTTCACCCACATTTCACAAATTAGCACTTATATCAAATATTTTATTACTTAATTATTGCAAATAATAAAAATCACGTGACCACAATGCTACCTAAACAAAGACCACTGACAACATATTCGTAAGCCAACTCACTTCTTATCGGCTTTTAATAGGTATAAAGTATAAACATTTGTTTATATATTTGATAGAAGGTTTTGAAAAAGTACACTAGTATGTTCACTAGCGGCCTCAATTTAAAGGTTCTGACTCGTAACTTAACCTTACACAGGTTATCTTCTTATATATAAAAATGAATCGCAAAATGTGTTGGTAAGCGCATAACTCAACAACGCCTGGACCAATTTGGCCGATTCTTTTGTTGTTGTGTTTGTTAATATCAGGAAAAGGTTCTAATGACATAAAAAATTTAAAAAAAAATTGCGCGGATATTCCCACAGGATTGGGTTTGGGAACGGAAACTTAAAAACTACTAGACAGGTTTCTAAAACGATTCCAGCATTAGTGGTGCTACATTATCCCACTCCATCAGTAATTTAGATTATATTTCATCCCTTTAACCCCACGGGAACAGAAACGGGAACAAGAACGGGAACCTTAAAGATACTTGACCGATTTAAATTTCAATTCTAGGATGTTACATTATCCCTCAGTGATATAGACTTATAAATAGTTCCTGTCAGTTTGATCCCCATATTCCCACAGGGACGGGGTTGGGAACGGAGACTTAGAAACTACTGGACAGATTTCAAAAATTCTTTCGTCATTGGGTTGCGACATAATCCCAAAGCAAAAACGATTATTTTTCATACCCAAGTTTCCACTTAAGCGGAAAAACGAGAACGGGAACTATAAAACTACAGAACCGTGCAACGCCGGGTGGCTAAGCTCGTTTAATACAAGTTTCAAAGTTAAAGTCTGAATCTGAAGAATATGAAACTAATGTGGGTAGTTTGGTAACTAGGCATAGGTACTCACCATCACAATTCCAAAGTGGGTATTTATTAAAAATCAAACACACGCATTCAATTTATCACTCGCGAGGGACTAAAAAAAACATCACAATAAATTTTAGTTCTCTCGAACATAAAAATCAATAAATTTTTTATTAAAACCACAACCGAATGAAGCCCCGCACTTTAATATATTGGCTCAGACATTGAAACATAAATATGCACTTGGACAACACACGATTTAAAAATTCAAATGAACAACTGCCACTTTGGCTTTTTTTTTCCTTTTTTCTCTGAATGAAAATGAAACACACACGAAAGACATTGAAAATTCTATTAAGCTTCATTGAAACAGAGGAAACTCATACATATATGCCGAATTACCATACAAAAAAGGACTTAAGAACTTAAATTGAACACTTACTGGACAAAAACTATGATATTTTCTTTACATTTGAATGCGAAAACCAAATTAAACACTTCCATTGCAGACTAAGAGATGCAAAACAAGAACAAAACACAAGAGAACTACAATTTCACATCATCTCGACTTTAATGGGCAAAATACGCTTTGCAATAAACGAAATTTGATTTAATTGAAACACTTTTACGAATGATTCAAAAGAAATGGTAATTTTAGGACCGAAATCTAACAAATTTACACAGAAATAATTAATTTTTCAAGAAACTGCACGACCGTGCCTGCAATTTTGACGGCCATTTGTGTTTTGACAATCTCGTATACCGGAGTAGACCACCTGTCTCTTTCCATCGTACACAGTGAATTTGACTATAATAAATGCTGCCGCGTAAACATTTGAATTTGAATTATTTTCTTCATAAATTGTTGAACATTCAACTACTTTAAACATTTTGTTAATAAATTGAAGGTTAGGTTAGGTAGAATGGGCTGACGGTTGATCTTAATTCCGTCACACTTAGATCAATGTAGATCCATTGTGATACCCTGGAGTATTGTAACGTCCTTGAAACCTATGAATTTATGTCTGGTCGGTATTTAGCCATTTTGTGGCCTTAGTGAAGTTTAACAAACTGCTTTTTGAAGCGTCTGATAATTCTAGTTCATTAAAAAAAAAAATTGCCTAGAAATTTTTCCCTAATATGGCAGAGTGCTGGGCATTGACAAAGGAAGTGAGTTGTATCCTCGTGTTCATCTTCGTCATTGCATCCTCTACACAGGTCATCGGTGCAAAGACCCATTTTCTTTTTGTGATAACCTAGTAGGTTATGTCCAGTTGTGATACTGATAAGCATTCGCAATGAAGGTCTATTCAATGATAGCAGCTTTTCAGATTCTTTCTTATTATATTTCGGCCATATTTTCCTGGAAGTAACACAGGAATCTAGGCATACCCATCTTTCATTGGAATTTTTCATTATTTTGTTACCGATTATCTGTTTAATTTCACAGGGTGGGATCCTGATTGATTGATCAATGAGAGAAGGGTCAAGCGTTGATCCTTTTCTCGCTAGTTCGTCAGCTTTTTCGTTTCCCGGCAAGAAACAAGCTTTGATTTGACAAGAGTGGCAGAAATCGCTTTTATTGCTGCTTGGCTATAAATGAAAAAGGTGATATCAGCATGTGATAGCGCCATCATGGACACCTGTTTTGCAGCGTGTGAAACTGCCAAGATCTCGGCTTGGAAGACGCTGCTGTGATTTGGAAGTCTGAATGAACTTGCTAGGTTTAGGCTTTCTGAAAAGAAACCTGCCCCTGTTCCAACTTCCATTTTTGAACCGTCGCGTCGGTATAGATTGATATATACGTTTCGTAATGTGTTTCATTCTCCCAATCTTGTCTATTGGGGAAGCTGGTTGTGAAGGATTTTTTAAAGTCCAGGTATGGATTTATGTAATCCGTGCAGATATTGTTATCTGCGTATCTTGATAAAATCTGTGCGTGACCTATTTGACTGGTTTTCCAGACATTACATTAAACTCGCGGTCGGTGTAGTTCTCATTGCACCAGTTACGCAAATACAGGCAGATCTTTGAACTTTGGTTAGGGTTTTTAAATGCGTGGATTTTTCCAACGCCTTCCACCAGACCAAATTGCCATAAGATAGGATAGGTCTAACAATGGCAGTATACATCCACAGGATGATCTTGGGATTTGGTCCCCAGTTTTTGCCAAAAATCCTGCTGCACGAATACAGTGCTATCATAGATTTTTTATATCTTTCTTGTATATTGGGACTCCAATTTAGTTTTTTGTCTAAGATCACACCCAGGTATCTGGCTTGATCAGAGATCTTAAGAGGGGTCCCATTTAGTCTTGGTAACTCGAAAGTAGGTATTTTTCTTCTATTTGTAAAGAGTACCAGCTCTGTTTTGAGGGGGTTCACTGCAAGGCCGCACCTTTTTGTCCAAGCGCTTACCTTGGTTAGTGTATAGTTCAATTCTGCGCTAATAGTGGAAGGGAATTTCCCCGTTGCCAGAAGAGCTAGATCATCGGCATAGGCGACCACTTTTACGCCATCATGTTTGAGAGCTACGAGGATCTCATTCATGACCAGGACCCAGAGCAGGGGTGAAAGGATACCTCCTTGTGGGGTTCCCCTTGACACACACTTTTTCAAGTTTGCACCTCCCAATTCACTGTGGATCTGACGTTTAGTTAGCATATTCATGATCCAATTTATAATTGTTTCTTCAACTTCTAGATCATTCAGGGCCTTCTTAATTGCACTGTTTTGTACATTGTTGAAAGCTCCTTCAATGTCCAGGAAGGCTGCCAGAGTGTATTCCTTATCTTGCAGCGTTTTTTCTATGGTTCTATCTACACAGTGAAGTGCTGTTTCTACGCTTCTTCCTTTTGTGTAAGCATGTTGAAAGGTGGATATTACTTCCGGTTTCATAAAGCTACGGATGTGTAAATCAAGCAACCTTTCAAAAGTTTTCAGTATAAAGGAGGTCAGACTTATAGGTCTGAAGTCTTTTGCTTCTATATGGCTGGGTTTGCCGGCTTTCGGTATGAAAACGACTTTAACTTCCCGCCATATTTTGGGAATGTAGCCCCATATGAGGCTATTTTCAAAAATGTTCTTGAGATGTGGGATGACTTTCCTGCTGCTTTTTTGCAGCATCATAGGGAAAATGCCATCGTGACCCGGAGATTTAAAAGGTGAAAAGGAGTTGATAGCCCATTTCAACTTCTCTTCCGTTACGATATCTGCCGGTATTTCGTGTCTAGAAAACCTAGTGTTTTCTATTTCACTGTTCTCTATAGGGCTGCATCCAGGGAAGTGCGACTCGAACAGATGTTCCAGACTCTCAACTGGGGATTCAGTCCAGTGGTTATCCGGTTTTCTCAGAGAACCAAGTGGTATGGTCTCCTTGGAGAGGATTTTCCGTAGTCTGGCCGATTTGTTCGTACACTCAATTTCACTGCAAAAATTTCTCCATGAGCAGCGTTTCGCTCGTTGAGTTTCATTTTTGAATTTCCTTTGGCTGGATTTGTAATGTTCCCAGTCATTTTCGGAGCCGGTCCGTTTGGCAGCATTGAAAAGTCTTCTAGTTTCTTTCCTAATGCTGCTCAGCTCGTTATTCCAACAAATTGGTTTTTTGTTCTTTTTTACCGTTGTGATCAGAGGACAGCTATTATCCAGGGCATTTCTCAAATTGAAAGTTGTTCATCAAATGCAAATGGTTAATATTAACAAATTGAGATGGTTTACAGAGGTATATAATTTTCAAATTTTCACATAGGCTTTTCTTTTAGATTAGAATATGTGACATTGTGGACGCAATTTTAACTTTAATGGACTCATGCTGCTATGGTTTCTTACCAGGATATTCAATTATAAGCCCATCGGGTAAAAGTAAAGATCAAGAAGGCACATCCTTAAGTACAACTGTTACTTCTCTCCCAGTATACTTTCGGTGTAGAACATATCAATTTGTCACTGAATCTTCTTAAATATAAAAATGAATTGCAAAATGTGTTGGTAAGCGCATAACTCAACAACGCCTGGACCAATTTAGCCAATTCTTTTTTTTGTTGTGTTTGTTATTGTCAGGAGAAAGTTCTTATAAAAAATTTAAAAATTGAGCGGATATTTCCGCAGGAACGGGTTTGGGAACAGGAACTTAGAAACTAATAGACAGTAGACAGGTTTCTAAATCTATTCCAGCATTAGGGGTGCTACATTATCCCCTCCATCAGTTAATTAGACCCTATTTCATCCCTATAATCCCACGGGAACAGAAACGGGAACGGGAATGAAAACCTTAAAATTACTTGACCGATATCAAACATTCTTTCAACTCTTGGATGGCTCCTATCAAGGTTTGATTCCCATGTTCCCACAGGAACGGGGTTGGGAACGGAAACTTAGAAACTACTGGACAGATTTCTGATATTCTTTCGGCATTTGGAATGCTACAATATCCCCCTCCATCAGTGACCTAGACTATATTTAATCCCTATAATCCCACGGGAACAGAAACGGGAACGAGAACTGAAACCTTAAAGTTACTTGATCGATTTCAAAAAGACTTATGAATGGTTCCTGTCAAGGTTTGATCCCCATATTCCCACAGAAAAGGGGTTGGCAACGGAAACTACTGGACAGATTTCTAAATATCTTTCGCCATTATTTAGATTATATTTCATCCCTATAATTCCACGGGAGCAGAAACGGTAACGAGAACCGAAACTTTAATGTTACTTGACCGATTTCAAAAATTCTTTCAACTCTAGGATGTTACATTATCGTTACCGTGACATAGAATTATATTTCACATGATTCCACGGTAACGGAAGATTCCCACAGGAGCGGGTTTTGCATTTTCATTTGATTATTTGAAGATACCATTGAAAGAAGAGGAAGAAAAGGTTTATGTATCTCATGACGGCCGTTAGCCATTAGGCCTCCACACTCCACTAATTTTGTTGCAGTACTTTACAATTTTCCCGCGGACACGCATATACTTCTACTAAAATACTGGAAGACCTTAACCGACTTTGAGTGAAAAACTGAGGAGAGCTCACAGCATAAATCCCCAGTTTAAATTCTTAGAACATTGAGGAAAGGCCCTCACCGCTTATCTAATAAAAATGAAAATATAAATTATGTGTGCATATTGTGTAGAACGTGATTCTTACAAGCGCAAAAAAAATTATAAGATCTACAACTTTGTTAAGGTACTTTTTCGATAAAACGTACCGTTTTCGAGAAAAATTCGAAAAACCTAAAATTTTGACTTTTGTCCCCGAATAAGTCCGAATAAGTAAGTAATTGGTACTTTTGACACTTTATTTTTTTTTTTTTTGTGGTAAGCCTAAGGTCTCTAAGAAGATTTGGCTCTGTCAGAATTTTCTTTATTTGACCAGTATTTTTATGTCTAAATTGACCGTACTAATAAACTATTAATCTTCTTATTGTTTAAGGTCCACAAATCATTGATATTCTTAATGGTTTTGTTTGATTGCTTTTCGCGCTCTAGAGAAGTAACCACTATCAACTCAATTAGTATGCACAATTTTGTATCAAAACACTTTGTACAGAGCTTAATAGGAGTGCCATAAACCGCAGGTCTAAAAATATATCCACCATGATCTACAACTGTTTCCTTATCAACTTTCTGATCAGCCACACAACGGCGTTTCATTGATTAGCTCAACAGTTATTAAAATAATTTACAGTGTGAGATAAATTATTTAAAGTACTTTCTTTGAGGATATTCATTTTTAGGCGTACCTCTGAGTTAAAAGTCGACTTCGAGTGGAGAATATTACTGTAGGAGATATTTTTGATAACAGTTTGGTTCTATCAAGGAGCTTAGAAGATTATCGACTGAAGTCTCCTGAACATTTCTGATAAAGTTTTCTAATGACAGGTTTAATATAATTTTTACCTCTTGTTACAATACGCGCCAATTTAATCGGACGTGTGCCCGAGTTTTTGTCAAAAGCACACAACATACTCGTACATATTTGTTTTGTTTATGATTTGATTATTGTCGATAAGAAATTACTCGCTACCAGAACCACCCCCAGATCTCTGTCCAAAGTTTATCAAGGAATCAAAAATAAATCGCATTTATTACCATTTTGATAAATTAGCAAATGGTGAAAAGTAAGTACAGTTGCGCCTTTAATTTCTATATAAAAGAAAGTATTTACTCTACATTTACTCACAAAATCATTTAAACATTATGAAGCAACACATTACTTTAGTAGCCGTGATACTGGGAATCATTGTAGGAGGTTGGCTTTACTGAAGACACTTTTATCTTACAAAAGTTAATAAGTACTTTTTCCTTTCGTTAAGGTCAATCCCTTTCCTTAAGCAAGGCTGACCTAGACGGAACAAAATGGGCTATTCCTCAAAGAAATGGAGCCATACGTTGGATGACAGAGGCTGAAGCCGCCTCAGAAGCATCTCTTGAAGAATTCAAAAGCAATCAAACATTCAATGAAGTAAAATTTTTCTTATACACTGCAGCAAACCCAACAAACCCAGTGGAAATAAGCATAGAGAACTCCGGTTCCTTGGCACGATCACATTTTAACTCCCAAAATCCCACCAGGTAAGGCTATTAATGGAATCTTTTCTTAAATCATTTACATTGATTATAATTTCTATCAGGTTCATGATTCATGGCTGGAATGGTGGATACACAGCTAGTTGGTCCGTCCGAGAAGCACTTTTGCTAAATGGAACAGACAGGCAGTACAACTTCATAGCGGTTGATTGGAGTGTATACGCAAAATCAACATTTTACATTACATCACAGAAAAGCTGTTCAAAAGCTGGAAAGATTGTAGCAGAATTCATAGATTGGATGCATGATAATGCAAAACTTTCATTTGAAACCCTGGCTGTGTATGGAATTAGTTTGGGAGCACACGTTGCTGGTTTTACTGGCAAACACGTTAAGCGCGGAAGAATCCAATCTATCGTTGGACTTGATCCTGCTTTGCCACTTTTTCAATTTGATAAACCCGAAGCACGTTTAGCGGACACAGATGCTGTATATGTTGAAACTATTCAGACAAGTGGTGGTTCATTGGGTTTCTATAATCCCATTGGCAAAGCATCTTTCTATCCAAACGGAGGAAAACATCAGCCCGGATGCGAAAACGATATCTTTTGCTCTCATGTAAGGTCTGTGGAATATTTTGCAGAGGCATTGAGACTTGAAAAGAAAAACGGATTTCGTGCTGTAGCATGCAGTGATCTTGAAAGCATCGAAAAAAGTACATGTGATAAGCGCCTTAGTCGAGTACGCTTGGGTGATCCAAACAACATTGGTAGGGCCAAAGGTATCTATTATTTGGAAACCAATAGCAAGTCACCATATAGTAAGAAAAAGTTTTAAGAAACGATCATTCGAATTGAAATGAGAAGAGAAATAAAGAATCTGGTAGATTAAGCTCAAAACAAAGTTTTGTGTTTTTTTCTGGTCATGGTGCATGAATCAATTCTTTCAACTTGAGTTGACTGGGTTTTTTAGGCAGAGAATAAATAAAACAAAAAAGAGAGAGGGAGAGAACATTTGATAACTGTTTCTTGTAGGAATGAAACCCCTTCTAAAGGTTCTATGAGAACTAAAAAACATACAGCCTTCTTGGAATTCTGAAGGTATTACTCACTAACCACCACATTTTCTTCACCCGATTGCCACTATACGCGATTGCAACAGCATTTAAAATTTCAGTTGATCTCAACCAGGACATATCCGATACTTCCGTGATAGTAGTACATGCCAATTCACTTAAATATAAGAATGCTGTTACTTCTTCAGTTTCAAAGACTAAATAAAAAATAAATAAATAGGGCGGCGGCGCAACAGAGCGAGGAACCCCTGGGTCTA
The DNA here is from genome assembly GCA_914767635.1 of Melanostoma mellinum. Lineage (NCBI taxonomy): Eukaryota > Metazoa > Arthropoda > Insecta > Diptera > Syrphidae > Melanostoma > Melanostoma mellinum. Next base: position 25,227,085 of record OU612060.1, on the reverse strand, counting down.
GCGCATTTCTCACAACCATGCCTTGTGAGGGAATGGAGAGGACCTACAATTTTCTGCCGGTTCCGAACGGGTAATTGAGAAAGCGCGTTTCGTGGCAATGAATTTACTAACGGAGGACTTGCCAATTCCTCGCGAAAGGCGATACCCGTGGAAAAACATTTTTGGATTCGAACCTCGAACCTCTGGGTTAGTAGGTGGACATGATAACCATCACGCCACGGGTACCATAAAGACTAACTAAGGAAATTTAATTGAAGCAAAAAACTGTTGGTTCACTAAAAAAAGTAACGTAAGCTACAAACCTTTCAACAACATAACTTTTCAAACTTAAGTATCACTTCACCATGAACTTCGAAGTCAAGTGCAGGGTTTTTATGTGACAAAGTTTTATTGAACTTACAACCAAACAGTGTTGGCCGTAGCAGTTTCGAGATAGCATTTATTACCAGAAATAGTAAAAACAATTGCCGCCACACTTTACAACATACTCTTATGAAGCTTGTCAGATAAAACCATGTTCGAGTGTTTTATTGACTCGTGTATTGAAAACAGTACGACACAGGTAGTACCGCATTGTAAGTATTTACGATTCCCATCAGATATCAGATATTAACTACACAAACGCCACACTTACTGGCACGGCACTAAACCGGTTGTAAATGAAATAAAGCATAAACAACTGAATTTGGTTGGCCTTAGACTTGACACAATCCAAAAACCGAGAGGCTTGTCGATGCTTTCTAAGGCGTAATAGATCAGTAGAGTGAAGCAGATAAGTGGGAGAAATATGCTTTCTTCGAATTCACAAGGTTCGTAACGACAAAAAAGGAAGAAGGAATAAAAATCAATTTGCCATATTGTTTTTCTGGCCCAAAAAAAATATCAAAAAAGGGTAACACTGATTGCATGTTTTTCATTTATGGTTGCTGACTGCGTAAAGCTAATGCTTTGACGATGTTCACAAGGTGGTTCACAAGATCAAGATGCCTGTTTTACCGGAATCAAGGAGAACTTGTAACTTTCGACAATTTTTTTTTTTTTTTTTTACTATTTTTTTGAAGAAGAAGAAAAAAAAAGAAAAGAAAAAAAGGGAAGGCTGTTACCCTGGTTGTACAATGTTCAATGCAATTTGTCAAGATAGCGGAGAATTTCAATGGAATGCTGGAAACAGCCAACATACCGACACAGTTAAAACAAGCCCTAATATATCCGACCCACAAAAAAGTTAATATAGCCCGCAAACTATCGTGGAATATCTTTCCTTAACTCGTCTTACAAGATTTTCACAAAACTTTTAATGGAGCGTATTTCAATTTGGATCAAGAACAACAATCTGATCAAAAAATTCCAAGCAGGTTTTCGGAATGGTTATTCAACTGTAGACAACATCTTCGTACTGCAAAACATTGCTGGAATATTCCTCGAACAAAAAAAGAAATTATTCGCCTTTTTCGTTGATTTCAAGGCAGCCTCCGATAATGTCGATCGAAAAGCTTCAACATTAAAAGTCTATAACGCTGGCATGAGCCAAATGTTTGGGAGAGTTATCGAAAACATATACGAGGATAACCAATCGAGTGTGTGGAGTGGGACCGAAGCATCAGAATGGTTTGAAACAAAATGGGAGTAAGACAGGGATGTACACTAAGCCCAAATCTCTTTGCTATGTACATCGATGACCTCATCGAATTTTTACCTGGAGGAATAGAGATTGCAGGACATTTAATAAAAGCACTTTTATTTGCAGACGATGTGATGGTTTTGTTTGCCTATTCACCAGAGTCCTTACAATTAATGATTTGTACTGCCGATTATGAAATCGTACGGTTAACCTTACAAAATCGAAAATTATGATTTTTGAGAAGGGAGCTGGTAGAGAGTGCAGAAATGAAAAATGGTAGCTCAACGGAAATTTCATTGAAGTTGTGAAAACATATAAATATATCGGGGGTAGCAATAGCTAGTAGTCTGAGCATGGAACCTCATCTAAAGGAAAGACTGATAAAAGCCAAAAGTGCCATATCGGCCATATCAATTGATTAACCACAGCGTGAAATACAAAGTTTTCCAAGCTGTAGCAGAATCTATTATGATGTACGCAGCACAATCTTGGGAATATTGCAAATATGATACAGTAGAGAAACTCCTTAAATCTACATAAAACGTTGCTTTAGCTTACCAAGCACAACACCAAACTATATGATCTACAGGGTGATTCGCATAAGGTGTGACAAAAAGATAGGGTGTGTAGGTTGGACCTAGACAAGCAAAAAATCGTATGGGAGGGGGGGGTCCATTTTCCCCCGTTTAGGCGGGAGGGGCAATTTAAGAAAAAAGTCACTAAAAATTGGAAAAAAATTATTTAAAAATAACGGTAGTACCTACAGAGTCATACTACAGCATTTTGAAAAGCCAAAAACTAAAACATCAATTTAAATTTAAAACTAAGTTGTTCAAGTAAATAGTTTTTGAAATATTAATTTTCAAAGTCAAAATTTTGAAAAAAAAAAACATAATTTTTTTTCTTAAAACCACTTTTTTTCCAAATTTTACGTAATCAAGTAGTATTTTTCTGGCTTATTTTCAATGCTCTTATTTATTTTTGATCATACACAAAAAACCGGATGTCAAAATAACCTGTAGTTTTTGAGAAAACCAAAAATTACAAAAACGACTTTTGTCAAAATTTTTTTTTAAGTTTTTTTTTTTTCGTTATTGGATTCTTAAGTGAACTTACGAAATAAAGGATGAATTTTCTCTTTACTTTTTTTATTCACTTAAAAGTCCAATAACGAAAAAAAAACTTAAAAAAAAAAAAAAATTTGACGAAAGTCGTTTTTGTAGTTTTTGGTTTTCTCAAAAACTACAGGTTATTTTGACATCCGGTTTTTTGTGTTTGATCAAAAATAAATAAGAGCATTGAAAATAAGCCAGAAAAATACTACTTGATTACGTAAAATTTGGAAAAAAAGTGGTTTTAAGAAAAAAAATTATGTTTTTTTTTCAAAATTTTGACTTTGAAAATTAATATTTCAAAAACTATTTACTTGAACAACTTAGTTTTAAATTTAAATTGATGTTTTAGTTTTTGGCTTTTCAAAATGCTGTAGTACGACTCTGTAGGTACTACCGTTATTTTTAAATAATTTTTTTCCAATTTTTAGTGACTTTTTTCTTAAATTGCCCCTCCCGCCTAAACGGGGGAAAATGGACCCCCCCCTCCCATACGATTTTTTGCTTGTCTAGGTCCAACCTACACACCCTATCTTTTTGTCACACCTTATGCGAATCACCCTGTATATTGAAACAGGACTATCGCCGCTTCACATTAAATCATTAGAGTTGCATGTAGATTATATAGTGAAAGTTTTAGATTAGCCGGACGATAGACTTCCGAAAATAATTGCGAAGATGGTAATTGAAAGGAATACGCTTTGGTATAAGAAACTCAAAGAACTAGCAACGTACTGCGGATTAGAAGGCGATTTGGCTTTTGGAAACGAAAGATACCGTAAGGATATGCTTTTCAATCTTATTGCCAAACTAGATGATCAATACAGAGCGGTTTACTTAAATATGTCTTCATCGTCGATACACCGAGCTACATACAGCATTTTAAATCACAATCTGTGTGAAAAAAAATTATTTCCGCAATGACAACAGCAAGGAACTGATTTCGACCGTTTTGAGAATAAGAGGCGAGCCAATACGCCTTAATTATATCCCACATCGTCCCGATCTACCAATTTATCGCAGTCTTTGCAATTTATCTGAGAGAGAAGATGTTATACATTTCATCGGAAGATGCCCCGTCCTTAAAGAAATAAGAAGATATTTTCTAGGAACCGACTCAAAATCTAAGGAAGAAGCTATAGACTATTTAAACTGCGAAAGTGAGATTAAACAACTTTTTTACTTCTTTAAATCAGCTATCAACTACCGTTGTAAAATTATCACTGAAAGCTTTCAACTTTAAATATTTTTAAATTCAAGAATCGAATATTATGTATGTACATTAAAACAAACTTGTTATTAAATGATTAATTTTATGACAATCAGGCAGACGGCAAAGCCATGCTTAAAGATTTTTGTAACTTAAATCTGTATTTAAAACAAGAAAGCAAACAATAAATCTAAATCTAATCTAAAATCGAATCTAAAAATCAATGCAATCAGGTCTCAATGCTCCAGATTAGCATAAGCCTCCTCAAAGCAATACATTGTAAAAATTTCATTCATTTGACAGCTATGCTGCTGCTAGAGTATCGTCCACAGACATTTTTCTTTTTAAAAATGCAAAATAAACACACTTGTACCGGAGATTACAAGCAAATGTTCACTCTTTTTAGATGATCCATATGCATCGGTAGAATGATCATTAGTATACAGATATGAGTGATTTGTGCAACATCTGAAGGTTTTGAACGATATACTACATATAACTAGTGGACTCTTTGCTTACGTAGAAACAAGTTTTAAACTTTTTGCCATCCGAGCCACAATGCAATTGCAATTGTTTATTTTCTTTGTCTTGAGTCTTAACAAAATCAACAGCCCCACGATTGACGTTTCCTTATTAATTTTTTTTAAACTATCCTCATAAAACATAATTATTTGACTATAAATTAAAATTAATCTAGATTAACCGTCGCACCATCCATCCACTTGACCACTCTATGAGAGGCAGTTAAACTACAAGAACTGAATGAAATTGGATTTGCTGCTAGACCCAAATACTGTAAGTAATCTGTAGTCAGCCATAGTACAGACCATGAACCGACTTCGTGTGGCTTTTTGCTGATAACTTTTTAATGTTGCCCATATAAAACATCGTATATTTGCTAAATTTTGCATAAAAACCAAAACAAAATGGTAAATCAAATCGATAAGGATTATGGCTTGATATGAAGATCAATTGATTTGCTTAAAAAGTACTTCACTGCCTTACTATAAAAGCCAAAACCGGTGCGAGAAGTAGTCAAACTTAAATAGCTACTCAAACAAAATGAAGTCATTGTATATTACATTGGTTCTGGCAGTGCTCGGCCTGATAGGAAGTGGTACGTTACACCCCATGGTTCTTCATTAAACAACAACTAATGTACAATTTACTTCATAGTTCAAACTTTTCCCACCAACTTTGAGGATTCCGAGGACCTTACTATCTGGCCAATTCCTCAACAGGATGGTAGCATACGTTGGATGACAGAAGATGAAGCCATGTTGGAGGCTTCGAACGCGGAATCACTACTTGAAATAAACAGGGGCAGCAAAGTACGTTTCTATTTGTTCACCCAATCAAATCCAAGAGAACCCATCGAAATCAGTATGGATGATCCACAATCTTTGAAACTCTCAAACTATAATCCACAACATCCTACAAGGTAAGATTATATTGATTGTGTTCAACTTTGAATCCTTATTCTAAAGAGTACATTTTCCCCAGGTTTATGATCCACGGATGGTTAACTTTCTTCCATGAGCAGAATTCAATCAGAGAAGCACTCCTGCTCAGTGGTGAGGAGAGGCAATTCAACTACATAGCTGTAGATTGGAGTGTTTGGAGTCATACCGGTAACTATGCCTTAGCCAAGAATCGTTGCAGCAAAGCTGGCAAGAAAGTAGCCGAGTTCATAGATTGGCTGCATATTAATGCTAACCAGTCGTTTGATTCATTGGCTGTTTATGGCCACAGTCTGGGTGCACATGTAGCTGGTTTTACTGGAAAACACGTCAAAACCGGAAAAATCCACACAATCATTGGAATGGATCCAGCCATGCCACTCTTTAGGTATAAACATGCGAAAAATCGTTTAGCCAAAACAGATGCCAGATATGTCGAGACTATACAAACCAACGGTGGATTAATGGGTTTCTATAACCCCATCGGACAAGCTGCGTTTTACCCAAATGGTGGAAAGTATCAACCAGGATGCACCGATATTCCAAAAGGATCATGTTCTCATGGAAGGTCTATTGAGTATTTGGCAGAAGCACTCAGGTTAGCAGAAAAAAATAGTTTGGTTGCCATTGGTTGTAAGGACTTCGAGCAAGTCAAAAATGCTACCTGTAATCAATTCAGAGCTAAGACCCGTTTAGGAGATCCAAATAATGCTGGAAATGCAAAAGGGGTTTATTATTTGGAAACAAATCCTGATTCACCTTATGGAAGGGAAGGAAGATAAAAGTTATATTTTTGTGATAAATGCGAATGTAGATAGTAAATGAATCTTTTGAGTTAAGTTAGTATAATTTTTTTTGTTTTATTTGATTGTTCTCTAGCCGCTTCTGTAAACTTTTGGGTTAGTTGCTGCAGCGGCAGAAACGTTGTTGACAGAATTTCTGTGTCGCCGCAATTGCAGTGTATAAGTCTTTTAAAATTTCCTTATTATTGAAAGATTTCAACTGATTCGCTTATATTTTGTGAGTTACTCAAAGTAGTTTTCCAACAAACAAACTGTACCTATTGTTTCCCAGCTAATTTTCTCAGCTATAAAAACCGACCAAGGACTTATTTCGGAGCTACTGATATCGCTCTTTTCTATGCTTCGTAAATTGCCCACAACTTTAATAAACGGAGCTGGACTTTGTTTTGGCTGTTATAGGGATTGTGCTTGGTTTGTCATGGTTTTCAACCTTATTACAGGTTGTTTTATCTTAACTTTCATGTCCTCACTAGCCAAATTCATTCTCCTTAAGACGATGATTTCAGTTTCATTTTCAATTGAGCTATCAGTTGAGCTTTCAGTTAAACTGATGACTATATTCAAAAACTGAAGCGTTTAACTGAAGCTGAAACTGCTGATGGAATTTCCATAAGTTGTCAGTTCAGTTACTAAGAAAAATGAAAGTTCTACTGAATACTCTACTGACGTCTAAAGACAATCAGCCCTATCACAGATTCCATCGTAATCGAAAAAAGTCTAAGTTTCCCGATGTTGCTATCACATAATCCATTCGGAGTGGAACGAATTTCGAAATTCGTAGTTTGGTATCACGAATTTCGAATGAAACGGAAATATGACGTCCTTTTCTACGACAAGTTTCTTCTGTCGTAGAGCGTAGAGCCATAGGTAAAATCCATTTGTTAAAACATAAAAAACACATTTGTATACAACAATTTTACAAAATATAATTCTACTTAAGAAAAAACAATGAAAACAAAAATTATCTCGTAAATTAAATTACATCCAACTCTGTTTTTATTCCCTCCCAGTGGTCATTAACTTCGTCTTTTAGGCGTTTAGCGTATCCTTTTGCCGTCTGGATTACAGGATAACATTTCATATAACCTGTTGTTTGTTTGTTGTTTTCACCCTTTAAGAACATCGGTTATTATAAACAGAAACACATATCAATGAATAGAATTATTTCCAAAAGAAATTACATTTTTTCAAAAGACTGTCTTCGTTATGCCCGTTTCCAAATTTAAGCGGCGAAATTGACAGATTTGGAGTGTTTAAATAGTACTCGTATTATTGTTAAATTACTTTATCTGATAGCCAAAATAACACTTGAATTTTATCTGTAAACAGACTTGGATTTCACAAATTATTTTATGGTTTGTTAAAAAACACAAGTGAATGAATTTGTGTTTGACAGATTGGAAAGTACTCAGGGACCACGTAACAAAAATCCTTTTTTGGGAATTTATAACTTGATGAAGAAAATATTTGATTATATACGACAGTAAAATTGTTTATTTCATATAACATTTAAGATTTGATCAATGATACAGATCTATTATAAATTATTCTAAGCACAAAAAGTGCAAATAAATCAATTTTTACTAGAAAACAAAAATCGGTAAAAAATGTGTTTGGGAAAAGTTAAGGGATTTTTTTTTTAAGTTTAGGGATTTTTGTTTCTATTACTTCGAGTATTTATTTTGACATAGGACAGCTGACTTCGAAAATGGACACTCATTTTTTCAATCAGGCAATGCTTTTTTCGAATTCGTTCGGAATTTGTGATTGCTTTTTGTCGGGATTCGTATCGTGATTTTTCACTCGGGGATTTCTCCGAATGGATTTCATGATAGGGGTGAATGTCTTTTTTGACTGAACTGACAACTGAACTGATAACTGATCGTCTAAGGGTCTCTACACTAATGTTCGGAATGGATGACATGACAATCTAATAATAAAACAAATAGGGTGGCTCAACAGCCGGAAAGTCTCGTTGCCTAACGCATTTCTATAACTTACAATTTGCTGATTATTTTGAACTGCTTAGTAAGATTTCGCTTTTCATGACTGTTTAATTACTCAAGAACTTGCGCATTCCTGGCTTAAGGCGATATTCGTGAAAAATAATGTATGTTTCTGAAATTGAAACCATGAATTTTTACATAATATATGCAGATATTAACACTTACACAACACATGAAAACACTATGCCCACATATCGTTGTGTGTCGACCGCTGATACCACTTAAGTAAGCATGGACGTCGGATTCAATATTCAAAAACCGAAGCCCAAAACAAGTTTTGTGGATGTGACGATCGCCTTTATCACTCGTAATTTTCATATGTTTAATTTTTGCGGTAATTTTTTCGATTTCTTTCGGCCAATTCAAGTTGAAAACATACAAATGTAAGATGGAGAGATTTCTAAGAAGATTTTAGCTACTCAATTAATTTTACAGCAACTGCTAATAGAAGATGATAACTTTTTTTTTAGCTACTGTTTTTTTTTTTTTTTAAATCATTGAAATAAATTTGCATTTACCTAACGCACACTGCGTTGCTCGGCACATTCAGACAATAAAACAAAGTTGTCATCATCCCGGATCTAATATTCTGAAGAAAGAAAGAAAGACCGGCACTCACCTCTAGGCTTAATGTGGACGCACCTTAAAACATTGGCTGCCTTCTTCTGGTGTATGCTACAACAATTTTCATTGTCTGCTTTCAGGCAGAATATTTCGACCTGAAACGGCCCTACTGAACTAAAGGAGTTCTTCCAGTTCAGTAGAATAAGAAGATTACGGGTTATAGCAATCCATCCTGTATCAACCCTTCCAAATCAAATCAAGGAAAGCTTCTGGTAGAACATGTTCAGGGGATTCTTTCTAATTACTTTAGATTGGAGGTGATAAGAACTGTATATCAAACCATTGCATTGGAGTAAATCATTGCTCTTGCAATGTGATCATGAAAGAGGTTGATATTGAAATAGGAAGAATAAAAGGACTCCATTGGGGTTGTTTTATTTGTATTTCAACTCTAGTGTTCTGCGTATTCCAAGACATATATGAAAATACTGTCTTTCAAACAACTTAAGCTTGTCTCACTGTAACTTTGAAGCATACAAAATCATTTACATACTTTATAAAGGCCATAGCAATCCACTATGGAGTTGTCTCCTATAAAACAGTTGCCTTGTAAGTGTGAAACCTCTTTTAGCCTTGGCCAGAAAGAATCCATAAACGAGGTTTTTTGAAAAATATCTAGACATTGATCTCAGAGGTGCTTGAATACTGCCTCACCAGCTTTCGACAGTTCTTTCTCGTATCTCTTGAGGGACCAGCAAAAGAGTCTCCAAAAGCAATTGTTTACAATTCCTGGAAGTAAATTTCAGCTTCCATTCATCACAATATTGCTGAAGGTTGCCGCAGAAGGCCTGTTCTGTACGCAATAAGGTCGATCTAATTTAAGAGAAAGAAGTGATCAATAAAGGCCACGTTAAACAGGTCGTAATTTCTTTTTTCTGCATTTTCTGCTAAGGAGATCGATCAGCTGATGGTTGGCCACAGACATAGAACAATTTGAAATCGACGCCGACGCTTTCTGACGCAGCGTACCTATCTTACTCCGCATCACTATTGTGATTTTGTAAAGCAGACAAGTGGGATAGTTGTGATTCTTATTATATGGCCGTCGGACTAGTTTCATTATAGACGCGTAACTATTTGTACATAATTCAAGACCGGATGGGTTTTCATCAAAATAGCTACAGCGGTTTTTGTAGATGGTAGAAATCGAAGGAATCTTCCTAATTTTAAAATTTTTGAAATGTTAAAATTATTACAATTATGCTTGTTTTAAATATTTTCAGCGATGTTTTAGTTATTTACACAAGTACACAAACTCATTTCTCGTTTGTTTATAATCAAAACAATTTAACTATTTATTATACACTGTTACATTAACAGATAATAGGCTGTTGTTTACTCACAATAATAAGTAAAAACACACAAATATTTACTGATAAAATTTTGTTTATTAAATTCCTTCTTATCTAATGAATTGTTTTGTGGAATTTATTACTGTTTTTTGTACAGAACGCGCCATTCAAAATTCGACCATGGTTTTATACCCTTCATTGGGGGTAATCGAATAAGTGTGGTGGCAAATTGTTTTTACTAATTCTGGTAATAAATTTTATCTCGTAACAACAACGAGTAACTGGGTGTGTTTCTAGCTCAATAAAACTACGTCACATAAAAACCTTTGCTCTGGGTTTAGTAGTAGACGCTAGACAGTGCTTGGCAAGTTGGTGATTTTTTAAAAGCTTGGGTTTGATTTGAAAGAAGATAACTTAGATTATATGTTGTAAAATGCACACATAATCTACAGTCTGTTGTTTACACACGACTTTTTGAGTTCTTTTTGCATAAGTCATTGCCCTCACTTGATTTTTTAAGGTCCTACTGTACTAGGTGTGTGATTAGTTGGTGGAACATAACTGCCTATGAGCTACAATAACTATATACACAACTTCAATAGAATCTTAAGCCGATGATATAAACCTAAATCGAAAGGTACTCCCTCAATAGCTTGGAAAAGATTGCCAAAAAGAAGATGTATTCACAACTTTTGGAGTATTGTCAAAGCTGCTCGGGAGGGTTTCTGCAGACGGAGAAGGTTGCTTTATGAAGAGAACGCTTACAGATGATATACCAACCGAATGCTCAAAGTCAATGGCAAACCTCCCGCAGAAAACTGGATCCCTCCTTCCGGAGCAAACCTTCGCGGAGCTTGTGAGGAGCACGAAGAGGCTGCAAAGCAATTCCTTTACAAGTTCAGTTCAGTTCAGTTCTAAGAAAAAGAGTGTTGACATAATAAAAACCAGCGAACTTTACTATTTATAAACAGCTGCACCAGCGATGTATTTTAAACCTTCAACAACAAAAAACAGTCTCATCTGAAGCTTAATATGTAAGATTCTGTATTCCATATGCTTAAACTAATTACTTATTACAAAACTAATCAGTTAATTCCAAAAGGCGATTCGCTGTTCGTTTCCAAATGGTAAATACCAGAAGCGAGTTTATGATTATTTGGATCACCCAGATGGGAAATTTCCGAATACAAGTTGCAACTGTCGTTCTTAAGGCTCTCAAAGTCTCTGCACTTAATAGCTTGGAAACCATTTCTATTTGAGAACCTTAAAGCTTCTGCCAAATAAATAACTGATCTACCGTGCGAACAACCACCACTTAAGTCAATTCCGCATCCAGGTTGAGATCTTCCACCATTTGGATAGAATGATGCCTGTCCAATGGGGTTGTAGAAACCTAACATTCCACCATTAGTGTGAATTGTTTCCACATACTCAGCATCGGTATCTGACAAACGTTTTTCTGTATCCGTCAAACTAAACAAGGGCATTGCTGGGTCTAATCCAATGATCGTGTGAACTCTCCCACGCTGCACCTTCTTGCCAGTGAAACCAGCCACATGTGCACCGAGACTGTGACCATACAAGGCTAGACTTTCAAATGAAAGATTTGCATTGTCATGCATCCAATCTATGAGCTCAGCAACTTTAGCTCCTGTTTTGGAGCAACCATTCTTTGCAGAGATGTAGTTTATGGTTTCACTATAGACACTCCAATCGACCGAAATGAAATTGTACGACTTGTTCTCTCCGTTTAGTAAAAGTGCCTCTCTTATAAGATTATTCTCTTCTCCAAGATAATAGCCGTTGAACCCGTGAATCATAAATCTATTGAAAAGTTTTTTTTGCTGTACAAATTATTTTGAAGGATCACAATCAACTGTCTTACCTCGTTGGGTTGTTAAAATCAAATGCTGAGCGCTCTAAAGATTCAAAGTCTCCAGTTTTAATTTCAACAGGTTCCGTTGGATTTGATTGGGTGTACAAAAAGAAGCGAACTCTATCGGGCTTTTTTGCTAAGATTTCTCCTTCTGACTTTGAGGCTTCCATAATGGCTTCGTCTTCAGACATCCAGCGCACACTTCCATCACGTTGTGGTACTGCCCAAACTGTTGGGTCTTCAACTGTTGGTTTGAACTACAAAAATACTCAAACTAAGTCTTTGTTGTCAAGATGAAGTCTTTTAAGGTCAAACAAACCCCTTTGCAGCAGTCTTAGAACCACCAATAATAAAGTCGTGTACGGTTTCATTTTGTTTGAGTAGTTTTTTGTAAATTAAAAATGTTCTTGTTTGCGAACTGTCTTTTATACTTTTAGTTGAATGGCTTTGAGTATTATATGATGTTTCTATCAACCCATAAGGGGTCGTTATCTTAAGTCTTATCGATCTATTTCAGTTCTTTGTTTTGAATATCATACAAATTTTCCCAAATTACTTTACAATTCGATTTTGGTCTTAAATCTACAAAGAGGCACTTATTAATAAAGTACTTTAATGCAGCTAATTTTGATATTGCTTTATGAGTAGGACAAAATTCAAAGTTTAACATTTTATATTGCTTTTACCCCTTCAAAGCAAGTAAATAAAACTAGGTGCAGAAGCATATATACTCAAACAAGCAGCTGAAGAGCTCAGTGCAATAGAAAATTAATTAAGTCGTTGACAATTGCAACGCTTCTGGTTGCTATGGCCCCAATAAAGTACTTGTGAAACCATAAAACCCTTATACGTTGTGAAGTTATACCGCCTCTTTCACTCACCGAATGATACTTATCGATCTCTGACAAAGTTCATGTCGCTGTACAAAATACTTATGCAGCAGGGCGGGATGGTTAGGGGGTTTTAAAAGACATCATCGTTGAGTCATTGTCCTACCTATCCATCTTCATCGCTTCAGTGCAATGATTTACATATGCTCCATTGAAAGATTGAGTTTTAACACAAAACTTTATAAGAAAAGAGTTAGACTCATGCAATCCGGCCGTCCGAACAGTTTTATTTATAAACTTGCCTTAGGTAGCTTCGTCAAGGTCAGGATGATGTAATTCTAAGCCTATGTCTTCAAATTTAAACGGATCCATCTGTCTCGCAATGATAATTTTTTCATGAAAGCCGTTGTGCAGTTTAAAAAAATATTTTTTACATATCCTCATGTTCGAATGTCACTTTACAACAAAACTATCCTGATGAGGTCAGATTTGGTGGTTGTGACGAAACGTATTGCATGTCTGCCTGTTACGTGGGATTTCAAGGTTCGGATTCCAGAAGCATACAATGGTTTTCCAACAGGTAACGTCTTTTGCGAGCAGTTGGTAAGTGCTTGCAAAAGACGTTGGCTCTCGGTTGGCTCCAGCCTCCAAGCTGTCTGTTCCCGAGCACAGGCTGCGCTTTATATGATTGACACCTGGTGTGTTAGAAACGGTCTCTCAGTCAATCCTCTTAAAACCGAGGTTGTCCTCTTTACGAGACGTAGAAAATTGACTGGTCTGACCCAACTTACGCTTAAAGGCGTCAACATCCCCTTTTCAAATGAAGTCAAACATCTTGGAGTGGTCCTGGATAACAAATTTTTTTGGTTTAAACATGTTGCGCCTTAAACTACTAAAGCACTGTCAGTTTTCTGGCAATGTAAAGGTGCCTTTGACAAGATATGGGGTCTTTCACCGAAAAGAGTCCTTTGAATCTATACGGCTGTGATAAGACCAATCATCTCCTATGCGTCAGTTGTTTGGTGGAATAAGCTCTCGCGTAAATACGTTATTGCCTCGTTTGCCAAACTTCAAAGAATAATTTGTCTTGGTGTTGCGGGGCCTTCCCCAGCACACCGGGAGCTGCTCTCGACGCACTGCTGAATCTTCCTCCCCTTGATACCTACATCATAAGGTGTGCTCTCAAGACCATTTCCCGTTTAAAGAGATGTGGTCTCTGGCACAATTCGCACTGGAGATTTGAGGAGCTCACAAGCAGCATATCTTTTGACTCACGTCTAATGGATATGCCGTCTGACACGATGAACCCAAGGCTCAAACTGCGTCAAAATTACTCAGTCAACTTTCCATCGGTTCAGGACTGGTTCGCTCCAGAATCTAAGCCTGGAAAGAACTGTTATCGTATCTTCACAGACGGCTACAAAACCGACGAGGGTTCTGGTGCTGGTGTCTTTGTGGAGAACGACGACATACGACTGCACACATCTTTGGGATCATACGCATCCGTTTTCCAAGCGGAGGCATATGCTATCCTAATGACCTTGAGCCACGTTACGAACAATGGATGGACGGGGAGAAGTATCTTTGTTTGCAGCAACAGCCAAGCTGTGCTCAAGGCCCTTCTCAATCCTCTAACCACTTCGAAAGTGATCCAGGAATGCAAGAGCTCTCTGAATGCTATCGGAAGATTAAATTCCTTGAGTCTCATTTGTGTTCCGGGCCATCAAGCCATAACTGGAAATGACTACGCCGATGAGCTTGCTAAGCAAGGATCTCAGACAGCTTTCTCAGGATCTAAACCGTCACTAGGTCTACCAGCGTCCTCAGTGAGGGCTTCAATCAATGATTGGAGCTGTGAAGAGCACAACCGTAAATGGCATGCCTCCATTGGATGCAGATAGACCAAACGTATGCTCCCCAACGTTAGTAAGAAGACTGCAACATTTTTGCTAGCTCGTAGCAGAAAAAACTGTAGAAAGCTTATTGGCGTTGCCAGCGGCCAAGCATTTAAACGTGTTAGGCTTAAGTGATACAACACTCTGTGAATCTTGTGGAGAGGATGAGGACACCGCAGAGCACTTCCTCTGTGAATGTCCTGCTTTTTTTCGCATGAGGTTACAGATACTCGGCGCAGACATGGTGAGAGCTGGTAACTTAGGCTCCTTATCATTGCAGCGTCTTTTGGCTTTTCTCCGAACATCTTGAAAGCTATAACAAATAGAAGGTTGCTATCTGGTTGTAAAATGGACCGGTATTTAGGTCTGAGTGCTGCTGGTATTTTAAAAACCTCCAACAAAAACAAAAGTTGGTAAGTCTTCCGATAGTAGCTTCACTGCCATGAAAAGCGCTTTTTCGACCACCCTTTCGAGTTCGGAAAAAAAGTGAAGGACGTTTTAATTTCTCCCAAGATATGGGTAAGAGAAATGA
The DNA here is from genome assembly GCA_914767635.1 of Melanostoma mellinum. Taxonomy (NCBI): domain Eukaryota; kingdom Metazoa; phylum Arthropoda; class Insecta; order Diptera; family Syrphidae; genus Melanostoma; species Melanostoma mellinum. Next base: position 25,211,824 of record OU612060.1, on the reverse strand, counting down.
GCTACGCCCGGGGCTCCGCACTCATATTTATGTATTTACTAGCTGACCCGGCCACGCGTTGCTGTAGCTAACGTAAAATAAATTGAGATGTAAGCAATCCTATCTTTCAAGTTGGATCAAATTGCACACGGTGTACAAATTTGATTAAAATCGGTTAAGTAGTTTAGGAGTCCATCGCGGATAAACATCGTGACACGTAATTTATATATATTAAGATTTATTTTTACTTGGTAGAATTCCGGTAAGGGCCTGTGACCTTGAGCGATTTTTATTGCTTATTGCCAAAACTTCTAAGCCTCATCACTGCAATAGAACTTCTTCTGCTTGTTTTACTTTGCTATTTTCTTTCTAAAAAGCTTGTATTTCTCTTTCCCTTCTTTTACTCGTAGAAATGGTGGTTAGCTTGAAGTAGTGGGAACTGTAAATTACCACAGTTGTCGAAAGTGGTACAGAGGCTGTGCCTTCCTTCCAATAGTACACAGAAGATGCTCTTTCTTCCTAGCTTAGTGTATTAAAATCGATAATTTAAGGATCATAGCTAAGCTTATCCTATTATGTACGCCTCTTTATGGACTATGCTCGATCACATAGCTCAAGACTTTTTGCTTGCGGTTCATTTACGTAATCGCTGTTCCCAGTTAAAATTTCTTCAAATACATAATTTGCAAAAACAGATAAAATGTGTATTGAAACGCTATAAAACCAGCTTCAGATAAATAAGAAAAATACTAATGTAGCTCATTCCTCTAGTTCTTTTTTACTAAACCCATATTTTCATTTTTAAATTCGTGAAAAATTAGAGAGATTGCTTTACCTACAAAACGCTTTGATACTATACCGGCAAAAAGCAAACAATAAGAAACTAATTGGAGGAAGAACTAAAGAAGACGTAAGCTAAATGCTGGAGTCGAAAATGGATCAGGTTTGTATAGATTGCTTAGCAAAGCCCTGAACAATATAAAAATATATATATCAAAAACTATGTGCTTACAGACTTCACTCTGGCGTATACGTACTTTTTTGTCCATTTTATTTATATGCTGTTCATCAGGGTACGGATGTCGATAATATTTGCAAATAGCTAACTATTGCATTGTGGTTCCAGTATCAAATTAAAGAGAGAGAGAGGAAGAGAGGAGATTTTAGAACAATCAATGCTTCAAAAAGCGTCATAAGATGGTAAATGTTTCGGTTTTAATTTTTTCAGGACACACCAAATCGAATTTACTGTAGATTCAGTAACTGTCGCTAAAGATATAAGCCGCAGAATACTCCTGAATCAACAACTGCTAATTTTAATTATGTATAAATTTTATGTCACTTCAACCTTTTCCTGTCCACAGGTTCTACCTCAACTATGACACCAGTAAAATAGATTTTAGTTTAAAAGATGTAGCTACTCTAATTAGCAAATGTAACAACTCTTTACTCTAGCAGCACCTTCTCACCAGTTCTCATAACAAAGCGCAAATTCCTCTTCCATTTTTATCAGCTGTACCTGCGACCTACTTTTTTTTAAATTAATTTTTGCATCCTACTGTTGACAAAATAAACAAATTATGCGATTAGAAATATAAAAGTGAAAAAAAGAGAAAACAAAGAATCCGCCGCGGCTATAACATTAACAGCCATTTATTGATTGATTAGATACCAAGTCAGAAATTCCCAGCAAAACATAAACAATTTGGAGATTCCGAATTTGTATATAAAAGTACGACCCCAAGACAGGAAAACATCAAAAGTTACCCCAACCACAATGAGTAAAAACAATTTATTCGTCGTAGCAGTCCTTGTCCTTATCGGGCATTGTGAGATTACAGGTTTCTAGTTAAAATAACTTTTACTAAGAGATTTATTTTTCTAGGTCAAAATCATCCTGTCGACTTTGATGACAATGTGGATAAGGTTTGGCCAATTCCACAAGTCGATGGAAGTTTTCATTGGATGACTGAAAGCGAAGCAGCCATGAAGGCCATGATTACAGAACCTGAAGCATTCGGTTCGACTAATTCCGATAAAGTTCGTTTCTTTCTCTACACACAATCAAACCCAACCGAACCCATCGAACTGGTAATGGACGACAAGAAAACGATCGCTCAATCGACGTTTAACTTCAAAAACCCAACAAGGTAAAACTATCACGAATCTTGATCTTTTTACAAATTTTCTCAAGATGATTCTCTTTGTTGAAAAAAAGGTTTATGATTCATGGCTGGAGAGATGTATACAATAATGACATGAACCGACTTATTCGGGAGGCTCTTCTACAAAATGGTGAAAATAGGGAATTTAACTTCATATCAGTTGATTGGAGTGTTTATAGCGCAAGTAACAACTATATCCTGTCCAAAAGCCGTTGCAAGAAAGCAGGAAAAACTGTCGCAAAATTCATTGATTGGTTGCATGATGATGCCAAACTCTCATTTGACACTCTTACCATCTACGGCCACAGTTTAGGTGCACATGTTGCAGGATTTACAGGAAAGAACGTTCAACGTGGCAGAGTTAGTCATATAATTGGTTTGGATCCAGCCATGCCACTATTTAGATACAGTAAACCGGAAAGTAGACTTTCTGAGACAGATGCAGATTATGTGGAATCGATTCACACCAATGGTGGTTGGATGGGTTTCTTTCAACCAATTGGGCAAATAGCTTTTTATCCAAACGGTGGAAGACTACAACCAGGATGTGGCATTGATATCACTGGAATTTGCTCACATATAAGAGCAGTTGAACTTTTGTCGGAAGCACTGAAGCTCTCTGACAAAAATCAATTGGTTGGCATAGGATGCAATGAACTGGACGATGTTAGCAGTGGAACATGCACTCAATCCACAATAGCGCATTTGGGTGACCCAAACAATGAGAACAAGACTAAGGGAATATACTATTTGGAAACAAATAGCGAATTTCCGTTTGCAATAGGGTTGTAGTTGTTAAGAAGGAAAAAGTTTATTATTTTGAATAAAGAATCTGTTTTTTATATGAAGGTATTGGCTATAATTGCATCAATGAGCATGTCTTGTATGTAAATTTTGAAAAACATCCTCTATTCCTTCTTCCTCGGCGTGATAATTTCACTTAGAAATCGGTAGAAGAAGGAAGATTGTTTCTCAAATCCTTTCAACAAACTTGTTTCCGCCATTGTGACTGTTTTCACACGAACATTCAGTGTATTCCTTAGTGAGTGTTGATTTTCAAATGAAGCACTTGAATTGTATACAATTAGTTGGACAGAATTTGGTCTGTGCGACCAATTTCGAATATAATGTCAATCCTCAAATGACCGTTCTCCAACTTCTTTCAAATATTTTTAATACTTTTATTTTAGAATGAGGTTTTACGACAAGTCTGAGAAGTCTGAACGCAAACTATATCAAACCATCCAACGTCCATCAGACCAAGTCTGTCCAACAGACAGTTTGAACCGCCCAGTTTCTTCAGTTTTTCGCTCCATACAAATTAATTTTGAGTGAGCTGAAAAGAATATTCGAATTGAAAAGCAATCAATTCTTCTAAAGTAATAACAAAGGGCTAAAACTCGGTACTTCGGACATAGGCATTTGAAAGTAGGTAGTCCCGACATTCGTGTTTTTTGGAAATACTCAACAAGCGAACACACTTCTTTATCACTATCAGAGATGAGTTGGATGATTTCCAGCATAGTTCGTATATTTTGCGAAAATCTTTAACAACGTGTCAGAACCGTGGACAGTAGGGGACGTGATTGAACTCATAAAAAGAAGATAGGTGTGTTTCTTTACTGAAAATTATCACGAAATGCACCGAAATTGCGCGAAAGTCAGTCTAATACTAGTTCGTTACAGATATAGACATTCAAACACACATTACCCCCAATAAAGCTTCCCGACTACTGCAGTGTCTTTCAAGCAGAGGAACTCGCAGCGTGCGAAGCCGCGAAGCACCTAGCTACGCATAACTTGATCAACAAAAATATTGACTTCTTCATAGACAGTCAGGCGGCCATTAAAGCTATCTCATCCATTATCACAAAATCCAGACTAGTAGACAGCTGTCGCAGTAACCTAAGACTGTTCAGCGAAACAAACACAGTTAGTTTAACCTAGGTTCCAGGACATCGTGACATAATCGGATAAGCTGGCTAAAATCGGGTCAGCACTCGAATCCAGCGAAACGAACACCTCAATTCTAAAGCTTTCTAAAAACCGCCAATGACATATGGTCATCTTTAGAAACATGCCGAGTCTCCAGAAACCTTTGGCCAGATATTTCCAAGAAAAAAAAACAGAATTTCAGGGCTCAAAATGGTTCAGTGGGGGTTCCCTACCCCAATAACCCAACCCAACAATCTACCTCTCCAATCCTCCCATCTCCTCATCCTCTGATTTTCCCGGGGAGCACAATGGATTCTTGAGATCCGAGTGAGTTGCTGTCACTTGTGGCTGCATCCCCCATGCAACCGTACCTAACCTAACCTAATACTAGTCCAGCACAACAATTTTTCGTAGCTGTGCACACGAGAGTGCTCTCTAGAGAGTAAAAAATTTCCCCACCCCACCAAAATTTCTGTGGACAGAAATCATAACCAAAACAAATACAACACTTTTTTTCAAGTGTTGTGAATGTTTTTCAAGAAGTCGTTTCTTTACTTTTGAGACAGGCATGTTCTTTCGGAGAGTTTCTCAGAGAAACAGATTGTGAATTTCTGTGCACAAAGTAAAGAAACAGACTTTACGAATAATTTTGAGATTTTGTGAAAGATAATAATTCATTCCGGAACAGAGACAAGAGACACAAAGCATTAAAAATTTTTTCAGTATACTGACAATGAAATCTCTGAATTATTAAGCATCTTCAGTTTGAAAACCTATTGTAAAAGTTGACCCCGGTTACTGTTATGAAATTACTTTTCCCGAATCATCTTTCAAAACTGAACAAATTAACTTTCGAAGTCGCGATAGTAAGGTATCAAAAAACTAACTGTGAAATGGACACTGTCACCCGAGAAAAACTGTCTAGAGTTTACCTGCAAGGTTTGATAGCTGTCTTGAACAGTTTAGATTCTCTCAGCTGCCGCAACTGCAAAAACGCTTTCGATTGGGAGAACCTTAAAGAAGAAGATTTTCTTCACCTCCTTTTGAAGAAGAAAACAATTGCGAAAACAGCCAAAACGATCGTGGGAATTTGTTTCAAATATTTTTGTGTGTTGCAAACAATCAGAAACTGATTTAGTTTAGCTTTGAATAAGTGGAACTAACACCAGATGCTTGATTAGGTTTGACTCCATTGTTTGTATTTTTAATTGAATAGGTATTTTATATATTTTTCCTATTTGATCACGAAATGTTTGCTGTTTTTATTTTAAACAATAAACCTTTAACAACACTTGCATCTATTCGTCTTCTCATTTCGATGACGTTTTTCATTTGTGAGCTGTTCTGTTCTGCCCCTTTTGCTATTAAACAAGACTGAGGAAACAGAACTCACACGAGGACAATAAATCACAACAGATCAATATTTTCTGCGGGTGTTATTTAAAAAAAATACATAAACTGATAAAATGATGCAACCTGTATACACAATTTTACATATTATATACACAAACATTTATAAAAATTAAGATTTCGGTTGACTTACCCAAGTTTTGAAGCACTCGGCTGCTTTCAATGATTGACTGCGCTGAGGTGTAAATGTTGAACAGCGATTATATGTAATGGAAATTGAAGACAACAAGCAAATTATTAGGCAAGGCGAAAGAGCTCCAACTAACCAAAAAACTATATAAGGTTTTATATAAATATTTGATTCACTTTTCAAAGAATATGGGTGACCTATTAAGATCTATTTTTGTTGGAAACACTTTTAATAAAATAAACTTTTACACCGAGCCACAATGTAACCAAACACAAACGAACAATAAATAAAAAGGAAAAACAAAAACACTTTTCAATAAATTTGATATTGACACTTTTTTCAGAGGAAATTTCACTTCCATGAAGTTTAAATGAATTTTACATTGACACTTTTTCTTTGAAAGGAGGTTTCACTTCCATGATGCGCTTAGATGACTTAGAAATACACTAAATTAGGTACTCAAAAAACTCTTGGGTTACCGCAATGTAGAAACATTAGACAGACTAGCTGGGTAAAGACAAAGAAAACCACTCATAATATAAAAATAAACACTTTAAAAATGATGCCCGACGATATTACATACTCGTACGTAGGAACTTTGATAATAATTATGTCGAGAAAGCCGGAAAAATCAGCACTGAAAACACGACCGACATTTGTTTCATATTTTTACAAGAAAAATCGCTCACTTTTAACTACCGACAATAAGTTCTCAAGAATTAAGATAACACAATGCACACCGTTTCACATTCATATTTGATGACGGCTAATCGAGATGCTCATTCTTCATCGGACACGGACACAATGAATAAATTGTTCTTCGATACAATACTCAATACCGCATGCAAATGTGAAACAAAGGAAATGTCAAATGAATTGCCAAGTACCGTTACAAATAATGAAAGAGTTTAGCTGAAAATAAAAGATGTGGTGAATGCATTCAGCGTGGTTGTATTTGGCTGCGTTCAGGAAAATACAGAATTATGTTGCCGATTTGATTAACAGGCAAAACCACGAAGATAATTTTTTCCAAAAATTCTTAAAAGTCCATTCAGTTCTAATATTTTCGTAAATTGCAATATTTTGGATGAGAATTATAAAGAAGAGTGTGCTCTTTTTTTCATCTATTCGTGGGCTATAACCTAAAAGTAAACAAAATCATTTCGAATGTAAACAGCAGCCTTAGGATATGCTTTAGATATAATCATAATTCAATAATGAAAATATGAAATGGCAGTTACGTACACATACACAACCAACCTTTTCAAAATTGAAAGCCAACTGGTATGGAATTTTCCAATTCAGCTGAGAAGCTATTTTTGTAGCCTTGAAATTGACAGCTTCATCAAAACACTCAGATATTAAAAATTGATCTTGCAATTAGACAATAGTTGCATCTGTTACCCATCATGCACAACTGTACAACTCATTCATCAATAATAAGGTAAGCAAATCATAATCGATATTGAAATAATTTGTAAAAAGCATACAGGATTGGAATCTGCTCACAATCTTCTTTTCCATCATATCATCAAATATTATTTAAATGTTAAGTATTTTTTAAATGTGAAAGACAAAGCCTAGTCGCAAGATTTATTAACTTCGATCCTAGAGTACTAGATTACATTGTAGGACTTAAAGGTTATCTCTGGTATAATTCAACTACTGTGCGTTCTTATAGCTAAGCCTGAATGGAATGAAATGATGGTTCCTTACAAAAATGTTACAACAAGTCTTAAAATCTATATCTCCGTATAGAAATCCGGTCGCCCAATGCCGATCATTTTAAACACATTTGGCAACAGATAATGAGTACTGATTCCAATAAATCCACAAGTCAAATACGTGTGAGTTAGCTCGACGAAAGTTTTAACTTTGTTTTGCCAGCTGCTGGGCGAATTACGGACTTCGTTTTTGTCTTTACCAAGTATCGCACACGCTAACGCATATGTTATAGATTTTCCAATAGCTCTTGATGCCATAATACAACACATTCCAAATACCGTTCGTAGTATTAGGTGGCCCATCATTTGATAAGTGGGCCAAATGATTGCATGCGGTCCAACAGTTGGAGTTGCATCAAGATAACCCAATTGGTAGTTCAACCATGCACCAACTAGAATACCAGCGGAAACTGATGTGGTCATTGTTGTGTCTCCTCTGAAAAACAAAAAGATTCAATAATTATTATTTTTAATATTCAGAGTTGAGTATACGAAGAAAAAACTAACCTTGTGGGAGTCCATTTTTCTTTCGATTGGGGATAAAAGTATACTAGGAGTATTGATATGGAAATTACAAACACCGGAGAATAGATATTTGTGACAAAGTAAAAATCTAAGTAATCAACTAGTGGAACAAGTATGACCATTAGACCAAAACTCAGAATAAGGCCTGCGATGATATCCTGTAAGCAAAAAAGAAAAAGATTAATAACATTTTGAAACGGAGAAATATTTATTTTTAACCCTTTGGGCTGAGAAAAGACGATGATAATTGTTTTATTGCTACAAACAACCACAGCTTCCATTAAATGTGCTAATTTCAATAAACGAATAACATTCAGCAGGTTTTATCCACATGTAGTTCAAATCTCTAGGCATTTTTGTATAAACTGATGGTGAAGCGAATTTTTATGTTGCTTTTAGTTTACTAGAAACTTTTTACTTTTTTTTGAAGCCCAGCCACATCTCAACAATTTTAAGGTCTTCCTTGTGTTGAAAGAGTGAAGCGAAAATGATCAGGGAAGAAAGAGTTTTTATATCAGACACTGAAAGTTGAAAATTTCCTCTTAGATTGAGAAAACCAAACAACATAGCAAAGAAGTGCGAATTCTCAGGGTGGAACACGAATCGAAAGACCAAATTCAATAATCACATCAACTGCTTTCAACGAAATTGAACGAACTCTGCCAAATCTGACTCCATCGTAGGAAAAGTAAAAGTATGCAGTATCATGTACAGAAATAGTTTAAGGGACACAGACGCTGTTTTCAGTTCTTGCGACAAAAGGTATTTAGACTTGTGCAAATATGCCTTTCTATTTACTGATCAGTTTGTGGCACCTCAACGGCGCTACTCAACGTTAGTTGTTTTCCGTGATTAGCTTGCCAGAACTACCATTTTCACAGTGGGGCTATACGCAGCTCTCACCAGCATCGTTGTTTGTGTGTGGATCGAGTTTGTGGTACTTAAACGTCCCGATGCAGTGATAGTTAGGTTCTGTGGCAAGCTTTTCAGAACTATCACTTTTATAGTAAGCTTATATGCAACTCCGAGCCCCTCTGCGTAAAAGAATCAGCGGCACAAACAGTGTGTCGTGATATTCTAATTCAAACTAAATAAACAAATAAGTTAAGGCAACTTAAGCTGAAAACACAGTCCAGTGGGCATTTGCAATATTCTTCAATGTTTGCACAGACTATTTTTCCAAAATAAAAAATAATGCTAACGGAAACCAACGCTGGAATTGACAATATACAAGTATACAGTCGAGTCCGAAATAGATAACAGCGTTGACTTGGGATTCTATTCAGAAACTTTCGAAAGTAATCAGATTCCCTGACTACAGATGCGTTTTTCAAGCTTAGATGTCGGCAGTAAAGACAACTGTCAACAGGTTACAGTGTTCGGAATACTACATGCCGATAATTTCCTTTTCGGAGAACAAAATAAGACTCTGCTGGGTCACTGTTCACAAACGGGAAGAGAGACAGCTAATGAACTAGCAAGAAAAGGACCCTCTCTGGATCTTAGTCACACAAACTAAAAGACAGAAACTCCTGCTTGTAACTCCAAGTAAGAAAGCGGGGAAAAGTACTCAAGAGAAGCAAATGCGGTGAATGAATGGTAAAGATCTGACAAATAGAAAGCAGATAGCATCATAGTGATGAACGAAAAATCTTGGAGTTCTCTGAGTATCACTACTGGACACAAAGACGACTCATAAATTTAGAAAATGTGGTCATAAATAAGTGCACGAGTACACTCCACACTTTTTAACCCACTGCCCAGCACTCTATGATCTAAGAAACACATCATATAAATCCATTTAATTCAAGAATCTAGAAAAATGCCCCGACATTGTTTGTAACAAATTGTTGAAGTTGATAAATCCATCCAAATGGAATATTTTATTGTTTCAGGACTTAATAATGGTAGTCCTAAGAACATCACAATGGATTTGCATCGATAAATAGTTAATTTGTTCATTTTTATAAATAGTTTTGTTTAATTTTACAATTATAACAATTGGCGACGAGGATTCGTAACGAATAATAAAATGGCAAGTCCGCACCCAGACGTATTGCAGATTCTTGCACAGCAACAAGAAATTTTAAAGCATCTGATAGAGAACAACGCTAGGCAGATGGAAAATGAACTACACACACTTTCTCTTAAGGAAAAAGAAGTTACTGCCCTGGAGAACGCAAATGGAATGGAGCAAGTACTGGAGTCTTTGGCACAGAGCATTATGCCATTTGTATATGACCCGGAAAGTGGTTTGATGTTTGAAACATGGTTCAAACGTTATGAAGATTTTTTCAAAATTGACGGGAAGAAGTTAGATGAGGTAGCAAAGAAAAATGCCTTTCATTTCTTAGGTGAATAAACCTGCAGAAGATATAATTGAAGATGAATTGCCCAGCCCAGCAAAGGCACAATTGTATGCATTATATTATCCAGGCAAATTCAGAGTTACTTGGTGGTTATATTAGCCACAAAGTTCACAGATTTTACATCGACTAATCTAAATCGTGATTAGGTTTCATCTTAGACCCGCATGTTTTTATCAAAGAAATTGCTTTTTTTTGTGCTAAGCCAGTCAATAACCCGCATTAGCAACATAATTGACCTATAAATAGTTAGGATTATTTATGATTGGAAACAGCAAACTCCTCTCCATCAACTCTAATGTCTCCTTACTTTTTGTTATGAAACATAGGAATTTGAGTCAACTTTCGGTAATTCACAATACCTTGCCAAATTCTAAATGAGGAGGCAGATAAAACCGATTATATCTCAACCAGAAACCAAATGACTTGTATTGAACAAAAATCAGAGATCTTATGACTCAAACTGACGTTTACATACCTGTTATCAAATGATTACAAACTTTTCATTTTAAATTACTTGATTGAGTGACTCAAGGCAAAATAATTGAAATTGCGTAACTCAGATAAGAAACAAGCTCAGCTGTATTAAGTTCACCGTCTAATTAAATATGCAAGAGACGTCACTGATAATTCAAAATTATTTTGCGTTTAGCCATAACCCGTTAACATGCGTTAAACGTTTTTATATCTTGGAGAACGTGTTCAGCCAATAGGAGAACAACAGAAGGTTTCTTATCTAGATGTCAAGAGGAAACTATCACACCAGATACGCGGTTAAATTTACCAAGAATATAAACTTTGCTCCCAACTTTATGATATGTTCCATTCTAATGCATCAAAATGGATAAATTGCTTGTAACTACTCACCAAAACGCTATGCATTCCCAGATACACTCGACTTAGACACACAACAGTGCACCAAATTATTGATATTGTAAGTCCTATGTAGGCAGGATACAGATACCTATAGAAGTAAGTAGAAAATAGCCATTTAATGAAATGATATCAAGTCCTAGTATGACTCACACTTCACCTTTGCTGTGTGAAAATAAACACAGAGAATGGTATTGAAACTGCGACCATGGCATGCGTGGATGGCATGCCATATTCCAGGGACCAGCGCTCTTGTAGTTGAATGACAGGCCGTCCAGGCCTTTGCCACCGTATAATGTCTTTTAGACTTTGGCCTGCAAGAAAAGTTGAATTTAAGAAATTAAATCCTTCTTCTAGATGATCTTAATACAAACCTATGTACATTACTATTGACCAGAGAACTATGACTCTCCTGCCGACGGCACTATCGACATTCCAAAACCAAAATGGAATGAATGTGGCATAGAAGATCTCATCACCAAGTTCGGTACCAAAAAGAAATAGATAATACCAGAACTTGTTTTCTATCCTATATGCCTGATCCTTTTTCGAGGCTATGTGAGATTCTTTCGATGATTCATTTGGAAGGGTATCTGGGGCAGGTTTATTTTTATGAGGTGATGTTTTAAGGGTGCCGTTCTGTGACTTATGTGTGGGAGTGCCATTCTCGTTTTCCTTAATGTATTTGATACCGAAATACTCTTGGAATTCCACCACCAACTCTGGACTTTTCAGATATTCAATTAGATTGGACATGATGAAGGAGTTCTATTGATTTCTTGTTATAGGTTTTTATAAGAAGATTGCATATCTAAAACATTAAATTTTGAAAGTAAAAGGTTTGAGTTGAAATGAAAAAAAGGCAAAACTGTGATCACGAAAAAAAACACGAGCACTAGCACTAGCACTAGATATTTGGACGATAATTTACTAAATTCTAGACAACATTTCGACTTCGGTGTTTTTCTTTGGAAGAATTTTGACGTTTGTTCGTTGTACATGGATATACATGTTTGTATATACACCACAGAATGGTGGTGGATTTTGTGTATTTTTATTCAACTTGGTGAAATTCATGTGGTTCGTGAATTAGACAAGCGGTTCACAAGACCAACATAGGGTGTTCTTTGACTGTTTGAAAACAAAATGTTTATACCAAGTTTGCCTACATGCCATAGTATAAGGAATCTATAAGAGCACTACGCGGTGAGTGCGTGCGATGCGATTGCGTTAAGTCAAATCCCTATGCGTTAAGTCAAACGTCCATAAGATAACATAGAGATTTGACTTAACGCAATCGCATTGCACGCACTCACCGCGTTGGTTTGCGCAAGGCTTTATTCTTTGGGTTCGGTTTCGCACGCTGAAATACGCTCGTCAAATAAAATACAACAAATATAGGCAGATAGTGTGGATATACATCTCCGCTTACTTCTTAGCGGGTATAAATTGAAAGTGATTCCAATTAAATATCCGCCCTTTGACAAAGCAATTATAAAAGCTTTACCTTTAAAACACAATAAAAAAAATAGCAGTTGTATTTTAAAAAAGGCAGAGAAAAATAAAGATGAGATTTTTATCAGGAGTTTAATCTTGACTGAGATCGATTGCAAGATAAACTGAACTTATCATGGCTTATGCTAACAACCATAAGCTGGGGTTCTACACGGTTACTTAGCTGCTTCTCTTTTTTTTTTTTTTTTTTTTTATTTTAAAAGAAGAGGCTTATATGCTAACCTGGAGAACTCAGACTTAATTACCGGTCCATTGTACTACCAGGGTAGCAGCCTTCCCTTTTTTCTGTGTTGCAGTAGTGGAAATAAGTTGTTAGTTATTTCACATATAACCTCAAGGGCGGCGAAACTAAGAGGCTGAAAGAAAAGTAGATGCCCAGAGCGGGATTCGAACCCACGCATCCGGCCTACCTACTGAACACTCTACCACTGCACCACGGCCGCCCTCTTACCTATTATTAGAAGCAAGCAGCGGCTGAAAACCCGGTCAGACCAATGGTTGCAACTTGCCAGCATTTTTCAATAAAACAACCACAAGAAACCGTAGAAATTGGCTTCTGACGTTTATTCCAACAGTGTGTCAATCGCATATAAAAGCCGAATTGAATAAACTACAAAAAATTTAATAAACGAAGATCTCGCTACAAATCAATTAACTGATATTATAATGCAGTCCCACCTTAAAACTCGCATAGTGGAACCATTTTTTTTTTAAACCAGACTTGGCATCACATAACAACTTCAAACTGCAATAAAACTCCATTAATTCAAAATGCACACCTACATACGTAAAACGATGTTTCTCCTTTCTATCTCAAACTCCACTCAACAGCATATATTCCATGTTGCAGGTTCCATGTTCCAACTTCCAACACTCAAATGTTGTCTTCCCTAGTCTTCCCTTTTTTTGCACGTACTTCGTCAGTCGTCACAACTAGTGCTATCCCACTTTTGAAACCTGGACTTCGTTGCGTATTAAAATCAGGAACATAATGCCCATCTCCCTTGCTCCTGAGGACAGACATCGGCTAACAGTCACAAGCAAAAAAAAGAGTCCAACGCACTCAAATAAAAAATAACAAAAATCAACTCAACTCAAACAGAGCAGCACAACAATATTTATTTGTACCATTTTCAGGTTTCGTTGTATTTTCTTCTCGTACTTTTGTGTTTGCAATTTTTCTCCTCGCATCGCGTGCGTGCAATATTCGCCATAGCTTATCCGTGTGTTGTTCTATTGCCGTTAGCATGTCTGAGAGTTAAAGTCGTGCAGTGAATTATTCGAGCGTGTTTTTCAAGTAGTCATTTCTAAAATTTTGAAAATTATCCCAAAAAATAAAACATTTTGTTCATAAAAAATTGTTTAACCGAGACTTTTAACGGGATTTTTCAAATTTCTATCGTCCTTCTGTGTTTCGTGTGTGTGCAAAGATCGAAAATCGAAAATATATATATGCTTACGGACTGCCATTGAGGATTATCCCCGCCTTTGATCTACAGGATCCATTTAAAAGGTGAGATGCTTTGCTTTTATAAAATTAAATTGTGTTTCTTTTCCTTCCTTAAATTGTTTCAAAAATTGCAAAAGTAAAAAAAAATCCAGGGTGTTGGTGGGAAACAAAGGAAATTTTGTATTCTTCATCTTGCGCATACATATTTTTACCGGTTTTTTTTTGTATATCTGTATGCAAGTGCAGTGCAAGCGACTTTTAGGTGGGGTGCGCGAGCGAATTCAACAAATTACAAAGTTCTATTTTCTTCTTTGTAGTCTGTGTTTTTCATGAAAGTGAATATTTTGTTGAATTTTTCCTATTCGCAATTCAGGAAGTTCGTATAAATTTATTTCTCATGGTAAATTTTCAAAAAGGCGTTGGATTTTCAGCTTTAACACTAATACATTCAGCGGGGCACATGGCTCTGTGTGGGTTGCACACTTGATGTCCTTTTTACTCCAAACGCACTACTATCAGGCTGTCCTGTTCGAAAAGAGAATGGTGGCTTGCTGCTGAGCTCGTAAATGTGTTTGGGGTAAAGTATGAAGCATGCAAATCAAGGAAATTAAAAAAATGTTTGTTCTTAAATCAAGCAGTTTGACAAATTTTTTTTTTTTAATGAAAATTCAAACAAAGTTGGTGTAATTAAATTGCACTTCCTTTGTGAGAAAATTACCCACAATGAGTGGAATTGCCGGTGTATGGGACCCAGCCCTTTTCGCAGACATGTTGCTATGGCTATTGATTGATTTTCTTGTTCACAATGCGATGGAGTGAGATAGTGTAGTGAGTAATTTGCTTTTAAGCAAAACGATGGAAATGGAAAGAGTCCTTGAGTTTGAAAGACTACTAGATGATGGCAAAACCGATGACTGCGAGAGTGCAAGTCTGTAACTAGGTAAAGTGGGTAAAATAAGATCATGGGGGTTTAATGAAATGGTAGCATTTAGTTGAAGTTACTAAGTTTTTTTTTTTTTTAAATTACACATACCTACAAAGATACCTACATAGGTAAGGTACACATAATTTTTGTGGTTGAAATGAACGAATTTGAATTTCCAATATGGACTGCATAGTAGAAGGTATGTTTTTTGAGTATCTATACAATTCAGTAGGCTATCTTTTCTACCACTGGAAAATCTGGTCTTACGAAAAGAAAAGCACAAATAATTGAAACTTGTTAGGAAGGATGAAGATTTTCTTTGGTAAAATTTACCTTCACAGAATCCTTTTAAGTACCTATGTACCTATACTGAAAATTTTTATTTGAACTTTTATAGGGAAGAGTAGGAGAGAATAGTCCTAGTTATATCTACTTGCGAAATATTGGGCCAAGACAGTTGTTTCGAGCAGTAGACACTGGTCCATAAAGCAACAGAGAATAATCATCTAACATTTTTTTGAAATTCAATGGGTTTTTAATGAAACTGCATCAAAACTAATCATGCTTATTTTGACATTCTATTCGATAGAAAGTTAGTCGATTTCGAAAGATGTGCATTTTGAAACTCGAACGATTCGAAATTTTTACATGTTTAACATTCGAATCATTCGAGTCTCAAAATACACTTCTTTCGAATTCAACTAACTTTCTATCGAATAGAATGTCAAAATAAGCATGAATAAAAGAAGTTGCTCAAGGACCTAACATGTGTGAAAAGGTATGGTGTATCTCAGTACAAGGACAGGGTATTGAGGTAGATGTGGTGGATGACCTGGTGAGCCAACGACAGCTCTCATTCGTTGCAGCAGGGTAATGTCTCAGTACTAGCCCTTTATGTTGAAGTGGCGTTAACTACCCAACCACGTAAAAAGCATATGGGTCCGAAACAACCAACAGCATCGGAAAGCAATAGAGTTCAAAGTTGACGACACAAGTAACGTTAAAAGAACAAAGACCTCCGGAACTGCACGTGGAACGTAAGGTCTCTTAACGGATTACTTGCAGCCGGAAAACTAGCGCACGCTCTGGACTGCTTCAAGCAGGCAACCGCCATCCAAGAAGATCGATGGAGTGGGCCGGGCATAAAGAAGATGAAATACTGCGACTGGGGGCCTCATCGGTTTGCAGATCCTAGGTAGACAAAATACTGTACTACCTCGAGGTTATCTAGTATGTTTATTGTGACGTTTTGTCCAACTCATCGAACGTTGAAGTTTTCTGTCCTTGCTTGAAACCCTTTTTTGTTACTTCTGTTGCAATGCTCACAAAAGCACCGATGACATCACGCTTGCTTCTTTTGATTTTGTCACTAACGTCAGTAGCTGTACCTACATAATTTTCAAAGATTGTGCATTTAGGGTTGAAGTTTGAGTATGATGTTAAAGAAGTCACATGGCGGTTTCTCGCCTTGTCAACAGCCTTTTTCGTTCAATTGTTTTGTTTCCGGATTGTTCAATGTTCCAGAAAAAAGTTTCAAAAAGATCAAATCGCAGCTACGACGGTGCTAGTTGACATTTGATCGGAAATTTAAAAACCAAAATTTGGTTTGGAAGAGCCTTTATTCTAATCCCTATAATGACCACCCGTGAAAATCGCCCTTGAAAACCTAGTGAGCTTAAGGTCCCTATTATGAGTAGTGAATCAAACGTTCGATTGGAAACGAATATTTTTGCGAGCTTCTCTTATAGCGGTATTATACGTTGTTTGTTGTCCGGCTGCAACTGTAGCAGCACTTTAACTCCTCCTGGAGCATAGGGCAGCAACCAGATCCCTCCATCTGTCCCGATTCGCCGTAACGGGTCTTACTGTGACCACGATTGAATACCTTGAGACAGCTGCTTTTAAAACAGATGACCTCCATGCTGTTTTTGGTCTTTCAACGCGTCTCTCACCCTGAGGATTCCATTCGAATGATTGTTTCGCTATGTTGTCGTTAGGTTTCCTCAGTGTATGGCCTATCCAACGCCACTTTCGTTTGGATGTTTGGATGTCTGCATCCAATTTTATCTGTCCGGTCCTATTCCATAGTTCAACGTTTGATATGGTTTGCGGCCACCGGATCTTCAGGATGTAGCGCAGACAACGGTTGACGACGGCTTGTAGCCGAAGCATATAACAGCACAGATTTCACGTTGGTTTCGAAGAGTTTCAACTTGGTGCGTAGCGATATTTTGCTTGAGTTCCACATAGGAGAAAAGATTCCAAATTTATTCTATTGTTAACATCCAGGTCCTTTCCGCCAGTATAGTATGTAGAAACAAAAACTAAAACTTTTTTTTCCGACGTTTAAGGTACATATGTCAGATAAGTGGAGAATGGACGAAGTTTAATGATAATAATCCTTTGAATGAATTTCCTTTAAACATTCGCTTCCAGTCGAACGTTCGATTCCCTACTCATAATAGGGACCTAAACTGCAAATTACCATGTCATATTTATATTCAAATTACATTAAAACACAAATACTTTTCCAAGCTCAACTTTTTCCATCTAAATTCGAAGACTTCAGCAACATTTTCCAGGAAACCCAATCTATTTAAAATCAACACCACAACCCAATAGGTAATAATAATAACAAAACAATGCAAAAGTCAATAAACACGTCAAGTTTATGAATCATTTTTATTTTTATTTTTAAGCTTTACTCTTCATGAGTGTTTCCATGCCATATTTTAATAACATCAATTTAATGGGCATTACAGTAATTGCGTATAAAGTTGGTGTCCTATTAAACACGACACACACAGGACAACAGAACCTAACCCACTGCAAGCGGAAACCGTGATATTCAGCAATTATATCGATACTTCTCACAACAACTGCAAGTAAGGACGACAAATAACCGTGGTGCCAAAATGTCGGGACGGAAAGAAATAAAAAAGAAAAAAAACGTATAAACTGCAAATTATCGTCCAAGGTTTACGTTTACACGCCGGGATAGTTAAAAAAGAAAAAAAAAAAAAAAAGCAAGAGAAGCAGTAACAGGGAAGAAGAAGGAGTAGCTACATGCAGCAACAAAAACAGTAATAATAATTGACAACGAAAACACTACTTTGCTAATCAAATCAGATAAAGTTTGGTAGAAGACTGCTTTCGTCCCCTTTAGTTATTCATGTTATTCCAAGTGTAGTGGAAAGAGATACGTAGAAATGAAAGGAATCGAATGGGAGGGGGAGGAATAATGTATGAAGTACGAACGCATATTTTTCGCATTCAAGTCAGATTGACTTACGTTTGAATGGTCTTTTACTAAAGTCTGACTTGTCTTGGCTTTTTTTATGTTTTCGTTGCTTGGCTCCGCGTCACGTGTATTCGAACTTGCAAGGATATATATTATGTATGTATAATGAATTCATTTAATGTTCAGATGTATGCAACACAAAGATGCCAGCTTATAAGTCTACAGGTGCTTTTGGGATTGTGTAAGTTTCACAAGTCTTAAATATGTCGGTGACACAAAGAAAAACTTACACCTTTGACCTCCCTCAACATGTCCCTCAGACTGTAATACTCATTAGAAGTGCCTGTGATGTGGGATTTAAAAAAAAAATTCTCAAAATTAAAACCTTTAGTTTGTCCACTATTCGATGGCTTTCTCTTTGCCTTTAACGACGCTATGAGGTTGTAATCTCAGGGATCACCGTTTTCCCTATTATTTGCTCCTCTCCTATTTGTAGAATTGGCCACTCCCCTTGTAAAAGCATCTGTCTACTTGTTTCAAAGAAATGTAATGCTCTTCTATGAATTTACTTGTACTACAAGAACTTGTAGCATTGTTCTATTATTCGTGGCTTATCTCATTTCAAATGAGCACTTGTAAAGTGACTACAAGTCGACAGAAAGTCGAAAAATGTCTGGTTTGTCTTTTTGTCAATGAGAAACGCAATTGTAACGGCTCGCGTACACTGAATCCGATTTATCGGCCGATATCGGATCGGAACTGTTCGGACGACAATCTCGGACGTTCGTCTGCATACACTGCTGCCGTTCTCTGACGATAGCTGACAGACAGCCTGTTACTGAATTTATTTATTTCAGTTCAATTGAAACATTTTTCCAGAGATTTTTAGTGACATCTATATTATTATACGTCTTAGAAAACTTATTCCACAGTGGTGTCCTACTAAAAACGAAATTTACTAACTTTTCACTATCCATTGTGTACTTTAAGGCAAACTGACGTCCGACGTCCGATAAATCCAAACAAGTTCGGATTTGTCTGTTGATCGGATGAAGTCGGACGACATCGGACGTTGTCGGTTGTAGTGGTGTACGTGCTCTCTTTGTTTAACACATGTTTGGTTCGAACGCCAGAGTTCGGCCGACAACTGCCGAATATAATTCGGACGATGTCTGATTTAGTGTACGCGAGCCGTAAGAGAGCCTGGACAGAACGATGTAAAAGAGAGTAGAACTGTTCGAAAAATATGTCAGATGTCAGTGGACCTGTGCCATTGAATTATTTGTGATGTGAAGATCACGATTGTCAAGATGAAGAGCGTCGTTTCAAATTCGCCATCTTGGTCTTTCGGCTCGTGTCGGTTTGTCAAATTATCGGTTTGACAAATTATTTAAAGCTCATTAGAAAATGTTTGACACTTTGACGGATACTTCCTTATTCCACCTGGATTTCAATAGAAATTTGATTGGTTTGATTAATAACACTGCCTCATAATTTGCGTACGCCTTTGAATTTGGGTAAAACATTATCTGGGTTTGTATGACCGCAATCAAGGAACTTCATCAACCTTTTCTGTGTGAGGTACGTAACCTCCAAAGCTTCTTAATGCTATGTCCGCACCTGAAGTTAACCTGGGTTTCGTTCCAGGATGGTTTGAGTTAACCAAGTAGTGTCCGCATATGCCAAAAAGTTTTGAGTTTATCTTTTCGTCTTAAGTTAAAAAGAGACCGATATAAAGTGTGAGCAGAACGTCAACGACGTATGAGAGAATTCATTCTCTCTCCACTCACTTCCACTCTCTGAAATGTCAAATTCAATGGAATGTTGGAAATAGTGCATTCAGCGCGCTTGGTTTCGAGTAGGTTATCACGAAACCCAGTGACTAAAAAGGTTTCACTTTGTATGGCAAACCACTTGGTTATCGTGTTGGTTTGGGATTGTTTTGAGTTAAACAAGTTTAACACTCAGGTGCGGACATAGCATAAAAAATGCTTGTTTTCGAAGTTGGTTTCAATGGATACAATTGCTGTGCAGCAAGGGTTCCCCTTTCGCTCTCGATTATCTTCAGACGATGTTGTTTCCACATCCGTTTGGTGATTAAATGATTTGACAACAAAGCTTCGCTTAACTTGATTGTTTTCAAAACTTTGACGTTTAATTTAACGATTGAGCCGTGAAGGCGAAACTGGTTACAATAATCCTAAAACACAAACTGAAAAAAGCAGACAAATAACCAAAGTGAGTAAAAAAAAACTAGAAGTGTATTTTGTGTAGCCCACCCAGATTCACCACTTTTCTATTCCTAATGTTCTTTAAATCTATTTGTCAACCACATAATTATCTTGTCCCAAGCAGACGCTATACCTTCACCACTTTCAGAAAATCAAAAATAGAAAACAAATTCACAAACCACTTAAACTTTCTTCCGCTCCCTGCACCCCAAAAGAATTTCAACGATGTAACCAACTATTGAACAACGGAAAACTCCCTACTTATTTTTCCTCAACATGGAATTCATTTTAGCCAATAAGCTTCTTATGTCATAAATAAATCAATTGCGGTTAAAAACTTCCTCATGATGTGATGTTTGAACAGGAATACAATAAAGACTGAGCTATAGGAAAAGACCATAAAAAAATTTGTTTACAAAATTCAAGTTGTGCTATATCATGTGAATTTTGAACTTTAATTTCGTTTTCTTCAAAAAGATAACAAAGACAACCATATTTCAAACATTAACCGGACGACCGGAGACCTCAAAAGCTGTCGGAATAAACAAAATTTAATCGATTTCCTGAAACTGTAACCCGATGTCGATTGAGATATCCCTCCTTCTATAAATAAATGTTCTCTATAGGATCCGGTATGTTTGCTGATCTATTTGATATTAAGTATATCCACTTACGATATCATCTTCCGTTTCCTATGCCCCCACACACATTCCACAGCCAATTGATTTCGTTTCTTTAAATTGATACACTCCCTGTTGGTTTCTGGTATAACTCTAGCAAGGCAATTCTCAAACAAGACGACACGACGAGTGAGTTGCTATCGAATTAGATAAACAAAAAATGATAAAAACGATTAATAAAAAAAGAATACAAAATAACTCTAGAGTTCTTTGAGAATAGTCAGTTAAGCAAGGAGAACTAAATGTTTATTTTCAACTTTCTTCTATTGAAAATAGATCAAGACGAAGTTGAATGGTTTGTAAATTCATATAAATTCAATTCCCACTTAGAAGCATTCAATTCGATGGCAGCACTTGGGACATAATTTTATTCTTTTTCTTTGGAATGCGTCATTAGAATGAAATGAATGTTCTTGTTGATTCTTCTTATCAATTTGTGTGGGTAAATTTTGTGTTAATGCCATGTTAACTAGTCTTGCGTACACAAAGTACATGTTTCTGTGTAGCAACATTCTTGTTGGTTTTCAATTTTCGCGTTTATTCAAACAAACATTATTTGAATACCACAAGCTCCGATGCGTCATGAAGAGAAGTTGCGATGCAATCGTAAATAGTTGACGTAAAATTCCATATTCGTTCTGCTACATGGTCGTGGGAATATTCCATTTGCTAAATGATTGCCTCCCATATAGTGTGCGTAGTGCGTTTGTAAGGAATGCAAATACATAATTGTTTTTGCTTAATTTCAAACCGTATCGCCATATAGAGGCATTGGTGGAATGTGTCATAGATTTTGAATGAAATTGCGGTCCTAAGTTATGGAGGGTGTCATGTAATTGTTTTGAGATAACCGAAATGAAACTGGAAAAAAATGAGACAGTCAACACAAGTGATGTTTAGTTATTCAACACTTTGTTAACTTGAAAGGTCTTCAAAGTAACGGTTTGGAACTTTCTTATTGGTTAAATTGAAGTAGACCGAAGTATGTAATTGTAAATTAGTTACATCGTGCCAAATTGAAAATAACAACATTTGTTTTATTTAACTTGGTTTCTTCTACTGAATGTCTTATGAGCGGGAAGCTGCAGGGCATCTTGGTCCAAGCCTTGTCATCAATCTTAATTCATAGAAAGCTATGTCTATTTTGTTTTCTTAAAACATATTACAAGATCGTAAGGAAGGACAATAAGGAACAAGGTTTGCTTCTTGCTTCTTTTTCAGTGGCTTCAAAAAATAAGCAAACGCTTTATTATTATGGTACACTGTTTATAGTATAGGCGTAAATACAAACTTCTAGCATTTTGTAAGGTGACTTCAGTTTCTTAAGTTTTGCGTTATCCGTGTTGATTTTTTTCCCAAGTAAATGAAAGTGAATGAAAGTGATTGAAAATGAATGAATGGAATGAATGAAAATGAAAGAATTAAATTGAATAATTGAATGAATTTGTTGGACTGATCCAACAAAGCTGCTGGAGCTGATGGCCTCACTGCCGAATTGTTTAAAGTGGCAGGCGATGACCTGGTCAGGAGTATGCACCAGCTAATTTGCAAAATATGGTCGGAAGAAAGTATGCCCGATGAATGGAACCTCAGCATTGTTTCCCCGGTTTTCAAGAAAGGAGACCCTCTGAACTACACCAACTACAGAGGTATCAGTCTTCCTAACATCGCTTACAAGATCCTCTCTCCCGTATTGTGTGAGCGTCTGAAGCCATTCGCCAACAAACTGATGGGTCCTTATCAGTGCGGCTTTAGACCAGAAAAGTCCACCATAGACCAAATCTTCACACTACTTCAGATCTTGGAAAAAACCCAGGAGCTTCAAATCGATACATATCACTTTTTTATCTATTTTAAGGCCGCTTATGACTGCATCTATAGAGAGGAGTTATATAGAGACGTGTCTAGTTTCGGCATCCCTACCAAACTTGTCCGATTGTGTAGGATGACGATGGAGAACGCACGCTTTTCCATCAGGGTCGGTAAAGATCTCACCGATACATTTGATGTCAAAAAAGTTTTTAGGCAAAGCGATGCACTGTCATGCGACTTCTTCAACATCGTTCTTGAAAGAACAGTGCAAAACTCCCACGTCAACACAAGACGTACAACCTTTCAAAGATCCGTCCAATTGCTTGGATATGCCGATGATATTGACATAATTGAAAGAACGCAGCGTGATGTCAATGGCGTTATTGAGACGGAAGTGAAGAAGATGAGTTTAGTGGTAAATGAGGGCAAGACCAAGTATATGCGGTCATCAAGAAAGGACACCCAACACCGACGTCTTGGACAGAACGTCACGTGCTATAACTTTGAGGTAGTTATGGACTTTCTCTACCTAGGCACCGCTATTAATTCAGACAACGACACCAGCGCTGAAATCAAACGAAGAATAACTCTTGCCAATCGCTGTTTCTTCGGACTAAGAAGGCAATCGAGTAGTAAAGTCCTCTCTCGAGCAACTAAGGTGTCCCTGTATAAGACACTTATCATCCTGGTTCTTATATATGGCGCAGAGGCATGGACCTTGTCAAAGGTAGACGAGAACGCTTTAGGATGCTTCGAAAGAAAAATTCTTCGGGTGATTTTTGGTACCGTCTGCATAGATGGAGAGTCGAGAAGAAGACTCAACGAAGAACTGTACGGACTGTACAGCAACACTGACCTTGTCAAACGAGTTAAGGTCCAGCGGCTTAGATGGCTGGGTCATGTAGAGCGAATGGACACCAACACTCCGTCCCGGAAAGTCTTCAAATCCAATCCCGAGAGACGGCGCAGTAGAGGAAGACCGCGACTCAGGTGGCGCACGCAATTAGGAGAGGACCTCCACCAACTTGGCGTGCAAAACTGGAGGCAGCTAGCTGGCTGGAGAAGCATGTTGGTTGAGACCCTAGTCCGACCCGGACTGTAGCGCCACCTTAAGTAAGTAAGTAAGTAAATGAATGAATTGATGAAAATGAATAAAAGTGAATGAATAAATAAGAATGAATGAATAAAAGTAAATGAGAGAGTAAATGAATAAAAGTAAATGAATGAAAGTGATTGGAATAGAAGTAAATGAATAAAAATCAAAGAATGGAAGTAAATGAATGTAAATGAATGTATGAAAATGAATAGAAATGAATAAATGAAAATGAATGAATGGAAATGAATGAATAGGAATGAAAATGTATTGAACGAAAATAAATGAGAATAAATAAATGAGAATTAAAGTATGAACGAAAAAGAGTAAACGAAAAAGTGATTGAATGCCGGATGTTATAGTGGTTACCATCTCTGTCTTTTAGATATGAATTCGAGGTTCGAATTCCAGAAACATCCAATTGCTTTCATATGAAAAGTTGTTTAGAATTGCTGTCGCTTCTGCTCACCTGAAAGGCAATAATTTACTGAAGGACTGATGCGCATTTCAATTGCTGCGCCATTGTATACCCACACTGTCTGTGGCATTTCACCCTTGACAAAATAGTACAGAGTTTTAAAACTTTCTTTTTCAGTATTACAACGTTACAAATTTCACCAAATCCACAATCCAGGGAAAAGCCCACATACGAGTACCTACATTCCGTATATTTGCAGGAACAGTGTGTTGTCTTATTACATACACTCAACTGTGGCCAACAGCTGTTGTTTTTCTTGTTCCTGCGTCCTGTTTGCGAATCGATAAAACAAATACGTTCTCTCTCTGTGTTGTTTGATATACCGTATACCGTTCAACCTGGGGTATTAATGTCTCCCAGATACTTTACACTCGGTTGATTTTCGGACAAAACGGTTGATCGGATGGTCAAGCGTGATAGGAGAAATAGAAACAAATTGTGGATCTGGCCCGGCAAAATGTTGCACCACATCAGTGCCGGTATCGTCATCGTCACAGTCACCACCAGTCAGTGTAGCCGCTATAATTTCAAGCAATAGACCAATCCAAACCACACTATACCAAAAAGTATGTCGTGCTATAAGTTATGTTTCTTTTTGTGTAAGAGTGAGTTGGTTGGCACAGAACTGGGAATTGCACACAATGGAGCATGGAGGTATCATTTGCACTAAGATGGTAATGTTTAGCACACGGTCGCTTACTAGAGACCGTGATTATCTCTCGTTCTTCCAACAGAGGTGGCACATGCACTTCGTCGTCGTCGTTGTCTATAGAATAAGTTACAACACACCAAAAGCGGTTCAACAAAAGTTTGCTGCATTATACGCGAGTGTATAATGTGTACACCAGCCTGAACCTTGGTGATCCGCATTATGGCATGCATTTTGCGATGATTTGCAGCAGGAAATACAATTTACTGTCGGTCGGAGTTTTGTTAGGTTTTAATTTTAATTTTTTTCTTTCTTATTATGTGGTTGTGGTGGGAGGAAGGATGGGAGGTGACGGGAGGAAAACTTGTTGAGAGTAGGTTGATAGGTTGGTCTTGGTTTTGGCACACGGAGATGTATAATAATTTTAAGTACGTGCGTATTATTGCCAATGGAATTCAAAGTCTCCTACGTACTTACTCTTCTTTTTATTGCGCGATGTTATTCATCCATGAAATGAAATAAACGAGATCTTAATCCGATTAGATGAAAACAGGAACAGGGAGCAAGTAAAAGAGCGAGGCGAAATTGTGAGGGAGCGAGAACCAACAAGGAGTAGAAGATAATTGATTTGAAATATCTTTGAAAATGACAAGAGATTAAATGGAACATATGATTTGAGAGAATGTTAGTAGGTATTATTATCTAGAAGATGGTAATCTGATAGTGTGTTCTATTTCCTGAAGCTGAGAAACTTGGACGTATGGAAAGACAGTCTCTTGAGTTTAAGAAACAAACATTTTTGCCGCAACTGAACTGAAGTTGATGGATGCGAGCTAAGAAATCTAAAACTTAATTTCTTTTGTCGAATATAAAGTTGGTACTTCGGATTTAATCCTTGACTAGGTATTCTTCAACTGGTTTTCGCCTTTGTTTGGGACAAAATGCAACTCTTAGTTGAGAAATGACGTGATTGCTTTGAAAAGTGTTCGGATTCGGGTTACTCAGGCGAGTGTTAATGAACAAACATCGCGTCTTACTGCACTTTCAGACTTTCCTTAATACCATCGACAGTCTTGTAATCTGCATTTGGGGCAACTTGATTGGTCTTCTTTTTTTAGGATAGGCCAATATGATCTGTAGTTTCCTTTATGAAATATGCAGTCTTTCGACCATTTATCTAGGTCAGCTGCTACATGTTCTTTATACTTGAAGACCCTAAACAGCTCGATGTCGAGCTAAGTTGCACTTGCAGATTTATGTGATCAGGGCTTATATACATACAGCTGCGGTCAAAATAATAGTAGTATAGAGCTTAAGAAACAACAAAATTGAAAAAAAAAACTTATCCGTCAATTCTAATTTAAAAAACCAATAACGTATTTTTCAAAAAAAAAAAAAACATTACTTAAATATTATTATCCGATAGTTGCAAATTTATTGAACAGATGTTGAAATTCAGCTGTCAAAAAAATAGTAGTGATAGGAAAATCTACCTTGAAATGTTACGAAATCGAAAAATTAAGTCAAAATTTTTATTACAATATGTGGCTGAGTGTTCGTACCTTTAATTATTATTTAGTTGCATTTCCCTTGTTAGCTATAACAGCAGAGCAAAGACGTTAAAATCAGGTTTCCACACCTTCCTGTGCTTATCGAACTCCATGATTGCTGTAACGCTTCGCAAAGGACTGTGTTGTTGCTTGGTTTACATCTAGAAGCATATTTTTTTTACAGCGCTCCATAGGTTTTCAATGGGATTAAAGTCCGAAGACTGTGCGGGCCACTCCATCACATCTACTTACTTTCCTGGAACCATTGCTTCTTGCTGAAAGACTCATTTCAGCAAGAAGCAACTTCATTTACGGTAGCATTCAACTTCAGTATATGGTAGTTGGTAGCATTACTTTATGCATTATCCTTACATAGAGAAGCTGATCCATAATGCCTTCAATCCGCATTATGGGTCCAACTCCGTAGAAGAAAAAACATGCCCATACCATTATGATTGTAAAGTGTGGATTATATTCGGTGTTTGGAGGTCTTCTTACATATTGACGAGATCCTTTTCCACCCCTTAAAACAATTAAAGTGTAACGGGTTTTCACTATCAACGCAATGCGAAGTGGAAAAATACCAATCTGTGCAATATGCTTTTACTCACACTAACACTACTATTATTTTGACCGCAACTGTATATTTGGGAAGCATGACTTCTTCAACGTTCCAAGGGATACGAAAGTATTGATTATCGTACAAGTTCGTGGAGCTTTTTGTCTGATAGCGTGATTCATTCAACGTTAAACAGACTTAGTAAATCCTCCATAATTCATTTCAATTCAATTACATTTGTATTATTATAATTCTCTGTTGGCCTTTGCAGGCCTTTTCTAGGTCTGCCACGTTGACGTTTTGTTAAATCTAATCTCATTTTTGCTGTGTAAGGTTGGAAGGGGAGTAAAGCCTCCAGCGGCAAATTTTACTCGGACAGCCAAGTATCTATTTGCTCTTCGGCATAACGGAGGATGAGGCTGATTGGGATATTGGGTTTGAGGGACCTCACTGAACCATTTGAAACCCTGAATAAGAATGCTTTATATTAGAAAGTTGTCACCTATGTTAAAGAGGCATATTCCGACGGCTTTTTTCTAGTGTGGACCAATCTCGGTTGAGCCCGTGGCGTTAGCATGGATGCCATTGGGTTTCCATGGCATGGCATACCTCCATGGGAGGTTCGTGGCTCGAATCCCAACAGAAACCAAAAATGTTTTAACATTTCGCGATGAATTGGCAAGTTTTCAGTTAATAAATTGCCATGAAAAGCCCTTTCTGGATTAGCTGTTCCTTCCATTGCCTCACAAGGAATGGCTGTGAGAAATGCGATAGGCTCCGACGCTCACCTTTCTGTTGCGCCATCCTATGTATATATGTATGTATGAGCTCGGGGGCTCACAGAGGAATTGGCATGATCGTTCCTGTCCCTCCTCGTGTTGGCGTCCTCTACATAAGTTCGATGTACTCATGCCCATTCTTGTAAATATCCAATGAGGTGTGCGACTGCAAATCTTCGGAGAAGGGTGAAGTCTGCTAAGCTAATGTGAAAATTCTGTTTTTTCTTCTTGGAAATGTTTCTAAAGATAAGCACCTGTCACTGGCAGTTTTTAGAAACTTTTTGAATTTGTTTTTTTTTTTTCTAGCTCTGCCTTGACTAGTTCGCTTTATTGGAGTGGGTGAGTGAGTGACCCGATTTTGGTCAACTTATCCGCCATTTCATTACCAGTTATGTCATGGTGTCCTGGTACCTTGAAGGTGTGCCCACAACGGCATCAATCGGTACAAGTCGATCGGCAATATCGAGTAAGTGTAGACGTCCCGATCAGCCTTCCGCCTTATTGAAACCCGACCGAAATGGATCCGTTTGCCGGTTGGCATAGTGTGAACGCACCTTAAGAAGTCTTAAGAAGTCTTAAGCCTTAAGCTTTCTACTTATTTTTATTTATTGCGTGGCTGACTTTGAAGATGTCGTTGTTTCTGTTGATCACTTTTTGATAAGTGAGATGTTATGTGGCTTCACCGACTGCAAGTTCCTCTGTTACTCTAGACGTATAGACTGCAAAAGTCTTGGAGTTTAATTGACCTATTTCTATGAGATAATCTGAGAAGATGGGCGAACTCTTGCGTTTAGCAAGCCTTGCACAAAATATACAAAGCAAACAATTTCTAAAAGCATGCCGACAAAAAAATCCCTCCAAAACAGAGAGCCTAAACGTAGTAGATTGCGTTTTTCCGCAATTATAAGTGAACTTATTTAAATGTCAAAAAACACTTACGATGCAACGAACTTTTAATTGCATTGCAGATGCTGCTTTGGATTTTTATGAGACTTGCTTAGCAAAGCTTGGGGATTCGCCCGATGTCTGACATCTACCCCTCCGTCCGTTTTGAAACAGTCAGTGAAGACATAGACATGATTTCCCTCTAAAGCCCTGTTTTCCTCCCAATATTCACTTGTCGGAATGTTTTTTGGGGCCACTGGTCAGTTTGAATAGTATGATTTTTACGTGCGATTTTTTTTTTTATAGTTCTGTGCTTTTTAATGTACGTAGTGCGCTTTTGACCGCCATACCTTTGATGAACAGATCTATAGGGAAACTAGCTACAAAAAAATTTCCAGAGCTGCAGTCTGGCACTTATAATTAGTTGAGCCAATGCATGCGAGTCTTTGGATGTTGTTCATGGTTTTGACGTTTTGACGCTTTCTTGAATTGTGTTTTTCTAATCTTTACTAAGCTCATTTCGGAAGTCGATACCTCATCGCTGTATAAAAGATCACACATAATTTTTAAAATATACTAGTACCGCAAGGAAGCTTTGACTATTTTCAAACAATCAAGAAAATTGCGGTAAGAATGTGCGCCAGCGGCCAGTTAGATCAATCACTAAGCAAACTGTTACATTAGTGGTCTTGACATCCATTGTTGAAAATAGCACTCTAATTGAAATATATTCAAATTACGCTATTGTCTTCTCTAAAATCACTCAATCTCAAGTTTAAGAGATCGAAGGCACACCCTCTTTCTAAAAGCACTTCCTTGTCACTTGAAAACTGGTTTTGGTTTTTGAAAAAATCGACAAGAAAAGATCTAAACATTTGAATAGACAAGCATGTAGTTTATTTACACTTGCCTTGCTAAATTCCTCCACTCAATCAAGAAGCAAGTAGGCATATAATCTCAAGTAGTGTATTCATCTCTTTATACACTTTATACACTCACTTTATACAAGAAGAATATGAGGAAATTTGTTGGCACATTAAATTTAACGCTTCACATTTAATATTCAATTCTTTGAAATGGATTGCCATTTGTTCGGAAAGATAAGAGGCCTCTCTAGAGTCGCGGCGTTAATTTAAACACGAGACAGTTAAACGCAAAGTAGCTCAACATCTCAATTGTTATTGTGAAAAATTCACAGATCAAAGATCCCAGATTCGCCATTTGGACGAGAGCGCGCGGCGAATCACACAACGGCAACAAAAAATTACAAAAAAAAAAAAACTAGTTTGCGAAAGCCTGGGCAATTTGCAAATCTCATAGATACTCGGAGGCCATCTCCATTCCGGCAGCAGCAGGAAAAAAAAACATTGCTCCTCATTGGGCGCGTTCGTTGCAATTCAGATTTTAAGATTAACTGAAAAACTTATTCAGTTTTGCGTCGAACGGTCTTCTAAATTTTTTGTCAGATTTGAATGGTATTGGGATTCACCTTTCAATTCTGCTAGGAAAGATTTGATAAGAAATAAATAATTTCTTGTAGTTGGTTCAAAATAGTATTAACTTATAGTCCAAAGCATTTCTCTTCAATATTTGTGATTAGAAATATGCGTGTAACTACAATTTGAATAGACTTCGAGTGAAAATGTAGCAAATAATTTTCTTAAAAATCTATTTCCTTTGTAAGGGTTTCCATTAATAATCTTTAATTATACGACAAATTGCCTAAAAATAAATTAGAGTTCAGTTTAATGAAAAAGTTCACTACAAAAATGTTTCCACAAAAAGCTAACCGAAAAATACAAAGTAAAGTTCAATTGTCATGTAGGCTATTTATCGCATCTGACAGCTTAATAAACTAAATCTAGATTTTCAGCCTGCTTTTCTTGACTGAAAAACTGAATCGGTAAAAACTAACAGCTGATGAGTTGTCAACTGAAAAACTTAACGTCTGGCCAATCAGAGGCCGAGAATAGTTAGTTAATCTGAAAATCTGAATTGCACCGAACGCGCCCATTGTTATTGCTGTTCCTTTCAATTGAAGTAAAATGACTTACCGTGTGTGTTGTGAAGCTGTGTGTATAGTTTTCGCACCCAACATGGCCTCACAACAATAGACCAAAAAGTAAGCGCGCGAGAGCGAACGACTGTAACTGTGACTTGCGATGAAGATTTTTTTGTGTGAGTTTTGTTGTGCCAAATGTGAAGTCGTGCTTTGATCGGGCGGCCTAACCAGACACCATCTACCCCATGTTTTTTTTCTTCTCCTTAAAACGGATGAAACTTTTTCAGTTGCCATACTCTCAAAATACCATCATCGAGTTGGACAAAAGGAGAAGAGAAAAAATATATCAATGAACCTTAACTTTTCAACTTGTAAAGCTGGATTATGTGCGCAATTCTAAATCGTTAGCTGATTTGGTGTCGGTAAATGTCAGGCTCAGTCGTGCGATGCTTGGTAATCACGGTCCGGGGATAGAGGCCTTCTATCTCATCCAACATACACTGTGCAGAAATAGATATAGGACGACGACGACACACTCGTAAATCGAAGTAATGGTAGTGAAGTGTGTTGTAATGAGCTTCGAGGACGGTGCTCCATGGCGCATGGTATAAGCAAAGCAGTGTGCAAAAAAGAGTTTGCACAACAAAAAGCATGAGACTCACAAAGAAACCGGCTTTTCAATGTTCTTATAATAAGAGAAGGCGACCCTAACCACCAACAAACCGCCCACGTTATGAACTTGAGTTATTACTGAATTGGAATGGAAAGCAAAGAAGTTTTTTTTTTATTCGATTAGAAAAAGGGTTGGGCGGACGAAAATCATTTGAGGTTTGAAAGGAAATCAAGAAAGCATATAATTTCAGTCCTTGGAACGTTTTTTATTGTCTTGTTACACATAATTCCAATGCTTTCAACTGGTTCCATGGAAACAACGATTCAAACTGTGTAGGAGCAAACTGAGTAGGAGAGATGCCTTGTGGCGCTTCATAAAGGGGTGTTCAGATATTTATTTCTAAAACTTGACTCCTCAAGGTCAAAAGTATGTGCATTTTTTTCAGAAGTTTTTGAAATCTTTCACATAAAAACCATTTGATTTTCTTACCAAGTGTACCAAGCAAGGTACACTGGGTTTTTGCTGATAAGTGGCATCAGACAATTTCCAAGTTTAACATTTTATGATTGGAAAATGACTGGAAGGCTTTTTGGGGCTATGAATTTGGGTTGTAGAGCTGTGTAATCTTTAAAGTTGGAAATGTTTAAGTGAAAGCTTTTATAACTATAAGATTTTTTCTTCAATGATCCAAAGATCTGATGAACGCAGATAGTTCAATGCCTCCACCGGTTAACCAAGAGAAGAATTATTATCGGCAATTATACTCGAAAGTTTCTTGCGGAATTTTGAGCGATCAAGAACGGGAGTCTCCAATGGAAATGGCAGATATCTGTCATTTTATTTTTTTGCTTCACATTCACTATTGTAGAAACACTTGTGTTTTGTTTTGATAATTTTCGTGGGAAAGTTAATTCGAAGGACTTTCATTGTTCTATTATGTTCTATGGGAACGAAATATTACGTGGAAAGCCAAATTTCCTCGGGGATTGACAATAGCACACAATGAGGTTGTGAGTGTTTCCCTGACAGTCATTTAAACCTAACCTAAACAAACCTAATGAAAATCACAAATCACGTTTAAGTTCAGTATCATTTCTGCTTATTATTTAATAACAATTCCTTGTTCTAATATTTTTGAAAATAAATAAATAAATAATAACCTTTAAAACAAAAATAAACTGAATATTTCTTTTGTTATTTTCCAGGTATGTTCCAATGTTCCTGCATAATTCACCGTTAAGTAGACATTAAATTCATTCATTCAGGTTAGTAACTCGTCTCTCAAAAAAAAAAGTCCGATACACTTAACCGCACAAAATGACGGAACAGAGCGAGGAGCACTGCGGCCTAACGCATTTCTCTCATCCATACCTTGTGAGGGTTGGAGAAAATCAATACAGTTTTTTGTCGATCGGCTAATCGAAAAAGTGCTTTAAATGGCAAGAAATTACGATCGGTGCAATTGCCAACTCCTCTCGACATAAAGAGTCCCTTAACAAGGATGGGTGTTTTGTATAAGATGCGTCAAAAGCTCAGAACAGATTGGTTTGACCAAGACAAGATAAGGTGGTGGGTTCTATCTCCCTCAG
Source organism: Melanostoma mellinum (assembly GCA_914767635.1). Lineage (NCBI taxonomy): Eukaryota > Metazoa > Arthropoda > Insecta > Diptera > Syrphidae > Melanostoma > Melanostoma mellinum. The sequence goes on along the minus strand of OU612060.1, from coordinate 25,178,666 downwards.
TTTAGGGGGGAGGAACAGTTTTATAGAAACATTGACTTCATTTTTTATAGAAATCATTGAACTTCAAACTAAAATTTACTACCAATTTAGTTCAAGTTAATTTAGTGGACAGTTTTTGAGTAATGAAGTCTAAAAGTCGAATCCTTTAATTTTTTTTTTTTTAAATAAAGTTTTTACAAAATTTTTCTTTACTAAAGGATAAACTTTTCATTCAATAACCAATGCTCTCAGCAATTCTTATTCGAACACAGAAAACCGAACGAAAGTCTTTCTTAGTTATTGAGAAAATAGAAAAAAGAAAGGTCCAAAAAATTCTTTTTTTTTGTTCAGAGAATAAAGTCCAATCAGAGGAAAACCCATAAATATAAATTTTTTAAAGAAAAGGAGTTTTTGTTTTTAATTGCGATTATAGGTACGATAATGCAAATTTTGTAGTGCAGAAAAACAATTAAACACGATGTAGCGAAAAAATGGGTCCTGCAATTCTGTCTGTCTGTGTATAAATTTACGGCCTGAACCGCTGGACCGATTTTCTTCAAAGTTTGAAGTTAAGGTCTGTGTTTTTTAACAATTTTGACTTTAAAACTTGGTTACTAAAATACTAAATGAATTTAAACTAACCCGCTAATTAAAAAACAAAGTATTATCTTTCGAAAGCATTGTAATAGGTAACAAGTGGTTTAATTGATAAAAAAAAATTGAGTCTTCGAACTAAACAAGCTGCTCCCATTCGATGTTTTCTTGTCTTGATCCAATCTATCCATCCTGAGCTTTTGTCGTATCTTGTCAAAAACACGTACTTTTGATTGCATTGCAGATGTTGTTTTGTATTTTTCTTGCTTAGTATGAATGAGGCTTGCTTAGTTAGGCTTCATTTTAGGAATACGCCCAACGTTTTCAAAAAAGAAGGTTTTAGACGATTGTTCTGTACACGAAACCTGACTCAACTGTCATAACGATACATTTTCGTGTGAAAAATTCGTCTGTTCAAGATAAAATATTTACAATATTATAGGGTGCTTGCACGGGTTTCTTTTTATTCCAAAAAGCTTCTGTGACAATATGTTGTAAACAACCCCTTCAAATGGGACCTTACGGTCTTAATATTTTCCTAAGCATACTCATGGGGCCTTTGTTTTTCTTTAAATCGTGTGAAAATTTCGCTTAATAAAAGGCTTTCGCCAGTTGCGTCTTATTGTAGAAAGGTGATTGGTGATGTCTCTACCTAAAACAGGTTAGATAGGGTGGAATAACTTGCATGACGGATAGATGTTATCCGTTGTCTATCCGATGATAGACATACCAGTTCTATCCTTGCTACAGTTCCCTTTTATGTGTCAGTATAATGATAGAAGGTCATACTACGGATTTGGGGAAAGAATTTCAGCTTCGAGAAGAAATCGAAAAGTGTTACGTGAGCTTCGTTTTAGATGCTGAGCTCTGCGACGCGATTGATATTTTTCATTTGCGGAACGAGATACGAAGTCAAAAAAACCGGCTTGTGGCTCCTTTTTTTTTGTTTCCAAATCGGTGCTCAATAAACTTATTTTTGTTTGTCTCTTTCTTGAGACAAATTTTTGAATAGCTCCCAGTGAAGGTTGTCCCGCTGAGTCTGAATTGATTAGCTGCACCAAACGTCAAAACTATCCTTATCCCAATCAAAAAAATTCCAAAACAATCTCTGACTAAGTTAAAAGCTTTGTCTCTCTTGACATTGATTGATTAGATATGCACACACTCTTTCTGCTGTTTAAATATTAAATTTGAATTCTATGCTTCAGCAAAAGTAAGTGGGGAACAACGTCATTGAGACTAGTTTACTGTTACTCTCTGCATTAAGCCAAGTCCAACAAACAAAATAACACACCGGATGGATGATCTATCAGTTTTTTTCTGTTGTTGTTGTTTTTGTTTTGTTGTTTCCTTCAACAAAGCGAAACTAGCTCTCCTAAAACGACAATAGAAAATCTTTTTTTTTTCTTTCTTTGACTCACCACAAAGCTCAGGCCCACTGATTGACCCCGTAACGGGGTCACACTATGACTTTTTTTGTATAGAATATGAAGCGTAACAAGATATTAGTGACGTGCGATGATACTCGTATGTTTGGCGATGTTCTATTTTTGTTCATATTTCGATTAAAATGGAAAAAAATATTTTAATCGTTAATCACAGCAATGGTATGCGCGCGACAATAATAAGACTGCTGGTATATCACACAAAAGCAGGTCAGCACAAAACGGCTCTACTGTGTATAGAGAGTTCAATGTACTTGTCGTCGAGAGTGCTAAACAATGACAACAACAATAAGTTAATTAAATAAAATAACTTTTGAAAGCATCAGCAACGTTGAGTTGGGTTGGGTGGGCGGTTTGGAAGGGGAGGGGGAGACGGGTGCTTCTATCTTTATTGGCTGGTTTGAGAGTACTTTTTAGAGCTTAACGAAGTGTAATGAGATGACGATGTGTGTGATGTGTGGTGTTGTTGTAAGATTGCGTCGTGCAGCATCATCTACGTCAAATTTGCCGGTCGCTAGTGTTCCAAAGACTTGTGTTGTCAAGAGATACACGAAAGATATGGCAACGCGTTAATTGCAGAAGCAAAAACTTTTTTCTTCTTTTTTATTAGTTCAGCCAAGCAACTGGCTTCGAAAGAATCTTTTGGAAGTTCAAGAGGAGGATTCATAAAAAAAAATTTATATTCTTTTTAAAGCAACAACTTGACAGGCCCTTACGGACAGAGTCGAGAGTTATAATCCGCCAAAGATGATCTCGTGTTAATATGCGATGGAATGCACTTTTTGTGTTGCGTAGGTGCAATGTGAGTGGCCAGTGATTGATTGCATCGAAGAATGTAGTCGTTTGGTTAATTCATTGGAGATTTGCTGCTGCTAAGCCACTTGTAGATGGAAATTTAGCTTTTTTTTGTGGGGTGCAATGCATCAGAGGAATGTAAGATCAACGAAAAAACATCTGATGGGTGTCTTGTTCTGGCAGTTGACGCTGACTGACTTTGATATTCATCGGGTTTAATAAGTATGAAAATAGATGGAAGTCGGCGAATAGAAAGTTTAGAAGGATTTAAGTTCAAGGCAACCGCGATAGGGGAATGCACTTAATGATTTGGAATAAATTTAATTTCAATAGAAGTGTTTGTGGTTTTTACTTCTTTTAGGTCAACCTCACTCATTTTTGATGTTTTTGTAAACACACTGAAGAACAGTGAAGAATTCCTGTTTCCTATAAAAACAGACAAACTCCAAGTTGGTTGTATTTTTAAGTTTATAAATGCTTAAGAAACAAAATGATGAAGCGAACTCATTTTTATTCTTTGCCATGCATGTTTTATTTCAGTGTTAAGCAATCAGTGATTTAAATATTCACACGTCCACTGACCTTGACGATCACCAATAATTTTACACTGATAAGACCACTCCTTAAGCTTTCCATCTGCCTAACGCTTTTCCGCAAAAGTAGAAAACTGCAGCTTTAACATATCTTCTTTAAAAGGTCAGATCATCAAAAACATCAAATGTGTGATTTTTTATATGATCTACTGGCGGCGTAATTGCCTTTCTTAGCGAGATGTGTAACCATGGCAATGAATTTTACCAACGAAGGGTTTGCCAATTCCTCGCGAAAGGCGATACCCTTGGGAAATCATTTTGTTGGGATTCGAACCCCTGGGTTAACAGCAGACATACTAACCATCACGCCACGGGTACCATTTGCCTCATTTTGGCGAAACAAAAATTGCACTTCATGTTTCAATGAAATTGGACAGAGTAAAGCACCAAGGTTTACTGTTTGCATTTGAATTAGATGATTTTATTTTTGAGTTCATAACATAACATGGAGCAATAGACGCTCAAATAGTCATAACTTCGTCAATTTTACTCCGGTCAACTTGAAATTTTAGCACAATCTTCTTGAAATACTTTACCCCCATAACGACGCTTATTTTTGTGAGATTATGTGAAGTCATTATTTGTCTACGCAGATTGACGCCTTGGAAGAGGATATTCGGCGAGTTATTGCAGACATACGCACCCAAATGCTGCAAAAAATTGCGGAAAATTCATCCTCTCACCTGGAATTTATTCGGGGTAGCAATGGCGGCAGTTTGTCGAAATTATTTTTAAATTTTATGCGTTTGAATTCTTCCTGAAAACCACACGTCTAAAAACACACCCTTTATTTAATCGTTTTGTTGTATATATGGGTTACAAAAGCTGCTACAGAATTCTAATTAACGATAAAGAACTTCAAATTGGCAACACTGTTTTCATTGAAAGCCATTGTGATTTCATTGTGGAGACGTGGAGGAATTGAAACCGCACGTCCATTGGACATAGCCTAATTAGTCTCGAAGTGAAAATACTGTGGATGACGATTTTCACATAATTTCGGGTTATGAACCTGTGAATTGCTATCAAGATCGTGCAATTTAAAACCACTAGAATTTTTTCTGTGGCGTATGTCAAGCCGATGATGACCCATAGACAATTGAAGACTCGAAAAGCAACATTCGCCGCCTTATTCCCGGTATACGAACCCAAATGCTGCAAAGAGTGATCGGAATAGAACCTCAAAACTATATCTGAGTGTTCAATTTAAAACGTTCTGGCTACAAACTTGATATTCATCAAACACAAGAGACTGTGCTTATCAGCTGCACTCTTCCACATTTTCATTAATAATCATTTGACCTGAACTTCTGATCCAATCTACTCGATTATGGTGTTCTTAGTTTATCATACTTGCTTCTGAAACCTGGTTTTTGACTTTCCGGAACGGAATGGCAACGTGGAACTTATAAAACTCTGACCTTACACGTATTATGAAATGGGGCTCACTAAACCATCCTTAACAGTATTTCTGAACGACTTGCTTTTTTTCCCTCAGTATGCGTAAGTGTCTCAGCAACAGCTTTCGGAGGAATGACCGCATATTTTACGTCACTGAAAGTCCTGCCATATATTAAGGCGTCCTCTTTCGGTTCAAGAAATCTGACCAGAATATGATTTACAAGTTGTCTATCCCCTTTTAACTCCAGTATCATAGCCATATCTGGACCGGTGCAACGAAAACTATGAGGACTTTGGCGTTACTGCGCAGCATTCAAAACCCAAAAACTATTAGGCGACAGAAGTTTAATTCTGATTCTCGTTCCCGTCTATATTCGATTCTCTTAAACATATAGACGTAACGGTCTTCTCTTACTCCGATATTTCCATCACCAACCCTCAGAAGAAATGACATTTTCCTCTCCACCCCTTCAAAGCCTTTCCTTTCGGGTATATCGTAAAGTACAGTTTGTCTTTTCCTAGCCGCACCGCACACATGTGGATTGCATTGTCTGTTTTTCCTATCACCCACAATGTGATGATCTGGCTACTATTTCTAGAGCTTACCTCCAAACTAGAGTACAATTCTCATATCTGGTCAAATCTCTGCGCCTATTTGATAGGGTACAAAACCAGTCGTTGGGATTGATAGTTCAATCGTAGAGTTGTTTGATTCTCTTGAACATCGTCGAAACGTTGTATGTCTCACTCTTTTTTATCGCTTTTTCACATAGTGAAATAGCCAGTTGCATTCCACCCCTGAAACAATTACACCGCAACACCCGCCTCGTCAGGAATGCTCTTCAGTTTTACCTTGAGCCCAACTTCGGTCGTAGAGTCAAGTATAGAGATTCATTTTTTAGTCGCACTACATGAATGTGGAATGCTCTATATGACTCTGTTTTTCTCATACAATACGATTCACAAAGGCTTAAAAGCAACGTTCATCGGGGTCTCCCTTCAAATCCTCTCCTATTTTTCTAAATACGCGCACTGTGTTTTGTCATTGTAAGGGTATTCATAACCTCTTGATGTGCGCGTTTATCATAAAAAATGGTTTGCATGTCTGTCCGTTACATGGGCATTGCTTTTCTACGCGTCTCTTTTCACGAGGATTGGAAAAAATATAGGTCCCTGAAATGCGCTGCTCCACCAGGCTCCCCGAGTTTTGTTGCGCCATCGTATTTATTTTGATATTTATTGAATAGATCTACTGTAACATCTCCGGCGGATTCTGTGTCCAAAGCGTCAAGAAAAGTTTTTTTTTCAATACTGATGTAATATTTTAGATTCCCACATTTAGAGTTAGAGTTGATTGGAAAATTCCACAACACAGTGCTGGGGTTTATTTTCTTGTTGTTCAACATTCAAGGTTCACTCTGGAAAGATGAGTTGACTTTGAAGATTAGTGAATTTAAGATTTTCATTTAGGTCCGAACGCTGATTTAAAATATTTTGGCTTTTCTTTTCGGAAACACACCAGAAAAACAGCTCGCCAAAAAATCGAACTCTTTTGCTAAATACTTCAGGTTAGACCCAGATCCGCGCTAAATTAGAAAGTTAGTGTTGAACAAATGACATACGATTCCTTGTGAGTTTTTTATGTTTACCGGAACCTGACTATAAAAATCATATTTAAAACGACTTCTTCTTTGACAAGGACTCAAGTCATAATCTTTCTCGCAGCCATCTAATTCAATAACACAAAACTGCTTTAATATTTATGCTGTTCATGTGAAAAGAATTTTTTTTTCTCAAAATAACGCGGCTATGCTTCTCAAAACTGTCACATCACTCAACGGGGGAGTATAGGATCTTGTAAATAAATACGTTTTGCCATAAAACCGACTTTAAAAGTGCGCCATAAACGACATACGTAAATGAAACGGTGCAGTGTGTGTCATCAGTCTACTTTTAAAAACCATGAACCATTGAGGGCAATTGAAATAAACGTATGTACATTGAAGATGACGGAGGCAGAAAGATACAAATTACGTCCGACCTATAAATCCACAAATAAAACTTGGGTAAAAGGAGGACTCCTTTTCCTTTCTATTAATAAACATTTGGTTCCACAAAACAAAAAAAAAAAAAAAAACATACACACTCATAAAATTGAGGAAAAAAAAAAACACCTTGCAAATAAGGAGTGTGTAAAGAGATTCAAAGAAAATCGTGTGACAAGGCCTTATCCTCTTCTTCGTCTTTACCGCCTGCTTGTATCGTCGTTACCATCATCATCAACCGAACAACGACAAAGACAAACGCGACACACGCCGGTCTTCGTATTTGTTTTGTCAATGGATTTTCCACATTTTTACTGCAAAAATAGAAACCAGTCACCATCGGCATCAGCATCAGCATCAGCTTCGGCTCAGCATCCATCCATTATTGCGCCCCATGGACCTGCCTTTCTGATAAGTAAACATACACATTGCCGTAAGTCGTCCCAGTCATCTTCAAGCCCGTTCCCAATTGCAATCCCAACCCATCACATATCCTTCCTTCCCTGTTGGAATATGTAGTCATAAAATAACACGCATCACGCATGTATGTCGTATATTGGCACGTACACGTATGTACACGTACAGTACGTACCTACATGCTTAATTCATGCTGGTGGATTAGTGCGACGAGTGTTTTGTACGCCTGATGGGTGTAAAAATAAATGTAGGACGAAGGGTGGTTGCACTGTTGTTGTGACTGACTCACTTTACAAAATTTCCATTTGTGGGGATTTCTTGTAGATTCTGATGATTCCAAATTATAACACGCTCAGCCCTTATTCACTCTGCCCACGCCATTAGAACGTCTAGAGTGCAAGAAACTGGCAGTGTTGCCAAGTTTTATTGGAACATAAAGGGGGCTTTGAAAAGTTTGAGAATTTACTAAAGTAAGTTTGGTTTGTTTTCGAAAGGCGGAGTTTGTATTTTTCTGCTTTAGCTTCCCATGAAAATCCACTTGGTGCGAGACTAGAGAAGCCTTTTCGGTCTAACTAAGTTTATACAGGATAACTAAGCTTATACACGCTAACTGAGATTATACATGCTAACAAAACTTACACCGCTATTACAGATGACAACCCAACTGAAAATTGGGTTGTGTGCCCGTGTTATATATATGAGAAGACAACCCAATTTCAGTTGAGTTGTCATCCATAATAGGGGTGTTATACAAGCTTACTGATCTTATACAGGCTTACTAGGCTCATACAACCTAACGAAGCTAATACAGGCTATCGAAGCTACTACAGTTTGACTAAGCTTATACAAGCTAACTTAGCTTATACAGGCTAACGAAGCTAGTACAGAGTGACTAAGCTAATATATAGGCCAACTAAGCTAATATACAGGCAAGCTAAGCTCATACAACCTAACGAAGTTTCTACAGGCTAACGAAGCTAGCACAGATTGACTAAGCTAATATACAGGCTAACTAAGCTAATATACAGGCTAACTAAGCTAATATACTGGCTTAGTTAGCTAATAAACAGGCTAACTAAGCTCAGCTTATACAAGCTAATTGAGCTTATACAGTATAACTAAGCTGATACAGGGTAGCAAAAGTTGACGAAAGCTGACGAAGCTAACTTATATACAGTTTAAGAAATCTTAAGGAATTTATCATAGTCAGTATAGGCTGACAAATTTTACTACGAAACTTATATGTACATCCTTATGAAGCTTAGACATACTATTGTAGTTTTCAAAAGCTGGCTAACTTTAAATCAACCTCATTTTATATATTTCTGCAGGACAGGTTCTAGTCTTGTCGATTTCAGCATTTTTTCGGCATAGAGGGAAAGAGTACGGTTATTCGTTTTTGTTTGTAATCTGCAACCTTTTGTTTGTCTTGGAAATGGTTGTTCCAAAAGATAAGACGCGCCCTGAAGAACACATTCGGGCATGAATCATGCCAAGCAAGTGTACATATATTTCACCATCTCTTTCAGGACTACCCTTGTTTTTTTTATTTATGATTTTCCCCTTCTTTCTCAACAACAACACTTGTTTGTGTGCGTGGGAGGAAAAATATTCATTTTTCTTCAAGGGGTTCCCAGCAGATTGAATTATACTCTCAGATATGACATAGATCACGAAGAGGACTTATCGAGAAGCCACTCACCCCATCTCTCAAGAGCAGCAAGCACCCCAAGATTTTATTTTTCTTATTATTTTTTTTTTACGAAAAAAAAGCAAAAAAAAAGAAAATGTCAAGGATATGAATTTCTAAATCATTTTATGACTTTCCGCTTTCATATGCGATTACAAATGAGTTTCGTCGAAGTATGGCGTCTGTGGGTTTTTTTTCCTACAGTGGGTGGTTGGATGGTTCAGCCCTACTCATCATTTCGTTTTCATTTCCTTTTACTTTCACTGTGGGTGGTTTTAATCACAGACCTAAATCTTGATTTTTACTTTTCTTAACATACATAGTACCTACGTAGATTGCAGGCAACATTACAACCTAATAAAATCGTTTAAAGTTCTTTTTGTGTGTTGCTTTTTTTTTTATAACTCAGAGCTCGTGTTGTTTTATGATGTTTTTGTCGTCATCGTTGTCCTAGTCTGGTTTTTCCTATGGTGTAAGTTGAGGGCCTTTGTTTGTTTAAGGGCAAATGAGTCAATGGAAAGTTTTGTTTCATTTCCAGGACTACGATACTAGCTAGACCCTTGCTTGAATATCGAATTGAGAAAGGACTACTCTATTTGGCTGAATTGTGTGACGACAATTCACTCAACATAAAGAAGAAAGGTTTTCACTTTTATAGTTGGCGCCAAAGAAGAAATAAATTTTTATAACCAGTTGGGTGTGGTAGTAAGAATGCAATAATTAAAATGTGCTCTAGAGGTTCTTAAATTTTGTGTCAAGGAATGGAGGAGTCGTAAAAATGAGGTGGTGAATTGTTTTAAATGCCATAACTTCGGAAGTTAAGCGTCAGGTTTTTGAACGTAAATGTCTCTGTTAGCAGTGAACTTTGCGAAAGTTATTTGCAATGAAAGTCTAATCTGATTAAACTGGTTGATGGGAGTTTGTGCATAAAAATGCTTGAAAATTCCTCTTGAAAAATATGTTGGAATGGAATGTCCTTTCTCCTTCGATAGCTTTTGTTTTGTTATTTATGAGTCATTATAACATGATCGACTTTTGGAAGTTTCGCATACAAACTTCCCATTGGTTGGTCCCAATCTCAAGCTTTTGTTGACAAGGTACTTACTATTCAATCTGCTGGTTGAAGAGTCTCATATCTGAAAATAATGTGTCGTGAATCTTATATTTTTGTTGACAAGGGTTTTCACGTAATGCGTAGACTGGTCCCTGCTGGACCAACCAGCGTTTACTCGTAAAACTTAAAGCGTACAGTCAAGTACAGAGATTCATATTTTAGTCGCACAACCCGAATGTGGAATGCTTTACCTGACTCTGTGTTACCCCTGCATTACTTCGAAATTATGTTTCTTACTACCTTCATCCATTATATGACCGTTGATTAAGCAATTCATCCACAAGAAGATTTTCCAATGATGCATCATTGCATCAAAAACTGAACGAAAGTTCCCTGATGCCTTCTACTTGACCTACTTGCTGCTTTTTCTTTTACCTTCCTTTTTCCAACAAATAACTGACAATAGCAACTGACCCAATAACTGACCCAGTAACTGACCTACTAACTGACCCACTAACTGACCCACAAACTGACCCACTAACTGACCCAATAACTGACCCAATAACTGACCCACTAACTGACCCAATAACTGACGCAATAACTGACGTAACAACTGACTCAATAACTGACGTAATAACTGACGCAATAACAGACGCAATAACAGACGCAATAACAGACGCAATAACTGACGCAATAATTGACGCAATAACTGACGCAATAACTGACGCAATAACTGACGCAATAACTGACGCAATAGCTGACGCAATAGCTGACGCAATAGCTGACGCAATAACTGACGCAATAACTGACGCAATAACTGACGCAATAGCTGACGCAATAACTGACGCAATAACTGACGCAATAACTGACCCAATAACTGACGCAGTAACTGACGCAATAACTTACTTACTTGGGTGGGCATTACAGTTCGGGGTGAACCTGGGCCTCAACCAACATCCTTCTATAACGACTTCGATTTCGGGCGAGCTCTCTCCAGTTTCGCACTCCAAGTCGGTTGAGGTCTTCATCCACTTGATTGCGCCACCTAAGACGAGGTCTTCCCCTTCCGCGATTTCCCTGCAATGTGCTTTCGAACACCCGACGAGCCGGAGCGTTTGGGTCCATCCGCTCTACATGGCTCAACCATCGTAGCCTCGCGATGCGTACTCTTCTGGCTATGCCCATGTCGCGGTACAGCTCATACAGCTCGTTGTTGTATCTTCTTCATCACACATTGTCTTCGCATACGGGACCAAAGCTCATTCTGAGAATTTTTCTTTCGAAACGACCAAGGGTTTCCTCATCCGCTTTCGATAAGGTCCATGCTTCCGCGCCGTAAAGCAGGACTGGGATGATTAAGGTCTTATACAAGGTTACCTTGGTTTTTCTGGAGAGGGTTTTGTTGCTCAATTGCCTTCTTAACCCGAAGAAGCAACGGTTGGCAAGAGTTATTCTACGTTTGATCTCCGCACTGATGTTGTTTTCCGTGTCTATAGCGGATCCTAGGTATGAAGTCCTGTACTACCTCGAAGTTATGTCTGTCTATTGTGACGTTTTGTCCAATTCGTCGATGTTCTGTGTCCTTGTTTGATGATAACATATATATACTTCGTTTTACCCTCATTAACCATCAAACACATTTTTGCCGCTTCTGTTTTAATACTCGCAAAAGCACCTATGTATATTTGCGTTTGCGTAGGCGAGTAATTGTACAGACTTTTAAAAGAGTGTTCCTCTGGTGTTGACGTTTGAGTTTCTTACAATCTTTTCAAGTATGATGTTGAAGAAATCGCATGACAGTTTGTCCCCTTGCCTAAAGCCTTTTTCGACATCCAAGGTCTCCGTGAGTTCTTTACCGACCTTGACGGAGCAGCGTGAATTCTCCAAAGTCATCCTGCATAGTCGTACGAGTTTTGCAGGGATGCCGAAACTAGACATGGCTCTGTACAGCTCGTCTCTGTAGATACTGTCATACGCGGCCTTGAAATCGATAAAGAGATGGTGAATATCATTATTATGTTCTCGGGTTTTTTCCAAGATCTGCCGTAATGTGAAAATTTGGTCTATTGTGGACTTCTGGTCTAAAACCACATTGATAAGGACCTATCAAGTTGTTGACGTGGGATTCCAGACGTTCACATATTACAGCAGACAAGATCTTATATAAGCGACGTTAAGGAGGCTTATCCCTCTGTAATTGGCGCAATTGTGAGATACTGAGGTTCCATTCATCGGGCATGCTTTCTCCCGACGATATCATGCAGATCAGCTGGTGCATGCTCTATTCCAACTGGTCTCCAGCTGCCTTGAAAAGTTCGGCATCAAGGCCATCTGCACCCAGTCTTATTAGATTTAAGTTTGCATATGGCAAGCTTAATTTCCTCTAGGTCGGGAGGACGGCATTCTTGATCGCAATAACTGACCCTATAAAAACCGAGAAAATAGTATAGGTCCACTTATACAACTTTGTGGGACACCCACTCCAAATGCTTTTTAGAACAGTGAAATATGTTATTGGGATTCCTGTAACACTTTTCTAAACAGGCGAAGAAAAGGGTAACCAACCTTATCAATAAATAAAGTTTTTGAATGGACTGTTGTTCCCAGAATGAATGAGCAAAGCAATTTTTATATCACTTTAGGTTTCATTTAATAAAGTTTCAAATGTTTTTCTCCTTCCACTTCCGACCCTTAGAATCATTTATTGTACAAAAACCAGATCCTAAAACCGCAACCTATAAAAGTTTCATCCTTTTCCCTGTGTCCAAATCCATACACCAACCTCATTACATTACATACCATTATTTGTCAGACAGTAACGAGCTTAACATTTTATTATATGCACGACGATGATGGAATCACTTAAAAAAACCACTTGAGCGTTTTGTTGTAAACCTCTTTTTAATACAATATTATCTTTTAAATCTACATCACATACTTGTACTCACTGGCCTTACTTATCGCTACAAAGCACATATCTCCTCTCTTTACTACCCAACCCAACCATGATCAAGAACCTGGTTATAGTATATATGTAGTAGGTAAGCTGATATCCTTCTCATAGAATTCCAAACCAATTTTTGTTACATTAAACAACATAAAACCTTCGACCCGCCCTTTAGGATAGTCTGGAATTTACCGATGAAAATGGATTACAAAGAGTAGGTAGTTGTGATGAAAAAAAAAAGAGAACAAAATAATCGATATCACCTTTCGTTGCAATTTCGCACAACCTTCCCGAACAAAGGGGTTGAAAATTCAATGGCACAGAAAAATTTAACAAAATGGCGTACGGAGAAGGGATACACGTTCGTTCAGACATTGAACCCCTTTTTACTCCTGCTAAAGACTGAGTGTTTTGTGAACTATCATGGGAAATTTCAAGTTTGGGGGTAGTCAGCCAGCAAGTTCCGTCGTCGTCCATTGTGACATGTGGCGGCTGTCATTTTGACAATGAGTCATCATCATCGCTAGTGGATATAAATTTCCCTTCCGGTCTTGATCTTTTTGTGTGCTGATTTTTTCTATTTGTCCCCAGAAATTTCTCAGAAATTAGAATTGATTCGCTTAGTCTGTCTCTCGATTCTTTTAAGTATTCCGGTAATGTCACTTGATTTTGCTTATACATTTGTGACTCACTGACTAGGAATTTTAATTGGCTCCAAAGTATGACATGTATGGCTAAAGAATTGTAAAAATGTGTTTTTTATAAGCTCTGTGTAATAATCTGACTCTCTGCTATGTACAGCTTGTGTTTTTACAAATTTATTTTTTCATTATCCAGCTTTTTATTGTCGTCATCATCGTCTTTCGCTATGTGGAAAAGAGGAAGAGCTCAATTCACTGCAGACGAAGATGAGTCTTCTTCTGGTGGATAAAATAATGATGTGGGTGGCTTTGGCTTTGGCTTTCATTTCGTTTCAATTTTTTTTTTTTTTTTTTCTCATCTCGAAAAGCGAAGTCGTCGTCTTCTGTGAAGATCTTCGTTCTTTTGTACTCAGCCTTCTCGACCATGCGGCGTTGTCCCTGATGGGACATAAATTGAAAATAATATACGGAACCAGCGTTGTATAATAATTATAAAAAGATAATTGTGATGTATAATTATTGCAGTGCCTTACTGTGCTCATTAAAAGTAGAAGCTATTTTTAAATCACCAGAAGATGTGCTATTTGATTGAAAGAAAAATGTAAAGTAATGTACGTATGTTCCACGAAGCCGTAGGAATTCCTGAGATCCGTTTATGTGTAGCAATGTAACACACAAAATTCCTCTCTCCTGTTGGTATGTGGGTGTGATGTCGGGCAAAGTGTGGGTGTCGCATCTGTCAACAGGTCTAGGATTTTAATAAATTGGTCTCTAATAACACAATTTGTTTACAAAGCTTTTGATGTCAATTTGAAGTTCATTATTCAAAGCTTGTGATGTTAACTTGGAAAATCCATGTTAATCTTCATTTCCACCTTAATCCAAAAAATAATCTTTATAAATTGCGAAAGGCCACGAGATAAACATCAACAAGTTTTTTGTTTGGCTCCTGTACTTGAATTTATAGATATGTGTCAGTAAATACTGAACCGATATTTGCGTCAACAAAAGTCTTGATTTAGCCTTCTGGAGATGCTCCCACCAAGATGAGGAAAACGCCTGCAATAAAAGCCATAAAAATCTTTTTTCAAGTGGATTTTGGATTTTTGAGTACTGGGCCCGTTATTGCAAATAACAATACTCTCAAAAACCCTCGTTATAGTTACGTTTTGATTGCGTTTTACGATAATCGTAGTCATTTACGAATGCTTTTGGTGTTTGTTTTATTATTGTTCTGAAATTTTTATGAATCCATTCTAGTAATTCCTAATCAGTCTTATGTCGTGTCTGTTGTTGTTTTGGGTTTGTTTTTATTTTTTTGCTTTCGTTTAGTAATTCGTAATACTGGGCTTGGTACAGATAAATGCAGCGATATCTGCATGGCGATGTTCGTAACGCCGAAAAGACGATGGAAGAAAGAAGAAGATGGAGTGGGACACATTTACACGATGTGACAGTAGATGCAATGTAAACACTTTCCTCAGATTGCCCGTATTCCAAATGACGATACTCGCAAAAACTTACTTTTTACGATACTCGTAAAAACTTACTTTTTACGATACTCGCAAAAGCTTACTTCTAAAATAAAAAATATTTACGATACTCGCAAAAATTTACTTTTTACGAAACTCGCTGACATTTACGACTGCTCTAGGCAACAGTTTTGTTATCGTTGTCTGGCGGTATATGGAAATGTGAACATTTTTCACAGATAACAATCGTTTACCGCTCTGAGCCCATGATTCCGTTTTCATAATCAGTCTATGTCGTGGGTCGTGGCTATCGTTCTGTTGGGTTTCGTTTTTTCGCCTTGTGTCTTTTTACCTTAATTCGTAATACGGACGCTGCAAATGCAAAAATAAAATATTTTAGCATTATGCCCAAAAT
Source organism: Melanostoma mellinum (assembly GCA_914767635.1). Taxonomy (NCBI): domain Eukaryota; kingdom Metazoa; phylum Arthropoda; class Insecta; order Diptera; family Syrphidae; genus Melanostoma; species Melanostoma mellinum. The sequence continues at coordinate 25,163,178 of OU612060.1, read as the reverse complement.
TACTCTCGGTGATTGGTGGACAGGCCAATCCATAACAGAAATATTATTGACCCCAAACCACTTTTAAGCTTTTCGCTGGTGTGGTGTTTATTGGATCATTGTCTTTTCTCCTCCCGTAATTCAGCATGCAGTTCTCTTGAGAATGTTAACGTAAGCTAAGCATGCTTATCCATCGCAGAATATATTTGGTAACCCTACGATACGGCATGACAAGCAACCTCATAAAATGATGCACAGTGGTTTACGGACACGTTACGGCATTTGGTAGTCATAGTACATAAACACGGAAACCGGAACTGTTACAACCGATGATTTTACTTTCATCGTTTCATAAGATATTCCGCCGTTCCTGATAGGGCCTATATACAAGGGGTTCGTTAACTGCACTCTTTTGGCAGCGCTTTCTTCTTATTCTTTTTTTATTTCTTTTTTTTTTCTCTTTTTTTCTTGGTTTTTTCCATTTTTCTTAAACTTCCGGCATTAATATTTTTTTTTCAATGATCTTCTAAGAGTTACTACACTTCGTTAAAATCCGATTGCATTTTTATCTCAGTAGTTTGCTAACTTATTGTAGCGGCTGACAGTTCTTGTTACAGATTCAGGGGTAAAAGTTGTTTGTCCTGAGATTAGGGTATCGGAAGTCATTTAGAACTTTATTTTTTGATTTAAATTTTAGTTCAAGTAAATTCATTGGTTTTTGAGTAATCAAGTAAATAAAAAGATTAATATAATTTTCAACAGTTAAAAACACTTATTTTATTTCCTCAAATGCACATTTCAGAAGCAATGCTTCCATCATCAGTGAGATTTATAAATATATATATTAATCTTTTTATTTATTAGATTAAAAAACACGTGGAATATCTCTACTACAAAACTCATCAGTAATCAAGTCTCAAAGTTTAAATTAAAAAAAAAAAAATTCCATTTATTCTTTAAAAAGTAAAAAAGCTCTTTTAAATTTTAAATTAGTTTGAATAAAGTTACACATGTGCCGTAAATGAGAAAAAGAAGAACTGATAAAAGCCACCATTGAATCCTACAATAAAATTGTAACGAAATTATGTTGATAAATTAAATATTGACTCCAGCGTTATGAGCATCTTGATCTCGGAGGGATCCCAGCTGCCTTTTCTGGTTCGTAACACTTTTCATAAATTACAACCAGTAGTGCTTGCTTCGAAGGATGTAAACTTTGTTCTTTGATAAACATCGACGTTGCTGTCGCCAACGAGAGTCAGATATAAATGCAATAAGAGATGTGCAATTTTAAGTTTGTAGCCAAACGAAACTCTATTAATTATCATCTGAACTTCCCCAAATTTCTAGGAGGAATCACGAAATAATTAATCACTTGGGCTATGAAAACAAAATCAATGGCTTGATGTAAGTCAACTTATTCTCTCTGTGTCTTCTCTTTACAAGAAAGTGTTTTAAGTTTGAAGAACGGAAGGGGATTTATAACTTTCTACGCCATTTTCTTAGTAGTTTGGTACAAAAAGTACTACCAGAGGCAATTATACTCTAGAAGGAATTACGTGTTCCTGAAAACTGGAAAGACATTTGAAAATATTCTCAGCTTTGAGTACTTCAACGCTGTAATTAGTATGCTACAAGTGTCACCTTTGCTTGAATAACTCCCACACCTTTCAATCTAATCCAATGTTTTTGTAAGCTAGATGGTTTAAGAAATATTGCAATTTAATTTTATCATCTCCGTAGGTATATGCCTTGATATTCTATTTTCCTTCCCTTCTCGCAGAAGTGTTTTGCAAGCAAATAATAAAATTTCGGTCACGTACAAGATTAGATGGAACTTTACCGTTTATTTTTCATATTTTAGTGTCTTTTCCTCTCTAACAGTTACAGCAAATTATCAACCGGTGTTTTTCTCATACCCTCCCTCCCCCTTTAAATGGATGAAAAAAAGTAATACAAAACGACAGTTTTTCTCAAAACCTATACCACGACGCGACAGCTACTTAAATCGCATTTTTTTCGAGTTTTACTTCGTGAAGAATGCTAATATAGTACCGTTGTATGTCTAACATCACCCTAGACGACTATGACTACGACAAACGTTCCAGGGCTTGCAGAATCTCCTAATAAAGAATCAGGAGTAATGGCGAACAGTAATGAGTAATTAATAGTAAAGTACTCGGTGGAAGAAAATTAAAAGACTCTGTCGGCTGCTGCTGCTGCTGCTAGCTCTGGCTGTTGTGCAGGTGAATAGAAAGACTTGACACAAACAATAGCTTAAGTTAAAACGGTGAAGTGTGGTGCTGGTGCAACACCATCGCTTTTCTAGGTAGGTGGCGGCTGGATGGTTATGTAGAAGCAAGCGCAATATAATTTGTGTGAAGGTGTTTATTTTTCTCTTTTATGTGCTTTTGGCTAATGAAGTCAAAATGTTTTTGCCGCACAAAGAATGCCGGAGAATGACAAGAATGGGACAATTAATTTGCTAATAGTGTTTGTACCTACCTATAAAGTGGAAGGTGTTCAGGTGTTGGTTGGTTTTTTAGCTGATTGGGAGTATGTTGTCTTTTAAGACTCATTGTGTAATGTTTTAGGTATTTTGACTCTTTCATCATAACTGACAACCATTGAACCCACTTAAAGGTCAGAAGAAATTTTCTCACATTCATTTTGACTGACCTGTATCCGATTAAGTTTGAAGCTTCGAATGCAAGTGTTTACATCACCACACCCATGATAAAAATTGATACCAATCAGGAACAGACTTTCATTGACAATACCCCAGACAGACGACTTGACATCAAATTCTTTTCACTGAATAGAATTCAAAAAAGCCATCCGAATCAGGCCACAAGTTGTGAATTAGTTTGGTTTTCACATGTCCTCTCACATCAACAATACATTTATCTCCTCCATAGAAATGATATGATGAATACACCGAAATATTGAATAAGCTTCACAATAAAAGAAGAAGAAGAAGCAAAAAAAAAATTATAACTCAACTTTTCTTGCACAACGGAAAAGGAATCAGTGTAGCCCGAAGAATGCTGATTGAAGGCGCATCTTGAGTGGGAAAGAATCACATTCATTGTGTTGAAGTAACAAAAAGAAGAAAAAAATAATAATAAAACACGAATTTTGTCATCGCCAAACCGAAAACATCAACACGAACAGAGAATGCAAAGTACTCGGTCTTGGACTTGTTGTTGTGTGAAGAAGCAGCATAAAGTAGGTATACCATCAGACATAACTTAAAAATAAAGTTCGAGGACGTCCATGGTGCATAAAGAAACACGTAAAAATTCCAAAGGAACAACCAGAGAAGAACGAAAGTGATTTTTTGAGTATGAAAAAAAAAATCTTTAAAATGCCATCAGCATAACGAGAGACAGGGTGAATCAAAAAAGGAAATAAAGTTGAAAACAACATTGTGGTATGTGGGATTACATATATTGAAACGGATGCAATTTTAAGGCGCCCTCAGCAACTTCAATTTGATTCCGCAAAAGTTTTGAACAAAAAAGCCTGATTCTATTAGCAAACAACTTCGGCTTAATGTTGTTCATTGGCTCTTACGACTTGGCTTGCCATAAAGATCGCGAATGATCATGGTACAAAGTACATAAATCATTGCAGGTATCGAGCTGAAAATGAGAGCAGGATCGAGAATCTTCTTCTTCTTCTTTTTCATTTCCGGCGTTACGAGTAGTGATCTTGAAGCGATCACAACTCTCCCACTTTTCCGCTTCACACTAGTGATCCGCCTGTGGGGTACGCCGCGTTGACCTCAGAAATCGTCGGCAAGCCTCCCGGTTTTGGATTGTTCCATGTCTGAGGCCAACCAAATGCTGCTGTTTTTGCATTTGCTTGTACCAGGAGTGTTTTGGCCTGCCTTTTCTTTTTCGTCGCGAATTTGTTGAAACGTTGTACGATATTGCCTTTTTGACGGGGTTCTGCGGATCTCTCCTTTGAACATGACAATACCAACTGAGCCGGTCGTGCTGAATTTTGTCCAAGATGGTACTTTTGACATGAAGGCTTCCACGGATCTTAGTACTTCTAATTCGATCAAGCTTTGTTACTCCTGCTGTCATCCGAAGCATCTTCATTTCGGCTGCCGTCAATTTGCTCTCATACTTTTTGTACATTGTCCAACATTGTGAACCGTATGTCAGAGCTGGACGGACAACTGCTGTGTAGAGTCTTCCCTTCAGCTTAGGGGGCATTTTTCGATCACAGAAGATAGCGGAGTTTTCTCGCCACTTCATCCACCCTACGCTTACTCGATGATTGATGTCGTCATCACAAGATGCTTTACTATTGATCATAGATCCCAGATATTTAAACTTTTCACACTTGGGAAGCACATTTCCATTCAAATAAATGTCTGGAATAGGCTTGTCTGGATCAGAAAAAGGGCAGCACAGGTATTCAGTCTTTTTAGCGCTAATACGGTAACCATTTCCTTCCAGAACATCAATCCAAACGTCAAGTGCTCGTTGCAGGGATGTAGGATCCTCGCTTATGATGGCTCCATCGGCAGCAAAGAATAATTGTTGTACTTTATTGTCAGTTACTTTTCCTTCGAGCAAATAATCCAGAACAGCAATAAAGAGCAGTGGACTCAAGACACTTCCCTTATGTACACCTACTGTTGTTTCTCACTGTGGCATATCACTTTTGTAACTGCTTCCTCGTACATATCCATAATTATTCGAACATAGGCTTCAGGAACTCCTCGGTATCTGAGGGCCACCCATATCAGATCTCGTGGTTGTCGATCGAATGCTTTTTCGAAGTCAACCAACACAATATGCAAATCCTCTAAGGCATCTCGGTGTTTTTCCAAAATGATCCTTATACTTTGGATTGCGTCTGTAGTTGACTTACCCGCGACAAACCCGCATTGGTCATCAGACAGCCTTATTATTTTCCGCAGTCGGCTATCCGCTCAACGATCTTCATAGTGTGGGACATCAACTTGATCGAACGATAGTTGTCACAGCTTCTGGTATCTCCCTTTCCCTTGTACATTGGAAGAAGAAAACTTTCCCTCCATTGATTAGGCAAACTGTCACCTCTTACAAGTTTGGAGATGAGAATCGTGAGCCATCTTAACCCGATGTCTCCCATATTTTTCCAAAACTCATATGGTACCTCGTCTGGCCCAATCGCTTTGCCTTTTTTGGGATCGGCAGGATCGAGAATCTAATGGAAAATAAACGCATCTGGAACACTCTCGTTTTAGCAAAACATTTCCTTAATAAGGGTGATTGTGGGAGACCATTAAGACGGCTCTAAACATTTTTCTCGTCGAAGATGTTGACGTTTCAGCTGATGTTGAATCTGGCAGCGAACGGACGCAACGGATTCTATGGGTCGGGACCTTTATTCTGAAAAGGTGTTCTACGGTGACAAAACCTATTTGTAAGGTTTTCTATCTATTCTGTTCTTCGAGGCCCTTCCCGAGCAGATGAAAAAGTGTATTTGTCCAGTCCGTCCCTAAAAAAGGCGAACCTCTTCCAATTACCAACCAATTACACTTTCTTCCCCTCTTTCCAAGTTAATGGAAACGTTGATAATCCGTGAACTCATGAAATATCTGAAGAAATCTTTTCAATGCCCGACAGCACGGTTTTCGTAGCAAAAGGTCACTTATAATATTCCGACATATCACTGATAGGTGGGACCTGGAACCTATCTTTATGCTGCTTTGGAGAAAAAGATTTTTGCGCTTGCTAGAGTTTAACATCAGGCTCTCTAAATACATGCTTTTGTTTTCGAGGGTTATCTTCTTCGTCGGATTAGAAACTGCCTTTCAGACCGTTCAATATAAGTTGTGTTCGATGATTTTAAGTCCAAGGCCGCGTTTTCATTTGCAAGTAAACTCGCGGAAGTCTTGCAGAAGTTTCTTGCAGTAGCGTTTCCGCTGCTTTATGAATTTGTAGTTTCTTCTGCAATAAATGTCTTGCAAGAAGCTCGCGCATCATACTGTCGCAATTTATTGTTGAGGTATCTACACTAGAGAGTAATTAATGTCGCAAGAAATTGGGTTATTTTCTTAAAATTGTGGAGTCACGGCCAGAATACGCCAACGTTTAGGAGCTGCAATTACATGGATAAAAAGAGAAAGCGATCAACTTCGGTGCGTGATTGGATTTTAAGAAGATGGGAAGCTAAAGCTAGTGCCTTCTATAATTTTCTAAACAATCTAAACATACATAGAAGACGCTCAACAATATTTCAATCCCACTTGGATGACCCCAGTTTATTTAAATGTTTTGTTATTAAAAGTGCGCCCTATTTTAAAAAAGCGGGACCTCGATTCCGTGATTCAATATCAACGAAGAAAAGACTTCTCTTGACGCTGCAATTCTTAACATCCATAAACAATCCATAAATACGGATTACACTCGTAACTTTCAAATGACCGCATTATTTCTTCGCGAGACAATTCACATACTTTCTTTTGACTAACCAGCCGCGGTGATATATACGAAACTATTTCGGTAAGCTGCAAGAACTCTAGCGAGTCAATGGAAATGCTCAACCTGCAATTTATTGCACTCGCAAATACTCGAAAGAAGTTATGCTAGGACTGTCGTAATCGAAATTGCTTCGCGATTCACACTTGCAAGTCACTGTCGGACAGGCGGTCAGACATTTTTTGCAGAAGTTTTCTTGCAAATTGAAACGCGGCCTTGTGGTACCCGTGGCATGATGGTTAGCATGTCTACCTATAAAATCAGAGTGTTCATTCATTGCCATGAAAAGCGCCTTGTAGATGCTGGTTTGCCCCAGGGCTCCATTTTTGGTCCGATTCTCTTCCTTATTTTCTTAAACGATATTTTGTCTTGTAATTTTAATACTCTTATTTGTTTTGCTGACGTTATAATCGTTTCCAATCTCACGCACCTATTTTTTTTGTATGTAGAACTGGAACGGTTGCATGATTTGGTCATTGAATTCCTGACCTTGGCAGCATTGTTACATGTAGTAATAAAAACAAATTAGAATTCAGTGCTCCATAAACTAAATGCTGTCTCTTTGTCGTCAAAGCTAAACACTCCCCTTTCCCCTATTGCCATTATCCATGAATGTTAAATACCTGCATCCAAGATACCGGAAAGCTGTCAGTACCCACTTGGTATGTGGGTGTATACGATGATTTTCGTTGGAATGACCTCATAAAATCGCAAAAAATACTGATAAATGTATAATATATAAAGCCTAAATTCGCCCAAACTAGAGTATAATTTTCATATTTGGTCGGGTGCTCCACAAACAACTTATCTCAGAGTTTAAAGACAGATACATACGTGATAGGTCAAAATGTAGGATTGATTGATTCTCTTTCCCTATTGTCATGAAAGCAGAAATTCAGAGGACTCTGTCAGAAAGACAATTTCGTGCAACATTCGGACATATTCGCAGAGAAACAAGAAAAAAAATGTCAGACTTACACCCTCATGGTACAGACAAATCCAAAAACTCTAGCAATTTGACAAAAAAAAAACCCTCATTAAATGCTTAAAGCGTGTCATATCACCCTGCAATATTAACAGACACGGAAATCCGTATGAATTTTTCTTAAGTGTACACAAAATAACCAGTAACACATAAACTCTCCCCTAGTAATAATTATCAAACCAGCCCAGCGTTAAAGACGATGAATAATTTGTGTCTCTCTATGTATCTGTGTATATGTTTTGCAAGACTGAATTTAATGATAATAACAACACAAAGACGACAACATTGTTGTTGATGATGATGATGGTGATGGCCATGAGCCTTAAGGATGAGAACCGGGTGCTCATTACTTTTAACAATGTTCCTTCTTCTTCAGACAGCGACAATCCTGCCATATGCAAAGGGTTTCTAGTGAGACTATTGAGTGTTACTTGGTGGAGAGTGTTTGTCCCAAACACTAGTCCACCAATCTTTAAAAGACAGTGTCTCGAGAGTTACAACAGCTCTGGTAAATCTGATCCAAAGAATAAATGTGGGGACATTCAGTAGGCTTTTCCCCTCCCATCGTCGTCATCATCATCATCATCATCATCTACTTGATTAGTTTTGTTGGTCGATTTAAATTTTTTAAACTGGTTTAACCGATAAGTGTTAATATGTGCACCGAGGACGAACCAAAAAATAAAAATAAAATAAATTGCTGATTGCTCATCGAGTAGATGAACACTCGTAGAAGTTAAACATGAGAACTCTTAAGAAAAGTGTCATCTTATATTGTGCTGTTCCATTCGTATATTGTGCAATTTATTGGAGCAGTGCTTGGCGTCAATGTGTAATGAAAATAAATTTTGTAGAAAAAATGTGTGCAGAGAGACCTGTGTAGTAGTAAGTAGTAGTAATAGTGACTTTATTTAGCATAATTTATAAAATTCATGAGCATAATTACAATTATAGTTATAATTAATTTTTTTTTTTTTTGATATCACTAATTATAGCGTTGGCTTTTGCCGTCAGCCAGAAAAAAGAGAGTTAAACATATAATTTGTAAAGATTTATATAAATTCAAAAAAGAACATTTATTCAGGTTGTTAACGTTGCAATTGTGAATTCTGTATGTAATTTTGTTGTTCATTAGAATGCCTCGTTTGTTATTTGGCTTCGGTAACTTAAGGCTGAAGTGACGAATTTGGCTAGTGCGTTCCAGTTCAGTCCATTTAGGATTTCTTTTACTTCCTCTACGTTCAAAATACTTTTGCTAAAATAAAAGCGGCGGATCGATTTTAATATGGGGCAAATTCCTAGAAAATGGAAAACATCTTCGGTTGCCTGGAGGTTACATAAGCTGCATTGTGATTGTTCGTTGGCGCCATGTGGTTGGTAATTTAAACGAAGCAGTTCACCTCTAGTCTTAAAGATAAGCGATATGAACTTAATCGGGATTTGGTCGCTGAAATAATTGTTAGAACCCATATCAAACTGTAGTTCTTTGTATAGAACTCGGGATTCACTTTGACGTGCTGTCTCCGCGAAATTGACAAACATTTTCTCTTCTATTTTCTCCAATAACGGTGGGAAAACCTTTTCCCAGGTTTCTGAATCCATCTCTAGTAATCGAATGCCATGTTCCAGACCAATGAGGGTCCATTCTTCGAAAAATTGAGTTCTTTCCGCAAGTAAAGATCTTGCGATGATATTTGGGAGCCGATGACTTGGGAGTGCCATTACCTTTGCAATGTACTGGAAGTGCATTTTAAGTGTGTAAATGAATAACGGAGCAATTCCTGTTTCCAAATGGATCATATAATTTGGCGTGTTCATAGGGAGCCAAAACATCTTCTTGATAAAGTACCTTAGTAGTTTTTCGACTTCTTCGTACTGTAAGAATCCCCATACTTGAGCAGCATAGCAGAGGATCGATCTCATAACTGATTCAAAAAGTTTGAATTTAACGCTGGGGGCAATATTTTTTTTGCTGAGAACTCCTTTCCAATTGCAGTTGATAGCCTTTTTTGATTCTGACAGCTTCTCTTGCAAATGCTTTTTGAGCGATAGCGATGGCGTAATGATAACACCCAAGTATTTATATTCTTTTACCACCTCGATGTCCGTATTCATGAATTTCCATCTTTCTTCCCTTGCGTATCGTCCAGTGCCGTTTCGGAAAATCATTATTTTTGATTTACTAGTGTTAACAGTAAGGCTCCATAGCTGGCAGTATAATTGCAATTTGTTAATCATGATTTGCATCATATTTGGAGTCTCTGCGAACATGACAATATCGTCAGCGTATAAAAGTGCTTTTATTTTAGTACCAGCAAAACAAATACCACCGGGCAGGTAGCTTGTGAGGTCATCCAGAAAGAGTGAGAAGAGAAGCGGGCTCAAGAGGCAACCTTGTTTAACTCCTGAAGTCGATGAGAACCAGTCTGATAGTTCGTTTCCATCCCATATTGCCGTTAAATTATTTTCATACAGCCCCCTTAGCATTGCCATCATTTTAGTTGATATACCTAAGCAGCTTAGCTTATAGAACAAAGCTTTACGATCAATTGAGTCGAAGGCAGCCTTGAAATCAATGAAGAAAGCGTATAGTTTTTTACTTTTGTTAAGGTATGAACGAGCGATACAAGTGAGGGAGAAAATGTGATCTACTGTAGAGTATCCTTTTCTAAATCCGGCTTGGAATTCACTTAAAGTGTTATTTTCTTGGGTCCATGTCGTAAGTCTGTCTAGTATCACGCCAGTAAAAACCTTCATGACACAGTTCATGAACGAAATTCCTCTGTAATTACCTGGGTCATATTCATCACCTTTTTTAAAAAGTGGGAAGATGATATTTCTTTGGAAGCTTTCAGGGAAGCTTTCACTTGCGAAAATGTAATTGTAGGCTTTCGTTAATTTCTCTACAAAGAGTTCCGAAGAAAACTTATAGAATTCGTATGGAACTCTATCGTCACCTGGAGCCTTGTTGTTCTTGCATCTTTGTAACACAATCTTCACCTCTTGAGTTGAAAAAGCTCGATCAAGGGTTTCATTTTCGGTCCAAGGGTAAGCAAATTGAAATTGGTCTGGATTTTCTTGATTTGAAAGAAGCCGTTGAAAGTGGTCTGCCAGCAGCGAAGTGCTTATTTCGGTTTTTTTCGCGAACGGTATGCCATTTAGTTCACGTGCTATTTTCCAGAAAGAACGACTGTCCCTGACCTCTACCAGCCTTTCCATTAGTGATCGTGAATACTGAAATTGCTTTTCCTTGCAGAGGTTCTTAAAGGTCTTGTTTGCCTCTCGGTACATTGTTTTTGAAATGATTGAGTTTGTCTCTCTGACTAGCTTTAAGAAACTGAACGATTTATTCCTCGCGGTAGCACACTCATGATCAAACCATGGGGATTTCCAGTTCTTTCGCCTGTGATTTGATTGAAGAGGATCCCAGAGAGACCTGTGTGTGTGTGTAAAAAAAGAACTAAGCGATGAATGTCATGTTGGAAATAAATTTACTGTTGAAGAAAAGCAGGCTCCTTGTTGGGGTTTTGCTTGTGATATCATGAGACATTTCAAAAATGGGCGCTGCTGATAAGCTGAAAAGAAAGAGGAAGATTTATTGCGAGTTCAGTCTTGACATTTTAATATTTTTTTCTTTTTTTTAAAGTCATGCCCTAATATTTACCCCAAATGAAAATTGCGGTGCACCACTAGTACGTGGGAGTTAAGTGGGAGATCATGATCCCTTCAGGTTTACTATGATTGAGTTTACACTTTAAACTGATTCAGTTAATGAATTTTGAAATTTGAAAACTATTTATTACTAGAACATAATGGAAAAGTCTAGAAAAGCAACATTTTCCCTACACCAACTGATCTCAAATCAAACACCTGTGGAAAACACGTACGCAGTATTGGAATCCAAGTATTTTTTAAAATCTCTCTCATAGCCAATGAACAATTGTCTAAACATGAATCAATATTTATCGTTTACATTATCAAATGGAAAACACTTGTTCGAAGAATTTAAAATTTCCTTCCCTGTTTACATCACAGCAAAAACACACACACTTACACGCGCATTGTAAGAATATTATGGAATGTGTTTCTCTTAAATCATTCACAAAAAATATATAATCAGCAATCTAAAAATAGTTAAGTGAAATCTTTCATCTACTTTTCCCATTACATCCTATTCCGTGTACGCGAGGAAAAATTAAAGTAAATGTTCAATATTCACAAACATCACCAAGAAAATAATAGGTGCGTAGTGGAGTATAGTTGAGTTAAATGAATTGGTTGGTTGGAAAAATCATTATCATGCTTGATTTTGTCCCAATCTATTCTGAAACTCGTTTGGTTTATCCCAGGCATATCTACAACAAAGAAGACTACTGCCACTGCCATACTACATATTTAAATACAAATCGCACCTACTACCACCACCTACCTCTACGCAATGCAGCTGGCCATGGCCTCTTCCTAATCTGCCCCATAAATACTTGAGTACAACCTTAGGACTGGAACTGATATTAAGTACAGATAACGACTGAGATTAATAGAAGGAAAGGCTCCCGCTTAAGATAGCAAACTGTGGTGGGTATAAATGAATTTGTTACCGAGTCATCGTCGTGAATCCATTAAAGAATAATGATTTTTTTATGCATGTATATAATTGAATAACCAGAGCAGGAAGAACAATGGCGCCTTAGTTGTGGTATAGGGTGTGTTCAAGAAAGAAAATAATTCTTGGTTTTCTGACCTAAATCACGAAGTACGTAGAAGAAAAAAGTTGTTACGCATAGATCGTTTAATTTTCAAGGTTTTTTTTTATTCTTCTAAAACGAACTTTAAAGAAATCATAGTTTGCTTTTGTCAGTTATCGTTAATCAGCTCTTTTTCGATTTTGCTTAATGTCATTGTCTAAAACGATACCGACAGAAAAACAATGATCGTTGGTTGACTTAGCGTATTGTCGTTCACGCCAGTTGCTGAAATTATTACGACTGTATCGTAATTTTTGTGATCAAGTTTATTGTTGTCTCCATGATGTTCGCTGTTGTCGTTTTTTTATACGATAATCGTATTTCCACCAGCTGCTGAAATTATGACGACTGTATCGTAGAAAAAAACGGAGAATAACTCTTGCCAACCGTTGCTTCTTTGGGTTAAGAAGGCAATCGAGAAAAAAAACTCTCCAGAAAAACCAAGGTAACCTTGTATAAGACCTTGATCATCCCAGTCCTGCTCTACGGCGCGGAAGTATGGACCTTATCGAAAGCGGATGAGGAAACCCTTGGGCGTTTCCAAAGAAAAATTCTCCGAATGATCTTTGGTCCCGTATGCGAAGACAATGTGTGGAGGAGAAGATACAACAACAGCTGTATGAGCTGTACCGGGACATGGGCAAAGCCAGAAGAGTACGCATCGCGAGGCTACGATGGTTGGGTCATGTAGAGCGGATGAACCCAAACGCTCCGGCTCGACGGGTTTTCGAAAGCACATTGCAGGGAAATCGCGGAAGGGGAAGACCTTGTCTTAGGTGGCGCAATCAAGTGGATGAAGACCTCAACCGACTTGGAGTGCGAAACTGGAGAGAGCTCGCCCGAAATCGAAATCGTTATAGAAGGATGTTGGTTGAGGCCCAGGTTCACCCCGAACTGTTATGCCCACCTAAGTAAGTATCGTAATTTTTGTAATAAAGTAATCTTGTTTTCTCCTCGTTGTTCGCTATTGTCGTTTGTCTAAATGACAATTGTATTTCCGCCAGCTGCTGAAATTATTACGACTGCCGTAATTATTGTGATCGAGTTTCTTGTTTTCTTCACGTTGTTCGCTGCTGTCGTTTTTTTTTATACCATGATCGTATTTCTTTCTTTTAAGCGCTTATAGTTTTAGCTATCGTTTTTTGTACGTACTTTTAGTCTGTCTTAACCATTCCGCCGATATCGTAATTTTTTCTATAACAAAGCTGTCTCGTTTTTTCGCACCTGCTTTGCTTAAACGTCGAAAATGGTAGTTTATTTTTGGTATCGTATACATATTCCGTTTTTTTTTTTAACTACTGTCGTTTTCGCTGTCATTTTCTTAGACGACTGGAAGGATAGATATCGCAGTTTTTTTTTTGATTTGCCATTTTCCGCCTTCTTACCTTGTGTTGTTTGGCATAAATATCACAATTTTTTTTTTTCAACTATCGTAAATTGTCTAGTTTTTTCGCTCCTGTCGGTTTTGTCCACTGCTAAAATTGGCCCGACTATATCGTAAGCTTTTTCTTTTACAAATCAACTCTTATCCCCAGGTTTGCTAATAAAAGGAAGGCGGAAATCTTTGTTATCATTGCAAATGTAATCGTTTTTTTTTTTACTGTCGTTGTTTTTCCTGACATTTTTTAAAACGAATACGAAGCAAACTTAGTTTGTTTCCTAGTAATTTTTAATGACTTCCGATTTATTTCCCTTATGCCGTTTTGCTACATATACGGTAATTTCTACTTACACCTTTCGTCTTTGTAAATCACTACTGTCGTTTTTGCTTAAACGATCTCGTAAAATTATGTGGGTCTCGTTTTACGTAAATGTAAAGAGATAGGAAGGAAGGTATGGGGAAGTGTGTCTAAAAGCAAAAATGTTTTTAAAAACTTCACATTAAATACGAAAATCCGCTCTTACCTTCTAGGCTCTATAATCACAAAACTACAACTACTTGTAGTAGGTACAACTGAATGATGACAACTGTAAGAAATTATTGTTATACAAAGCTACAAGTTTGCTTGCTATTCTGAAGTTCGACGGTCTTAATCTTAATCCTACAAGTTTCTCTTAACTTGTAGCTTGTGTTACCTTGGTATCACAACCTCTGTGTTCCTATACCTACTCAGAACAAGCTCAAGTCAACTGTTAGACTACATATATCGGGGTCATGGAGATGAAGTATACTTACTTATTATGAGATTCGATTTCGATCGAAACTCAATCGAGTTCGGTAGAACTTCATTTTGAAATTCGATCGTTTCGAGAGCCAACCCGTAAGCTTTCGAAACAATTGAATCTCAAAGTGCAGTTTCGACAAACTCTAGACCGAAATCGAATTTCATGATAGTCTTTCCTTAAAACACCCTGTTCCTGCTTTCTATACAAACTCTATTTATAATTTCAAATCCCCGCTTCATATTTATTTTACTCTGTGAAAACCGCAACACATAATAAAAATCCAATTTAAATGAAAAACAAAATTTGGAAATTCTGTCAGCAGATTTCAGCATCATACAACACAACACAGCACAACATCATCGTGTCGACTTTCGAGAGACTACCTATATTATGAAAAGGGAGATAGAAACCTTATAGCTTGGTTATTCACTCCTCCTTTGTTTCAACGTTGCGTTTTCCATTAAAGTTTCAAAGCTCTGCACTCGAGGTGAGCTCGGAGATACTTTATTATTATTCTTGTATAGTTGAAATGAAATAAAAAAAAAAATATATATCCACACCAGAACTGTGGTTAGAATGCTCTCAATTTGGTAATGTCTTTGTGTGCAAGGTGAGCTCTTAGCTCCAGCAACATGACAAGTGTAGGATAGATAGGGTTAGAAGAACAACCACCATCGTTGCCGCCGCCGACAATAACGTCGTCGTCCCATTGCGGTTAGATTTAGTTTGTTCAGGTTTATGTTTCTCAAAAAATGATAATTTATGTGAAATTCTTCATGCAAAACCACTAACTCTATTATATGTGGGGGTTGCAATGTTATGGGTCTTAAAAATATTATTAGGGAGACAATCAAGATGGATAAAGGAAAAGGGAGAATATAAATATATTTTTTTAGACAAATGATTACTATCTAGAGTGCATTTACGTTATTTTTACATTTTTCTAATTTTATATTTTTGATACGGTTTTACGCGGGAGCCCAGTGTCCGCAACGAAGCTTTAATTTATGATAAAACACACCTCCAGTTGGGTGAGAGAACAAAACAAAGCAAAAAAAAAAAAGAAGAAAAAAACAGAATGAGGTCATGACAATTAATGACCGAGGTGAGACAGTAATTTATTACAGGTGCGTGCGTGGCTATTGGGGGTGATGATTTTTAAACTTAACAATTGGTCTCTAAATCGTTTGGGGTGTTGTTGATACGTTTTTATTGCTGCTGCATAAGATTTGACTATACAACAATATACACGAATATGAGAGGTGACATATATGATAATGAGTTTCTGGTGGCCTGGTGGTCTTCTTTGGTTTATGACATCCTTTTTAGTTGGAAATTAAACCATAAATGTTAACATACCTATAATTATGTTGGTATGGGAAACTTAGAAGGCGTGATATCGAAGTATTTCCGCCAACAATAACCTTACAATATGATCGGATGATTCTTGATCATTTTTTTTAGGAGTAAGTGACCCAACTTGGATTTGGACGTTTAAAGATTCAGTCTTTAATAGAACATAAAACAAAGGGAAAATAATTAAAGGTTACAGCAACGTAGAATGTATTTTATAGACCTTGAAACACATAGCAGTCTAATGGACGAAGAAATTGCAGCCTAAGAGAGATCGGGTATTTTTAAACGTTTTACATGTTTTGTTATTAGAAAGTGGCTTGTAGTTAAAAAAAAAGAAAAAAAAAGCATTTTTTTATGTAGATTTTTTTATGTTGGGTAGGGTCGCTCTCTATTAAAGTTTTGGTTGAAATTTGCAATTCTCAGCTGCCTTTGTATTCTTGGTAGGTAACTGGGAACTACAAATGTCGACTTTAACGCCCCACAGAGCGACATCAATAATTTAAAGAAAAATCGACGAAGATGATTTTTCCTATTTATTTATTACTTTTTTTTTGTTAATAAATAATTACTTTTCGTTAATTTTAATGAAAAAGGCATGAACGAAATATGTATATATGAACTTATAGAAGAAAAAATTTTCCCCAAAAACTTACCTGGAAATTGATTTAGTACTCTAATACCAGGAACTTTGGGTGCAGTGCATTAAGGCCCGCGGCAATAAGACCAGTGGGTCTTTATTCCTCTTTGTTTTGGAAGTTAGGCCCACGGGGGCTATTTCCATGATGAAATGGCAGTAAGAGCCGCGGGCCTTAGTTTCCTTTTGTGCGAACTCAAATATCATTTCGTAATGGAAAGTAGTCTCACCGTTTGCACTTTAACTTATTTCCAATACGAATAAACTGGCACAGGGACGTAACTCAACTAGACATAAGTTCATGGTCTGATTGTGGAATATGACATATCAAAGAGGAACACACGTCCATAAGAAATATCTATGGAACTATACATCATACAGTATATGTCTAGTGCGGTCAGTTCGCGCGAATTTCTTAAGTTCAACCACAAGGCCGTATTACCCGGAGGAATATTTTATTCTTTGCTTTTTACTCACGGATAAAATAATGAAACTGAAAGCGAAGCGGAAAAAATTTTCTCAAGGGAAATAAAAATTCGCGCGAATTCGAATACGCTTGTGGTTGAACATTAAAGATTCACACGAACAGACCAGGAGAAAGTAGCTAAGAGCAATACAAACTTCAAGAAAGTAGATTTAGTTATTATAAGCGCATAAGAAAGTGGACTGAGTTTCCATCATCCTATGTCACGAAGTGGGAGACTACGTGAGCAATGAATTCATATCCTTTGACAGCTCATATAAGTGCCCAAATTTTTGAGCTTTGTTTTTCAGTACCTCAAAATGTTTTTCCTTTAAATAAAAGGAAATTAGAATATATACATTCAGCGCATCCACTATGTTCTTAAGGGCACTGTCGCACCTAAAGGGTTGAAAAAATCAATTTTTATATCTCCTGAAATTTTCAAGTCAATCTGACGAATAAGTTCTGAGTTACGGCCGTTTAAAAGTTAGCGCCTTTCGTTTGAGTCAGTGCTACGGTACTACAAAGCTTACCTACGAATTTACCGACAACTTTTAGCGAGTAGATGTAGGCAGCATATAGTATAGAGTTGCGACGGTTAACGGTAGTGCATTTACGTAGCCGTGTAGTAGTGAAAAAAGTCGATCGTTACGAAAAAAAAATTTTAATGCGATATTCTCAAAACCATTTTTTTTTTTTGAAGTTGGTTACCGCGATAACTCAACGGTTCAACCGATCATTCTTGTCGCTAACACAACGAAGTGAGTAATTGCGGTTTTTTTCTGAATAGAACCAATTTTACAGTCAATTTGAAGTCCAATTTAGGGTGAAAATCGAAATTTTTTTTTTCAGTCACCAAAAATTCAAAAATTGAAATTTTTGAAAGCCCAGTGATTACTCACCTGAAATATTATGTTTACTAACGATATCTTTTTAAATTTTTTATAAAGATAATTCTTGAAGGCGAAATCGCGGTCACCGCAAAACAGAATTTCTTTTACATGCCCTTACTTATTAACACGTTAGTTGTAATGAATATTTTGATGTGAAGAAAATTACAAAATGTTGTACATGTAGTTATATGTGTGCAAAATCTCGTTTAAATCCATATCATACTTTTCCTACGAAAAATTCACGAAAAATCGACGTTTTTTCGACGTTCCAGGTGCGACAGTTTTCTAAGAAGGAAAACTTATTCTGAGATCCCATGTGCATCAAACTCATATAAATGCTGCTTCAAAATGGCAACAATTCACATGGGCCTACATTATTTTCTTTGGTGGGTCTTATTGCCTCTTTGAGCAATAAGGGAAGGCCCACGGGTCTTTTATTACCGCGGGGCTTATTGCACTGCGCCGGAACTTTGACACTGGGTTTCCTTGGTAATTATTTATTGGAGCTTAAAGAAGAAACGCTATAATCATCTTTAAAAAAAAAAACACCCATACAGTTAAGGTTAAGCTGAAAAGAACTTTGGACAGCGTTGAAATCTTCAAATAATATACTTTAAATGGTGGTCGGTCAGTTGATGACAAAACATTTCTATAAGCCTTAAAAACTATTCCTTTTCTTTGCCTTTCCGTTTCTCTGCTCTGTAGAATCTTCCGCTCTCTAGTTTAGCAAAACTACCAATGCCTGTGAATCTGACAGTCAAAGTTCAAACCGAAGTTCAACTGAACCTGAATTTTAGTTCAGTGTAGTTTAACTCACTTGGTTTCAGAAAACTGTTCTTTTGGAGAGAAGCAAGGACATGGCCGGTCAGTTAATTCCTTTTGCTCTGCAGAATCTTTCGTTCGCTAGTTTATCTAAAACTACTATAACTCGCAGCCAAAGTTTACACCTAAGTTTAACTGAACCTGAATTTCAGTTTAAATGTAAAAGTTTTAGGTATTTGCTCGTGTTCAGAAAACTTTGTTCTTTCGGAGAGGTGAGATGAACTTCACGCCAAACGAAAGGTGAGATAATGAATCTGACAAGTTAGAAAAGGATATTCCGTGTTTTTTTAAGACGATATTAGTCTATCGTCGATTGGATCGTCAAAAAATTGTTTCATGTAATGTAACTTCGCTTTCAGCTATTGAAGGAGGGCTATTTTACTATCGTCTCACAGATTTTGTTCAACCAAGTTGTTTTTTTTTTTTTTTTTTAAACTAGATTTTTAACTATAGTCCTCAAAAGTTAAGCGATTAGAGCCTTGGCTGCCGGTTTAAGTTTTAAGGGCAAAATACTGTCGTTTACTGATCAGTGCTCGGCCTAGTTTTACTGCTCATGTAATCCACCCCTAAATTACGACTAGATAGTTTTGAAATAAATTTCACAAAAATGATCACTATCCGCCCATTCGTTATAAGTGGCGTGGCGGCTGATTGGAAAAATTGAAAGATGTGCGAGCGATGCTGCTCAGTGCATGGCTGAGTTTTTTTTTTGTGTTATAGAACTTAAGCCTATAAGTAGGATTTTTTCAACCTTTTTTCGATTTAAGCTTGTCATTAGTGGAAGTCAGGGCTTCCCATAAGAGTGCACAGTCCGTAAAAAGTGTCTTTGGTCTAAAATGGATCTTCCCAAATTTTAAAAGTTACATAATGACAATATGAGAATTGTTCTTAGTTCATCCACCATCATCAGAAGAGAGCAAATTTGACAATTTCTTTATAAAATTGGTAATAATGTGCCTACATTTCACACACCCTTTTTCTGACTCTCAATTGAAGAACAAAAATGCTTGACCATCATGTCAAACGGATAAGCTTGGCGATCGTCGGTCGCTGTTCTTTCACATGACAATTATTATGACAGTGACTAATTATCCTCATAATTATAGTGCAATAAAAGCAACCAATGAAGGCGGAAACGGTTGTATTTTCATTTTACATTTCTTTATTGTTTGTTCTCCTCCGCTCTTAGAAAACAAACTTATAATCGACCTTCAGACTGACGTTTCCTTTCAATGCACCATGAAAGTGGATCTACACAAAAATAGAAATGAATCCAAAAAATTTGAGTACTCGTACACTAATCAGGGAGGAAAATTCCACGACTCTTATATTCTGTTAAGAATTTACATGCGTGGTAGTTCAAAAGTGATGTGTGCGTGAATGTGTGTGTATTATTGGTTTCGGTTTAAATGTTGCTGCTGTGCACTTGAACTTCCTGTCTGTTTCTTCAATTGTTGTAATCGGACAGAACATTCCCAAAATAAAGATTCATCCGAAATGCAACAATACAACAGTTTAAGATACTTTATCTACACACAGAACACAGAAAAGAAAGACTGCTCTTGAGATTGTTTTTTTTTTATTATTATATTTTATTATTGTTCGTGCCTGCTACTTCTGGAACAACGATTGAAGAATGAATTGATTATAAGAAGAATCAACAGCTTGGTATATGTGATAGCAGCCCTAACAGTGGAGTGAATTTTTTTTTTTTGTGTTTGATGATATAATAATAGCCTACCGACCGACAGACTGCCCTCTTCGTCGTACCCTGTGCTGTTACAATCTCAGTAAGTAGCTAATTCCTATTCCTTCCTTTTATGAATTTGGTAAGCGGCATGCGGCAGTGTTAATAGTAATCTTTTGTTATCGCCAGATATAACAACAGATAGATAGCCTTAGCCAATGCCCGCACTCAGAGGCCATTGTGTGTGGGCAATGTGGGGTAGCAATGACTTCTCTTTATCTAGATACAAGCTATCAATTTTTAGGGTGACGGTTATTGCTTCTTCTTTTTTTTTTTTTTGTAAAAATTTGGATCTGTGTATATATCGTGGTGGATGAATGAAATCAATTTGTTACGCTGGACATTAGAGTGAAGAAGATATCTTAACATGCTGGTTGAGTGCCAAGCCAGGCCATAGTGTATGAATGTTAATTGGAAATCAATTCAGTGATAGGACATTTATTTTCATACAGATGTCACTAATTGCTTGGAAGTCGAAGTCGAATTAAGTTACGATCAAGTAGGTAGTAGTAATCTAATTATGAAACGAAACGAATATTAAAGTAACGCATATTTAACACAAAGGCGTTGGTGGCTTTGAAGACAATAAAAGTAATAAACAGTAATGGAAGGGATTGAAAACTTTCTATTTGGGAAAGAAATTATCTAAAGTGGGAATTAAATTTGGATCAGATTTGTGGTCTCTTTTATTCAAACACTTGTTTTATTTATACATTTCTCATTTTCACATGCTGCCATAGTTATCATGTTACCACAGTTTCACATGTTGCCACAGTTTCACATGTTGTCACAGTTTCACATGTTGTCGAACTTCACATGTTACCAGAGTTTCACATGTTACCAGAGTCTCACATGTTACCACAGGTTCACATGTTACCACAGTTTCACATGTTCCCATACTTTTACATGTTACCACAGTTTTACATGTAACCAGTGTTTCACATGCTACCAGATTTTAATATGTTACCACAGTTTCAAATGTTACCACAGCTTCACATGTTACCAGAGTTTCACATGTTAACACATTTTTACATGTTGCTACATTTCACATGATGGCACATTTCACATGTTACCACTTTTCAGGTATTGTCTCTTTTCAAAAAATGTCTCTTGCCAAAGTTCACATGTTGCTATTTTTCACGTATTGTCTCTTGCCACAGTTCAGATATTGCCTAGCTTCTCATGATACCACTTTTCACATGCTGCCACAGTGTACAGGTTGCCACGATTCACATGTTGCCACAAAACATATGCCGCTTTTTCATGCTGCCACACTCAATCAAAAATCAAGAAAGCATTTGAAAGTCTTCGGAGAGATCTATTCTACTATGAAAAATTTACTCAAAATTTCACAGAGTTTTGAATGTTGTCGTTTTGTTTTTTAATTTTTTTTTTTATAAATACTCATCTTGATTTTGTTTATAACTTCATTTAGCTATACTTTAATTAGGGAAAGATTGTGTTCAGTCACTGTTGTTACCACATCGTAATCCAAATGTCCGTAATCCGTATTACAAATTACGATACTCCTTGTCGTTAATTTGCGATTATGTTTTACGATACTCGCTGTCATTTACGACAGCTTATGTCTGTTATTTTGTTATCGTTCTGACTCCATTCCATTTCCATTCGGATCCATTCTCGTAATTCATAATCGGTCTGTGTCGTAGCTATCGTTATTTTGGGTTTCGTATTTTGCCTTGCTTTAACTCGTAATACCGGCCCAGTAGTGGCGTAGATAATTGGTTGAGTTGAATTATATAATGAAAAATCATATACTACTCAGCTGACAATTACGTTTTTGTCTTACAACGCGAATCACCCACAGCAAAGCTTCCGATTTCTGCTTACTCAATGTTTAAATTTATTTGATTTTATAATTACACATTAGTGTGGTTTATTTTGAATTAGAACAAATGAAACTATAATTGCATTACTACTGTGTTCATTTTATTGTTCTATTATTTCTTCTTTTTTTTTAACTTTCTGTCACACATGTGGTTTCTAATTACGCTCACCTTACATAGATTGCATGTTGCTAGTTTATTTGCAAAATAGTGTTTAATCTATAACCACAACTCACAAATTGACAAAGGCACTGTCACATTGGGGTAACCACATTAAATAAATAAATGGGATCATAAATTTTGCGAAATTATTATTGATGATTAATGAATTTGAATAAATTTGCATGTGTGTCCACATTAATAAACACACATAACAGAATACATTGAAAAATTATACTAATTTTTTTTTTTATTTGTGTCTTTGCAGGTAAATGTCTATTTTTTTTGTCAACATAAAGGGAAACTATACATCACATTGAGTGTCAAATAAAAATATAACATTTAGTTGATTATTCATTTAACAAAGGTAACATTTAAATATCAAATAAAAACAAATATGTTTGCTTTTCAAGGAGGAATGAATAATTTTAATAGTTTTTATTTAAACATAGATACATATAGATATTTTTCTTTGTGTATCTGGGGGAAACGTATATTGAAGTTGAGGTTCATTGTACTTTATTTTAATTTTAAATCAAAAAACAATTTTTTGTTGCTACTTGATGGAAATTTTCAAAAGACACAAACTCAGTCCATCGGTAAATCAGAACCAATTTATGAAAGATCGACGAATGATTTTTCTTTACTACTTCCTTATACAGGGTGTTTTGGATACGGTGCGACAAAAGCTCAGGATAAATAGGTTGGGTCAGGACAAGAAAATAATCAAATGTGAAGGGGTCTATCTCCCTCCGTTTAGGCGGGAGGTGCAGTTAAACCGCTTTCTTATTTTTTGCGAAGAAAATATCTTCAGTCTTTTTTAAATTTCTCAAAAACTAAGATTTTTTCGTTCGGTTGTCTGTTTTCTGTTTTGACCCTTAATACGGCCAAATTTTGGAATATTTAAAGAAATTTTTATTTATTTTCAAATATTTTGATTTTTAGATTTGATTACTCAAAAACAATTCACTTAATTAATTTGAATTAGAATGTTAGTTAAAAAAAAAGTATATGCTTTGAGAAACACTATAGTATGTGGTAGCAAGTGGCTTAGTTGATTTTTAATATTTCTTTTTAATTAAGAAATTTTTTATTCAATTGCCCCACCCGCCGAAATGAAAGTTGATGCTCCCTCCCCCTCCTCTACGATTTTTTCTTAGAATATGACCAAGAATCAAATATCAAATCCCGAATTATGAGACACCCTGTATAATATTGACTTGTTCTGAGTAGATAGGTAAGACTTGGTTTCTATCAATCTGTACTTTTATGAGCTTGTGAGCAAAGAGCAGGACAACAAATTGACTATGAAAACTGACAGCCACGACGATATTCATAAAAAAAACTTCGAAGAGGAAACCATACATCACATCCGTTTGTGAACAAATCATCAATCTTTAGAATTCTAAAAGAAACATTAGGCGTGTTTTTTTTCACAAGACTGTTACATACATAACAACATTTTACATGCAAAGCAAAATCAACATCCCCGACAACCGATGTTATGGATAAAAGGATGGTTAAGATTTTGTCGGAGATAGATTTTTGACGTTTAGTCGAGTATCGAATGAGTTTTTTCGACTTTTCATTTTTTAATGTTGGTGCGTCTAGACTCTAGAGACTTTCATGTATCTCGAACAAAAGCAAAATGGGTGGCAAAGGGTCTGTTCACAAATGTGTAACTGAATAAAATCGTATGCCCACTCTTACACTCCGCAATTTAGTTGCTGAAAATTTTTGATTTTTAGAATTTTATTGATTTCAAGAGTTAGATTTGTAAATTTATATAAAGATACGTAAAACAACGTAATAGGAATTAAAAAAGGTCTGTTTAGTGACTGAAAGCACTTTTTGCATGTTTTTTTTCAAATTTTTCTGTGAATGCTGGCATTTTTTCAAAGGTAATTGTTAAGTATGCCATAAAAATGATTTTATTTTTTTTATTATCAATAGTTTAATTCGTTTGAAACAAGTAACAAAATATTTTTTCTAGCTCACATATAAATCACAATCTCATATGAATTCAACCCCAGCATGTAAACAGAGTCAAAAACACAAAAGAGAAATCCCTTGTTGTGAACGAACCTATTTTTGACATTTCTAAATTAACAAAAAACGGACAACAAAAAAATTGTTTACCTGCGTTAATTTCACTACGGAATATTTCTATTTTCCACTCTATACAATTGCTTTGGGTTTTTAACCAACATTTTTTGCGTTTTTGTGCGAATTTGGCAAAAAAAAATTTTTTTTTAACTTTTATTGGCTTGACAACTGATCAAGAACACCAACCCACAAATAAAAAATAACGAAGCGTTTTTTTTTTGGATATCATGTTACGGTATGTCCACACCAAAGAAACATTTTTGAAACATTTCAGAAACATTTCAGAAACATTCCAAAAACATTTCAGAAACATTTCAGAAACAAAAAAACATTTCTGAAATGTTTCACAAATGTTTCTGAAATGTTTCTATAAAGTTGTTTTGGTCTGGACGCTTCTTGAAACATTTCTGAAATGTTTCTGAAATGTTTTTTGTTTCCCATTCTGAATGGAAAACTTTCTTTGTTTTTCTAAAACATTTGCGAGTGAAGCGAGGGATCCACAAGATGTAGGTTATAAAAAAAAAAAAGCCGATGCTTTAAGTAAAATTTTTGAAAGCCTAAATTGTAAAAAGGTTGAGATAGAAAAAAAAAACATTTTTTTTAATATGTTTCTTTGCCAGTTGCTGTCTTGGTTTTTTCATTTTTTTCATGATTATAAAACACGACGCTATAAATGCTACTTCTTTCCAATCCATATTCAAGCATTAAACTGAACTTGAGAAACAAAAAGTTCCCATTAAAAATGGGAAACAAAAAACATTTCAGAAACATTTCAGAAATGTTTCACGAAACGTTCACACCAAAAAAACATTTCAGAAACATTTCTTAAATGTTTCTGAAACGTTTCTGAAGCGTTTCAGAAATGTTTTTTATACAAATGGGAAACATTTTAGAAACATTTTTGAAACAATGTTTCCTGAAATGTTTCTCTGGTGTGGACACACCTTTATGTACATAACATCCTTGTGAAAAAACACGCCTATTGTAAATGAAACAAAAAAAGTCAGACTCAACAAAATTTCAACTCATTTTAATTCAAAGCTTTTGCCGTTAAAGCATTGCATCCAACGTCATTTCCAGGTATCTATCAGCATTGGAGTTAAGTAATACTGAATTGTTTATACAAACTGGAAGTTGTTTGTTTTTGTGTTCGATAATCAATTTTTGCGTCTAATCGCCAAATATATCTAATTTTGCAATTTTTGTGAAGCTTTCGGAGCAGACCAATATTGCAGTAGGTATCATAAACAAAGCTGGCCATTACGTCGTTGGTGTATACTGAAATATTCCTTCCATACGGCAGATATAGAGTTGGCTCTCTGGCACTTACCTGTGTAACAACGGCTTCAATTTTCTTATGTTCGTAGTTTGTTTGGTCGTACCGAGCTTAAGACTCGGTTCGAGACTTAATTTCAGTATTTCGTTGTACTGCCTGAGAAGGTACCTATGCAGTATACATATACTTAAGCCCCGAGTGCTCCAAAAATTTAAAATATTCGGAGTGGAACGAATTTCGAAATTAGTAGATTTGGTATCACGAAAGAAGTTGTGTAAAATGTAAATGATATTGCACATTTGGCGTAAAACAACTGATTTCGGAAACCAGCATAGAGGTACAGTGAAATCTCCCTTTGCGGACACCTCCTTTAGGCGGACACCTCCCTTAGACGGACAAATTTTTTTGCACGAAAATCGCTCCATATAAGTTTCATTGTTTTCAGTTTCCTTTAGACGGACACTCCCTTGGACGGACGCGGACAGAAATTTCACGTATGATAGACAAAATATTTTCTCTTAGACGTACACCAAAGCAGGATTGAACATGGCATCAGGCTGATAACTTTGGCAGCGGTATTTTTTTTTTTTTAAGTTGCAGTTTACAGCGAGCATCAAATCTTTGAAAAATAAGTGATTTTGTTTGGACGTGAAAAATTGTCCATTTTTTTGATTTTAGTTTATTTGCGCTCAGGCAGTTTTAAATTCTTTTAATTATTTTTACCTATGTAGATTTTATAGAAACATGTTTTCAGGATGCCACCAAAAAAGAGAACTTTGATTTTAAAGGGAAAAGTATACGTAATTAGCTTAAGTCAAAAATATAAAAAAAGGCATTCGAATAAAAGCAACAGAATTTAAAATAGGAAAAACCCTAGTTGGTGATCTACTGAAAAAAAGAATGATCTTTTGCGAGAATGGCGGTCAAACTATACAATGCAACTCATCCTAAAAGACGGTTTATTTCGTCAAGCGGCCTTGATAAAAATATTTTCGATTGGTTCAATGCAACTCGAAACAAAGGGTTTCAGATAAAGTGCAATTCGATAACAGGCAACAGAAGTTGCAACACGCTTAGGAATCACAGATTTTGAAGCATCAGCTATTTCTTTTTTTAAAATTGGTGTTTTTGTTTGATTTCCTTTAAACGGACAACTCCCTTAGGCGGACAAAAAATTCTGCACCATGGCTGTCCGCCCAAGGGAGATTTCACTGTATTTAGTAAGGCGTTCGGATTTTGTGAACACGAATTTTCGTAGTTCGTAACTTAGCTTTCCGTGCGGAACTTTTCTACGATGGAATCTATGGTAGTGCTGTATAAAATTTTTCAAACATTTTTTTTTTTTAACTCGCATTGAAGGTGCTATCAAATGCTACCAATTTTTTGAAAACATGTCTGCATAGTACCTACATCCTACATGCCTGCTACTACAGTTTACAATTAATATTTCCAAAAAAAAAACATGTCCTTGCTCCTGCTCAATATAAATTTTTTCATTGAACTGTTTTAAAAATTTGTGTTTCACTATAGCTCAATACATTTACTACACATGTTAACGAAGTTCAATAATATTCCGACAGTAGAATGCATGTCATTGCTCGAAAAATGTTTTCAATGTAGGTAATGAAATGAAAATCATTATTCTATTTTCTCATTTTGGTATGTTGCGTTGTCTAATCCAATTATTCGCCAAAAAATTAAATAATTTCCTTCCTGCGCTTCCCCATTATTCTTAAACATCAACCAAACAAGTAGGTAGGTATAGATAGCAAGGCACACACCAAGTTCTATTAGTCTAATGTTCTGTCACATTTCCCTTCACAACAGTCGTTCTTTCAATGCCAAATATCAATCAGTAGAACTTCCTGTCACACACTTGACAATCAGATATTCATACCCCAACAATCCCTGTGCGTTGGTTAGATTAAAAAACAAAAACACAAAACATTAGCCTCTTCTCATTGTCAAGTTTCACCCAACGGATATTTTGACGACCAAAACGACAACGAAGATACGAAAATATGAGCTCCACAGCAAAATCGAACTTCTTCTCATTTTATATATATACAAAGTCTTAAAAAAAAAAAAAAAAACTACCTACATTCCTCCTTTGTTTAAACTACAAACACAGTATCCCAATGGATCGAGTGTTTTTCCAACCGAAAAGTCACTCGGCTACTAACACAAGTGAAACAAAAAAAAAAAAAAAACACAAGTCTGACTCCACCAGAGAGATACGTTCCACAACTCAATATTTTTTTTAGTTGCTTTTCGATTTCGTTTTATCTTTTAATCCAAATCTCACCAACAACCCTATTCGAACACGAATAGAAACAAAGTGACTAGTAGCAATTTTAAAATATTGTTTTGTTAGCTGTTGTTAACAGTTGACTATAGTAAGCAAGCACTCCACTGTATTTTAATGTGGGATTGTGGGCACTGGGCACTGCAAGTGAAGTAAATCAAGTAAGTGTGTGTGTGTGAACAACCGACAGCCATCAGCCACTTAAACACAACGGCACGTTGTTGGTTGAATGCCGGTTTTGCTTCTTCGGGCGTGTGTTGAGTGTTTCAGAGCATTGTCTCCTTCCGTTTTCATTTTCATCGCTCTTTCCGTTTTGAACTTGATTTTCTTGGATGAAATTACACACACAGTGGTAAAATTGTTTGAGATACGTTCTGGGGCTACGAAGCTACGAACTACGGATACGTTCAACTTTTCAAACTTCGTTCGCTGCATTAAGTTTGAATTTAGACGTTCAAGGGTGCGGATTGACTTTAGTTTTGTCTGAAAATCTTCCTATCAGCGAACTCATTTTATTTTGTATCTGAAAAATCGTATTTCGAACAAAATAATATCCTGTGAAGTGAAAAACGTGCTTTTATATTTGTTGAAAATCCTTACGTTTTTCTTCTGTGATTTTTTTTTTTCTTTGAAAAGATTAAACGACAAAAAAAAAAAGAGGAAAGATTCCCTGTTTCTTTTAACTCACACGCATACTATTGGAGAAGAGTTTTTTTTGGTTTTCTTTGTGCGCAGCAGTGCTCCTGTCACACACATTTACAAAGTGAGAAAACACACATACCTTACTGTGCATACCTACTTACCTACGTATAGAAGTTTAAAGTGCCTAACTTGGTTCTTATTTTTTTAATTGTTTGTCCTGTTGGATGAAAGTGAATTTTTTATTTTTGTTTGTTTACGAATTGTGAATAATAAAAAAATTGCATGTGTGCTTTTCTGGAATCTCTGTGGAAAAGAGTGAATATTTGAAAAATATACAGAAGCGAAAAAACCCCCTAACCTTTGTGAAGAAGCATATGCGTTATCAATTGTTTCCTAGAAAGGATTTATAATTTATTTTCTTCCTACCCACAAATACAATACACGATTTGGATAATAAAATCCTTTGGGGATATAAAAGTACTCAATAGACAAAAGGTAAGGGGAACATCCTTTTTTTTTATAATTTTGAAAATTAGGTAGGTATCTAAAGCTATTCTGAAGCCGTTTCTTGACTTTTAACCTGAAGATGTGAATTTTCACTAAAAATGAATAAATAGGGGGTTAAAACACGATCGATGAGATAAAGAAAGACTCGAGCCTAGCACATTTCTCTCTATCAAAGCTTCTCAAAAATAAATGAGTTTATCTCTAACCAAATTTTCCTATGTTTTCTGTTCTCGCAACATTGAATTATTAAAAAAACAAAAAGAAAACAAAACAAAAAAATCAGGTGGTTAGGTATAAAAGTTTCGATAAAAGTAAATAGAAAAAATTTATTTAAATTTTTTATTTTAATATCAAGTCCAGGTCTCGCAATCATTCGAACATAATTTGAAGAAACATTTATAATATAATAATATATAATATAATATTAAAGCAGGAAAATGTCTAAAATAGAATCGACACAAAATTGCCATAAAAAAAAGGGATAGCTATGTAAAAAAATTTCTCTGAACAAAACCAAGTTTTTTTAACTAGAAGTTGACCTTTTAATGTGAAACAGTTCTGTTTATGCTAAGCCCTAGTTTGATTTGTAAACTTAATTTCGATATCCAAATAAGTCTAGTGAAACAGGCAACGTCTTCTACAAATCCAAATAATTTACAGAACTGATGTCGATGAAAGTAAAAAGAAAAAAAATGTGGTCTAAAATAAAGTTGTGGAGTGCAGTGCAAGTAAAACTTTCAGTGTTCACACGACAATCATAATAACAAAGATTCAAGTATTATTTTTGTTGCTGTTTTCTTTCACATTTTAACCAAGGTATAAATTTTAGTAATTGACGGGATTTTCTTTTTTATAGTTTCAAAAAGAACTATGAATGAACACCGCAAACGTTTTCTCAAAAAAGTATTCAGCAATTTGTCTGCCTTCAGTCTTTTCCTTTTTTTTTTTTTTACTTTCTATAATTTTCCCGGGAAGAAAACTCCTTTTTCTTCCTTTTTAGACCTTACGGTAATTTCAAAGGGGCCATAGCTCTCCCATTTATCACACCAGTGTCCCGCTGGTGCTGAACACTGTGTTCAGATTTCACTGAAATTGAAAAGATATAAAATAGTTTAAAATTTAAGAAGCTTGAGTTCATGTTCGGAACTAAAAAACTCCTATGAAAAATGGGTGTCATATTCAAGTCATTCTGCGTGGTGGATTTGCCAAGTTTGTATTGATTCGAAACATACATTTTTATGAAAGCTGAGAAAGTTGGTTGTCAGATTTTTCATCTTTTTTTTTTCAAGGCGTTATCCCCTCAAAAGGCTCACTTTTTCGTCTATTGATTAAATGTTGTGCATGTTAAAGAGAAGGTTCCAGCAGCATTGCGCCAGGGCCTATATTACAAATTACTACCAAATTTGAGACAAAAAACCAAATCCAAATCAACGATACCCACGACATAGACCGATCAAGAATTACGAGTGTTTTTCCATGAAAACGTCAGAACAATAGCAAACCAACCGACAAAAACAGTCGTAAATGACAGTGATTATCGTAAAACACATCCGCGACGTAATGATAACGAAAGGCTTTTGGAAGTGTAGTTATTTGCAATTATCTAAATAAAAATATTTTCAACTTGACATTTTATTAGATTACTTTTTGTACGAACTAGTCAACAACGAAAGTATACGTCAACAAGACAACAAATATCAACGCATTAGAACAAAATATTCTGGGCCCAGAATTCGTATCTTTTCAGACGATTTTATCGTTCAATCGTCTATTGTAGATTGCGTCGTCAAAAGATTGTTTCATATAATAGCGCTTTCAGTGGTTGGTGGAAAGCTATTTTACTATCGGCTTACAAGTTTTGGCAACGTTTTCAGGGCCTAGAACACGCTTTTTTACCGCCTAAAATTCTGACGATTGCCCGTCTTCAACGTTACAGGATCCGGCCCCTGGTTTTTAGCGCAAAAGGTCGGGAATTTTTAAGCATTTCTGACAGTATGTGCTGAAAATCAGAATGTGGGCCGAAAATTTTTTCTCTCAGAATACATTAAACAAAAGCAGTTATGGTGGATGTATATCTCTACTTCATTTGCAAACTGAACTTCTTTGTTCAAACGTGGCAAACGCCAGGTGCTTGTATTTAACAAGTTATAGACCACTGGTATCCATGGCAGCACTCTTAAAAGAATTTTTGAAATTTGGTCCAGTAGTTTCTACGATCCCGTTTATGTTACAGGCCTCGCTCCCGTGGGTGTGTAGGAAATATAGCCTATGTTACTCGGGGACAACGTAACTTTATTTAAGTGAAAAATGGTTGAAACCGGATAAGTAGTTTTGAAGTTTCACAACACAAACAACCAAACAGTAAACAGATAAAAACATTTGTCCTCTTTATAAATCAAATATACAGGGGCACAAGACGCGACAAAAGCTCATTACGGATAGCTTGGGTCAAGATAAGAAAAAAACTTGGGAGATGGGGCCTATATCCCTCCGTTTGGGTGGGAAGGGAAATTTTTTTTTTTTATAATTAACGCGTACATCAAGGGGTTATGACTACCCTTATAATGTTGTAAAACACAGTGCGAGTATTTAGGAAAATGGAGAGGATTTGAAAGGAGACATTGATGCACGTTGCTTTTGAATTTTTGTGAATCGTAATGAAGGGGGAAAACAGGTCCAGGTAGAGCATACCACATTCGGGTGGTGCGACTAAAATATGAATCTCTATACTTGACTGTACAACCAAAATTGGGCTCAAGGTAAAACTGATGAGCATTCCTAGCGAGGCGAGTGTTGCGGCTAAATTGTTTCAGGGGAGGAATGCAACTGACAAGTTACTTATTTTTCTAAAAAAAAATTATTACAAATCATGGCTACCTTTACTTAACCACAAACGGCGAACATGCTCGCCGAAAATACTCGTTTGCCTCAACCTGCAGACGACGATAACATTTGGCGAGCATTAATTTCGTTTTGGTTTTTTATGCTGAAAACATAACCAAAAACAAAGAGGACCAAACGTAAAAAACGTTCTTAGTTTCTGAGAAATAAAAATGATCATCTATTTTGTCCAGAAGACCCTTTTTTGCTTTACAATAAAAGTCCAATCAACGGAAAACCTACAAAATACAGCTTTTTCTTGTCTTGGCTTTTAAGCTATCTGTCCTGAGCTTTTGTTGAATCTTAAGCAAAACACCCTGCATATGTGAAAGAAGCATTAAAGATCCTTCTTTTTTATGATTTCTAAAAATTAAGTTTTTGTGTAAGGCTTTTTTAAATTTTTTTTTTACAATACTCGTTTTCATTATAAGATTCTTTAAAACTTGGTTTGAAATAGAGTTATAGTAAAATGTTAAAATCTTAAAACAAAAACGTTCTCATTTCATATGAAACAACTTCTGTTCCCCTTTAAATATGTTCCATGTTCTTGGATCCTTTTTTCAATTCAATTTTTATTCATTTATCTTACATCTGTTTATTTTCTAACAAAAATTTGTAAAACTAGCTTATATAACAACTTAATTAACTTACTTACCCTTAGCGGGTGCTTTAAATTACGGCCTAAAGATAATTTATGTATTGACAGTCTAGAGCTGAATGGAGGGAAAGTTTTCTTCTTCCAATGTACAAGGGAAAGGGAGATACCAGAAGCTGTGACAACTATCGTTCGATCAAGTTGATGTCCCACACTATGAAGATCGTTGAGCGGGTTTTGGATAGCCGACTGCGGAAAATAATAAGGCTGTCTGATGACCAATGCGGGTTTGTCGCGGGTAAGTCAACTACAGACGCAATCCAAAGCATAAGGATCATTATGGAAAAACACCGAGATGCCTTAGAGGATTTGCATATTGTGTTGGTTGACTTCGAAAAGGCATTCGATCGACAACCACGAGATCTGATATGGGTGGCCCTCAGACACCGAGGAGTTCCTGAAGCCTATGTGCGAATAATTATGGACATGTACGAGGGAGCAGTTACAAAAGTGAGATGCCCAGCTGGAGTCACCGAAGAATTCCAAATAACAGTAGGTGTACATCAGGGAAGTGTCTTGAGTCCACTGCTCTTTATTGCTGTTCTGGATTATTTGCTCGAAGGAAAAGTAACGGACAATAAAGTACAACAATTATTCTTTGCTGACGATGGAGCCATCATAAGCGAGGATCCTACATCCCTGCAACGAGCACTTGACGTTTGGATTGATGTTCTGGAAGGAAATGGGTACCGTATTAGCGCTAAAAAGACTGAATACCTGTGCTGCCCTTTTTCAGATCCAGACAAGCCTATTCCAGACATTTATTTGAATGGAAATGTGCTTCCCAAGTGTGAAAAGTTTAAATATCTGGGATCTATGATCAATAGTGAAGCATCTTGTGATGACGACATCAATCATCGAGTAAGCGTAGGGTGGATGAAGTGGCGAGAAAACTCCGCTATCTTCTGTGATCGAAAAATGCCCCCTAAGCTGAAGGGAAGACTCTACACAGCAGTTGTCCGTCCAGCTCTGACATACGGTTCACAATGTTGGACAATGTACAAAAAGTATGAGAGCAAATTGACGGCAGCCGAAATGAAGATGCTTCGGATGACAGCAGGAGTAACAAAGCTTGATCGAATTAGAAGTACTAAGATCCGTGGAAGCCTTCATGTCAAAAGTACCATCTTGGACAAAATTCAGCACGACCGGCTCAGTTGGTATTGTCATGTTCAAAGGAGAGATCCGCAGAACCCTGTCAAAAAGGCAATATCGTACAACGTTTCAACAAATTCGCGACGAAAAAGAAAAGGCAGGCCAAAACACTCCTGGTACAAGCAAATGCAAAAACAGCAGCATTTGGTTGGCCTCAGACATGGAACAATCCAAAACCGGGAGGCTTGCCGACGATTTCTGAGGTCAACGCGGCGTACCCCACAGGCGGATCACTAGTGTGAAGCAGAAAAGTGGGAGAGTTGTGATCGCTTCAAGATCACTACTCGTAACGCCGAAAATGAAAAAGAAGAAGAAGAAGACAGTCTAGAGCTGAAGTTAAAACTAAGAAAATTAAAAAAAAAATTTGTTTTCGTTTGTTTTTGGATCCTTGTTAAAAAATCAATTTGTTTATTACTAAGATGCTGAAGTCCAATATTTCTATGGCATGGTTTTAGGTTGACAACAAAGAGCTTACAGAACAAAATTTAATTCCCATTTCTGATTTACTTTCCAACCACCCATAATCCCAAAAGAAATGAAATTAGATGTCTTTCCCCTCTCTAAGGAGGCAACCGAATTAATAAAAATATAAATCTTTTCTCTCCGTCACAAGAGTAAATACACTGATACTGATAAAGTCAAACAAAAGAAGAAAAATGTCATCTCGATCCAATTATATTTTAAGTTTGTGTGACTAAAATAACTCATCGCTAATGTGACTTGATAAGGGTTCATAAAACTCACTATGCATTTAGAAGATCGTAATTTCATTGGCCATGACCTGCGATACACTTCACATTGTGTTATCAAAAAGAAAATAAGTTTTTTTTCCTTTATTTGCCATTTTGTGTTCTTGTTTTTATAGCTGTGTTTTCGTTCATTTGCCTTTCGTCTCATTTGTTTGGCAAAGAAGAACACAGACGCAAAAACCTTTCGAAATTAGATTTTTGATCTCAGCAAAATTGGAAATGAGTGGTGTGTGGTACCATCATCATTAGTGAGTTCATTGTCTTCATTTTAAAATTTTCTAACAATAGAAGTGTGTGTTGTAACAACTGCTAATGTTTTTTTTTTTTTTACTGTTTGCTCGAATTAATTTTGATTTGAGTATTTTTGATTAAGTTATGGCTAAAGCCTGGGCGTGGTGTGAATGCTCTGTTTTGTTGAGTACTGTACCCACTTCAAGCCCAACAAGCGTTCCTCATCAATTTCCAAGCAACAAATTTAATTTTGTTTATTTATTTTTTGATTCATTCATTCGATTGTATACATTTGAAATTGTAGTTTGTTGCCCCATCATCGTTAAATCGAATATGGAATAATATTTTTGTGGAATCGCTATCTTTCCCGCGAACAGTTTTATTTTCTCATTCAAAACGCAATTCCATCGCGCTCCCTCTTGTGGCACTTAATGTTTTTTTCTATTTATTATTTTTATAACGACGCCCACCATAAAGTCAGAAAGCATCGAAGTGTCTGTACGCGTTTTGGAAGTCACATCTTAATTGCTGCTCCCTTCGAACATAAACTTTCGATTAATTTACGCGGGGCGCCCATTAGCAATTCCTCATTCCCCCCATTCCTTATTCTCCCTTGGCTCATTTTAAAACGGATGAGTGACACTGTTTAGGGTAGGGCTATCAAAAAGTAAGAAAAAAAAAAAACCGAAAGTAATAAGCAAACGCGCGCGCGTTCTAAAATATTCATCTTTCTCATGTCCAAAATTCTTACAAGTCGCCAAATGATGAGTTCGTTGTGTTGCTTTGGTGTGAAAATCAAATGTCTTGCTCCTTTCGAATTGCTTATCACATTTGGGGTCATGTCTGTTTTTGGCGGTTTGATGTTTCCATCTATCGCCAGTTAAAATGCTGTATACACATTTGTTCTCACTCTTTTGCGCTATCTTAATTGATTTTTTAATGGCTTTCATCAGGGGCTTCTGAATCGGATAAGCTTAGGCCGAACCACACAGAGTAGATGGTAATTCTGCAACTACTACTGTTATGGAATGTGGAGAAAAAAGAGGTTAGACATTTCCTTCTCCTTGCAGACTTGTCAAAAACGAATTGTCGAGCGCAGCAATGGTGATTAATGTGCTTCGATGTTGGTTATTATTTTTATTGTTATTATTTCTTGAGAATAACAACTTGTCACATAAAATTATTTCTGGTGCTAACTGACAACTTCAAAAGTCATCAAACGAGGAATGTCGCCTTCGCATTTGAATGAAATAAAATATCTAAGACTGGGAATGGGAGCGGAGTGAGTATTGACTCATTCCTCGCATTCCCATGCCCTATTTTGGATTACTCCACAAACAGACGTAGAAAACATTTTATTTTTCTAGCATTCTCAGACAATGGGATTTTCTTTACAACTTGGCGCTTCTGTTTTAAAACCTATTTGGAATCTGTGTGTAGTACATTATATTATAATGATTGGGCGTGGGCGTGTAGTCGTGTGCGCTTGGGTTGGTTTCGTAGATTGGTGTCGGAATTGTTTTTTTGATTATATTTTAAGACATCATTTTGTGTCTTGTTTTTTTTTTTTTTGGTAGCAATTTATTGACACAGGTGGTTTGTTTGTAGACACAAATGTGCTTTTTTGATGATGAGTGAGTGTGTTCTTCTTTGAATAATGGGTTTTTAATTTTAGTAGATTTAGGGGATTTGCGTGATGTAGGTAGGAACTGTACCTACGTCATAGTCGAGGCTGGAGAGCTAGTAAAGCTCTGTGGTGTGAAAGTGGGATTTGAGAAATAATTTAGTTGACAGGTTTGAGATAAATAAATATCCCTATCGTGGATGTCAACTTATCTGAAATTTGGTTGTCTTCTCATATCCATGAAACGGGAACACAACCCAATTTTCAGTTAGGTTGCCAGCTGTAATAGAGTTGAACCCAACCAAACGCTAGGTGTTGCTAGTTAGAGGCTTAAGTGTTTTTAATTCCTTAAATTTTTTTCCTAAAGCATTTCGTTTTTCCTTCAAATTTTGTAAAGTGCACAAAAGCACATTTATAGCCGTGTTTCATTGAACATTTTTATATTCACTTCACCTAGGCGCTCAATGAAACGCTGTACTCATTTATACAACTTTATTCCATAAACTCCATTCACCAGCCATTCCTGTTGTTCACTTCTGCAAGTGACTTATTTTTGTCCACTTACGTTGTTCATTTTAGAGTTGTTTTTTTCCCATGGGCGATTTTTTGCTGAAGTGAATGCAGATTCTAAATGAAACTCGGCTTATGTTGCTAAAGAGTTTGTCCAGACTGGTGGAAATGATTGGAATGTGTGTTCCAAACCATTTTATGGAATAGTTTGAAGTCCTTTTTTACTTGTTGATTTTATTTGAAATTGAAAGACATTGATAGATCGATGGTTTGAATTTTTCATTCCTTTCTTGTCTCTCCATTTTGAACGTTGCCACGAGTATCGTGATCTTGAAGGGATCACAACTCCCGCTCTAATCTCCTTCACACAAGTGATCTGTCAATTGGGTAGCTGTCTTTTCTCGTCTCTCATATGAACCCAAAGTTATGATGGACGATAAAGAACGGTTTGGCCTTCGAAAACTTAATAGTATACATGAGCTGAGCATATAAAAAAGGTATTTTGATCGGGATTTTTCAACTAAATCTTGCAAACGGCTAAGGTTAAGTGGATAAGCATTTTTATCATATAGGTACCAGATGGCGCTGTATGCAGGCTTCTGAGATGAACTATTTTAGATATATCCCCTTTGTTGTTCTGCTGAAAACCTCACTTAGGATGTGAACCTTTTTATCCAAGTGCATTTCGAGTGATGAAACTATATCCGTCATTTATATTAACAACCAAAGCATAGCTAGATGAAACCCTTTTACTCGACCTTAACGTAATGTATCTGCATAAATGTTGTATTAATGGGAAGGTATTTTAAAGATAAAGTGCACAGTATAATTTTCATGTGTATTCATAACGTTTCAGATAAGTTAAGTTAAAGATAGTAATCATGGAATTTTCGATTGGTTTTTTTTTTTTTTGAGTTGATGCTTTGCGAAATTGGGAACAATGTGCTTCGTTCAATCAATTCTTTTGCAAATGG
Source organism: Melanostoma mellinum (assembly GCA_914767635.1). Lineage (NCBI taxonomy): Eukaryota > Metazoa > Arthropoda > Insecta > Diptera > Syrphidae > Melanostoma > Melanostoma mellinum. The sequence continues at coordinate 25,125,283 of OU612060.1, read as the reverse complement.
TTTGATTAAAACAAAAGTGTTTTTTACTACGATTCTATGTAGAGTGGTGCAAAAAATTTGAGGCTCTTTTTATTTGCAATAGCGGCACGATTTTAGCCTGAAAGACAAAAAACCGCAATAGGGATTTACTATTTTGAACTGGTTCAACCGAGAACTTCCGAGAAGACCTCCTGCACCATCGGGATGTGTTCCCAAGTCTCAGTACGACTTAAGCCTGAACTACATCGAAACACAAAGTAAAAAGTTTCTTTAAAAAGTCAAATGATATTCATTCCAAACTCCTCTATCAAAATCTCAAAATCGAATTTGTATTTCTTCCTCTCAGTTTAAAAAAGTGTCTTTGAAAAAAGCTTGCACATATCGAAGCTTGAATTTGAACATTAACCATAGCCAGCTCCCAAAAACAGAAATTTTTCTTTTTTGACAAGTTGTTTATTGTTTTGTTTTGAAATATTTAAACGTCAAAAAGCTTTTCGGAGTTTTTCTAATGTTGCCAACAGGTGTCACGCAGTATTATGTGTGTATTTTAAAAGCTTTTACTTTATTTAGTTTTATACTTTTTTCACTTTGTGTTTCGATGTAGTTCAGGCTTTAGTGTCGAACAGCACAATTGATTCTTGTACAAAAAGTATTTGAAGTTTAGTTTAGCTTCTAGGGCTCTCTTTGACAATCAGTAACTCACTGCAAGTGTCTTTCTTTGTGCCTTGGCCAAAGTTAAGATTGGTTGATTTGTATCGGGCATGCTGTTGCAATGTACACAACACACCATAAGGATGTTTAAGAACTCTCCAGAATATATAAATCGTTTTCCCAGCTTTTTGAAGTTTGCGTTTCTTTTATATTCACGTTTTCTGGCGCTGTCAGTTTTTTTTAGTTAATTTCTTCCTATTTATGGTCATACTCTGACTAACTCTGTGTTTTGTAGATTAACTGGCAAGCTACCCAGAGTAAAATTAAGGCGGCCTTGTTTTAGAGGTTGTTCCTAAACGTTGATACTCCTAAAGATAAGACTGCTTAAGGACCGCAACACAAAAGTATGCTTATCGTCATCAATTTACTCTTGAGACCAGCACCGGGCGTAACAACAAACATAGGAACTAGTTTTCCTGTTGTACAACACGAATGTGCGATTGTTTGCCTTTATCACACTCAAATTGTTGATTTTATCTCCATACAACTCTCTTAATCTACTTACAACGTACCTGTAACTGTAGTTTGTACAAGCTTAAACGCTTGGACTTTAAACGGTGTCTTGTTTAAAAGTGGAAATGTCTAACTGCTACTTAACGAATATGGTTTGTGAACATCGTATGACTTCCTCTGTACCATGTTGAACGCCTTCTTATTAGAATCACGCATAATGCACCTCATTTCATAGCTTTCAACCCTTCCATATGCTAAGCTCTTTTCTCCACTACAAACATCTTTATTCTTTTGTTTAAAAGAAAAATGAAAAGTATCCGTGATTGACAACTACAAAGTCTTGTCGGCACTCCAATGGGTTGTAAGAAATTGTAAATAAATATGTTGTTCGCCTATTTACGCTTGGATCATTTGTTTAAGTAATTTGACACACAGTAAGTATTTCGTTTCATTTCTCAGAAACCAGCCGCAACATGTAGCGTTGTGTAGGGTGGTTATTTCTGGCAACTGACTTTCATATAACATTGACCAAGTGAATTATGTTTAAAGTGTTTCCTAGGATTAGAAAATTTTAATGAAAAGTGTGTGAACGCAACTGAAACAAGGCAGCAGTGAAACTTTAGAAAACACAGCGGAAAAGTCCGAAAGCCCATAGAAAGAGGACACGAGTATTTTTTGTATTCTACCTCACTTTCTCGCAGACTGAATACTTTTTAGGAATGTGTGTCGCTTTTTCGTTTCATTTAGTATAGAATAGTCTAAAGACGACAGTGGTAAAGCTTAAAAGAATCGCACAAAGAGGAGACCGAGAACGTAAAATAATGTGAAATGTGATCTGTCACGTTCTCTCACCCACTGTTTGGTTCTTTACCGTGACGCTTTTTCGTTTCATCGAGTTTTAAATCACACAACGATTCTTAAGAAGTTTTACTTCAGAAATATGCCATGGGGGTTTAGGTACGATTGACCCTAGGTGTCTTTTCTTTTCTTTGTGATCCATTCAATTTTTAGAGAATCTCTAGCTGTGATGCGTTCAAATTTACTCTTCCCAACACCATTTCAAAGCAATGAAAAAAGTATCGTTTAGAGATGGCTCAACCTTGTCTCATTTCATTTTTGTCTGTAAAAGTCACAAGGCAACCTCACCAACTAAAAAAAATCTTATCAACCTGACTGACCTCTTTTTCAAACGATGCCGTTTTCAAGTGGCTTACTACTTCCCACAGCTAATTGCTAAAACCTTTGCTTTGATTATAGTCTACTATTTATAATTTACAAGATTAATTGTTTTTCGGCTGAGGCAAGCTAATGCAACTTTCCTTTGGACGGGTACACTTTTACTTACAAAAAACATAATTTCAGACGAAAGCCCTCATTCCAGCCTTTCCGATTCAATAGAACAAATCAACGTGAATCTGTGGTGTCCAAATTTGAAAGTTCACATTTAACAATCTCTCCAATTTTAATTACTTTTCCACATCGTTGCCCGCATTTATTTTCATTGTTTGTTGTTTTGTTGTTTTGTTGTTTCCCCAATCAAAAGTAGTTGACTATAATTGCACGCCCTAAGATCTACCTCGTTACATGTAGGTCTTTCAACTTTCCAATTTCTCGTTGTCCTAAAATAATTTTCTATCGATTTTAAATTGCTGAATTCGACAGCACCGCAGTAGCACCATCGCCATCATCATCATCGTCATCCAATTGCATTCAGTGTGTGCGCTCTTTGTTGCAGTACCCACAATAAAGAGAAAAGCGAAAAATTAAATGTGCGCGGATGGAGAGGAAAAGGATTTTCCACATGCATCAGCAGCATCTTATTTTTATATTTTTATATATACCAAAAATCAACGAGGCAGCAGCCATCACCAACCGCCTACTCTTGAACTTTTAATCATCATCTCCTGCAGCTATTTATATCTTTCTGGTATATTCCTGTGGTTCCGCCAACGGCAGGCGGTGGCAGCAACACATCGCGCGCGATTCCAGAATTTGCAATTTTATCCTCTCCTTGTATGTTACGACGACGATGATGGTGATAGTTTGTCCATTAGATCAGGGCCAGGCTATAGAGCCATAGCATAAGGATTGCTGCTGTGGCAAGGAGAGGAGTGAGAAAGAAAGGACGGCAAGTATGCCAGGGCATCAACGAGTTTCAAACAAAATATAAATAAATAAAAGGAAGCTAATCATGAAAAGCTGGAAACAGAAACACGTTTGGTTGCGGCCCAGTGCATCGCGCATCGCTTTCTATTCCACTCACAGAGTTTTAGAGAAGTTTTAATTTTGTGTTTTCTTTTGATTGTGCATGCGAATGTATCTCTGATGCTTGGTCTATACCTACAGGCGGCTAACTCTCTATACAACATCATGGCTATTACCAGATGCAACCAAACATTTATCCCGTCCCAATTGGATAATCCGCAAAGGCTTTAGTGTTGGCATTAGAAAAACGGAAAATTATAAAGTGAGGCAAATCACCACCACCATCAGCAGCAGTAGTAACGGTGGCAGCAGCAACATGCGGCTGCAGTTGGAAAGTTTCTCACTTCGTCGGTGCGATGAAGTGCCAGGGCATTCTAGGGAAGGAGAAGACATAAATCCCAACCGGATGGAAATCATCGTGATGAAAGGCAAATTTAATATGCAATCTCCTTCCTGTTATACCTGGATTGGCTTAATCAATGACGTTAGTTGGTTGTATGTCTGCGGTGCCTGAGTTTTAACGAAGGGTCTTCGAATGGTTTGATTTTTTCTTCTTTTTTCTTTTTTAGGTTAGCAGTGATGCGGATATGGGAATTTCTGCATTCTTCTTCCTGAAAGTAAGACTCGGCTGAGCTTGAAATAATTTTGTTACTGACAGTTGACGCTTTCCATGTATAATCCTGTCAATGAGGTGAACTTACTTATAACAAAATGAAGAGATCATTAGACAACTGGAAAAGATACGACCTTAAGCTTCGAGTTAACTTTACATGTTTGAAAGATTAAAATTGTATTTTGTAAAATATTCGCCTTTGCAATTTCCTTATTTCCATTGTTATGCTTCAATGTTTGGAAGTGACATTAGGTTACATTACGTCTCGTAACGATGTAGTGAATGTTCTCTTCAATCTTCTGAATGCACCTGTTTGTGTTTCAATAAGCTTGCCACCAGGTGTAAAATTTTGTTTCTCTAATATGATGAACTACGTATAGTCACCGTAACGTAGTTATTTGCTGTGGTCATTTGAATCTTACGCATCAAACGGAGTAAACTACATATGTACTTATTTTGAATTTGACCTTGAAATGCAATTCATGAAGCTGATAAAAACATTTGTACTTTCAACGTTTCAACTGCGCAGCCCTGCTAGTTCACATCAACATTGTAGTTGGACCTTCAGCAAAGCCCGTTACATTGCACATTACAAGTGCACATTTTAATCTCTTGATTAAGCTCAGTTTGCTGTAGAACTGACGTCCCTCAATGTATCCGTAAGACTTATTTTGTATTGATGTAGAGGCTACAGGAAATTTATAAGGTCCGTCGGTCGTCTAGACAGCACCATATACATAAACTCTACACTCCTATTTTATCAGTAAAAAAATACATGTTTTTCTAGAAACTAATGAATCAATTTCAATGAAGCTGTCGATCGTGCGGTTTCCGATTGCGATTTGCAATTTAAGTGTTTCACCCAAATGAGTCACACTTTCAGTTTCGGGTTAAGTATAAATTAAATTTACTATTCACCGAATGTGATATGAGTGTGATTCATTGTGTCGTCCGGCAACTGGCAATATCATCACGCAGCACTTGATTTCATTTGGCTAATCATATAAGTCACTTTTTTTTTTTTGTTGATGTGCCATTGGCAGAATGTGGCTATCACTGAATCATTTGTACTCCTATCTTGGGTTACTGATATCATCGCTATACTGACTTGTTTACTTGTCCCCGAATAAAAAAGAAGAAACAACAAAATACACTCAGTGCAGCTATTTGTTAACAACATTTGTATGTGTCTCACCCAAGACTTGTTTAACACAGTTTCCTTTTACAACTTTTACGGAAATGCCCGTCAGGTTAAGGTGCGTAATGAACTCTTTTGTGGGACGAAATAAAGCACAGTTTCTTTTTTCGTTTTTGTGATTGTTCGAATGCAAATGTGCGCACACGAAGTTTCAAAGCAATTGTCAACAAAGCTTAGGCTTTTTTGCTTTGTTTTTGTTGTTTTGTTTTGTTTTGTAGTACCCACTGTTTGTTGGGGCCTGGTTCAGTGCACATTACTGACACAAATATGCGAAATGCGAAACGTACATATACACTCATCCTCTCACTATTGAAAGAGCTCCCTTAAACAACACGCAGTGACACAAAAAACACACCACGACCAAAGTAGAGAAGAGGAACTGGTATTGTGAGTATGTGTTGGAGAGAACGCAGAAAAAGAAGGTAAATGACTTAAAAAGGATTGCAAGCGTTAAACTACAGAAGACCATAATAAGCATTCAACACACATGTATTTAATAGAATATGCTATCCAGCTATTTTTAGAAATGATTTACATTCCTTGGGTGATTTTTTTTTCTAAAAATTTCATATCCAGAGCTTGAAGATGTTCAAAGGGGGTTTTTTCGTTGTGCTTCCTTTGTTTTCAGTAAGCCAAGTGGAATCTTTAAAGGAAAGAATGCTTCCTTCCTCCAGCTGTTACTCAAACGATAAAGAACGGTTTTTTTTAAAGATTGTGTAAATTAAAGTAACGCCTCATTAGGTTATCATATTGATACTTGTGTTGGATTGCAGTTCTTGTGCTAAAAAGAGATCTTGAGGTAAAGTGATACTGTTTTTCGAAGAAGTTCAACGTGCTGATAAGAAGTTTTTTTTTAACTTGTCGTAACGAGGTATTTCTAAGTCTTGCAGTTTTATTCAAATTTATCGAAGTGTTATTCAACGAAGCCTTTCTACGATACGAAACATTTACGCTGTTGTTCGCTTATTCTGATTTATTTTTTGGTTGTTGTAGGTTCCTATGTATCATTGTTTCATGTTACGAAACATTACTTTAACATTGCGAGGTATTGTTTTACGTTACGTAACGTTTAATGTTCTAATGCTTAAGAACGTTAAATGTTATAAAAACATTATTTTATGTAACGATGCATATTGTACTTCGCGAGTATTTTTACGTTGCGGAGCACTATTGTACGAGGGTGGATTGATAAGTTTTCCGGCCTGACCAAGAAGAACAACGTTTTCAAAATTTTTATTTTTTATTTCTCAACATAATCTCCTCCAAGGCTGATACATCTCATAGCGGTGTTCTAGTCTAATAATGCTATCTCTATAGACTGATTAGCCAAGCTCCATTTTTTGAGGTTAGAAAACAGATAATAGTCACTCGGGGCTAGATCTGGAGAGTAGGGAGGGTGCGTCATCAATTCAAACTTCAGATCATTGAATTTAGCCATCGCAGTGATTGACTTGTGCGCTGGTGCGTGTATCGTGATGAAACAAGATTCTTTTCTTCGCCAGATGAGGTCGTTTAATTTTCACCTCGTGGCTCAAACGTTGCAATAAGTCTGCGTAGTATTTACCAGTGATAGTTTTACCCTTTTCAAGGTAATCAATGCATATAATAACTCTTGCATCCCAAAAAACAGTAGCCATAGCCTTTTTTCGCCGAAAAAATTGTTTTTGCCTTCACACGACCCTTTTTAAACTCGGAAACCCACTGCTTAATGGTTGAATATGATGGGGAGGATGTCCTCAGTGTTGAGTCCATCTCTTCCTTGATGTCCTTCCCTTCGAATGAAAGTAGTTGATGACAGCACGATTTTCTAGCTTTTCCATTTTTAAGTAAAACACAGAGGCGTCTTGTTCAGTGCGCTCTCAAACCTAAACTATCTTGGCAATCGGGCTGAAACTATAGCTACAAGCTATCTAAGGATGGTGCTGTAGAACGCCACCTCAAGGTAGGCCGAGTTGCGCCATTTGTTGGTCAGGCCGGAAACTTATCAATCCACCCTCGTATTGCTGTGAAGCATTATTCTTTATTCCTTACGATGGGGTACTTTACGTTACGCGGGACTTTGCCATAAGTTTCAAAGCATTGTTTTTCGTAACGAAAACTTGTTTTAGAAGCTAAATTGGACTTAACTAAGCTTTGTAACGAAGTATTGTTATCATATCAGTAACGGTTGTAGGTGTAGGCTACATTTGAATCGCAAGTGTGAAGCAGATTAGATTTGGGGAATCGCAATGCGCCGTTATTTTTCTTACTTGCTTTGCTATGCTTACAATACGTCTACTCGCTATAGTATCCAAACAAGACAGTATACTGGAAGAGCAAATTTAGACAAGTGAATAGATCGTGGGAATTTCCCTACTCGCCTCTGAAGCGAGCGCTCAGAGGAGAAAATAAATAGAGGGCAAACTTGTGCATACGTCAACCAAAATTTAACTCTACTACTTTAAGTACAGCTTTCACCATTGCCGCTACACAAAATCTCACTACTACCACCTTGTTCAATTTCCACCACTGACTTTATACAAAATTCTCCTTAAGGGCACGTCTGGCTGACTTTTTGGATTTTGAAAGCGATTTACAGTCTTAAATAAAAAAACTCCCAATGAAGTAATCATCATCTAGACCCCCCTAGCCCCCATGTCATCCAAAATAAGCAAAGCAAAGACCCCCCGCCGTCCTTTAGTGCTTACGTAATACATGAACGGTCCCTTAGAGAAAAATATAAGAAGAAAGAGCTTAAAGCTTACGTTGCGCTGCATCATTATAGTATTAAAGCATTAGCTTAAATAACTGCGTTAGCCACATCACTAATGTGATGAAGCTGTGATCAGTAAGCTAGAAGAAGGAGAACACAGCATTATTTTCACGCCAAAAAATATGTTGCGTAACGAAACATTACGGTAATTGAATAAAAAAAAGTATTACTTTACGAAATAAACACAGTTTTTATGTTAGATAAACAGTTAAATTTTTTGCTTTTATCCATTTCGACTCTTATCCAACTTCTTCCATTCCTTGCAGTTATTTAGCAATCACTTACCTATCGCAAGCAAAATGTCAAATATTCATCAAATCTTTGTAACTATACGTTCTTATTTCTAAAACTATTTGTGCGCTACCACAAAACCAACTCGAAGCAGACACTCAAACCACAAAAACATCAAATTCAGAAAAAAGAAGCAATGATGAATTCATGCACTCAGAGTTGTTCGTGCCAAGATGATATCTAAATCGTTTAACTCAACACCTTCATGTATGTTAGCACTCTTTATCAAACACCAAACAAACAGTCGTTTAATCAGCTTTTTTCATTTCCGAAAGTCGTGAGTTGGTTCTCGTTGTGTGTATTTCTTTTTATTTTTGTTTTGTGTAGGTACATCTCAATGTTCATTTCAATCATGTTTTGGAAAAATAAACTTCCCTTTGCTGGCACCCATTACCTTTCTACTTCGGATTTACTTTCTTCTTACGATTGCTTTCTATGGTTTTTTTTTTGTTACATCAAACTAAAAATCCAATCAAAAGAAAATGTTGTTCTACCAACCTAAAGCTGATGAGGTCTTTTCTAATCTGATGTCCCGTTAAGCTATCTGATTTTCCCCTTATTTCCTCATTAATCAAGTACTCTGTTGGAATCAATCTTTTAAAAAATAAAAATGTAGCCATTAAAATATACAATAGAAACTTTAACGGGGAGAGCCTGTCTTTTTTTCTTTCAAGTAACGATAAAACACACAATTTTGAGTAACGATGGCTTTAATGGCTCTATACTATGGGAGGCCGGCCTCCATCATCCAGTGTTGAGAAAACGGAATATAACGGACCCAGGAGCTATTGACTGACGCTCTTGAAGTGAAAAGAAAATAAAAATAAGAAAATCCAAAGAAAGAAACAAAAATCTGTTTTTGACTGACAATCACCAAATGGCGTTGTCAGATGGATTTGTAGATTGTGTGCAATGAATGAACGGATGAACCAACCGAACCGCAGAGTGCAGCAACTAATGGCAGACAATTAAAAAATAAGATGTTGCCCTTTTCTTAGCTTACTCCGTTGATCATTATTTTTCGTCAAATGCAAGGCTCTTCTTCTTTATGGGGTTAATGGTCAGCATCGTTCTTTAATGAAGCTCAACGAAATGGATATAAAAACCATTCAGAGGAAAGAAAAAAAAGACACTGAGTATTCCTGAGAGGGAATGATGATGGTGTACGGAAGTGGCAAATAACGACAAAAAAAAAAAAGGAAAAGTGCATCTGAACTGGAAGTGAAGGACTGATGATAATTAAGTTTAGTCAAATTAATGCTGTTTGTTCAATCATGCTTCTCCAATTGAATGTTATATAGTTTCAACTCTCACCTCCCCCCTCCAATTTTGCCAAATAAAAGTTGAACTTAATGAACTATTCTTCTTGTTTTTATTATGAAATTGTAGATCTGAAGCTTCGCAAACGAACTCTTATTAACTTCATATTGCTAAAAAAATATTCAAAAAATTTATTTCTTTTGTGACGTCTCAATAAAAATGTCTTTTTTTCTTTTTCAGGTGTGTTCATTGACTTTACTCTCATAAAATTCATGGTTTGAAATTCAAGTAAGTTAAAAAGTTTTAATATATCAATTTCATGCCATTACCTCGTGGCGCTATAGAACTTTCTGTGTTGTCAAAACTATAGTGGGGTGAATTCCCTTGAAAACACTCCGATATTTCATACGAAGTCTACTACAGACTTGGCAATACTTTTATCTCGACTGAAATGTGAGATGTGACATGATCATGTCAAACAAATTGGAAGTGAGGCTTTATGTTTTTGACTTTTTAAATCAATCATTTCATTCTTTCTTTTTCAAGGCTTTTCTTTCCTAGAGAAGTAATATTAAATCGGTTCTAAGCGGCTTCAGGAGGAGGTAGCAACAAGGCGCAGTTTAAGTGTAAAGGCAGGGTTTTCGGCACTTGTGCCTGAAAGAATAGCTTTCGAAAATATATGAGTGTAAAAGCGCAGAAAAGAAACTTAGATACATGCGACAAACAAAGACGAATTTCCCTCATGTTTGTTTTTCCGTTGCTTTCCGTCTGGCTCGTACTGCGTTTTCTGAGTCTATTCAAGCTAAGAAAGACGACACAAAAATTTGTTTGCAATTGATTGCTTTTCTATGCAAATTGGTATTCTGATAAAATGATAGATGCTGAAGCCCTTTGTAAAAGGCACCCAACTGCTTTTCAAGCTATTTTTAAAGCTGAGTAGTATTCGTAGTGCATTGGTTAAGGCGTAGGACTAGTACATGGGAGTGGGGAATTCAATCTCTAGTTAGATGAAAATTCTTTCGTGAGAAGACTTTACTTTACTTTCGAAACGCACTTTACCAAGAAGCTTCCTGGGAGGCGGTAACTAACTACTATGATGAGAATCCCATAAAAATCATGAGTCCGATATCCGCATCTTTTTCACAACTCATATGGCATTTTGTCGGGTCTTATAAAATATGCTTTCGAGGAAACTGTTCGTTTCGTTCGGCTATCCCAATTCTCTCGCCACCTTTGTAGAATTTTGTCGTCGTCCACACAAAGCTGTCTTAGAACCTCGTCAATGAACTACGGCTAACGAATCTCCTGGGCTCTTCTCCTTCTTTGAGGAATTATTTTAAAGATGTTCGCCCCTGACGTATTGGGTAGCATGTCTGCATGTTCGAGGCTCGAACCTCAAATAAAACAAAGAGAAAAATCGCCTTTCGCGAAAAATGGGAATGTCCTACACTGCCATGGAAAAAATCTTCTGAACTTAGCCGTTCGGAATCACAACAAAATTGTAGGACCTTTAAATTTGTTAAACTTCGAGTTTCCTAAATACCAATCATCTAGGAATTGTTGAAAAAAATACATAAACCCTGCAACATTTTGAGTGCCCATATTTTTATTTATTTATACTTATTGTTCAATAATAATAATGGAGGTGCCTTCTTCGACACTTAAGTGAATACTTTTGCATTTATGTCCACATAAGAGAGTATCCGCTGAAGAGAAATAGTTTAAGTAACAACATAAAACACAACCCTTATTTTTGTTTACCTATACTTATTTTTCAATAAAAATACAGTCGACACTTAATCCAATACCTTTCCTTTTTTGTCCACATAATAATGTCCATTCAAGAGAAATAGTTTAAGTAACAACATAAAATGTTGATATCTGTTGTACAGCATACAAAAACAACCATTTTTTAGCAAGTTAACATTTTAAGGAGGACTTAACGTGCAGCAGGTAGTTTGACATAGACGTTTTGAGCATAAAGTCGTCTGAAGCTCTAAATTCTGTCATAAAGGGGCAGAATATAGTGGTGATCTTTATTTGTGCACTGCGATATCTGGTTGTGTACTCGCTTGCACCTTGCCAGTGTCCGCATAATAGTATTGTATACGTAAAACCTTGAAAAGTTAAACAAGGTCATTTAAGATAGTCATCACTTTACATCTTGTCCGCTTAAGAGAATCATCCAGTTAGAAAAACGCTCGATTAAGAGAAAGCTCACAAAGTTGAATAGTCCATTTTGCGATCGAAAATAAAACAAAAACATTCCAATCAATCATAACATTACACGTTGCCATCTTATTGGGAACGTCCACAAATCCTCCCATGGCAAAATGCATTGCCATGAAAATCACTTTCTCGATGAAGCTTTCTGAATCGTCGGAAAATTGTTGTTCCTTTCCCCTCCTCACAAGGTACTGTTGTGAGAATTGGGTTAGGCCCCGTGCCACCCTATTTATTTTTTTTATTTTGTTCCTATCATCTGAGTGAATTTCCATAGAAATTAAAAAAAAATATATACATCCACCTAGCGTCGAGTAGCCTAACTTGGATCGCTTTAGTGGTGACATTTCCACGAAAGAGACGACTCGTACGATGTCAGAAAAGGGCTCTTTTCCAGAACTGACTGGGTGTCATTAGAGCTAGATGAATTTGTCTTTCCCAAGACTTACCTAAAATATTTGCAAAATGTCAAAGTGGACTAAGAAGTGGTTACATGATTTTCTTGTAAATTTGATTGAATAGTTCACAGGTCAACATAAAGATCCTATAGGTTCAATGGTATGAAATCTATATGTTTATAAAACATGATATTCGTTAATCAACCAAAAGCCTATAAAATTCTCCACAAAACAATAACATCAATGTACACAAAACCAAACATGCATTTAAATTCACTGATCCAATTAAATTCTTTTTATTGATGTGCTCTCTTCCACAACGTTATTTAAAGTGGAAGCTATTAAAATAGAAGAACATCGTTAAGCTATAATTTATTTGGCATCATTTATCAATTAAAAAACATTCATAAGAGAGCCTCTTGACAACTTGCGCCGCTGACTATAAAAAGACACCGAATCGTAGATTAATTGACTCAAAATGAAAAATTATACCAAACACACTCTGACTTGGGTGATTTGCCACTTAAACAGATCAAAACACCAAAACCGGTCGTCATTCACACCATAAAAAGTTAATTTGCTTATTTTCAGTGTGGTCATGGTCTGTTGGAGTAAATTCGCCGGCATCGAAGTTTCGCCCATAAACATACGGGTACCAAATAACATGTCAACGACCTATGGGCACACGTAACTACAACTGACTCTAAAAATTCTAATGAGCTTCGATAAAACAAAGCAAAAGAAAAAATAAATTTAAATCAAACAACTCCGGAAGTGTGAACAGCAATTTTGTATACCCGTTAATTCACAGCTGTCAGTTTAACCAACCAACCCGATGCCGACCGGTTTTCCAAAACACAACTCGTAATTCGTATAATGGCATAACATCGACGACAAACAGACATTTTGTTTAAACGATTCTCAACGGATGTTCAAAGACAAATTGTTTAATTTTTAATATGCATTCGATATTTCGACTTCTTTGTCAAATGGCACCGAAATGGGAAAGCTGTCAGTAGTACGTCCACTTGGCTTGGGTGTCACATCGTTAAGTATTGTAATTCCGTTTCAATTATTGACCACTTTGACAAAGCCAAAGATACTTTAAATGTAAATTGTACATATGATTCACAACGTTGTGTTGTGTCTTGAGTGTGACTTCTCCTCTATCTTCTCTTCACTGTACGACCCGGTGTTGCTGCTTGGAAAGCCCATCATGGTAAAGTCATGCGTCAACGACAGGCTCCTTTTTGAATAAATTCACCCATTTATAGGATCACAGAGTGCCGTATATCCGGAATATTAATTTTCCTTTCTTCCTATCCCATTCATGTTGTGTTATTCAAATTTTGTGTGCTTTTGTCTTTTGTTAATGACAATTTAACAGATTAGACAGCTTCTTTCCATAAAACGTAGGTACTGTACATACGCGTCAATCTTTTACGAATTAAAAAACTTCTCTGTTTTCAGATAAGATAATAAAATTGGAGGAGGTTGGGTGGAGTAGGATGTGAGATATTTTATTGCAAATGATGAACATTTAATGATTTTTATTCGTACGTGAATTTTTGTTGTGCCAAACCGTTTATGGAAAGTATAGGAATGCTGCGCCATCATCGGACCCGACTGCATATTCAAGTTTTACAAACCCCTACTTCTCTTCAAGTATGCAGTTGGAGTTTTTATTTTTATTTTTATCGTCCACCAACGCTGCCAGTGCTACTCTACTCATATACTGATTTTGCTGATAGTTTCTTGTTACAGAGGCAATAAAATGCAAATCAATCGAAATCGCAATGAGTTTTTATTACTTAATTTGATTGAAGAAGGAAAGTCAGCGACCACCGGACTAGAGGTGGCCAGCGATTGACTATGCGGATGGGGACAGACCACCAAGAACTCATTGCCAATGGAATGTTTGATGACTTGTCAAAAGCAATTTGTACATTTATTGCTGAGTATTTAGCAAATAATGACAATCGTTTATTTATAGAGCATTTCTATTTAGTAATGAACTTTTATTTTTCCCATAAAAGGAATTATGGTGAATTTCTGAGAGGGGCTTAGGTTAGGAAATCCATTTTATTTTATGAGTCTTTGATTCCTCTGGCTTTTAGTTTGGTGTGTCAATGGACAAATGTGTTATTTGTGTTATTGGTATTTAGGAAGGGAAACGTATGGGGCATTTGAGAATGATGCGAAGGTTCGTTGATGATAATAAACTTTAATTAACATCATGTAATTGTTTGAACCTAGCTCTTCTTTTCTTGGCACTCAAGTAGTGTATAACTTGCATGTCATGAATAAAGAGGATAATCATGTAGATATTCTTCCATGTATGGATGGTTCGTCATCAGGACTTCCACAAGGAAACCGTCTTGGGCCACTTTTTTTTTTGAAGTTTATGTATTTATTAAGTTTAAACATTAGTTTTCTTGAGTTCTCAACGCTTTATGTCCGCACAAGATTTTGAAATCGTAAGGGCGATTGATTTATTTTGAGCTAACTGGAATTAGAAGAGTACCCGTGGCGTGAGGGTTATCATGTTTGCCTATTACGCGGGAGGTTCGTGGTTCGAATCTCAAAAAAAGCCAAAAATGTTTTTCCATTTATATCTCCTTTCGCGAGGAACTGGCAAGTCCTCCGAGTTCGTTGCCATGAAAAGCGATTTATCGATTAGTCATTTGGAATCGGCAGAAAATTGTAAGTTCGTCCATTTACTTACAAAGCACGGTTGTGAGAATTTGTACTCCCCAAAATTAAAACTTTTAATAGTGTTTCCATCCAATTTGTTGGCTCGTAAAATGCGTTTCTATAGAAAATTATTTATCCCCATAAGCTTACAAAAATAGTTGAGGGAACTTGCCGTATACAACGAACTACGAATTCGTAGTTATTCGAACTACGAATTCATATTTATTCAAACTACGAAATACCGTTGAATGTTTTAATTTTTCGACGAGCTACTTAAAAGAGCTGAATCGAATTCTTCAAGTGGACAAGGAATCGGACCTTTTTTTGTATAGGTACATAAGAGGGTGCTGTTCAAGTGATTAAATTTAAATTACGAAAAGGAAATTTTAACATCATCTCTGGAGTCGAATTAAAAGCAGTCTTAACCTTCCTATCCCCGCGCATTGGTTTGTGATACCGTCAAATTAATTTTTCGCAAATATTTTTACAATTTAACGCAGTGTTTTTTATGGTAGCTTCGTGAATTGTATTATCCTTTATTTTAGTGTGGTAACAATATATCATTTTAGTGAACAAAACAAATTTCATGAAAACATTCGAAGTAGAAGGGGAACAACAGGTTCATGATTGGTCCCATCAGAGATGGTGCGCGGGTATACCTATGTACGTGCTTGTTCACTTTTTTCTTTAAGTTTTTTCTCAGCAAAATGTCTTGTACATCAATCAGAAAGTGTGTTGGAAGCTTGGATCACATTCTTTTTAACTAAATTTTAACTAAACGAAAAACAACGTTGTGATCTTTACAGCTACACAGTAGTAATTCGCAAAGAAGCGGAAACAAACGAATTAGGAAGTGAAACAAACCATATTTTCAAGTAAATAACTAAGTGTCCATTTAAGAGAAAATAAAAGTGAAAATATTTTACTCTACATATTTGGTAGTCATGTAGTGAACCATAAAAACTATTTATTTATCAACCAAAATTGGGACGAAACTGGATCTAAATTCAACAAAATATCTGTTATCAGTAAGCAGGTCGCATCTCGGCTCCGTAATTTATGTCATAACTAGAGACTACCTTATATGCAGCAACATCACGAATCTTGTCGTTTTCTGAAACGACTTCTGCAGAAGTTGTATTTGAGGGAAAACTATCCAACGCTTTTTATGTTCATGTCGGTTTTCTCTCAAAGGCACAAATTACATTTCTGAAAACTCTTCGTCTCAGCAATCTGATCAACATAGACAATCATTGTCTGAAGGCTCCAAATAGGTTTGTCATTGAGAACCTCCCTTGCATCCTCATTGACTATTATGATTTATGAATACACATGTATTCTTCTTTTTTTGACATCCAGCATGATCTAATCTCACCTATTAGGAAGACATTCTAAGAGAAATGTCCGGTCAAGAGGTGAAAACAGCAATGACATCGAACTATCACATAACATCCTGTTTTGCTCAAGACCACTTTAAGAAAAGGATTTCTGTTAATAGGGACTTCCAGTTGTATACAAATTTTAATAGAAAACAATGATTACAATCACTTTCTTTTGCTGCATTTTGCATTCAAATATTTGATTGAATTTCATGTGATCAACCACAACCTTAAGCAAACTTTCGAGCGTACTTATGCAATCAACAACCTTTGACGAACGACACATTCCACAATTTAGCGAATAATTATTTCGCCCAGTCTGCTTCAAATTTATTATCACTGTAGAACTCGCAGCTGCTTGAAGTCAATCCTGTGAATTAGTTGCAACTTCACGATTTCGTGTATTAACAACTTTCATTTCATGATAATGTCTCACGAGCAAGAAACTTTAGTCTAACTAAAGCTGTTTTCTCTATTTATTTATTCTTAATTTTTCCAACGATCATTGTGATCTTGAAAGATACACAGTTTGTCAACTTATCTTCTTAAACTAGTGATCCGCTCGTGGGATACACCAAAATTTGTACGCCCATTCACGAACACAAGTGGGTCTAAAAACAATGAATTTGAACTCTTAGGCGCTAAGTTTGCCAATATATTCAATTTTTGATATTGTGTCTTGAAAAATATTTTGAATTAACTATAATAACCGTCAGTTTAAAGTCACTTTAGTCTTTAAAATATGTGTCCAATGCGACGAAAGTCTTCGATATGAATCGTATACGTATGGCATCCACAGCCCATGTTTTTATGTTGTGCACTTCTTCAAGTTATTGCCTTCATAACCGAACTTATTTTTTGACAATACACTGAACACAGCGCCCTCAAAAGGGTTTCATCAGTTTTTTTTTTTTTTTTTTTTTTTTTTTTTTTTTTTTTTTTTTTTTTTTTTTTTTTTTTTTTTTTTTTTTCAAATATCTTTCAAAGCCAATTTTACTGTTCTTTTGATACTTTTTCTTCTTTCTTTTTATTACTAATTGCTTAGCTACGCAACAGCGGTTTTGCGTAGCTGTACAAAAAAGAGAGAGCTCACGAGAGAATAAAAGATGTCCCCACCGTGCGAATTTTTGCACCAAAATTTCTGTGAACAAACACCTTGCACAGCCAAAACAAATAGAACAACTGTCAAACAGACGTTTTTCCAGCGTTGCTGCAAATGTTTTCATGAAATTTCTTTACTTTTCAGACAATTGCCTATGCTCTTTCAGAGAGTTTCTGAAAGAATGTTACCACCACTACTTAAAATATGACAGATTGTGAATTTCTGTTAAAAAAGTAAAGAAACAGACCTTGTATCTCATTCTGTTACGTGTTAGTTCCAGGCTCGAAATGTATTCCTGCTGTAGATCTCGTAATGCATACGAGTATATAGAAAAGAGTTTCAAATATTTAGCTTAAACTTTAATGGGATGGTCAATCAACTCATTGCTTAGCAAACGTCTTGTTTCATCGCTAAATATTTCAAAAAGATTTATTTAACTCTTCTCGCATCGACTACAAGTCAGATCTACTTTAAAATGACACCCAAGAAAACATATCCCCAACATAATTTATCTGCTTACACTCATTACAACATTGATGCGTCGTTGACCTTTCCAAAATTACAAGTCATTTTGTACTGATGAAAGCCACACCATCAAGCAGATCACACACAACTGCATTCCATATTCCCCACCATCTCGTCTGTCCAATAATCGTAAATCGAAAGCAATTATCTTGTCGTATATCGTATCCAATTGTGCACTCACATGAGTGCCACTCGCCCCCCATAATTTTAAACAAACCAAATGTCATATTTCACCATCACCCCTATGTGTTTGTAAATTTCGCTGTTGTAAGCCAATAGTTGTTCAATTTATTGACATTCAAGTAATTAAAGTGCATTAACCCGTCTATAAGTTGACTTGTCGAATCAAACAAAACAAATAAAGAGAATGCAGGCAGGGTGATGTTGTAAGTACATATAGTAAAGTGACAGTCGGTACACACACCAGAGTGCACTTTTAATGAAAGTAAAAGTTTTCATCGTAAACAAATGGACAATTGTGTCTGTGGCCATTGAGTGTCTTCTTTTGTTTTTCATTGTTAGTCTCGATTCGAAATAACATGCGGTGCAGCTAAATTAATTTCAAATGTCTCGTCCAAACAACTCACTGAATAAAATATGTAAGTTAACAAGGAGGAATCTGTGCCAGCAGCCAATAGATAATAGAGTAAGGTTGCCAAATACTTTTGCGTACTGCGACGCATTTAATTAATTTGCTTTCTTCGTTTTTGATGCGGAAATATGTCTATATGTAGATACGCAATAAGTACGATTTAAATATAAATTACTTTCGTTGTTTCAATACAACATAAGAGAAGAGGGAATAATAATAAAAAAATAATAAAATGTCTAATCAGCTGAACGATACGTGCTACAGAAAACTACACACTCTGTTGAATAGAAAGATTTATTATTATGCGCTAAAAATAAAACAATTGATGGCGACTGAATGTGATGAGCGCCAGCGACATTGGCGCGGCTAGTACTTTACTGCACCCCTTCAAGTCGTCTGGAATCATTATCGTCAACAACAACAGCACCCACCAACCCCTATCAACTGGCTGATGTGTTGTTTATAAACGTACCTACGTTTTATGTAATTTGCAATTCTTATCGGAATGCTCTGAAATCCGTGATGAAATTCAAGACACATGTTATATGGTAGAGACGATGCCTGCGGTGAGGCAGGAGGAAAGGATGAGGAGGAGGAGGATCAATTGAAATTCGATCGACGGTATCCAACAAATAGTTAGAATCGTTTTCCATTGGTTTTTACAATTTTGATCACGATGCGGTGTTTATTGTAACGCATGGCATGGTAGCGTTCCAACTATCAGTCGGCATGATTATGAACAATAAACCGGATAGCTTCTTGAATTGATGTAAGGTGATTGTGTATACATTTTCAGTTTGAACAATGTGCACTTTTCTACTTAGTGAGCTCAAGTATTTGTTGACCAAGGTATTCACTAATTGTCTGTCCGATTGTCCATAATAAGACTAAACAGATCCTTAAGGAATCTTATTCAAAATCTTAATAGTTTTGTATGCCAGAAAGCAAAGGGTGTTTTTTTTAGAGGTACTCGCATATAAGTTCAAAATAAAGTAAAATGCACAAAAACATGTTTCATTATCTTGGCATTGGTTTTAAATAAAAGATAGTCTTATGCTACTACTGTTTCAAATTCCGGGCATATGGGCTGCACCCTTCATAGCATAGCTGGTTCCAATGAAGCCTAATCGAAAAGTCCAAAAGAGTTGCTCTGAATTAAGTCTGGTCATTTTGAAATGGCAAAACGTACTGATTATAAATATACCGCCAATTGTCCAATTGACAATCACTAGAAACAATGTTCCCAACCTAAAAACAAAAAAGTTTCTTGATTGTAAACTAAGCATCGAACTTTGTTAGGAAATCAATCATCTTGTTTTTTCAAAGTTACGATCATCGTGATATCGATGCTCTAAGACTTATCTGCTTCACACTAGTTGGAAGTTTTGAAAGTAGGAATCAACACAAAAAGCTGAGTATTTCTTCAGTTTCCTCTCACCGGCACCGTGTATCTTTCAGCTTATATTCGCAATTGAACAATAATCCTGGGCGATTGAAGCATATCTGCTTTACTATGATTTTATGAATTTTTTAGTACCTAGAATTCAGACGGTAGTCGTCTAAAGAGTTACGTTACCCAGGCCCTACATTGCTTTCAGTTATTTTCATTATGGGTTGAAGAAATCTCAACAACTTATTCTAAATCAATGAATTTAAAGAAAAACCACTCAAACTTCACAAAAACTCTTTATCTTGTTATCATACATCAACCCACTTATATTTTGAATAGGGTGCTTAGAACTTAAAACTTTTATTTATTTTAGAATTGATAAAACTCTCCCTCCATAAAAATCTGGAAGTAAAACAGAGTTTAGAGCTGTCCTCCATTTTACCAGCTAAGATCTTTGAGGAGCTATTGCATTTAAGGGAAAGTCAGAAGAAAGTAGAAAGTCAGTACCATACTTCTACAAAACGAAATGAGTCGCTTTACGCTTGAGCAACGTTGGGAAGTCTTTAAACTTGTTTCCAAAGTGAGTGTTATGCAGCCCAACAGTACACTTTTTTGATTAGAAGTTTTAGCACAAACGAAGCACCCACCACGTATTTGTGCAAAAACAACACTCTTGGTCTTTGTCAATGGTGGAAACATCTCCAAAAGCAGCTGTAATCGATCTATTGCGCATTCAATTCCCAAATCTTGTTATCAGCCTTCTTGAACTAAAACAGTGAAGAACTCATGTGAATCCAATAATCCGGAGACGATTTAAGCACTCAAGGCCAATATTATCGAAGCAATCCGTGAGTTACACCCCGGAACCATTTTCAAGTTCTTGGAAATCGGAGTGGCAGAATGTACAACTGCTAAGCCACCTAAGAGAGCCACTTGAACAACGCGACTGACGTTGTTTTCCATAGTTAATGGGAGCGTCTGCAAATAAAAATAAATAAATAGGATGGCGCAACAGAGCGAGGAGCCACGGGACCTACCGCATTTCTCTCAACCATTTCCTTTTGTGAGGGAATGGAGGGGACCTACAATTTTCTGTCGATTCCGAACTGCTAATCGAGAAAGCGCTTTGCATGTCAATGAATTTACTATAGGAGGACTTGCCAATTCCTCGCGAAAAATGGGAGCGTCTGTTCTTAGTAAAAAAAACCATATTACATTTAAATTTTAAATTTTGTTCATTTTATTGCACTTTTTAAAAAGAAAGTTTTATATGAAGAGTCTTATTTCTGACTTACAACCCCCTATTATGAACAAAGCAATACAATTCGGGACCCAGCAATTTTTCTTGGAAATCCTTCTTTCTCGTTTGGCCTTTTTATGTTATTTCTTTATTACGTATTTCAAAAACCGAAATACATATGACTAAACATGTAAAAGTCTTAAATTTCAAAATGATAGACATTCAAGTGTTTCATAAATTCCAAAGCTGTCAGAGACGACCAAAACAGGTTGGGAATAGACTAGGCAAGCATAGCATATTTCTAAACTAATTCAAACAATTCAACAAATTCATGGTTTCGTGGTCCTCAATTTTCTGGGTTTCTCAATGCAATGTTTTAGCTTTTACCTCGCCATTCATAAACTGACAATCTGTGAATGGTAAGAAACTATCTACATTTTGAGCTTCAAAGAATATCAAAGCATCAAACTTCTTATAAATGTAACTATTTTTGTTCTGGTGTCTTTCTGAAGAACTCCTTACTCTGGGTGGGGTCCAAATTTTGTCGATCAGTCTCCTTATTGGTCTTATCACCTGGCGATCTACTTTTGCTGCAATTCTTACACATTTATACCTACAAAAACCTTCATTCCCTCACAAGGCATGGTTGTGAGAAATGCGCCAGCCCATTGGGCTCCTCGCTCTATTCAATTATTTGTTTAGGCCATTTTGCAGTCTACATCACTCAACGCTCCCCTTTCACTGTCACGGTAGCTTCTTCCTTACTTCAAAAGAAGTAAGTATGATGCTGCGAATATGGAAACGCACCTTTCCTTCTGTTATGATGGTTGTGAATCGAGTATAATTAGTGTCAAAAGGATAAACAACTGTTCGTGCAGTTTTCAGTAAGGAAGCCTTACTGAAAAGAATTTGACATTTTCAACTCTAAACAACTATCATAAGTTCCCTAAAAAAACACCTTTTACATTCAAACTTAAGGTGGAAGTTTACACAACTGAGACATAATGTCAACTGTCTACAAATTCCATTCTCTGTGCTTAGTGTTTTTTTGTCTACTTTTTTTTTCAATAGGTACCTACCCCGACCCACAATGGTGCCTCATCTCGTCAACAAAATAAAATTCCTTCGACCAATATTTGTCTATCAGTTCAATGTCAATCAATTACGCAATTTAAAAATGAAAAAGAACGCAAATAGACGCTGAACTATTTTGTTTGTTTGACTTTAAAATCTGTTGAAAGAATTTCTTAATTTGTTTTCAACTTTCTGTCTTTGACATGAAAATAAAGTGCTGTGCTATGATTAAGGATTAAAAAGGGCAAGGAAAATTAATAGTGTCCGTACTTGCTCTTCATTTCAAAGAAATCGTCGGGTCAGTAGTGTGGGTTAACCCTTTTTGTTCAAACTGATTTCTGATACTCTTTGATTAATTTTCAACATTCGCATTGTGAGAGAAAACTGTTCCTAACAAACTACAACTCTGACTTGTAATCACAGAATTGCCTATAAAATTTGATATTCATTGCCAAATTAGCTCGACACTCATCCAGGCGTTCATAATTTTCAATCACGCTTCATCAAAAATTCATTAATTTACTTTACCCAACGATGTTTTTCCTCCACAGCTTCTTTGAACAAATTATCGAGTTAAAATTATCCGCCCCGAGTGATAATTTAATAATACACCTTCATTAAAGTGTAAAATTTTAGGCACTTCGCACAAGCCTAATTTTGTGTGCCTGTTTGGATTTTAGGGTGTTGACTAATTAAGAATTTGCTTCATTCATACTTTTTTCTCATTATTAATTCACCATTTTCTTCGTTTGTCTTTTTTCAGAAAATAACTAGCGACAGCCAAACCAACAAACTTAAAGACTAATTTTGCTATTGCATACGAAAATATAACAAAAAAATAAATAAAAAACACATAAAATGGGTAAAACACAGAGCAAAAGATCTGTCGATATAACCACAGAGCCCAAAAAGGATGGCATTGCCGAAGAAGGTACCGGCAAGCTGGAAAAAATCGAAGACGCAGACCAATTGAAGCCACAAGTGAATGGAGACACAAATCATTCGGAGAACGAGGCAACTGTAAGTACTCTACTCAGAACTGCTTATTACTCTATCCGTTTGTTCGTTCCTCCAAATATTTCGTTGTAGTCGCTTTTTTTTATAGTCACAGTCTCCTCAATTAAAAGGGAGCAATGCAAAAATATCAATTAAATATTTTTTGCGCTATCTGTTGCGGATGAGTGGACTGGACTCATTGTAGGGAACGAATGGAGAGAACTCTGTAAAAGTATACTCCCACTTCCTGCTTTTTATTTTTCAAACTCCGAAACTGAACTTCGACGAAGAAGGAATACCAACAATTAAGTAATGAACGAAGGAACGGACAATGTCGTTCAAATGAATTCGAAAATGCTCCCTTAAATGAAAAATTAGTAATAATATTCAAGTATTCATCGTAATAATTCCTTTCGGTATGTGAGTAAGTGTGTGCTGCGTGGAGAAGTATGAACTTTGTCAATGAAACCAACAGTGGGTGGTTTCTGAAACGGTTTATTAAGAGATTTCATTATTATTTTTTTTAGTGCTCATTTGGCAAATTGGCAAAGTTTCTCCTTGTCCGTTTTTCATTTCATAGTTTTGCCTATAGAAATGTTTGTTAAGTGGAGAAGTGGAAGAAAATTAATAGAGCATGGCCGAAGTTCTAAAGTAATTCGTGGGTTCAGTTGCCGCGTTGTTCTTACATTAGATGCCATTTGGGCTAACTTTGTTTTGAACTGTTTGGCTTTAAATGATGAGATGACTGTTGGTCTCTTTGTATAGTTTGCTTAGATACCGTGACCATTATTAGGTCTTGTTTGTAAATTGGGGGCTTCAAGTTTGGTTTCCAAATTTTTATAGTAATGAGTTTTGATTTACTTAACCGATTTGAAATGATCTGAATAGGTAAAAAACTTTTTTACTTACTTAGATAAGCATTGTGGTGCATATGGCGTAATGGTCAGCATGTCTGTCACGTGGCGTATGGGTGCGATAGTTTTCCCATGACAAGTAAAACGGATAATAATTTCTCTGACATGAGAAGCGCTTTCGCGATTAGCCGTAAAGAATCGACAAAAATTCGACATCCCCTCCATTCCTCGTAAGGTTATAGTTCATAGAAAATCTCTAAAGGCTCCAGCTCTGTTGCGCTATTTAATTTATTTTGGGTAACACTGCAATTACAATTCAAAGTGAACCTGGAGCTCAAATCTGATATTTCGAGAACAATTTCAATTTTAGGAGAGCTATCCCAGTTATGCACTCTAATTCGGAAAAGGCCCTTTTCCACTTGACTGTTACCTAAGACCATACCTTCCCCTTCTGCGACATCTTTTCAATGAGGTTTTCGAAAATTATTCAAGCCGGAGTATTGGTGTCCATCTGCTCTTCAGCTCTCAGTCATCGTAGTCTCTCGATGCATACTCTTCTAACCATATCCATTTCGCTATACAACTCATCCTGTTCGTTGTTGATTCTGTTCCCCCAAAGGCAGCCATTTAGGTCCTCTCTTCTTCAGTCTTAGTATTAACGATATTGAAGTGATCGTCAAACATTCCTCCATTTCTCTCTACGAGGACGATACTAACTTTTACCAGGCCATTTCTTCTTCTGAAACCTCCAACAGGATCTCTACAATTTTTCATTACGGTGCTGCAAAAACAGCTTGGAGCTTAATACTTCCAAGTGCAATTGATTGGCTCCTCACGTAAACGCATCGAACCTCCTCCCCGTCTCTATTTTCTACACAGTCAAATCATTTCCCCCGTTCAGGTGATCCGTGACCTTGGGGTTGTTTACGACCGTGACCTGAATTTTCTCTATCAATATCGACGGTATAATTCTTACAGCAAGCTCAGTACTTTGCTTCGTAAAACGATTGTCCAAGGCATTTGCAGACCTACGTAACCCTATCCCTTTACATATTATTTGTCCGTCCGCTTCTTGAATACGCTTGCCAAGTCTTACCAGCAAGTGCACATTGCCAGAATTGAGAGCATACAACGCCGTTTTCTTCGATTTGCTCTTCGAGTTCTTCATTTGAGTAATCCTTCAATATTATACCTCCTTATCAAGACCGAATCAAACTTCACAACCTGAATGCGCTGAAAGATCGAAGAGAAATATTTAAGGAATCAATCTCTCTAAATTTTTACATATTGTTGGTTGACTTCGAAAAAGCATTCGATCGACAACCACGAGATTTGATATGGGTGGTCCTCAGACACCGAGGAGTTCCTGAAGTCTATGTGCGAATAATTATGGACATGTACGAGGGAGCAGTTACAAAAGTGAGATGCCCAGCTGGAGTCACCGAAGAATTCCAAATAACAGTAGGTGTACATCAGGGAAGTGTCTTGAGCCCACTGCTCTTTATTGCTTTTCTGGATTATTTGCTCGAAGGAAAAGTAACGGACAATAAAGTACAACAATTATTCTTTGCTGACGATGGAGCCATCATAAGCGAAGATCCTACATCCCTGCAACGAGCACTTGACGTATGGATTGATGTTCTGGAAGGAAATGGGTACCGTATTAGCGCTAAAAAGACTGAATACCTGTGCTGCCCTTTTTCTGATCCAGACAAGCCTATTCCAGACATTTATTTGAATGGAAATGTGCTTCCCAAGTGTGAAAAGTTTAAATATCTGGGATCTATGATCAATAGTTAAGCAACTTGTGATGACGACATCAATCATCGAGTAAACGTAGGGTGGATGAAGTGGCGAGAAAACTCCGCTATCTTCTGTGCTCGAAAAATGCCCCCTAAGCTGAAGGGAAGACTCTACACAGCAGTTGTCCGTCGAGCTCTGACATACGGTTCGCAATGTTGGACAATGTACAAAAAGTATGAGAGCGAATTGACGGCAGCCGAAATGAAGATGCATCGAATGACAGCAGGAGTAACAAAGCTTGATCGAATTAGAAGTACTAAGATCCGTGGAAGCCTTCATGTCAAAAGTACCATCTTGGACAAAATTCAGCACGATCGGCTCAGTTGGTATTGTCATGTTCAAAGGAGAGATCCGCAGAACCCCGTCCAAAAGGCAATATCGTACAACGTTTCAACAAATTCGCGAAGAAAAAGAAAAGGCAGGCCAAAACACTCCTTGTACAAGCAAATGCAAAAACAGCAGCATTTGGTTGGCATCAGACATGGAACAATCCAAAACCGGGAGGCTTGCCGACGCTTTCTGAGGTCAACGCGGCGTACCCCACAGGCGGATCACTAGTGTGAAGCGGAAAAGTGGGAGAGTTGTGATCGCTTCAAGATCACTACTCGTAACGCCGGAAATGGAAAGAAGAAGAATACTAACTCTCGTAACACTCGTAATCGCTATTAAATTCATTGGTTTTTAAGTAAAATTAAGAAATAGCTTGTATTAAGCCAAATAACTGGGTTAAAAAATTCTTCATCTACAAATATTGTCTTAACAAACGTTATCAAAGATCACTTGAAATATTTTTCTTTCGAAACGACAAAGATTTGCCTATCCGCTTTAAATAAGGACTAGGTATACTTCTACGGTCTAGGTTCGAATCCCAGCAGAGGCAAAAACGTTTTTTTCACGAGTATCGCCTTTCGCGAGGAATTGGCAAGTCCTCCGTTAGTAAAATCATTGCCATGAAAAGCGCTTTCTCAATAAGCCGTTCGGAACCGGCAGAAAATTGTAGGTCCCCTCCATTAACTCAAAAGGCATGATTGTAAGAAATGCGCTAGGCCCAGGGGCTCCTCGCTCTGTTGCGCCACCTTATTTATTTAGGTATATTACCGCGCCGTAAGATCAGGGTCCTATAATAAGTTACTTTAGTTGTCCTAGAGAAGGTTTTACTTCTCAATTGACATCTTAACCATAAGAAGAAGTGATTGTCAAGAGTAATTCTTCATTTCATCTCCGTACTGAAACTGTTATTTTTCGTGCCTAGCTGATTTTAGGTAGACAAAGTATTGTTCTACATCTTAGTTATGTCTGTCTATTGAGACGTTTTATCTAATTCGTCGATGATCTCCGTCCTCGTTTGATGATAGGATATGCTTCGTTTTGAACTCATTTACCATATTGAAACCATATTTGGGGCTTTTGTTTCATTGCTAGCAAAAGCATATCACGCTTGTTTCTTCCCATTATGTCAATATAGTCTGCACAAGCCTGTAATTGTACAGATTTTTGAAAATTTGTGCCTCTGGTGCTGACGTTTGAGTTTTGCACAATCTTTTTTAAATAGGATGTTAAAATATCCCACGACATTAGATTGCATCAAGCATTACGATGTTCTGAAGTGCCCCGATTCCAAAAACACAAAATAGTTTATTTACTTCATATCGGTGCGAGTTCCTCTTGAAAAAATTAAAATCCAATAGAGTTTCATAAGAAGAGCACAAAACTGATTTATTTAGGTTCCTGAAAGCTAAAGACTGTCATGTGTGAAAAAAAATCGCCTAATGACACCTCTACACGCAGCTATTAAATTTTCAAGTAAACACGTTGTTTGCCTGAAACACCCTGCGTTAACAGATTTTAAACTGTCAACGGCCTTTCTAAAGTGAATGGAAACAAACGTCAGCTATGAAATTTTAAATCATCAACAAATCTAGAAGAATATAGGAATGATGTTGCAAACGTAAACCATATCCTTTTTGTTGAAACACCCTGTATTGCGTTGCCATTGCATTGTGTAGAGTCATAAGCAAGTTGAACAGTTTCGTGCGCACTCATCGCTTTCAAAAGATGATGATTTGATTAATGCAAAAAGGAACATGCTTTTTAAAAGCATCTACAACATCCATAGAAAAAACCATAGCCAAAAAAAGCTTTTAATCAAAACATGAGCTATGCCAGCCAAGTCACTATATAACATTCAATTTAAGGCACACAATGGATCCATTAAGATTCTAATAAAAGAATCCTCCTCACTTCTTACAACAAGTCGCAGATAATATTCAGTGCACATTCCACTTGCTCCAAAATACAATAACTCTCAGGGACATTCACAATACAATGTCATCATAATCATCATCATCTCATCCAACATCATCATCATCACACCCTTGAGACTGAAATGGAATTTCTTAAGAATCGCGCACACAAAACTTCATTGTAAGTCAATTTAATGGACAAAAAATAAAATAAAATAAAATAAATAAACGATGTAAAAAAAAATCCAAGAAATTAATTTAATCAGTCGATTATACACAAAAGTTAATGGCAACAATAATGACGCACCACATACAAAACAGCAGCGACAACAACAGTAACATGAACACGCAAAATGTGAGTGGCTCTTGATCAACTTGAAGAAATGCATTCATCCATCTCAATGACATGTTGTCGTCCGTCGCGTCGGGTCCGTTTTGTTTCCTTTTTTTTCTATTTTTCATTTTCTGTTTATTTTTCTCCCTTTGGTCAAAGAGAGGGTGGCGGGTGAGGTAGTGTGGCGCGGTAAACGCTACGGGATATGGAGATGGGGATCCTACAGAGTAAATTTTTCTTTAACTCAGCGTGTTACTTGAAGCTACGCAAAAAACACTGCCAGTCACATTCGCACATTTACCTCCCTCCCTCCCTACACCGAGACGCTGATGGTTGATTTATTTTAATCGAGGACAACAATACGCGCATTTATTGTAATTAAATGAAATTTTTCTTTTTCGTTTTTCAAAGCAAATTGATTTCATTTTTTTGTCATTCCTTATGTTGCTCTTTTTTGATTAAATTGGACCAGAGAAAATTGAAAATACATACTTCACACCATATCTCCTTCTCTCAAACGCAGGAGTCAGAAGACCAGAAGAGACATAAAAACTACAGACCTAAATCGCATAATTGGATATCAGGATGACTAATTTATTAATCAAGCTTTGAACTCGCAACCCTGTTTTGAAACTTGTGCTGCTTGCGTTTCGTTTAATGAAAACATACAAAAAAAAGACAGTAAAATGGAAAAGGGAACTTTTTATAGCAATGTCCTCTGCCTTTTGTTTTAATCTTCCTCGTTCTTTTTTTTTTTTTTTTTTGCTGCTACCCCGATCCACTCCCTTTGGTATAAATGTGGACTGCCATCGGGGCATTGTTTAAAGTTTATTCCACCCGTTTTGTCGGTGGTGTTCTATAAATAATTGTGCACATGATATGGAGCTAAGGAAGAGAAGAAAATGTGGAGTCAGGCAGCTGCTAAGCAAGTTTATTAAAGCACATTTAAGTGCCGCAGTTTGCTTTCTACTTACTTGATGCCGCACCATAAAATCAAAAAAGCATGAGCTTGTGGAAATTGTAGGGGGCGAATCGATCATATGTTTTTAGATTTTTATAAGTTTTTAGAGATGTTGCAGAAATGAAAATGCTTTTAAAAATTCATAGCGGTATTTGATGGTGGAAACCTTTTTGTTGTGTTTTTACGAGTCCATTTTACGTTTCAGTTTTTGGTCAGGAAGTGTTCCTAAAATAATCAAGAAAGTATCTTAGAAGTTGTTGCGGTTACACTTGATGTACAACTTGATGTATAGATTGATATTTAACAAGGGCGCCAGATTCTGTGCGTGGACTGCCATAAAGTTTTTTTATGGAGTTCACAGATTGCATACATAAAATACTTTGTTGATTTTGCTATTTTTATGTAAGGAACAAATTACTTTGAATAAAGTCAGTTGATGGCTCCACAGTTGAATAATTCAAAGCAGTCGTTAGAAGAGCATTTGGTCATTCGAATATTATAGAAGCCTTAGAACAAGTTACTTTAGCTAATCAATCTTTCTGTAAATAATATGTACTTCCTCTGCGTTTAAAGTTGCATTCAAGATAACATGTGTCATCGGAAAGGAATAATGCAAAAATGGGAAGATACATTGTTCTTGTAAATAGATTCCGCGAAGAATTTGTGTCGGAGCAAATTGGAAACTAAGCTGGTAATTGTTAATAGAGTTCACGCGTCCTTTATTGCCAGTCTAATCGACCAAATTTACATTGTTTGACAAAAAACAATCAACATGTTGTGGGTTAACAAAACGGTTAACAAACTGGATGCATGCGTACAACTCCAACATACGCTCTAAACGTCATTGTAGGACTACCACCAATTCACCTCTTCATAAAAATGGAAGCAAGACTGGCGACACAGTGTCTCTTCCATCAAGGACACATCAAATCATACCTAAACCCGAAAGGACATCTGTCGATAATGGACAGTCTAAAAAAAACTTATTACCTTCAGTATGTGCTTGAATGCTCTTATTCCCATGTACAACTTCAAACTAAACTTCTCCATTGTCATTCCCTTAAGACTGGGAAGACTGGGAGAACACAAAGCCTCATCCTTCAAGGCAAGATATGGTCTGGTATAGGGATGGCTCAAAAATGGAAACTGGTACAGGTTCCGAAATTTTTAGTGGCTCTGCCCAACGAATTTCTCAGTAAATTTCGGTAGTTACTCGCCCATTCAAGCTGAAGTCTTTGCCCTTAACAAAAGTTCGAGAATAATATGTTCATCGAACACGAAAACAAAACAATATTTATTTTCTCAGACAGCTAACCTGCACTAAAGGTGTTAAAGCTCACCTGTCATAATATACAAACTAGCCCGAGAGACAGTCATGTCACTTTTTGAACTGTCAAGAAAAAACTCTGTAATCCACTGGATCCCAGCACAGAAAGGCTATGATGGTAACGAGAAGGCAGCTAAAGTAGGCGCATCTAAACCGTTTGTCGGTCCTGAACCCTTCTGCGGTGTAAATAAAAAAGCACCTTCAAAAACACTGCCAAGAACATCTTACTGATGGAGGAATCAAATAAAGCTTTGGCGTAACTCATCTGGCCAAACCTGTTAAAAACTTTTTTTTGCCAGAATATACTAAAAAAAATATCAATTCCTACTGAACCTCATTAGGAAAACCCTAAAAATTTGTAGAGGACTACTAACCAGCTACTGTTCTTTAAGGAAAGATCTTCACCAAATAAGGCTAATGGCGGACCCCATCGGTAGACTATGCCTCGAAAATGAAGAAAGATCTCTGCACATTCAGCCCTATCACAGATTCCATCGTAGAAAACTTCCACACGGAAAGCTAAGTTACGAACTACGAACATTTGTGATCACAAAATCCGAAAAGAAAGCATTTCCAGTTGCCACACTAAGTACCGCCATGCTGGTTTCGAAATCAGCTTCTTTACGCCAAATGTGCAAGATCATTCACATTTTTCTGCAAAACACAACTTCTTTCGTATATAAAGACGACGATTTTACATTCCACTTGGATTTGGTGATACCGAATCTACGAATTTCGAAATTCGTTCCACTCCGAATGGATTATGTGATAGTTACATCGGGAAACTTAGACTTTTTTCGATTAAGATGGAATCTGTGATAGGGCTGATTATTACGGAATGCCCAGCACTTTTCCGTCTTAGAAAGCAAATACTTGACTTATGAGATCTTCCCCCTAGATAAACTCAAACCATTCACCCACAGAAGGTTGCTAACTTCTAGTTCAACTCAGGAGCAGAAGAACTGCCTGCCCTGAAACCCCACATGGGTTGGCACTATAAAGACGCCTAGATCGTGCGATTTAACGCTTTTAAAGATATTTTTGTGGGACCGATTCGATTGACGCACTGAGAACCAACATTGATACATTTATTCATGGGATACGAAAAAGAATGTTTCATACATTTTTCTGAATTATGTGTGTTTCTTTTTAATTTCCGAAAGCTCTTAAAAAATCACTCGTCATTTTGAACTCATTTTTCAGTGAGTTTTCCAAACTTTCACACGTTTCGGACAAGCTCCCCACCTTTTCTTTTCTTGTAGGGGCAGATAAATTAATGAATAGCGGGTCCTCGGGGCCTAGCGCATTTCTCACAACCATTGCATTGTGAGGGAATGGAGGGGACCTACAATTTTCTGCCGATTCCGAAAGAGAGAGAGCTTTCATGGCAATGAATTTACTATCAGGGGACTTGCCACTTCCCCACGAATCGGGGCAGATCAGAATTAAGAAAACGGGCGAAACTCATCTGTTGCATGTATTTTCATAGTTCATTTCGTACATTCCTAAGCACATAGGTTTTTTTTCGTATACCTGTCCGATTTGAACGGTGGCAGGGTTACAATCATAAACATAAATCGATGAATTCAAAGAAATCGGACAAAAACTTTTTCCGATCGGATAGATGATAGTGCTGAGGTAGGGTGCTTAGAGTTATAAGCAAAATTCCTTCAAATTGTTTAAAGTCGGAGAATTGTCCTCTTCGACGGATATTTCGTTAGAGCTAGATATCAGATTGAACTCCGTTTAGGGAAAACTCACCATAGTCTACATTTGAACTTTTCAGTTAGCTAAGATATCGAGTACCGCAAAACCTATAAGTGTAACAAATTTTTGTTGGTCATATTCAAATACACTTAAGTTCACAGAAATGTAAAACCAATCAAACAAAACAAATTTCTCTTCACTGTCGTAGCTGTCATGCATTGTACGTGCGCTAATGGGTCGATGTTCTTTCATTGAAACAAGCAAATACACAAATCACTTAAGGTAATAAATCGAGTAAGATACAAGTTAAAATATGCATTTACTTATAATAAAGCAAAAACGTTGATTTGAATAAGAGATCTACCAAACACAAAAAATCGAAACGAATCGATACTCGATCGAGCGATTGTTGAATAATCATTTCAGATGTTTATTTTTACGACCCAAGTCAGGCCAAAAGTTCCGGTCTCAACGGTAGCATACAAGCAAAGCAGAAAAGTATAACTCCAACCCAGTATTTTAACAAAACACACTAAACTAATGCACTCTAATTAAGCAAAGCCAAACGATTTGAATAACCAAAATTCGAACACTTGAAGGAAGAGAACCTCGAGATTAAGTAGAAGTCGAGTCTGAAATGCATTTACTTTAGTTTTAGACCAGAAAATAGTATGACAAGTGATTGGTCTCAAACTACCTTTTATACGATTGGTGTATTGACAATTGCTTGGGTGAATCCTAGCGTCAGTCAGGGCGACTGTTGGTTCTGTGGAAATGGTTAGCAAAAAGTTACATTCACCTCAACCATGGTAATATTCCTGAAATCTCCGTCAGTCATGCACATGAAGTACAAATATTCGAGTCATATTTTAAATAAAATGGTCCACCTCTAATCAAATGAACAGTCATTCAGTTGGGCTTCAAGAATGTAACATCACATTTCAAACGAATTATTCTCCCTATAACCAAATTTCTGTTCCCTAAGAAGTCTTTCAATACAAATTTGGCAAAATTGTTTTTCCCGAGGAGGTGCTTCACATCAAATGCTGATCTTCATGGAATTTCGTATGACTTGCCAAAATTAAATTAAATTTGGCTGCGGTATTCATAAAAGTCTTGTGTTTTCCTACCCACATATCCTATCTCTCTCTCTCTCTCTTTCAAATAAGCGATATGACTATTTTTCATTTAATCTTTTTTTTTTTCTTTACAGGAAAAGACCACAGCTGACACTGAAAACGAAAAAGACTTATCTACCGAAAAAGAACAAAATGCTGCCGCTTCTACTGCCGAATCACCAACCACAGATGCTGGAGCAAGTGGTGATGGTGCTGCTGCAGTAGCAACCACTCCAGAGGGTGCTGCCTCGACCGATTTAAACGAAAGCAAATCTGAAGGTGGTGCTACTGAGGCAACTGCCGCTGCCGCTGCTACTGCTGAAACAACTGAAAATGGTGAAAGCAGTAAAAAATCAAAGAAAGAGAAAGTCAAAAAGAAATGGTCATTCCGAAGCATTTCATTTGGAAAGAAGGACAAACAAAAGCCGTCCAAAAAAGAAGAGGGAACTGCCGCTAGTGCTGCAGCAACTGCAGCAACCGCTACCAATGGTGAATGTGAAAAAGTTCCTGAAGAGGTAAGTTGGCTGGCTTTATGCAAAATTTGAAAGTAACATAAGTAACTGTACCTCTGTTTTGTGTATCCCATTTGATTGCCAAAACAAAGGACCCAAAAACACTGTCGTGTTCTCCCGCTGGCCGATTGAAGCCATAAAAGTGTGGTTGCGAAATGAATTTTTGTGGTTCCTCGGAAGTACAGTTGTGTACTGTTTGAACTAGAGTCTCAAGTTACTTGAAATCAATACATGCTACCTACCTACAAGCTATACAATCTACCATCATTGGGCTTTGCTCGCACAGTTTCAAATTTGTGCCCAAGTTCACATGGGCGACACAAGGTGAACAAACACAATTTATTGGCCTTTCTTTTATCACACAGAATAGAGTGGCCGTCGTTCTTGCTATCTATGATGACTTGACGTCTATCCAAATTAATTTGCCTACTCGTAAACATTTTCTATGACAAGTACCCTTGATGTTGGATGTGCTCTCTCTGCAGATGGGCGATTTTGCAAATCACCTTATTAATGAAGTGTTCATGCATGAAATTTCCATTTGCACCCAACGTTCGCGCCCGTCCACTGATTCGTTCGTTCACACAAGCAGACCAGGAATGGACCGGGCGTGATCCACTAAGTTGCAATAGACTTAGTTATGCGCTGCACAGCCTTGCCTGCTGCTGCTGCATTACATCCATCATAGAAGCGCTCATGATCTTGATCTTGAGTTCACTTCTCTCAATGGCGGGCATATTTCATTTTTGTAACAAAACAAAAATAAAAGAGGAAGAGATTTTTCTGTGGTGAATGGAGATGGTGCTGCACATTTATTTGGCTCATATCCAAGAGCAATAATAATAAAAATGCCATACGTAGCTAGAGCATCAGTATCGCTGGCTGGTAAAAATTGAACCTGCCAGTGTCTGACATGTGTGGTGCCAACAAACATTAATTTGCCAGCTCGGAAATATGATGGGCTAGTTAAGCAGATGTTCTTCGCTGTGATATGTAAACGATGATGGTGATGATGATGATGATATTTGCTGATGATAGGTGTGGATAAGGCAAAGTTGTGTATTGTGCTTAGAGATGTGGTGCAAGTCGGAGTTTTAATTTTTTGCAATGGTTTGTTTAGTTTTTCATCAAAGTGTGTTTTTT
The DNA here is from genome assembly GCA_914767635.1 of Melanostoma mellinum. Taxonomy (NCBI): domain Eukaryota; kingdom Metazoa; phylum Arthropoda; class Insecta; order Diptera; family Syrphidae; genus Melanostoma; species Melanostoma mellinum. The sequence goes on along the minus strand of OU612060.1, from coordinate 25,090,206 downwards.
GTTTGTAAAACAAAACCAAAATATTGATAGATCATAAACGGTCTCATGGAGAGAGTGCTCCGAAGAGATAGGTGATCTGGTTAGTCTACTAATGATGAACAAAAGTGGTCAGTGATCCTTTGAACTTTGCTGTCATGTCAGAAAGTTCTAGGTTGGCAGCTTCTTTTAATTAATCTTCCGGGGTCGAATTATCGCATCAGTGACCGAGTGAGTGAGTACTATTTTGCTTCCAAAATTCGCTCTATATTTCAAACATCAGTCTGCTATTCATTCATCGACTTCAATTCTTTCGAATACTGATGAAACAATGTCAAATAGTGGCACACAAGTGCTCGATAACGTGAGAATTAATGGCAAAAGCACAATTCAGTCACGTACTTGATCACGTGTGCAGTAATTCGACCCCTGTGTGGGTATTCAATGCAATTTAGTTTTGAAGCTCAGGAGGAAAAGCTGTCTCACTTGATAAACTTATGTTTTGATGTAGCACGTCTTCAGTATTAAAACACCGCAATCAGCATCAACGCCGACTGGAACACTCTAACAAAGCTTTGAAATGTCACTTGGCTGACCTAAGCTCAAAGGACAACTTGGTATCCTTACTTACTTACTTAGGTGGGCATTACAGTTCGGGGAGAACCTGGGCCTCAACCAAAATCCTTCTGTAACGACTTCGATTTCGGGCGAGCTCTCTCCAGTTTTGCACTCTTAGTCGGATGAGTTCTTCATCCACTTGATTGCGCAATCTAAGACGAGGTCTTCTCCTTCCGCGATTTCCCTGCGATGTGCTTTCGTCGAGTGTCAGTATGTCGACTGTCACCAAATTTTCAACTCAAACATTATCGACCCGCACGAGTAACTATCGCAGCACAATCTGTCGACTCCCGCTTTTAATTTCGGCTGCCAGGACGAAGACTGTCACAATGACAACTGCCGAAGCTGCGATTTTCACAATGTAGATTGTAATTATTTAATCACTATGGAATGTCAACTGCGACAAGTGACTTATGTGACTTTTCACTCCTAATCCATATCTTTTTAGAGAAGCATTCATCTCTGGAATTGCAAGGATCTCGGAAAACAAAAGTCACACCGACAAAGGGTGGTTACCCCTCTGATATTTGTCTGTCATAATGTCACAATGGCTTAATGGTTAGCATGTGTGCCTCTTATGCGAGAAGTTCGATGTTGAAATCCCAGAAACATCAAAAAATGTTTTTCACATGTACCACCTTTCGATAGTCATAAGTTTTTCGAGACTGCTATGAAAAGCGCTTTCTAACTTAGCCGGTTCCATCAGCCGGTTCCAAATCCATCGGCATTAAATTGTTGGTCTTTTAAATGCGTTAGGCAGGATTCCATAGCTTTGTTAGGCAAACCTTTTTATTTATTTTAAAACCTTCTGTGAGGAAGGAAAACCCTTCAAAAACACAACAAAAATTGTCTGCTTGCAGGACTCGATGAAACGACTCAAACAAAATAAAACCGCTTTATACAAGATGTGCCAAAATAAACACCCAAAAGGAAATTATCCCTCCTTAATCTGTCCTCTGAAAAGATATGACTAGAACACTACATTCAAACATTTTAAGTTAACATAAAATCCTATTGGCACACTCGCCTCTACTTCTGCTTCTTCAAAAACTAAAAATCATCCACCACTGAAGCTCATTTTCATGAGCAAAATATAAAAGGACTGCTACCTTTGGAAGTCAGAGTTGCGATCACCAAATCCTAGACTACTCAACGCCTTGATTGTATTAGCTCTCACTATACACCAATTATTATTTGATCCAACGATGCCGCCTAGTCGTATTCAGTGTACTGGCGCTTTGGGAACCTTGTAATTTGCACTCCAATTTTTTTTAGTCAATGAATTTCTCTTTGTCTCTCTATTTTAAGACACTGGTTTGTGCAAGTCGATTCGATCGTAAAAGTTGCACCCAGAATGATTGCCCCATGTCCAGATCTCTAAAAAAAATCATTTCTACGTTCAGGGGTTCAGGCTGTCGTGTATGTTTCACATTAATCTCTTGTTAATTTGTAGCTTCCTCCGTTGTCTACGATCGCCCTGGCAAAAAGTATTGTTGCAATGTTGGGTAGCGATAACTTTTTGAATAAGTCATTTCCTATTGTATTTTAGTAATCACAGAATCAAATAGGTTTACAAGTGGTAAGGCTGTGATCCCTTCAAATTCAAGATGCTCGTAGCGCCGAAAGGGAAGAAGAAGAATTTTAGAGATCTTTGGATGAACTTATACTAGAGCCGATGTACAATAATTCCTGACCAGCTAAAAACTTGTAAATAAAAGCATTGCATTTTGCAAATGGTAATATCTTGAGGCATTTTCTGGCGACGGAAACACTAAGTTTAAGATCTTTAATGACCATAAACGTGTCAATTTACTATTTTATGCCATATTCAACGTTTTCTGCTGTATATTGCATTGTCATTGTCAACGAAAACGAAAGGAATTCGAGACATTTAGCACTAGTCACTTCTTGTTGACGAGAACATCTTGTAAATCCATTTGATTTGTGTTCTCATGTTGTCGGCCCATTTAGATATAGAAATTTTTGGCTCTGAGGCAATAATTTCTAAATCTGTGTCAATTGCTGCAATTTATATATGCATTTTTCAAGTAGTTTTGGTATAGCTAATGTTTCCAATTGAAGCCCACGTCTTCATAAATTTATTAAAACTAATGTTCATCCTTATTGCTTTTCAGTTTTTAGTATAGTTTGTGGAATCAACAAACACACTTTTTGCTGTTCATCGAATCAAAACATTTAAATATTTTTGTGAAGGACGTCCCCACCGTCCACAGTCCAAGTAAATAAATTTTTACTGCATCTGCTGGTGTCTTTTTTAATTGAATTCTAATTGAGTTGGAACGTTATATACGGCGGCGCTGCGCAAACGGATATGATTTTTCTCAAAAGACTTCTAATTTCGAAATATTCAAAACAACAACGCCTCCTCGGCCAAAGATTGATGAGCCCCCACATTTTTGGCTTGTAATCAAAGCGTCATACATTTTTATAGTATTGGCATAATGCGTCGGAAATATTGAATTTAAAACAAAAATTAATTTCGAAAACCAATACATACGAGTATATAATTTTAAATATTGTCCGAGATGTCAATGCTTTTAAATAGACATCGTTCTGCACGAGGTTGTACTTCCCATGTCCAAAGAGTGTTAAAATTATTAATCTTTCAGGATTAAACGATTCTAAAGTTGGCCTTGCCTTCAGCCGCAGACTGTTGTGGTTGCGGATTGGACACGCTCTTGATGTTACATCAAATAATATTTATTTATTATTTAATTTATTTAGCTGACATTAGAGGAGATTAATCTTAATGGATTCAGTCGAACTATATTGGTTCGTGTGTGTTTGGGATTGTTTTTTTTTTTTTTTTTCTTTTTTGTGTCCACTGTGTCCACTTGAAATTAGCTCTATAGGCCGTGTTGTGTATTGGGTGGCTCAGACGCTCAGTGTGGCGACGCGCCGCAGCAACTGGTCATTATTCATTAGATCGTAAATTTTGCTGTTTTTCTTCCTCATTTGCATAGAGAAAATACAATTTCAGATCTAATATTCACTCTTTTAGTAGTATTTTCTGTGCGACGTTCATTGCGCTGTATAAAATCTGTTGGACGAAGGATATCGCCTCAGTCAACTGAAATTAGTAGAAGATCGAACTTATAGAGAGGCAGGTCTTGGTGTTATAAAACCATCAAAATACCTCGGTGTTAATAAAATCGTATAGATAAATTTTAAAAATTGTTGAAGAGCCTTAAATAAAAATCTAAGTCAAATGGAAAAAAAGGTACCAAAAGTCGAAAGTGTTTCATAAAATATAATTTGCAACTTCTTTGAAATAATTATTATTGATCAGTTAGTTTGAAATACCCAAGCTGAAACTATGAGAAATTCGGCGTACCTAGTGTTGATAGAAAGTGAGAACTTATCTTTTGTATGTGCAACTCGTTCGAAGTGTGTTACAGAGTTTTTATCAACCTGGTGTTTAAATCAAAGGCTTCGAACTTTGATACTGTCCGAAATCGAGCTGAAGACTGTCTCTCATCATCCAGCTAAAGCTACTTCCAGCTTTACTTCTTCTGGTGCTTGGTTGACTTTAAATTTGATTACGAGTTTTCGTGCCTTTGTCCATTAAAAATTTGGTCAAACTCATATTCGATTTCCTCTTCTTTTTTTTTTCTTTTGTACACTGGACCACTCGAAACCCACACTATGAGCAGAATAGACATTTGGCCATGACTGTTATGTCAACAGGAAGTCGGGTGATCTCAGCGCTGCACTTCTGAAATTAAATTAGTGTTCTACATTTTTTATAAATTCTCAGAACTTGTTTATTTCTGAACGTCTCGAACATGATTTGCTTTCTGTTTGACGATTCTTTATAACAGAGAGTTACTGAGTAGCAACTCCTTTTGCTACTGTCGCAAACGACTTAAAAAAAGAACACGATTTTGAAAAATACTACACGATCCCGTAGTTCGCAATAATTCCTTGTCACAAAAGCTTCAAGTGTTAATTTGCAAGTTTATTTATGTCGTTCAAGGCTACAATTTCTATTCATTGCGACGCGACTTTACGTTAAGAAAGTAAAGCAAGCTGTCGAAAGAAAAAACGATATCTCTCGTACGTATTTTGGCCCTGTTTGCTTTCACACTTATGTTAAAATACCGTCAGTGTTTTCTTTTTCTTTGTTCGTACCAACTCTGCAAGACCCAGAAACCTAATCGTTCAACTTTTATTTCTATCCATAGGCAGCTGAAGAGACAGCTGTGGCAGCCGCTGCTCCTGCTGAAGCCACTGAAACCCCTACTGAGACAAAAGCTGAAGAAAATACAGCTGCTGCTGTTGCAACATCTCCAGCCACAGAAGAACAAAAGCCCGCTACTGAAGTCGCTGCCATTGCTGAAGAAGAAAAACCAACCGCTCCTGTTGTTGAATCAGCGCCATCAACGACAAATGGTGATGCTGCACCAGCTGAAAAAGCTGCTGTCGCCGAATCAATTCCAGAGCCAGCTGTTGTAGCTTCCGCTGCACCATCTATCGTTGCTGAAGAAGCAAAAATTCCAGAAGCAGTTGTTGAAGTAGTAGCAGCAGCAGCAGTAGTACCAACCACTAATGGTTCAGCTGAAAAGGCCGAAACTAACGAAACGGTGGAAGATGCTAAAGCGCTAAACGGCAATGCCGCTGAATCGCCAAAAATCGAGGTAAAAACTGAAAACGATGAAAACACTACTAGTAATACGAATACAGCTGCCAGCGATTTGGTTGTGGATCCTCAAGTCGAGGAGCCACCAACCCCAGACGCTGGTAGTGGTGAACAAGTTGAGAAAAAAATAATTACTGAAACAGAACAAGAAAATAATACTACTCCGAAAGATCTAACTAGCGGTGGTGAACCTATTGAATCTGTTGCACAAAATAGCCCCCCACCTCCTCTTCCTTGCTCCCCTCCCCCTTCACAGGTGATGGTGTTTGCATTAAGTGATGAGGAATCTCAAGTTGCTAACTCGACAGAAACCACCGAAGAAGTGGCAATTAAAGCCCCTTCTGTTGAATCCCTCGGAGCAGCTATGTCTCAAGAAAAACCAGTTGAAAGCGTAAAGGAAGAAATTCCAGAAATCGTAGCCCCATCGACACCTGAACCACCAAAAGAAGTTCCAGAAATTATCGCCCCATCAACACCCGAACCAAACACAGAAGTTCTCATTACCCCAGCTACCCCTGAGAATCTGACCACAACTGAAGTGAATGTAATTCCAGCCACACCGGAACCAACTGAAGTTAAAATTACTCCAGCCACACCTGAAAATCCACCGACTGAAGTAAATATTATACCAGCAACTCCAGAAGTTGCCGAAGCGCCTGAAATACCCGTACCCCAAGAAAAGGAAAAAGTTGAATCCACCATTGAAGAGGAAGTGCAAGAGGAATTAATTCATGCAACAAATGCCGTACAACAAGAGACTGAACATGTGGTTATTGACGAAGATATCCTACCGCCACCTCCACCACCAGTTGAAATTGAAAAAATGAATGAGGACGCAGAGATTCCAGCTAGTGTCACAGAAATCGAAAGTATAATTGAACAAGATGAAATCACGGCCCAGACAATTGCGCTCATTGATGAGGTGACACAGGAGGCAGCTCTTCTCATCGAACAAAATCAACAACAAGAATTAGCAGAGCAACATGAATCCCAAAATCAGTCTGGCACTGAAGAGGAAACTAAATGCAATTCACCACCAACTGCTGAAGAGGATATTCCATTACCACCATCACCATCACTACCAGCACCCGAACAATTGTTAAAATCCGATACTCTTCCTGAATCATCACCCGCTTCCTCTGATAATCACGTTGAACTACAATCATCATCATCATCATCACATAATTCAAAACTAGAGTCCGAATCAAACCGAACTGTAGAAGAAGAAACATCACAACAATCAGAAGCAGCTCCTTCAACTCCTGAAACGTCACTGAACAATGGCAAGGACAAAACGACAACTCCAACTGGTACAACGAATGGTGATGAAGTGGAATCGCATACAATCTCTTCAGCAACAAAGGTGAATAGCGATTCGGAAAAGACCAAAAAAAAAATCCATAAATTTTAGGAATGAAAGCATTTGTTTAGAAAAATAATAATGACAAAGAACAGAGAGCGAGCTTCTTGAGCCATCCCCCCTTTTCTTTAAACAAAGGGGGACCATTTGAAAACGTGATAGAAGCATTCAATAGAGAGCGAGAGAGCGAACTTTAGAGATTTTACTCATGGTGTTGGAGATTTTTTTTTACAAAAAAAAGCTTTCTTTTCTTTGTGGTTTGTTTGTTGTGTTGTTAGAATCATAATCCTCATAGAATAGTGTTTCATTTTCTTTTAATAACATTCAACATTTGTCGTGCTTTCGAAATGACATCTGGTGTTAACTTTTTATTTTGTTTATTTATTAACAATTTATTTTTTCTACATTGATCTGTGATTGATATTTCAGTTCTGATTTTTTGATGCTTCCAGTTGGTGTTGGTTTGTGGGATAGATTATGAAAAAGTTTAATGTGCGTTCACATCCCGAGGTTTATAAAGTTTTCATATTTTGGCTTAAAATAAATGTAGCAGCTTTAAAATAAGAAGCTATGTAAGTTTTCACATAAGGGATTGTGATGAAAAACAGAACGCGTGTAGAGATTAGGCAGCGTTGAAGTTCTGAAATACGCAAGTCTTTTTGACCACTCCGTTCTTGTTTTGTCTGTTTGACTTCCCTCCAAAGTGGTTCATTCGCTAAAACTTGAAATAATCGGTCCTATCGTGGTAACCGTTGGAGCGGAGTTTTCTCCGCAACGCATCTTTTTTTGGAGATACAATTTTGCTTCGAAGTAGTAGAAATTTTTCACAAATGCGGCAATGCATTGCATTCCCAAAACTAAAATCTCCGCAACAAAAACTTATCGGAGAACGTCGGATCGTCCGATCGGAGAACTACCACGAAGCAAAATGTCTCCGATCGGAGAGAATTCCGCTCCGACGGTTACCACGATAGGGCCGAATAAAATAAAAAGTGTGGGGAGTATTGTATCATGAACTATAGTGGCATCACGGAGAGGAAAAGGTTGCTATCCCCGTCTATACTCTCAATTTGTCTCTTTAGAGGAAAATGTTCGTTGGGTTGTTATCTTAGGTGAGTTGATGGAATTTTCATTGCTCCCTTCTCAAAATATTAAAAAATTCAAGTTCTACGATTCGCTTTTTCGATTTGAGGAGGTATTACGCTAAATGGAGAGTATAGACGGCGACAGCAGCGACCTCCCCTCCGTGATGCTGTTATAGTTTCTAAATACAATGGTCTAGATAATTACAGTCTGGGTCTAGCGCATTTCTATCAACCAAACCCTGTGAGGGAATAGAAGGCTCCGAAAATTTTCTAACGATTCCGAAAGGCTATGAAATTACTATCACAAATATTGTCAATTCCGCGCTAAAAGCGATACTCTTGGAAAAAAATGTTCATTTAGTGTTCCTGGGACTCGAAACCCATTCGTAACTGGTAGACACACTAACCATTACGACAAAGGCACCATTAAAGCTTTTGTTACTTTCGGAAATTGATAAAGCAACTATTTAAAATCAACTAACAGATTTTTTTCTTATTAAAATTAAAAGTTGACTGATTTCAAGTGACAAAAATTAAATTTACAAGTCAAAGAAAAAAATACAAAAGTTGAGAGTTAATTCGCGTTTTGTTTGGCACATCCCTAGCAAGCTCTGAATTCCTGAACGAGCAGACTTTTGGTGGCTTCTATTGCAGAGTTGCATGTGAACTTACATCCCGTTTAGTCATAGGCTAGAGTTCTGGTTTTGTCTACATTAGATACTCTAGGAAACTACTGAGTTTGTCAGATACTTTCAATTTCTACAAAATCCTACACCAACAACAAGCGCATTATTATGTTTATTTATTTTTTTCTTAGAAATAATTAATTTTTGTGTGACTTGCTTTTGTTTATTATAAAAGTTGTTACTAATTAAATTTATGCTTTCAGTACAATTTTTTTATTTTGTGTATTCAATCGAACAATAAAATCCAAACTGGCTCATAAAAATTCTATTAACTACTACTACAACTACTGCTACTATATTCAAATCATCTCTACCTCTACCATAATTGTTGTGCATTAAAAAAATCATTAGTTGGAGTTACCCCGGACAGAAATAAAAAAAGTAAAATACCATCAACCTCAGCTCACTAAAAAAACACCACATTCCCGCTCAAAATAGATTAAATACAATAATGTTGTATTTGTGTATAATCTCCTTACATCCTCCCATTATCCTTTAAAAACAAAAACGAAAAATCTTCCCCCAATTTATGCACTACCACCCACCTACCCACCTGTGACTAATTTATTCGTAAAGAAAAAAGTTGTATGTTTTGTTTTGTATACTTTTCTGTTTACTAATACGAATACGGGCTTTATTTTGTTTCTAATTTTAATGTTTTTGGGTGTTAATTTTTATTGAAATTTATAAGAACGTAAAATGCGTTTTTGACATACATTTCATTTTGTTATGAGTTGTTTTTGTCTTCCTTTTTTTTGTAATGAAGTGTTTTTAATTTTGCACGAAATGAGAAACTTTTGTGTTTTAGGTGCGCAGTGAAATGAATTTTCTTAAGAATATATTCTTATTTATGTTGTATTTCCTTAACGAAATTGTTTTTTTTTTTAAATTGGCTGCCAAAACATTAATTTTTTTCTCATTTTGTATGCGATGACGGAGAGTTCAGAGTTCATTCTAGTTTGTGTTTTTCTTAAAATAAAATGAAATGTTTGTTTTTTTATTTTTACTTATTTGAAATGATTTATTTACTTGTTGGTTTTGAAATGAAAATTAAATGCAAATTTTGCACAATGATCTTTCGTAGGAGAACGGAATTGGAGAGAACCATGAACAACCAGCCGAAACATCTGCGACAGAGAGCCTGAATGGTGGAGTTGAACACAAGACTATTGAGGTGAGTGAATAGAAAATAAGAAAGAAATTTAATATCGTATTTTTATTTGTTCAAAGTTTGATCATTATTTCTTAATTTGTTTATTAACGTAGCTCAAGAAACATTACTTAGTTTTTTCTACAAGATATAAACTATTTTAGAATGCGTCGTTTCTTGAGCTTCAATCAAAATTCAAAATTGCCGTAGTAAACATTATTTTCCATCAAAGTGAAAACTACTCTTAAAAAAGTGGAAATAATGAAACTGAATTGTAGCCGGATATCGAACTTATTTTAAATAAGACGCTATCTTTGATTTCTCATCAGTAACAATTTGAGGGTGTTCCAGGCAAAGAGGTCATGAGTTGACTCTCTGTTTTATCTACTCTGTGAGTCGTTTCAACATTTCAGAAAGAATTATAAAGGTTTTCGATACTCGTAAAGAAGATTAACCGTGTTTTGTATTTGTAATACTAATAAAATACTGCTTTATACGTGCCAAAAACCATGGCTAATATACACAGGCTATTTACAAAAAGGAAATTCAAATCAAGTAATGGTAACCTTATGTTCGTAGCCGTTGTGTAATAATTAGCAGTCTGCCACTTGCTTGGAAAGTTTGAATGCCAACGGAAAGCAAAAAAGGTTTTCCACTGATATTGCCTTTAACGAGGGACTGGCAAGTCTTCAGATATTCACCCCTATTATGATAGGCGTTTCACTTAAACGACAAATGTCGTACAAGAAAATCGGTATTGCGAGAGTCGTTAATCTAGTTTAACGCCATGCGTAACGCCATGTGACATTTAGCGTTAAGTGGAATGTAATTTTTTTGAACGACACCCTGTCATTCTTCGGTATTGCAGCTGTCGTTTAATTTCAGTTAAACGACTAGTAAAACGCTACTTTTTGGCGACTTTGAATTTGCAAACGCCATGATTGTTTTACTTGAATAAAAATGTAAGTTGTAGTTGGTTTCTTCTTTTTTCTTAAATAACTTTTATTTGACTGAATTTAGGATGAAAAAAGCAAATCAGGAGCATATCGATGGAGAAAAATACTCAACTTGCAACAAATTTTCGACGGGGTGTCTCCCAAACGGAGGACGAAAAAAAAAAAATGAATAGCAGTTAGCGGTTAGATTAGAAAAAGAATGGCAAAAGTTAAAATAATTGAGAAACGAAATCTTTTCTTGCCGTATTTTTCATGTGTGTATATTTTAAAGGTTTGGTTCGATGCAAATTTTTAAGTTAAACAGAATTAAACAGATTCTGTTCAGTAAAAAAGCAAATGGAAGTCACTGTTGTTGTAGTTGTAAAGGATTCTTCTTTCTCTTATTAGGTTATTTTTTTTTTTTTTTTTGTTTCCAATATCCTCTGCCCTTCGTTGTCATCGCTATATCACTATTTCTCACTGCAATTAACAGAAGGAAAGTATTCATTTTTATTTGTTATTCAAAAACAATTTAAATTTCAAGACAAAACCAGAATTTCTATTCAAATCCCAATCTGTCATGATCAGCTGATCATGTGGAAGGCGTTTGGATTGTAATTAAGTGGCGTTCAAGGAACGTAATACCGATACTTAAACGCCTGAAAAGTGACTCGACAAATAGAGTGACTATTGTCATTCAAGTGTAACGCCTTTCATAATAGGGGTGATTAACTTAATAAATTGCCATGAAAACAGCTTTCTCGATCAGCCGTTTGGAATCGATACAAATTGTTGATCCTACGAGCTAGGCCCCGGGACTACCCAATCTGTTGCGCGACCCTGTTTATTTATTTATTTATATATTTATTGAACGGTAACGTAACAGTCCTCCGATAGTAATTTCACGCGATGAAAAGCGCTTTCTCTATCAGCCATTTGGAATGGAAAAAAATGGTTGGTCCTTCCATTTCTCACAAGGTATGGCTGTGAGAAATACGATAGTCCCCGGGGCTACCCACTCTATTGCGCAACCCTGTTTATTTATTTATTTGTCGGTAACGTAACAGTCTTTTGCTAGTGTTAAAAGTCTGCACAACTTAAAGTAAACCTAGCTAGTCGGTCATAGTCATCGCTTTTTCGTATAATTTCTATCGTAAGTTAAGTGATTACGTGCAAATTTTTCAACAACAAAAAAATGAAACCAACGCAAATCCTTTTTTGCGATTAATGTGTGATTTATTCCGTGAATAATTTCTGAAAACGAGACGTAATGGTTTACCTAAGCAAGTGTTGGTTTTTGATCGCTCCATGCTAAAGGCTGCTGGAAGCCAAATCAATGTTGAAGTTGATGTCATTTTATATTTTGTGCCAGGAATTTTCCAAAATTGGGTGGCTTGTCGACGCATTCTTCGGTAAACGCGATACACCCCACAGGCGGATTGCTTGTTTAAAACAGATAAATGGCATAGCTGTAATCACTTCAACGGCAACGTCACGAAGCTCGTAACTCCAAAAAATTAAGAAGATGAAGGCAATCACCCTTATTGCGATAGCCGTTTCACTAAAACGCCTAAAAAATGACAGAGCTCTCTCTAGCCGCCATAATTTTTGTTTCTAAAAACATAAATTCAGCCCTCTATCTGTTCCTGTGGCACCCAAAGATAAGTCATTTTATTGGCGTTTTATTAAAATGCCATTTGTTAAGGGTGACAACCAGCTGAGCCGGTGGTACTCCATTGTTTGTGAAGGCTTACACTGACTTTGGTAGTTCTAATACGACCGAGCTTTATTAGTTCGTATATTGCCTGTAAAGCAGAAATTTTGATGCTTGAAGATTGTGGATTTCGGCCATTTTTACTTTAGAGGCCTGATGTCATGATGTCATGAAGAAAATTGTTTTAAGATCGTTTCACTTGAATGTAAAACTACTTCCAACTGGATTCAATCCAAAAAAAGACACGACCGGAGGAATGTCCCAACGAATTCAGATTCGCAGTACTTCGTCGAACACAACTATTTCTTGTATTTTGAAACAATTCAAAAGCTGATTTGGGTTCGACTCTTGAAAGAAACTGAGAATGTGAGTGGAATCAAATGTGAATACTATCCACCAGCTACTTTGACGAACACTTGCAAATTTCCTTCGAATCTATCATTTACTCGAGAATTACGGAAGCATTTTGCCCATTCGATCACTGTTAAAAAAAAAGACTTACAATGATAGACCCATGGAGTTAGTTAACCCTAAGCTATATAAATGTACATTTGGCAGACCCCAAACCAAAATTCTTACTTAAACTGAGTTTTTCGGTTTGTGTGTTATTTTTAAAGATCGAACTTATTATTTTTATTTCACTTTTTTTTTAAGTAAAACGCAAGCTAAACATTTTTTTTTTTATTTCATATAGGAAATGAAGGCTGAGCATCAAATTGAAAAAGTATCGAACGACGTGGTAACGCAGGAAGTAGCCATTGTAGGCGAATAATTTTATTGATATTATATATTTTATAAATATTCTTAGTTTCTCCTTTTAAAAAAACACAAAAAAAAAAAACATTCACTGATCCTTATCTATACTTTAACACCCGAAGAAAAAAAAAAACAGTACACAACAAAAAACACTCACACAACAAACTGATACAAACTCAAAAACAAAATATATTAACTGCTAAAGCAAAACAAAAAAAATCTTACTCCAAAATCAAACAGCGATATTTCGAAGCGAATCAAATGAGAATTTATTTCAAACTAAAACAAAAAAATTTATATATATATATAAATAAAATTAATAATGAATATATGTATGTATGAAATAAGGGATATTCACATCTAAATGCTAAGTAACTGTAGGGAAATAAAAGTCTGCTAAAAAGACTTCCAAAATTTTGTACACACAGTCCCCTAAAAACAAAACACACATACCTACCCCATACTCATTCGCAAATCAAAACAGACATTTTAAAACAAAACAATTACATATTTTGTTCTATACATAAACACATACACGTTTTCTTTTATAGATTATATATATATATATAAAACATATTAAAAGATAAATAACAAAAAAAAGGAAATTCTTAATTTATAGTTTTGTTCTACATATTTTGTTTTTGGGAAGAAACAAAGAGTTCTTTAAAAAACAACAAATAATTTGAGAGGAAATTCGATTTAATTGTAAAATAAATGCGTAAATTAACAGCAAACAAAAAATTTATATCGAAAAGAACGCATGAAATCGAGGACTCAAATTACGAATTCAAATAATTTCAATTTATTTTTATATGTTTCGTTTATATATTTCAAAAATAATAATATTTGTTTAAAAAAAAATTCATAGTTTGTGTACATTGTTATTGGTTGCAACAAAAAATGCAAACACTTTTGATACGATATAAAAATAAGTTTTTTTCTTTCTTAGTTTAAAGAAAACAAAATAAATTACAGTTGCAAATGGAACACACACAGTAAAATAAAAAAGAAAAAAGTTAAAATTAAAATACTTTGAGATGTAAAACTAAACAAAACACCCTCATTCACATACAACACACACAAGAAGAGCAACAACAAAAAAAAAGGTTCTTTTATTTTATTATTTAAGTATGATTAAATATATTATATAAACTATATAATAATAATAATTAATAAATAAACATTTTTTTTGTAATTTGAGTTTTGTTTTCCTTTGTTTTGTTATGTTTTGTTTAAGCTTTTGGTTGATCCATTCTTGTTGGGATTTGGCGATGAAGTTCATATTTTCATCTTTTTTCACTGTCACTACTTTAGGTGGAGCTTGCAATCGATGTGGACCATGGCATGAAACAGCTTACCTGTTCAACAAGTCAAGCTCTTAGAACATGTTGATATGTTATTGTTTTCTCGCAGATTTGGCTTTGTGTGAAGATTTGATCGACTTATCAAAGCCGTTTAATGCAGCGGATCAGTTTATTTGCCAAGGGGCTTATGAGTAAACATACTGGATAGATTTCCTGAAGCTTGGAAGGTCTCTTTATAAATTTAGGGTATTTTATGTCTAGTGGAAGATGTAAACGATAACGAGGGCGGCTGTCGGGCGTCACTAGTGGGTTCTAGAATGACTGTCAATGTCAGAGCTGTCTGTGCCTGACAGCGATAAATATTTTTTCATCGCTTTCCAAAATTGCCGCCTTCTTAGCAACCCTTGAACGACCGACGGTTTCTCATAAACTTTTTTGCGTTTATGGGTTCTTTTTCGTTCGTTGCTCTAATTTTAGCCTAAACTTGCATTTCGTATTTTTAAAAGCGTAAGCCAGATATCTTTTCGTTTTGTTCGCCTATTAAAATCTAGCGCACCAAAAGTGTGCTTTGTAATTGCAAACTGACAGTGTTGCAACAATTTTCTTGTAATCCTCTTTAGAATGCCAGGATGCTTAATAGGGATACGGTTTGGTGTTTTGCGATGTGAAATCTGTTCACAGAAACTACACGTCTATTTGATGAGGCAGATGCATATATATGAACATGAGTTACTACTAAATAGTGATGCGAGACTTTACTAGCCCCTCGAGATCTGTAGACATTGGGTGCTTTCATAATTGCATAGTTGCTTTAGTCTGACCAATGCGTAACTTTCATAAATGCAAGTGACTAATGTAATAGTTTCATTAAATCAAAACGCAAATATTTGCAGTGCAAATGTGCAAATGCTTTAATTCGTTTGCTTTTCGGTTTTCATCTTCAGAGAAAGAGACAGACAGTGCAAAACACAACTATTTTCTTTCCTCTATTCAAGCCAAATGTCAGATTTCAAGATGGCTATTAATTGCCGTGGAAAAAATACAAAACAAAGTAAAAGTACAAAAAAATGGATGAAAACTCTTCACGCTCCAGATAAGATATAAACAAAAAAGTACTGAGTTAAATGAATAAACAGTTTTTTTGGATGGAAAAAGAAAGAAAAGTATTTTATGGAACTGTGTGCACTGAAAAATTCTTTCAATTCTTTGACAGATGACGCAAATCCAAAAAAGTGTTCATAAAAATGCATTGTAAGATGGATGCGCAAATATTTTGAATGACGTTAGTCTGATTGCAAATGATCGCATGTAAACAGAGCAACCGTGCAGTAATGAAAGCACCCATTTACCTTATGTCGTTTTCCAAAAACCAAATCGGGAGTGAATTGGAGAGTTGAAGTGTCAGCTTTGACATTTCTAGTATGGCTTATCTGTCAAAAAATCACTCCAACTCTACAAATCACTCCCGATTTCATTTGGGAGTGATATTTTGGAAAACGACATTACTGGCACTTTGAATTGGTTGCCAGTTGTTGTTACCCGACTGTCAAACCAAAGATATGTCCTCTTTTGAGATTTTCCAGTTCTTTTTCGGAAGTCTATTTAGACTAACGTAATCTCATCTGGCTTTGTGAGGCGATAAACACAATTTAACGTAATTACGATAGGCAATGAATAAAAGAGAAGGCTGATATTGGGCCCTATCGTGAATAAAATTTCCCTGGAAACATTTCCCATATTCGGAAAATTGGTATCGGCAATGATGTTCGAAAGTTCCTTGCGGAATTTTGAGCGATCGTGAATAAATTTCCCATGGGAAATTATCTGCCATTTTACTGAATTTGTATCGCATTCCAGGGAGATTTCTACTTTATTCTTGTTAGAGCACTATAGAACATATTCGAAAACTATCTTTGAAGTCATTTTTAATCTGTTGGGTTGTTAAAATTTATTCCGTAATGTTCCGTGGGAACAAAAAATTCCGTGGGAAACAAAATTCCGTGGGAGATTGCCGATAGGGCCCATTAACTTTTTATTAAAACGAACTGTCGCTTCTGTAGCGTTGAGTCGTTTTAGTGCAGCTTATTGTAATGAAGGTGAATATTTTGAGTTCGGCATTAACCTGGTTTGAATTATGACCTGGCACTCGACATTAAAATTCTAAAATGAAGATTCCAGTGGAAATTATTTCAGGAGAAGCGCTCTTGGACGATGATATTTCTCTTATTTTGTTTCTCTTTTGTTAAGTATATCGAGAAAAGAAAGCGAAGGTCCAAAATGTTTCCTGAGAAATTTTTTTTCAGAACTACGAATTACAATATTCCCTTAAACGTTAAGTTGGGATTCAGGTTCACGATACTCGCTGTCATTTACGACTGCTTTTTATAGTCCTTTTGTTATCGTTTTAACATTTTCATGGATCCACTATCGTAAAAGGTAATCGGTCTAGTAGTTCGTAATACAAACGCGTTTAGTAATTCACAATATGAACCCTGGTTCGAAAAATGTAGTGACTTTACTCATTGATCCTTTCACGGTGGTAGATTTCAGAGATTCGGATCTATATGGCCTTTATCCTAAAAATCGAATGAGTGTAAGATATATCTGTATTTTTATCCAAGTTCTTCGCTTTTTTTCGGCTGAACGTGGCTTTGTTAATGTTCAAGAGTTAATGGGCCCGTCGTAGCGATTTCGTACTACGAATGCCAAAAAGGAAGCATCATAGACTCCCTCGTAGTAAATGTTTTGCTACGAAATTTGTCTCTGTTGATAAAATTACTAACAAATTTTAAAAATCTGTTGTGATATTCATTATGAAGATGTTTTTAACTCTTTCTATTTGGCATTCGTAGTCCGAATTGGTTACGACGGGCCTTGTGATAGGGGGGAATATATTCTACGTGCAGACCCAGGTGCCGGTGCCAGATTCCTGTCCCTTACTGCCGGCTCTGAATACGAAGAGTCGAAATCGACCACTCACGTTGTGGACAAGAGAGAGACGTGCGTTAAACTAGTGAGCGTTTATCCTTCACTATTCCTATTGAAATGTCCTAACTTTAGAGCACTGCAATGCCGACTGTTCTAATCACTAAATTGAACTCATGCGGCGTGCGTTCATTTTCTAATGAAGTCATTGGTACATATCTCATAGTTTTTGTGGTGGCGTGTTACCACTTAAATCGCTGATCCCCAAGACTAGGTAGTTTTTTTTTTAAGTTAAAACTTAATCTCCATCAATTTCACAAGTTTGATTTTCCATGTCGAATATGAAACTTTTCAGGGTAAAAATCACATTTTGCACCAAAATAAAAAATAACAAACACTTAGATAGGAAGTAGTTCACCTGTCTATGATTCTAGTTTTACAATACATGTTTCAATCCATTCAAATTCCACCAGATTTATATGATATATACATTTACAACATAGAAAAACCAACAAAAAAAGAATTTTAACGTAACTTAAACTGCCGACGACTGTTTAAAAATAAAGAACAGAGATTTAAAAATTAGAATACAACATTTTAGACTTTTTTACAAGACCAACAAACTTAAAAGACATGAATAAACAAAAGTGTGATGTTTTTTTTTATGTAAAAGAATACATAATACCACATTTACATAAAAGACAAACATAATTAAAGTAAACCCTTTTTGGACAAAAATATTTTATCAATTTTAAATCCAATTTCAAACTTTTTTCTTTTCTTGATTTAGAATATATACACAATCTAGAATTTATAGATTTTTATACAAACGAAAAACCGAAAGATACATAACAGAAAAGAAGAAGAAACAAAAAAAAAAACATTTTTATGAAGAATACATCTAGCTGAGACCTATCTTAATAGAAATTAAATGATATAGCGCAACAAAAAATACTTTAAATAAATAAAAAAATATAACAAGAAACAAAATTGTAGTAATAAACATTTATATTCGCTTGAACCAAATAAAACAAAAAAATATTCATAAGTGTTAGTTCGTAATTACATAAGAAACAAAACAAAGAAAAATAAAAACATTTTGTTACTAAAATTGTACATGTGTAACGAGATTGATTGATCAGATACTGTGGCATTTATCATTCGAAAGAGAAGAAAAGAATCTCAAAAGAAGAAAAATTAAATCTTTAAATCAAATAGATGGAATTTATTAGGAAAAAAAATAATAATCATTTAAAAATGTATCTTAAGGTAAAGTTGAGAATTCAGAGGGACAAACAGATGAGCCGATGGGGCTGTGGGCACTCCAGTTTAATTGAGGAGTATCAGAGAACGAACAGTTCTGTGGGCCACCTTGCGCTGAAGACTGACTTTAATTTCAGCCATGTATGTAGATGTAGAAGCTGGCGTTAGGTGCTTTATTGTCCCAACTC
Source organism: Melanostoma mellinum (assembly GCA_914767635.1). Taxonomy (NCBI): domain Eukaryota; kingdom Metazoa; phylum Arthropoda; class Insecta; order Diptera; family Syrphidae; genus Melanostoma; species Melanostoma mellinum. The sequence continues at coordinate 25,071,586 of OU612060.1, read as the reverse complement.
AGCAATTCAGTTTAAGAATCCTATAATAATAGGGTCCTATGGTCTAAAAACATTTTCGTAATTAATGCTTTCCAAGTTACAACAGATGTTTAGAACTTGTTAATAATTCATAGTCCTAAACTGTTATGATGGGCCTATCACAGGCTTTTACTGAGCTTGATGTGCTCAGTATTTATTTGTTTTTGTATTCAGTGGTAAGATCCATTGCTGAGCTGATTATTGGATTGCTGAAATTGCAACTAAAACGAACCTTTTTGGGCGTTGTGTATTGGTTAGCATGTGTGCCTGTTACGTGGAAGTTGGAGTCTCAGAAAAAAATTGTTTTTCCGCAGGTATCGCCTTTCAAGAGGCCCTATCACAGATTCCATCGTAGAAAACTTCCACACGGAAAGCTAAGTTACGAACTACGAAAATTTGTGATCACAAAATCCGAATGGAATCGAAGAAAGCATATCCAGTTGCCACACTAAATACCGCCATGCTGGTTATCGAAATCAGCAGTTTTAAGCCAAATATATAAAGACGACGATCTTACATTCCACTTGGATTTGGTGATACCGAATCTATAAATTTCGAAATTCGTTCCACTCCGAATGGATTATGTGATAGTTACATCGGGAAACTTAAGACATTTTTCAATTACGATGGAATCTGAGATAGGGCTGTGGCAAGTATTCAGAGAGTAACTTCACTTCTATGCTTTCCCACTTAGCCATTCGGAATCGGTATGGAATTGCAGGTTCCTGGAACGAGTTGGGCGACTGCTTCACAATTTCCACTGATGGATATGCCGATACCGGTATCAAGTATACTTAGGTCAGGGTAAAATTGCTCAGCCCAGGACTAGTTACTTGCAAAAAAACCATCTTTATCGTCCCAATGCGATTAGGTTTCACGATACGATTGCTTTTGGCGGTTCTTTTGTTATCGCTCTGACATTTTTATGAATCCATTTTCGTAATTCATAATCGGTCTATGTCGTGGCTATCGTTGTTTTGGGTTTCGTTTTTTGCCTCGTGTTTAAATGATAACAAAGGATCTTGTTAATCATCTCTCAAATGAAAGTGTTTGAAACATCCAATTAAGCAGGAGAGACGCGTGAGTGAGTAGGGTCACTAGACAAATTCGAATCTGATTGCATCACACGTCTTTAAACTGAGGCTGCCTCAATCGGCACTCATTAGACGTAAAGAGATGGTCTCAAAAATGTTGGTGGAAAGCTTATAACTATGTTCTTTCCGTTTCATTGTTCATTTTGTCCCCTGAATTGAAAGTCATACTATAATAGGCTTCCGTAAATAGTGTATGTAGATTTATACAACTAAAAGAAAAAAAAGAAGAAAACTTTCAACTCTATGTGTTTTTTCTCCTAATATTGTAAAAACCCAGTTAACTTTACATCGTATTTTCATACAAAGCACTACATTTTTCTTTAATTCATCCTTAAAATGTGTATACGGAAATCAATTAAAACAAAACTAAAAAAGTCAAAAATCAGCAACGAAAAAATTCAATTTCTGTGTGTAGAAATAGTGTATGAGTTTTTTGTTAGGTATTTATTTTTTCAACTGAAATGAATATAAATTCTTTATATAAGTTAATTTTAGCAGAAGTAAAGAAAAAAGAACAAACATAAATTAAACTTAAATAAAGTCTATTACGTTGGGTAGATGTTGTTTCAATAACACGCTATTTTAAAAATTTTTAATGTAAAAAGTTTATATATGAAATCGAGTTGAAAACTCATTGGAACATTAATGATAAAATTAAACAAAATAAATAAATAAGTAGACATATATACACCATACCAAGCTAAACTAGATGTGAATTAAAGTAAATTTAAAATAAAAAAAAAAAAAAAACAAATATTTTCGATTTCATTCCAATCATACATAATTTTATTTTTCATTTCGTCATAACTTTTGTAGCTCCATTTGAAATTTTCTTTTTTCAACCTATTTATATGCATTGTTAAATTTAAACTAATCGAAACAGAGCTTGACAAAACTAAATAGAGCCTCTTGCGAGAGTTCTCTTTTGAATTGAATATAAATACCGTCAAAGCTCATGTATTTTACATTAAAGTAAATAAATATTTATATTCATCGTACTGATGAGTTGCATTGTATAACAATTTAAAAAATAAATAAATAAATAAAATGAAAAAAACTATAAGTTATAGAATACAAAAGCAAAACTATTTCCATAATTAAATATGAAATGAAAATAAAGAAAATTAATTAAGTAATTGTAAACATTATAAACATTGTTTCTATCATCACTAAACCCTTCATCAATTTATTATTATTATAAAAAAAAATATTGATTATTACTTTATTATGAAATGAAAAATAATAATAAAATTATATATGTATATGAAAATTATATATTAATTAAAAATTACATTATAATGAATATTTTTTAAAAAGTGAAATTGAAAAATCAAATAAAACCAAACTCATCTAATGATGAAAAAAATACTATGTTTTAATTTACAATCAGAGGAGTGCTCCTTTCATAATTCTGAAGTATTTGAAGTTAAAATCTGTGCAGAGATTCGCTCTTGACCAGAGTTTTCCACGGCTTCTCACTTCATGTGAGAACTGCTGAAAGTTATTGATGCAATTGCATTTCTCTCAACAATATGTGCGTGATTGGAGGGAACCATTCACAACTGTTTGCCAATTCCGAACGGCTAATTAAGAAAGTGCTTTTCATGGCATAAAGTTATTATTGGTGCACCAATTCCTCTCGAATAGTTTTTTTTATGTTTCTGGGACTCGAACCTCGAACCCCCTACGTAACAGGCAGACGGGCTAGCTAAAATGTCATGACCACCACAGGAAAAATTACTTCAGGTTAGGTTAAAGTGGTTGTCAGCTCGGCTAACACACTTAGGCCCGTTTGGTCCATTGTGATACCACGATGCACGATGGATCTAATGTAGGTCCCTATTTTGAGTAGCGAATCGAACGTTCGACTGGAAGCGAATGTTTTAGAGAAACTCATTTATTGGATTATTATCATTTAACTTCGTCCATTCTCTTATCTGACATACCTTAAACGTCGAGTTTTCTACAAAGTTTTTGTTTCTACAACCTATAATGCCGCTATAAAAGAAGCTCGCAAAAACATTCGCTTCTAATCGAACGTTCGATTCGCTACTCATAATAGGGATACCGTAACTTCTTCCTAATGGAACCATTTTGATCTTACAATGAAACAGGAGATACGCAGTGCATCGATGTGAGTAAGATCACTAGGGTCGTTAAAGAAACACGAACCTAGATGAATCCTACGTTTGTGAGCTAAAGTGGGTCATGAACAGAGAGGGTAGGCTGCCAGCTGCCAGCTACCATAGAAAGGACAGGTTATGTGTCAGTGTTAAGACCGCTCTCTCACTTTTCGAAGCAGGATCTATGTTTTCCGCTTAGCCGACTGAGTATACCGATCTCATGTTCATTTCTTCACTTGTCTGAGCTCTTTTGCCAAATTATAGGTCTGTTTCTTTACTTTCTGGGTAAAGCTTGGGTAAAAGCCCTTGAAAAAGTTTGGGCTCGAGCTTTTTAATGTTGTTTTTGTAATCTCCATCCGAAAATGAAAAGTAAAGATACACGTTTTGGGATGTTTCTTGCTGAATGACATTCATAGCAGAGATAGCAAACAAACATACAAACAATTTTGTTTGAAAAACGTGTTAAAATTAACTCAAAGCAATATTGCATTGAATTTTCAAACCAATAAAGAGAGATTATGTTTTTCATTTATCATTCAATTTCAAAAATAAATTTGAATTCAATCGAAATGTTTCGATCAGCTGATTTCACAAACAGCCGATTTGACAAGCAAGAAAGTGCACGAGCAAATTGTTCGGGTAAATTCTTGCTGGAGGGGAAGTGACAAAAAAGCAAAAGCTCTGCCACTTTTACGTCAAATAAAAGTAAAGATACACGTTTCGGGATCCCGCATGTGAGTAAAGATACAGACCTTATAATTTTTTTTGTGTACTGATGTGTAACTGGTTTCTTATTTTTTTCAAGATGTTAAAACTTGCTGTTAATACTGCAACACTACTGATTTGTGGCTCTGAGACTCGGCTAGCGGCTTTCCTCCTGTGTCTTTTCCTCACATAACGCACAAGTCAGAAAGTGTCTTTTGAAATCTATGTATGCAGTGAGATATCGGTATCGGTACCGAATGTGTACCGAAGTGAACTGAGTAAAACGATACAGTATCGATAAGTGGGGGAGTGGCAAAATAAATTTTTGTTGTGTCGAACATTTAAGCTACCGAACGAGTTCGCACCGCTCGTGATTGCGAACTTTGTGAATTAAATAAATAAACAGGTGAGTTTTGTAGTAGAGATATTCCACGTGTTTTTTAATCTAATAAAGAAAAAGATTAATACAATTCTAAACAGTTAAAAACACTTTTTATATTTCCTCAAATGTACATTTCAGAAGCAATGCTTCCATAAAATAAATCTCACTGACGATGGAAGCATTGCTTCTGAAATGTACATTTGAGGAAATATAAAAAGTGTTTTTAACTGTTTAAAATCGTATTAATCTTTTTATTTATTAAATAAATAGGGTGACGCAACAGAGCGAGGAGCCCCGGGACCTAGCGTATTTCTCACTACTATTGCCTTGTGAGGGATTGGAGGGGACCTACAATTTTCTGCCGTTTTCGAACGGGTTTCGAGAAAGCGCTTTTCAGGGCGATGAATTTACTAACGGAGGACAGGCGATGCCTGTGGAAAAACTTTTGCGTCGGCGTCGGATGGGATTCGAACCACGAACATCTAGGTTTACAGCAGGCTACTAATCACCACGCCACGGGTACAATTTTGGGCATTCGAACATTGTTTTTCTTACTTAAAATTACTGTCTCAACTAATAACATTCTCAGACCAGGTCGGTCGCTAGCTGTCTGTGGTTTCACTGGCTAAGTATATTTAGTTTCTTATTTCGTTATGAATTCCATTTGAGTCTTGAGCTGCTTTACATCGTGTGCCATCTCAAGTACTCAATCGTTGAATCTTTGCTTTTTAGCTACATATCTTTTTCAAATAATTTTCTTATACAATTGCCTCTTTTTTTAGGCTGGGGCATCATTCTTTTTCCTTTTTGGCGTTACGAGCATTGTTGCTTTCATATCATTTTTGAAGAAAAAGTTAAATAATCTCATGCCAAAATTATCTGAGGAAAAGTTTTCGAAAGCAGATAGTGTTTGCCATAATCGGAGGTGTATTTCAGTGTAGCTTTTTTGATAAAAAAAAATCTCCTAAGACTGCTAAGTTAATGAACTTGTTTCTCTAGAGTTCGCTATTGATTCGGACAAAAGTACCTACTAGTGTTAAAATCCCTCAAAAATAGTCGTTGCCAAACGCTGCTTATTTGAAAAAAGTAGAATACAAGATCTTGTCAGTGTATTGATACTTGTCAAACAGGTGGATGAGCAGTCTTGAGGTGGTTTTTTTATTTATTTTTATTTGAAATATTTTGTTCCTATGGATAAAGGATTAGTGAAGAAATAAGTTTTAATGCTTTTTCAAAGCCGAATTTGCCAGTGTCTGGAGTGAATTCCAAAAAGCTGCAGTAATCGGCTTTATCGTGTTTTTGTCGGTACGGAAAATTGTGGAGAGTTTTTAGAACGTTATTTCGACATTTATGCTACACGTGCAAGAGTTCCGCGTTAAAGTGTTTTGGATTGAGCGATATTCGGGTGACATTTTTGACGAAGACATGTACCCCATCCCAAATGCAATTTTATCCTCCAACAGGTTATGGGTTGCGGGGAATATTCGGTGTCGATTGATGCTACGGCAAGACTGAATGTGTTGCAATAGTCCATCTGTAAGATAAAAGGTAATGATGAAATATTCGGTATGGTGCCGAGTGCCACCTGCCATGTGAACACCAGCCACCCGAAAATGAAAGATGTGTTATTTTCTAGTTTGAAACAAAAGAGTTGACAAGCAAACTCTTTTTCTTAGAGTATGTCTTGTAACTGCGTTTCGGTTGGAAAAGTAAACGTGTGTTCAATTAGAAAAATATCATTGTGGCATTTTTTGCATTGAACTGGGTGCCGCTCTACCTTGAATCCACAATCTTTCGAGCACAACATCAATTCCATGTTCATCTGAAAAAAATTAATAAAAATGAGCGTCGAATGCAATTGATACCCTCTCTTCTTCTTAAACTCAAACTCTTAACCACTAAACTACTTTGTTAACGTTGTTCTTGTAAAAAAGAGTTAGTTGACAATGAGATTCGAATTTGAAATGCTAATATTTATCTACATACATATTACATTGCACTGACTTATAGTCAGAAGGTGCTAAGCATGGTCGTAGTTTATTACAGTGCTGTCCAGCTATTTTGGCGCGTGTTTTATATGCAAAAAAAAAAAAAAAATGTCACAACTCTTACGAATCTACATGCTTGTTCATAGCTCAGGTATTCTATGAACACTTTATGTAAAACTTCTTGGTAATTGGTTCCTAATTGCTATTTCTCTTACTTGTTTCTTAAAGTGTGTCATGTTGGCTTAAACTGTTTTATATAGACTCTGAAACTATAGTGGTATGGCATAAGGCAAATAACAAATTCTCTATTGAGATGATTTGGTAGTTGATGAAAATATAGCTACGACACAAATAACGGTAGAGTACAAAAGCTCATGGATAGGAATTTTCATCTTTTTAAACACGCACGTGCGTTAGTTTCAAGTAATCCACCTACTTTCACACGCAACAGTTGTTGTTCGTAGCAATGACGTTCTAATCAAATCATTTAACACTTTGTCAGAGTTGACAATGCGTGTGTAGGAAAACCAAATTCTTTTTCAGTTCATTGCTCTAATCAAATTATCAACATCAACAACTAGTTGAATGAACGTTAATTGAGAAATTGCCTTCAGAAGCTAACATGGTTGGCTTGAATCATTCAACAAGAAGTTACCATGTGAATGAAGTTGCAAATCATAGGACGCCGTGACATTGTTGGAACAGAAAAAAAGAATATCTAAGGCAAATAAAAAAGAAAAACTGTACAAAAATTTTAACCTATGATGGTGGCCATATCACCAGTTTTTTAAGTTTTTTTAATCGTTTTGATGCTTTGGAGTATTCGCTTCTGAGTAGACTGAGTGTAATCGTTCTGACCGGTGTGAAAATGCAGCGCATGATTTTATTTCTCACAATCGCGATCTGTTGTAGTGCTACATGTGCTTTATGTGATTTACCTGCTAATTTCTCAATTGGTAGCAATAGAGCTACGACTTCGTATGAAAAATCGTTGGCGAATCTGCTCGTTCGTAAGAAGCGTGGCTTTGTGTTTTTCAAAGGTTCAGTTATTGTTTTGACACAAGTTCTATCTAAGCACATTGTTGCTAAATCACCACGAGGTCTAATACAGTCGAGTGAAGTGGATATGTTTTACGATATCCCAATTTTGATTGACGGTTGGAAAAAGCCACTGGAGCACCTAGTGAAACCCACAAAGGGAACAAAGAAAAGTGACCAAGTGAATGAAATTGAAGGAGAAAAATGGAAAAATGTTGGTGTGATTAATGCGAGTGCGATTCCATGGGAGAGATATTACAAGACGTCTCATAGAACGAATTTGAATCATTTGGCGTGGAATAATCGGGAGAAACTGAATCGATATTACAACCGGAAATACTATCTAAGGTGATTATGCCGAGTTTATTGTATAATGTAGAAATTTACGTGTAAGGACTTCGAAATGTGAACTTTTGCTAGGGCTCATGAAATGATAGTAAGAAAGTTGAGCACGCAAATATCAATTTCTAATTCTTCTCGCTATATAAATTCCCAAATCAAACATTGCGTGTTGTTGAATAGTTTTGAACTTCAAACAGAACCAAACAAAATTGGTGAACAGTATTGGTAGAAATATGGTGCAGTTAGAGATTCCAAAATTGAAGAAATCACCTAATTCAGTGAATAAATGTAGGTTCATAGTTAAAATGCGAGCTAGTAATACAGTGCTTTATGCCTTAGTATTTCCTGAATGTTTCACCGCCAACCCACGCTTTTGTTTTCTATTCTGTCGTGAGACAATCTGGCTTTCGCTTAACAGACATTATCTAACTTGAATTGAATATATTGGATAGAATACAAAATACTACACTAAAACGAAAATATTTTCGAGTGTTGCTGTTTTCTCAAATAGATAGTTGTAAAAAATAAGTCATCTAGAGGTTCAACTCTGTTACTCAATTCCACAATAAGATCTTAACGAAGTAGGAGTAAATAGCACCCTTCGAATTGTCTGTCGGAAGCGGTTGGTGGCGTGATCATTTGATTCTACATTCATTGTTGTACTTTGAAAGCCTTTCATCCGCTTCTAAGGAGTTTTGTAACTGGAAGAAATTAGTGTTTGGTTGATGCATTTTGTGAGAAGTCGAATATCTGCATGTTAGTTTGAGGTATTCGTCGCCATCGCGAAGTTGTGATGAAAGTCTGTAACGTGTGGACCCATCTATCATGGGAGACAGAGTTTTAGAAGCTCTGAGTTGGTGCAAGAAACGTGAATGTTTTTAATCTGTCTTATTTCCAGCCTCAACGGAGGAGTTCATTGATCCAACAATACTAAGGTTAGGTTAGGTGAGATGTGGCTACCAGTATACGGAAACTGACGCGCTTAGACCACAAAGGGTCCATTTTGATATCACTGAGACTGAAAGGTTGTTCACCCTCTGGTCCCCATCTAGGGCATTAGAGTGTTTAATCACCATCTATTAGAACCTGGACTAACGAATTAGGTCCCTATTATGAGTCGCGAATCGAACGTTCGACTGGAAGCGAATGTTTTGGAGAAACTCATTTATTGGATTATTATTATTCGTCCATTCTCTTATCTGACATACCTTAAAAGTCGAAAAAAAAGTTTTCTACAATAAAAGAAGCTCGCAAAAACATTCGCTTCCAATCGAACGTTCGATTCGCTACTCATAATAGGGACCTTAATCCCCAGTTAGTCCAGTTAAACCATTCAGAGCTTCGTCTGAAAAGGGAGAGATTTTTAGGGTGTTGTCGAAAAAGTATTTACCTAGTTGAATTTTCCGTCTATAAGCGAGCGCACGGCATGAACAAAGGAGATTTTGGACTCTCTTCCTCCCCCTCGTCCATGAAACTTCTACAGAAGTCATTGGAGTAGACAGTGTAGACAGTTAGGCAGTGTCCTGTTAGGATAAACCAATGGCGCAGCTAATATGCAGACGATTTAGATTAAATAAGCTCCTTGAAGGTTTCAAGTCCACATATCGTCGGTGACGCGTGCAAAGTGTGTATCTCCAAATTTTTCGAAAATGATATTTTGATGTCATCTGCTCGATTTATTTGAGTACTATAATCCCTCAAACCAGGAGTGCCCATTTTGTTGATAAATTGCCCTTAAAAAGCACTTTAGAAAAAGTGTAACTGCCTTGCCTTGCTTTGAAAGTAGACATTCTTTTTGCTCTCCTGTAAAATTTGGTTCGATGCAGATATTGTTCCTTTCAGGTCGAAGAGGTTGCTGTTTTGGTAACTGCCATGCAGTTGCCTGGCATGCTCTGTTCTGAGACCCGGCACCCATGTGCGGTGATTGTTGAACTGTTCTGACATCTTCTTTAGAGACGTGTAGCAGTTTTGGACCGTAGTTGGTTTTGTAGAGACAGAGGCAAGAGCTTTGAGAGTAGCCTGACTGTCCGAGATGATACGAATATCCGTGAAGGATATAACGTTTTCTCTCTCTGAGCCAGGGCAGAATTCCTTTCACCGCCAGAATTTTCGTTTTGAACGGAGGAAGAAAAGGCTTAAATTCAACCCTTTTAGAAAACTCCACTTCCTACCCCATTACAGGTTTTAGATCCAGTGTAGAAGTGTAAGTCATCATTATCCAAAAGAGTACCGTTCATATCAAGCTTCTCTTGAGCGTAGAACTTGCTAATTCCTCGCGAAAGGCAATACCTGTGGAAAAACATTTTTGTCTCTGTTAGGACTCGAACGACGAACCTCTGTGTTAACAGGCGGACATGCCAACCAACACGCCACGGGTACCACAACCAACTTAGGAATGATGTAGTCTAATTGATCCGGGATGAATCTTAAGTTGTTTAAAATGTTAGCGTGACCAATTTGATTATTGGTTCACTGTGAATTAGCTTTAAGTCAGGTAGCTGAGTTCGCTGCTGAATGTTTGCAGAAAATGTCTAGGGGTGGAAGGTTTAGTAGTATGTCTAGGGCAATTGAAGGAGTTGTCCTTAGCCCGTTGCTGATGCACATACCCCGTTCGCTGAACTTTGACAAGATTGTTATAGTTGACCTGATTGTCATTATCATGTGCGGTCCACCCTCCACCGTGTTGCAACCCCGTAGGTCAGTATGGGTCTTATGACCGAAATGTATAGCCATCGAACAATATTGGGTGAGAAACCCCATTTACCGCCATTAGCCTTGAGAAAAGTGCAACGTAAATACCAAAAATTGAAACACAAAAATAGTTCACTCTTTGCTTCGAAAAAAAAAAAACATCAGGGACATGCTGCGGCTTCAATTGAACTTTACCTTATCCAAATATACCCATTGGCTTACCCTCGAAAAGAATACCATTCTTCAGCCGAACCATGTGAATGCGGATGTAGCTTCCTTTCATTTCACTTTCGATATACAGGACTCAGAGCTTGTTATATAGAGCGTTTAACTGATTAACTGATTAATTGATACCCCACGTGTCAGAAACTGCCCCAATTTTTTCTGAAAAGCAATCAAAATTGGCAGATGAATTTATTTAATTAGTTTCATTACCTTTTTAGATATCTTCTTCTACATAATAGACGCTCGGGGAGCCTCAAAGCCTAAAACATTTTAGGGACCTACAATTTTTTCCCGATTCCAAGCGGCTAGACAAAAATTGCACTGCTTTAAGATCTGGTTAGTCATCTTGTTGAATCTGTTGAATCATCCGGAATCTTAATGGCGATTATTTAACCAACGAGCTCAGTTCGTCACTCTTTAGTTTCAATGTTCAATATCCGTACCGGCTTCATGTTACTATCATTTCTTGTCAGAAGCGTTTAAGATGAGCTGTCATCATAAAGACTATCCCAAGTGACTTCAAATCTGTTTCTTTTTTAATTTCTCTTTTTTGCTCTAGAAAACCTTACAGTAACTTTCATAAATCACACTACTACTATCCAAACTATCAACGAAGGAATTACATGCAAAGTCAGGCTAGAAGTAAAGCCTTCAATCGCAACAGAGTTAGTTCTCCTCACTACCAAAGGCCAAGTCAACCAACTAAAAGTTTCAACCCATCATGGAATGAACACCGAGAGTATCGAGAACGCAGAGGAATATTCGAGCATATTGAAGGATTTGGAAAAAAGTAAGAATCTCACTTAAAGTAAAAATGTTTTAAGCACAAATGATAAACACAAATTCTTCACAGAATAGGAGTAAGTTTGAGAAAATGCATTTTGCGAGCTATATGCGAAATAAAAACAGAGCTGCTACCGGAAGGAGAATCGTTAATCAATGATGTTGCCCGCATACTTTTCACGTAAGAAATTTTGTTCAACATCTTATTTGCCTTATGACTGTAGTGTCCTTTTTTTCTTTTAGGGTTCCGACCAACCATGACAGTAAAGACGACGATTTTGTGCAAATGGCATTTGATGACAGAGTGGATTGTGCCAGGCGTTTTATGGTGTCCTGTCCTCATAGTCCGTTGCAATACATTTTCAACCACTTCCGAGCATCGGGTTTTGATGGAAAATCACCAATGAATGAAAATCCGCCTCCGAATGAAGAGGAAATGATGGAACTGTTGAAATATGCCAAATGACGTCCTTGTATGTATAGGAATGAATATCTCGGAAATAAAATTCATAATTGAGTGTTTGTTTTCATTTGGAGCTTGGAGGTGATTTTTCCAAGCTGCTTGTGTAGACCTTTTCACTAAGCCTTTGAGGAATCATGAACAGCTGAAGAAGTTTCAATTCTTTTCCATAAGCTCCTTTTACGTGGCAATCAAATAAAATTACTCGCTTATTAGTTCAAAGTTTAACGGATTTCTGCTACATCTCCATTCAAATAGTATTCCGTTTGAGTACACAGATGTCGCTCTAAAACACAATCCACACTTTGAAAAATCGACTAATTACCATCCACTCATCATATGATTTGGAACTGTCAATTTTGTTGATAATTTTAAGCTGTCAAGCAGAAAATCGCTATTTTGTTTACACATTTTTATCCAAAAATGCACGAATTTCTTTTAAATATTGATAACAAGGAAATCCTCATCGAAGTGAGTATATTTCCCAATCAAAAACTATACAACAAAACACAGTTGATTGGATTTTTGTACTAAACCATTGCAGATTCTTCATCTATCCATCGATTATCTCATCGGAAACTGCGATGATATATCCACCATAAACAAATCCTCACACAAGTATGGTTTCTCCGATCCTGATGACTTCCATTCAGCCTTACAGACAATCGCTTACGCCTACAAATGCTACTGCCTCAAAGCAATAACCGAGACTGAATTGCTTTCGAATTTCGCCCACATGAATCCAGATTTGCAGCAGTCCATTGTAGAAGTTTTCAAAACTAGACAACCTGAAATTGTTGAATTCCTTTTGCGGCAGCATAACTCCAGGCAAGACAAGCTAGTCGAGGCATTCGATTGGGATGTGCGTTTTGTTATGGGTGATAGTAGTTTGTTAACACGACGACGTCAATTGACGACAGTAACGTTAAATTGTCTAGAGCCTGGCGGAGATAGGAGTCTGGTGCATTTTCAAATGAATACTGGCAAATTAGATGAATTTATTAATGTTTTGGAAAAATGTGAAGCTTCCATAGCGAACGGTGTTCAGGACCAACAAAGTAGGAAAGTTGTAGAGTAATAGAAATTAGATGGAGAACAACAAGAAAGTATATAGCGTATGTAGAGTGATGTGCCCCGTAATAAGAATTTCATTTGAAGAGCGAACGTGAAGTAATATAGCAAAACAAATTTGAAACAAAACTGCAATTGAATTGTTAAAGATAAATTGAAGTCCAATTATAATAAAAATTCGCTTGATATGAAAGCTTTTTTGGTTATTTGAATGGAATTGGTGGTGTTACCTTTGATTTTACTGGTGATGGCATTTCTAGTTTTATGTTTTAAGTGGTAAAGGCCACTACTTCAAGTTCTGTAGGGCATTGACTTAAGCAAGAGTTTACTGAGTTACCTTGAAGCTGCTCTTGGCACATAAATCTACTCTGAAGAGACACGTTCAAGACAAGATGATGCGACAATTATACTACTCTGCGACATGAAGTTTTACTATCGGCTGTAGGTATTTGCCTTTTAATGAGGCATGTATAAAACGTTGGTTCTGGTTCCTGTGACTCCATGGAGGGCGACAAAATACGAACACAGACACTGTTGGACACCTGTATAGCATTCTTTCACGCTGTCCTAATGTTTTTGAACTACGTTTTGAAGAAAGAAACTCTTTTACTGTGCTTAATGTCCTGCTGAATCCAATACTCACTCCGAAACTAACGCAGGATCCATTAATTTAGCAGATTCCTCTGGTCACAGTTGGAAAACGATCCAGCGTTGGTTTGTGTCGAATTTTTGGTTGTCTTTCGGCAATCATGACTGCAGGAAGCCTTTTGAAAACTTTTAGGCTTGCCAAAAATCTAATTGCATCTATACAGCGCTTCAGCTAAACAACTTCATTGTCGCGATCGAATTTCAGTTGCAGAAACGCAGTGTCTTAGTTGATGGTGGGAGCTGAAGGACTTTGATTTGATTTAAAGAATTAATAGGTAGGTAGGTAGTTCTTCTGAAACGAAAGTTTTAAAGAGTTTCTTGTGCTTTTAGAAACACCTATGAGTTCAAAGATCAAAGCCGAAAAGCAGAGCTAACCTCAAACAGCAATTTTATGTTTTTGTGTGATGGAGCTACATAGAAAGTTCATTATGAATTTTCAACATGCCTAGTTTGATTTTTGTAATTTTAAAGACCCTTTCTACAACTTTTCAAAGAATTTTTTGAAAGTTTTTACTTTTCTTCAACAAAAAAATGTAGATGGCCTTGCAAAAAATTGGCAGATCTGTCAGTAGTGCGTTAAATTTCATACAGTGCGGTTCGGTAGTGTTTCGGTGGCAAATAAAAATTAAATAATCGTGTTTTTTCCCATTTAATTTGCTTTAAATTAGTAAATATGTGTAATTTTAGCTGTTTTTCTCATTCTGAAAGTGTTTTGGGGTCGAAAATATCATTTTCTTGTGAAATATCGCGATCGAAAATCATTGAAATTATTTTTTTCCGAGTAGCGGTCGTGGTAAGAAAAAATGTGTGGTGAAAAAGTGAAACTGCGTGGTAGATAAAGTTTAAATGTTTTGATCGTCTTTTTTTCTATCGTTGTTCGTTGGTTGTGTTTCCTATATCGTGTGCGGTATTTAAAAAAATGTCGGTTCCGATTCCGTCTTCGCTTCTGAAAATGTCGGTATGGTCTTCTTGGTCAAAATCAGTGCATTTGTGTTTCGTTGTTTAAAAAAAAATCGAGTGGGTGCCTCGCAAAAAAGAAATAAATAAAAGGCAGTCAAAAAGTGAGCTAGTCATTTTTAAATCTGTGTAGTGAAGGAAATGTGTGAAGTGTTCGAAATAAATTAAATTAATTTGATGGGTAGCCATTGAAATAAAAATCAAGTCAGCATAGCAACGAGCAGCAGAAGAAAAGTTTATTTAAGGTGAGTCTTCTATTACTTTATTGCTTTCTTTTGACAGTTTTTTTTGCTCGGAATATGGTGTTACTACTCGGTTTATGGTGTTTTTTTTCTAAACCCAAACACTGTTCAAACACTGTTGGCTTAGGATTAGTCTTCTTCGTTTTATTAATTGAATACTTTTGGCATATTTGGTATTAGCCGATATTAGTCTGTAAGTAAAAATGATTTCTGCAACTTTTTAATGATGTGGGCACACAATATGAAAGCTTGAGGCAAGGATTGATTGAATATTGTAGTTTTTGAGGCTAGTGAATGTTTCTTCGAAACCTGAGTAGGTAGTAATACAACTATGTAGGTCGTACCATAAACCATAATAGGTCTGTTCGTTGAACTTTCCCCAGGGTTGACCCAGGTTTTCTTGACAACCCTATGAGTTGTCAAAAAAACCTGGGCTTTCCAGTCCTCAAAAAACGCTAAACCACAAAACACCACACATCCCTGTCATAAAAAAAAAAAAATACATGCCATTTGACAGCCCTCAAATCGCCACAGCAAATAGGTAGGGCGAGTTTGGGGAAAACCATGGCTCAAAAAACACTCAATTTGACATTCAGGGTGAATTTAGGTTTCTCAAAAAACGCTTTGTGGCGACCCTAGGGCAACCCCAGGGCTTCAACGAACAGACCTAATGATCTCTTATTTGATAACTTGTATTGGCAGTGGCACGTACTTTTGGCTTATTTGAGAGTGACTTTGGAGCGTTTCAAATTCGGCACTTGCATCAATAAAAGTTAGTAATCTTTAGTTGCATTTGTTCTTACTTACTTACTTATTTACTTACTTAGGTAGGCCTTTCAGTACGGAGTGGCCCTGGACCTTGGGGCTATAACCAACATCTTTCGAAAACAATTTCAAGAGCTCTGTCCAGTTTTGAACTCGAAGTAATTTGAGGTCTTTTCCCAATTGATTGCGTAATATAAGACGAGGTGTTCCTCTTTCGAATTTTCCTGCAGTGTGTCGAGACTGAGCGTCGATGTTCATCCGTTCTAACATGGCTTAGTCATAGCCTCGCGATGTGTACTCTCCTAGGTTTGTCGCGGTGCAGTTCATACTGCTCGTTGTTGTATCTTCTTCTCCACACATTGTCTTTGCATACGGGACCAAAGATCATTCGGAGAATTTTCTTTCGAAACGACCAAGGGTTTAATCATCCGCTTTCGGCTAGTTCCATGCTTCCGCGCCGTAAAGCATGAATGGGATGATCAAGGTCTTATACAGGGTTACATTCGTTTTTCAGGAGAGGGTTTTGTTTCTCAATTGTCTTCTTAACCGAAAGAAGCAACATTTGGCAAGAGTTATTCTCCGTTTGATCTCCGCACTGATGTTGTTCTTCGTGTCTATAGCGGATCCTATAGGTAGATGAAGTCCTGTACTACCTCGAAGTTATATAGGGTTTTTCAATAAGAGCGGGTAGATTTTGAAACGAAATTAAACAAGCTGCGTATGAGGTATCAACAATTTTTTTTATTTATTTAAAAGGCCCATACCTATATGCCAAAGTATGGAAGATGACATCATTCAAATGCCCGCCTCGGCTTTTCACAGTGGCACGCATCCGAGTGGTCCAATTTTCAATGACTCTTCCGCATAGATCCTCCTGAATTTGAGCGATGGCATGTGTTATGTTTGCCTTCAGGGCATCGGTGGATTGTGGTTTATTTGCATAGACCTGCGACTTCAAAAAACCCCACAAGAAAAAGTCTAGCGGGGTAAATCGCATGACCTTGGTGGCCAATTCACATCACCCCTGCGAGAGATGACCTTAGTCTCAAATCGCTCATACAGAATGTTAATCGTGGCGTCCGCTGTGTGGCACGTAGCGCCATCAACATGTCGTCTAGGTCCATATGGTTCAATGTGTGCCATAAAAAATTGGTTATCATCGTTCTGTAGCGCTCGCCGTTGACAGTGACCGCCTCACCAACGTCGTTTTCGAAAAAATACGGACCAATGACGCCGCCGGCCCAAAATCCACACCAAACTGTAACTTTTTGAGAATGCATTACCACCTGGTGAACCTCGTGTGGGTTTGTGTCGTCCCATATACGGCAATTTTGTTTGTTAACAAAGCCATTCATCCAAAAATGCGCCTCGTCGCTAAAGATGATTTTTCGCCCGAAATTGGGATCCTCTTCCAAACGATTCGATGCCCAGGCAACGAACAAACGACGTTGTCTATGGTCATGAACTTTGCCATGGTGATTTGGCATAAGCAACTGAATAATAAGCAAAAGATTTGACAATTGTCACCAAAACAAAGTGGGCCGCCAAAATCTACCCGCGCCAATTGAAAAACCCTTCATTTGTCTATTCTGACTTTTTGTCGAATTTGTCGATGTTCGGTGTACTTCGTTTCATCCTCATCAACCATCAAACCCAATTTTGCTGCTTCTGTTCCTATACTCGCAAAAGCACCATACGCACATTAAGCTCCCTTCTTCCCATTACGTCAATACCGTCTGCGTAGGCGAGTAGTTATACAGGCTTTTGAAAGATTGTTCCTCTGGTGTTGACGTTTGAGTTTTGTACAATCTTTTCAAGTATGATTTTAAAGAAATCGCATGATAGTTTGTCGCCTTGCCTAAAGCCGTTTTCGACATCAAAAGTCTCGGTGAGTTGCTTACCGACCATGCATAGTCGTACGATTTTTGAAGAGATGCCGAAACCAGGCATGGCTCTATACAGCTCGTCTCTGTAAATACTGTCATACGCTACCTTGAAATCGATAAAAAGATGGTGTACATATCGAGATGATGTTCTCGGGTTTTTTCCAGGATCTGCCGTAATGTGAAAATTTGGTCTATTGTGGACTTCTCTGGTCTAAAACCATATTGATAAGGACCTATCAAGTTGTTGACGTGGGGTTTCAGACGTTCACATATTACAGCAGACAAGATCTTATAAGCGACGTTAAGGAGGCATATCCCTCTATAATTGGAGCAATTGTGAGGGTTTCCTTTCTTTAGGATCGGGTATACGATACTGAGGTTCCATTCATCGGGCATGCTTTCTTCCGACCATATCATGCAGATCAGCTGGTGCATGCTCCTTTCCATCTGATCTCTAGCTGCCTTAAAAAGTTCGGCATCAAGGCCATCTGCACCTGTAGTCTTATTTGATTTGAGTTTGCATATAGCAAGCTTAAATTCTTCTAGGTAGGGAGGATGGCATTCTTGATCATCGTTCAAGCTGAATAGGGCAATCTGCCTGACAGCGGAATTTGTGTCTTCATCGCCGTTAAGCAGTCTGCAAAAGTTACCTTTCCAGATCCTCAGGAGCGACTGTGACTCACAACTATGTTTCGCTGCTGGTCTTTACAGGCTTGAGTTCGGGGATTGCCGCCTTGGCATGATCTTTTCACCTTTTGGTAAAACTTCCGAATCTTGTTCCTGTCATGGCATTTCTCAATTTCCTCCAACGCAACGCAAGCTTCTCGTGCTGCAAATTTTTTCTTTTTGAAAATTTGGTGATCTTCCCTTCTTTTCTCCTTTGTAAATTTTTTCATATTGCTCAAAGGCTGCCCTTTTTTTCTTTTGCTTCAACATTTGTCGTGCTTTTTTTGGCTGCATTCGACTGCCTTTTGGGGTCCGAGAGAAACCCAGAACCTCAGAGGCAGCGGTTCAGATGGCTTATCGGCATTGCTGCCACTGGTCTTCAATGCTTGATGCTGGTGGCATATAAGATTCAAGAATAGTTGAAGATACACCTGATTGTAAAAGGCACTGGCTACCTCTTGGAATTGCAGTTTTCCGACGTTAATACCTCTTCACAGCGTTGGTGAGCAAGATATTCTCAATAGTAGCTTGGCTTATAACAAGGCAGTGCAAGAGTTAATGTTGGTCCCTCGGAAGTTCGGAAGAGTGCGTTGCGTCGATTGCGACGTGCTCAATTTGGTTGACGGTTGATTGATCTGGGGATCGCCATGTACCTTTATGAATTTTGAGATGCGGGAAGCGTGTGCTACTTACAACAAGATGTAGCCCCGCAGCAAAATCGATTAGCCTGAGGCTGTTTTCGGAGGTTTTATCATGCTGACTATGCTTACCGATTGTAATATCCAAAGGACAATTTTCACGTTATGTCTGAAGCCTTAAACTTTACCCAGGTTTGGCGTAGAGTTCCTTTTATAACCCTATGAGTTTTCAAAATAAAAACGCTAATGACGCTTTCCATTGGGCGAAAAGAACCGTCCAGTAGCGTCCAGGAGCATTCTAAAACCATTTCATTGGTGCATAAAGATTGCTTCTCGATTTGAAGTGAGAATCCACTCAAGAAGCAATAACAAATGTTACACAAATGTCAAAAATAATATTTTTTTCAAGGAATATTTTTAAGCGCCATATGTGTTTCACTCACACAAAGGCAATTGCGTTAAACTGAATAGAAAAAATGTTTTCTATTGGTTTTTAAAATGAGTACTTCCCCGAGTGAAACCAATAGAAAGCGACATCAGTTTGACATTTAGAGCGAGTAAAAGTTTTTTTTCAGACCTTGATAGAACGAACATTAAATTTTTTTTTAAAGAATCTGGCGTACTTAGACTGACTGCCGTGCCGGTTCATTGTACTTAAGGAACCTAATAATTTCAAAAGAGATTCTGGGGATGGTACGAGGTAGGAGCCTGCACTTCTAGATTTCTTTTTTTTTTCTTCACCTCATAGACTGACGCACAAACACGCTCCTAAGAGCGATATTGGACCCTCTTACCTAAAAGCAGTTATGCAAGCCTAAGTAAAAAATTTGATCATAAAAAAAAACACCGACAAATGGTTTTCATCGTAAGCCATATTTCTGTTTATTTTCTTTTTCTCGACACATTCATTGAATTTTATACAATACAACGGTCATAGCTCTAAATTAAATCTTACAAAAAGTAATTGTTTGGGTCACACTTAAATACAATTTAACCATCAAAGACCATTTTGCTGTGCATACGTCGGTCGTATCGCAAACACAATTGGTGCAGTGGTTCTTGCGAGCAAGGTGATCAGTTAAAAGTTTATAATAAAATTTTCTGCTATTTTGTTCATTCAAAGTATAATTATAATTTTTGTAACACAGTTTGAGGACTGAAGTGTATACGATTCAAATTTCTTGAAACTCAAGCCGGTATGTTGACCACTCCGTAGAACAATGGCAATTTAGTGGGATCGTGTCGGACGAGTATCAAAAACGGCGAATCACATCGGAAAGCCACATCTGTTCCCGATCTTCTCAGGTACGCTAGAGTTACTGCAGCCGCTTCGGTACCTTGTTCGTTCACATTGAAGTCAACCTTATGCAATATCTCGTCAACATAAAGTGGGGGCTTTTTCAAACCCGCTGTCGATCGTAGACGTTCGAGAGCCTGAAGACTTTCGGCTGACGGAGGAAGAGCTTCACGGCGATTGCGTAAAAGTTTCTTTCCAGGATTTGGCTTTGTTATTCGTTTGTTCAGGATAAGGTCCTTTAGACGAAGTGGAGAATTACCCCGTAGAAACTCGCTTTCTACTTTGTATGTGACAGCGCGTTTCGATCGTGACACTGGAACACCAGTCATCAAATCTCCCTGCTGACTCCATACCATTTTTGTATTTTGCCCTGGACGGGTAGTTATCGTTGACTTTGTTTCATTCGCCTCACCGAATCGAGAAAATATCAACGGAACATCGTCGAATCGATCTCGTGGGCCTTCATAAGCGTGTCCTCTTTGGTGGGGTAGAGATGGCACTGGGGCAACTACTAAGGGAGGTAAGGGAGGAGCGTTGAGGAGCATTGTCTCTTGCTGTTGAAGGCCTAGAGAGGGGAAACGTGCCGCAGATGCAGATGGTTGCAAATTTTTGACTAGTTCAGGTTCTGCGATCAATGAGAGGTCACTAACACCATTTACGAAGATATCATTGTATCCTAATTTTTTTAATGGAGTCTTTAGCTGCATTTGGCTGGTGACGTGGAATTTAGGGAAGGCAAGCACAGCGGTTTTTTGTTCCATTTTGGAAATCATTTCATTGATTTTTTCTCCGGTGAGTGTCCTTTGCAGCTCCTGAAGCCGCAAACGAGTTGAATCGTAAGGATGAATGATGTACATTGTGGTTTGGTTTCCTTTGTATGGTAGACCTATGATGCGGCAATCTGTAAGAAAGAAATATAACTGTTGTAATGTAATCTTGGTAGGAAAAATACAAGAAAAGTGTTTCTAAATTGATGAATGATATGAATATCATGCACCAAAAGGTGCTTCGACTACTTGAAGGCGAGTAAAGGGTTAGAAGGTGCACAAAAAAACTAAAATTCCACAGAAAGCCACTTTTTACCTCTTCACTATTGGGTGTACCACAAGAGAGCCACCATGGACCTTTGCTTTTTATCGTCGCAATCAATGAAGTCATTTCTTGCAGGACTGAGTTATCTGGCAATAAGAACGACTCCTAATGTGCGGGTTCTTTATGGGTCTCTGGAAGGAATTCCTTCCATGGAGACTTTATCTTGGGTAATAAGACACCCCGTTTTGCTGATTTCGCCTGGTACTATATATGAGTTCTAGGGGTCGCTCTTGGGCAAAATGTTTGCAGTTTGGTTTTGAAAACTTGACCTTTGGAAATAGAAATGATACAGTGTCTCGCCCCTAAGGGCTCTTGTCGCGGTGGGGGGCTTAATTAGTTTATTTGAACCGAGCTCAATGCCGAAAGGTGGTCGAAGGATGGGGAAAATGAATGAAAATCAAGAATTGATCAAAAAATAGTATGGAAGATAACCCAAAAGATTTTTATTCTCCAGGTGGCAATCGTAAAAGCGAAAATCCACCCGTAGTTTTCACTACGGCAGGGGCACGGATTCTAGAGGCCCCATCTGACATACAAACGCACAACTTTGCTGGTGGATACACGCGAGTCGAAGGTACCGTAACCGATGACCCCTGCAATTCTCTCCATGGGCTTAGCTGTTGGCCAGAGCGGTGCTATCACCAGATTAAGTGAAGCTGAACAAGTAGATCCCACTCCGACGATGACATCCTCTGGAGGACAGCTTTCCAAGCGCCAACAGAAGCTGGAGAGAAGGCGAGCGGCAAATGCTCAGTGCAAAGAGGACACCAGGGTGACCGAAGGCACTGAATTAAGTTGCAAACCTTTGGTGATGGCGGCGAAAAGGGACACCCACCAATTCAGGACGGTCTCCTGTAACCGAAGTCACCCCAACTTCTGCAAACGCGAACAGGGTCAAACGGAAGAAGGTTTCCGGAAGCTCTGCAAATCTGCCTGTTTGTCTAACTGGAAAGTCAGTGAATGAAACTGGAGGAACAGGTCGCAAGGCTTGCGAATTCGGTCCACGGACACTGGCTGGAAGGTACGAAGCCCTTCGTATCTGGAAAACATACGTAACAACCAAGAGATTATAAGCTAGGACCTAGGTGCTCCAAGAATATCACACAGACCCGTCACATAAACAAAGTTCTTCACGGAATTATATCACTTGGTTTTTTCGTATTTCTGAAAAAAGCAACTCTATCTACGCCAAGCATTCAAAAAGTTCTCGAATAGGGAGACATCTACAACTTAATCATACTTCATTTCACACACTGTGCCTGTGCCAACTGTAAAAGGCAATCCTAATCCTTGCTGTGAACTTTCTTACTTACAGTATTCTGGTGCATCATAAAATGGGAAAAAGCCACCAGTGCCCATCATTGATACGCGATAGGGTAAGCTATCCGGACCGTCAGGATAGAAATTAGCTCTGTAAAAATAAAAAAACAAATAAGTCATCCATTTGTTTGATGTTCATCCATACGACAACTTACTTTGCAGTTCCCGATCCCAAAAACGGTTGCTCCCAAAAGCCCTTAAAGTACAAAGTACTAGCCAAGACCATCTTCGTGTCGGTTGTGAGCTCATCTTCGATTATGCTAGGGATTTTCCCCAAAGTATTCTGACTCACCCAGCTGTTGATATAGTGCTTGGCATTTGTCTTATCATTCTTAAAGTCAACTGGTGTGACCTCACTTCTGTATACAGATTCTGCAGCAGTTATATAGTCTGGCCTTAGACTGAAGTCATTTTGAACGAACAAGGCATTTGATACTCGAACAATATGATCATTGGGAGTGTCATTTCCCTTGTTATTATTTGCATAGTCTCGATTGGCTGAAGTTTGTCTCCATTCCGGTTGCTTGCGAGGTCTTCTAGGATTTTCTTTATTCAGCATCACATCTTCTATAAGCCATCCAAACTCTTCATGAATCTTTGCCTGGTCCACTCCCTTCAGTTTGGCAAAGAGCTGATTGAGTTGGTTGAAACTGTTGCCATACGAACCCATCTCGAGAATTGACAAAGCTGACATCACACTCAACGGAGAGAAGATTTGAGTATTTGGAAATTCGTTCTGATCAAGAGACATTCCAAGAT
Organism: Melanostoma mellinum; assembly: GCA_914767635.1. NCBI lineage: Eukaryota > Metazoa > Arthropoda > Insecta > Diptera > Syrphidae > Melanostoma > Melanostoma mellinum. The sequence continues at coordinate 25,048,396 of OU612060.1, read as the reverse complement.
CATGGGCGAAGTTCATGACACTTTGAGCCACCTGCTCGGATACAATTTGATCGTAGCGAACATCGGGTGTTATTTTGGGAATGGTAAAAATTGGCTCTGGTTCACTGAAAGAAAATTTGGGTTCAAAAGATTTTTTTTTTTGGTTTTGGGATATCTTGGCTACTTACTCGTCATAATCTTCGGCAGTAGCAGAACCAAGTATTGCGACTCCAACAAGACATAGCAGTTTAGTCCACATTCTCTCTGAACTGAAAATATAAAGAAAATTGTAGGTTAAGCAAACATCAATATTGAAGCACTTTGTCAGGGAGATTGAATGCAATCGACAAAAGGAAGTGCTTTTCTAATAACGTCCTTCTGTTGTTGGATAATTAACTCCAACCTCTGAGGTGTCAAATGTGTTACAACTCATTCCTGTCACGAACAACTTCATCATACAACAATCAACCAACATCCAAAACCAATGTCCAATCCAACACGGAAAATGAGCAAATTGATGTTTCAATTTCATCTGAATCAGCAATTACATGGGTTACCGTTATATCTATTTAACCAGCGCTTATTGTTCCGAAAGAGTGAGCCTAAAGCTGGGGATCTCCTGCCTGCTGCCTGTCCAACCATTGCCTATTGCAATTCATCACCAATTTCATCAGGAAACCTCAGCTAGCAGCACCCACAAACTCGTATAGTCAGATTTAATGGCTGCACTTCCACGACTTGTGCCGATTCAAATGTCAATTTGTTTCAACTCCGTCAGGTCTCGATTGGTATGGTAGGTAATTATTCAGACAGCTCCCTCTCTCATTGCACCTTTTGTTCACTTTGATGCTGCCGTGACTAGACTTGTTAACAGCCCTGCCTACCAGCAATAACACGTCTCGTCTGGCGATACTAATGCAACATCGATCAGAATCAGACCTCATTTGCACTTTAACCACTTGAAAGGCAGTAGTAGCTGGGTCGAAGTGATGTGGTAAGTTGGGTCCGCCAGACAATGGCTATAAGTCGAAACGCGAAACAATGCAACTGTTTTATTGTCTACTCTCACTTGCTGACTCGATGATGCAGACAAAAATATATCGCAAACAAGCAAAACATAAAAAAAAAAAAACAGTTGTTAAAACAAAAGACAAGTGGTTTCCTGCGTTTGTTGCATGAGTGCGTTTTATTGTTTTTTTTTTGCTTGCTGTCCTGACTGGAGTGCGCTTCTCCGCCTACTCTTTTTTTGTATAGGTAGTCAAGGATTATAGAAAAAAAATTAAACACCATTATGTAAACTGTAGACAACTATTTAATGGTAACTTTGTTACTTTTGTTTACTGTCTGCTTCCAGGATTCCTATTTTATGTTTGGCTTTTTATTTTTGTGATAAGTGTCACAGGCTCACAGGTTAAAAAGGGAAAGGTGTGAAGGGCTTAATACAAAGAGACTTTGATTTGAATACGTTCAATTATGCATTCCATTCATTCTCACTCTCAGGAACATTCATAGCATTCAATTTAAAAGCAAAGCTAAAAGAAGTGTCATGAAATAAATTAAGTTAATAGGGTGGTATAAGAAAGCGTAGAGCACTGTGGCTTAGCGCACTTCTCTCAGCCATACCTTGTGCAAAATGAAGGGGATCTTAATTTTTTGTTGATACAGAACGTCCAATCGAAAAAGCGCTTTTCATGGCATTGAAATTACTATCAGAGGTCTTTCGGAATCTTCGCGAAAAGCGAAACCCATGGAAAAACAGTGGGGTGTCAGTCAGATAAGATAATAGATAGAAAAGCTAACCTTTATGCCACCGCCGAGATGTAAAGTAAAAGTTAAAAATACCTTGGGAAAGGGGATGTTCTTGAAAGCTTTCATGTTTCCGCACAGCTACAGCTACATGGTTATGAACTTTTACTCTAATATTTCCCTTTTTTCAATTTTAGTAGATATATTCAAAAATGTATGCCCGCAGATCGCTACCTTCTCTTCAGCATATTTTAACCCGTTAACAAGAATTGTGCTTCGTGAAGTACTCTGAATTGATTTGCGTTTCAAAGAAGTTATATTTCAATCATGTTTTCCACGAAGAGCACTAAAAGAAATGAAAAAGAATTATTCGTTGCCAGCTCCAGTTCTCCACCAATGAATGCGCAAAGTACTAAAGGAAATACTATCTTTCAGGCAGAGGTAATGGCTATAGAATTCTGTATTAGGGAATGCATTAGAAGAAGCCTCCGAAGATCAAGCATCCTAATCTGCTTTGACAGTCAGGCAGCACTAAAGGCTCTGTCCTCGACAAAAATCGAATCCAAACCAGTTTGGAACTGCCTGACAGGTATATTTCAATTAGCTACTCACAATAAAATAACTTTTTCATGGATGCCTGGTCATGAAGGCGTACCGTGTAACGAAGAGGCTGACCGCCTTGCTAGACTTGGCTCTCAGTCCCAATTCAAAGGCCCTGAACCCTACTGTGGTCTCCCAATCAGTAGCCTTAAAAGCGAATTAACTACCTGGGAACGACAGAACATGATCAGCACCTGGAACAACTCTAATGGCCATTGTCAGTCAAAACTATTCATTGACTTATCCCACAAACGTATGAAAGAAATTCTTGACATGAGCAAACGTGACACAAAGTTACTTACGGACTCCTTCACTGGACACTGTTCTCTCAAGTATCATCTTAAAAACATGGGCATCAGCCAAGATGACAACTGTTGTCTCTGTCTTGAAAACATAGAAACAGCTGAACACATTTTATGCGAATGCCCTGCCTTAGCTAGATCCAGGCTTGAAATATTCAATAAAGGGTTCCCCCAGTCCCTTTGATATCAGAGGTGTTCTTCCTCGAAGATTCTTAGGTTCTTACATGACCTCAGCTTCGAATGAACTAACCTACACACTACGTGTTTTTAAACCTAAGGGAACAGCACAAAAGATCTGTCAGGTCGACGTGCTTGTAAAGGTAATTTTCACCTTCACCCTATCAAATTTAAAAAAAAAAAACTAAAGGAAATGAGAAACAAATATTTGTTGCCACCAAATATTAAAAGACAAAGGGCCAAAATAAGCACCCTGTGGTAGGCCTTACCAAACATTTAAATTACTTCATTTTTAGTAATTTGGTCAAAGATGTTAATTTGTCGCTCAATTTCACTTCGATTTTACACGAGTCTGAGTTAGTCACAGTTAATTTTGAACTTCTTAAATTAATTTGACTATATTTAGAGTTAGTAAATTGCTATAACTCGTGCAATGAATAAAATTTGTCTCAACAAAATGAGGGGTTTTGGTTACTTTTAATGATCTATGAACTGATCGTTGATGCCAAATATGTGTTTTCAATGTACTGATTGAATTTCATTAACGATTATTAGCAAAAAAACTAGGTAAATTTTTTATGGGGACGTACCAGTGCTGTAGTGGCTAAAACCTCAGATAACTTCTTACAAAATTGGATTTGAATCTAATGCTTGTTTGGTATAGACACTACGCTAAGCATATTAAGGAACTCGATAAATGTTTACTTGAAGGAAATAACTCTTTTATCCTTTGTTGTTTTCAACCAACTAGGCACGTATTGCCAAGATATACACTATACCAAGGACCGTCGTAGCATTTTCGGACTACGAATGTCAAATAGAAATGACTAAAAACTTCTTCGTACTGAACGCTTGGCAACAGATATTTATAATTTGTGAATAACTTTATTAATAGTAACAAATTTAGTGACAAAATATTCATTATGAGGGTTTCTATGATGCTTCCATTTCGGTAATCGTAGTCCAAAATTGTTAAGACGGGTCTTGTGATAGGGGCCATAACCTTGAACACAACCGTCAAGATTTTTATAGCCTAGTCTCCCAAAACCAACAGAAAATTGTAAGTTCCACTCATTCGTCGCTTGAATGGTTTAGATAATGCGTGCAAGGTTTAGTCATTCTGAATATTTATATAGTTTTGTTTATGAAAAGAGCTTAGAACGCATACTTTAATTTTTGTAAATAAAAGAACGGCACTTCTAAAACTGAACATTTTGAAGCTGCCAATGCAATTGGCACTTTCCTTTTAAATTACTAAATAAAAATCTCGCACATTTTCTTATCAGATTATCAGATGTGTTTCGTTGGGCAACGACTTTTTCCTATAGTTGATTTCATTTTCAGGGTCAGTAGATTTATTTTTGGGGTAAGTGCAGTAGATCTACGGCAATTGCAATTCAGTTAAGTACCAACAATACAACGAAGAGCCGTCTGGCTGCAGAAAAAAACAGGCGTAATGCGCTTATCATTCAAAAGAACATTTCAATGCCAGCAACTATGTATAAAAATCGAAAGGCTAAATTGAGTACCCTGTGGTTTGCTTTGGAAAAATCTATAGTTGCAAACGTTTGCTTTATTTGAATAGTGTATTTAAAAAATTAGCAAAGAGGCACAAAAATGTGGTCTTGTTGCTGAGTACCTACTTTCCGTAATCACATGAGTTTCTAAAGCTTTTTAGTCACACTTCATTCAAAATGACTAAAATTGTTATGATGGTAGATACTTTTCAGTCTCACTTAATTGCCATACCTCATATCATGCACGAGACTTGAATTAATAAAATTGAAGGTTTTGCCTATATTTTTAATGAGCTATGAACTAATTTTAGTGACAGATACGATCCAAATAGCTGTGTTTTATTTTGAACTAGTGACTCAATTTCATTGAATAGTATTTTTTTACGATGAATATGTGGGTAATCGGAATTTTTCTGAACAGGGTATGACAATACTGACACTGAAAAAGATGTTAATTTAATAGCAAACATGCAGGGTGCGAAATAGAGTACATACGAAGAAGCTACTTCCATGTTATATGATGCCATTACTTATTTGTCTAAACTCATGATTAATTTCGAAGGGAAAACCCAATCAATGCAGGCTTACACATAAAATGAAATGAAGCAACAGAAGCGCTTTTGCTTGTTTCCGTTCAAAATTTGACAATGAGCGAATCTGAATTTTGAATGTGAGCTCGCGGGTAACTTCATTGTGTCGTATGACGCATATCTGAAAAAACCACAATTTTCTTAAGCTATACCAAAATTCCACGAATCGGGTTTTTGTTGAGTGGAATTTGTAAAATCTTAGGGATGTAGATTATGCCAGAGATAGAAAAAGTTGGAATCATTTATCTGTCGTTTAGTTATCCTCTTGTGTTAAGTGATTATATATATGTACTTCAAAAATTGCTTTAAGAGCCCTTTTAACCTGTTGGCCAAATCATAAACTTTTCGGCTTGTGAAAATTCTTTAAATTCTTAAAAATTTGACTAGAGTCCTGTATGTGCTGCTGTTTTGATAAAAACTGTAAATGAAAGCCTTACAACCAGTCTTTGAAAATAGAGACCATTGAATCTCTGTTGCATAATGTGTTGGGTTAGATTAGGCTTGGTTAGGAGGTTCAGAAGCATCTTACTCGGATTTCAATGAAGATAGTACGCGGTTTATAGGAAGGTAAAGTTGTGAAGAGGGACATAAGGAGAAGTTTCGGTATCGACTACCTCCCTTATCCTTCTATAGTTCTGAATTGATTTCAGATTTTGCTCAGTATTAAATTTGAAACGGGGAGGCGCGTAGAGTCAAAAAAGTAGGTATACTTATAGGGCTGCTTTCCTAGTGTGTGTTTGGGCACTCACAGGGATAGTGGAATGAACCTTCCTCTGCCTCCTTGTCGTTGCATCTTCTACCCGATCTCATCTATCATATGAATTCCTTTAAAGCTGTAACCAATTGGGTGCCAACAACGAACCTGCTATTCCAGATAAGAGTTTGTCGTTATGATTTAAAAAGGATTTTTTGTGACTGGCTCTAGAAGGCCAATTTTTGATCACTTTTTGAAGCATTTTAATCCCACAAAAAATCGAAATTAATTAAAAATCTGTGCGCGTCAACAAGATAATTAACCGAACGACAATTAACCGAACGAACAGTGCCCAGTGGTTTTGTGACTTCAATTTCTTTCATTTCATTTCAAAAAAACCAACTCCAAAAAAATAATAAGTTCGCTTGTTGAAGCCCTATGGTCGCCCTGGGGTCGCCACAAAGCATTTTTAGAGAAACCTAAAGTCGCCCTCAATGTCAAATTGAGGTGTTTTTTGAGCCCTAGGTTTTTGTTGTGGCGATTTGAGAGCTGTCAAACGGCATGTGTTTTTATTCAAATGACAGGGATGTGTAGTGATTTTGTAGTTAAGCTTTTTCGAGGGCTGGAAAACCCAGGTTTTTTTGACAACTCATAGGGTTGTCAAGAAAACCTAGGTCAACACTGGTGAAAGTTCAACAAACAGACCCATTGCCAGATTCAAAACAACACGTCTAAAAAAGACACCCTTCATGTTCTGTCAAAACTACGCTCGTTGTAAATGGCTTATTGAAAGCTTTTATGTACTAAGTTGTTAAATTTTTCATTCACATTTTGACTGTCCGTCCCTTGACGAAGAGTTAATCAGAGATTAAGTCTCATAAGTAGACACGCCATAAGACTCGGCATCCCTTCAAACGACTTATGCTGAGGCTCTTTTACCAAACACAATCTCTTACCTCCCTTAGTTCATGTCCTACACTTTCCCTCAAATAAAAACTGCATCCATGAAAACACTTCCTCGACGATCCAAGCGACCTAGTAAACACAGATATCCTTCACCTTTAAGGCTTCATTAAAAGCTCCAAATGGTTTATTGGATTGAGGTAGTCCTTCGTACACTTCATTTGGTATCACAATGGACCTAATATTGGTCTAAATATGTCAGTTGTTTTCCTGAAAGCCATTTAAACCTAACCTGACCTAGGCTCTTTTTCGCACTCAGATACTTAGAAGAAACTCCTAAGCAACGCAAATTTCCAACCAGTTGCCATTGAGTCAATAGCTATAAACTCCAGCCGAAAATAGTTGATACTCCATGCTTCCGTTTATTCCGACCAGTCTACTGAGAAAAATATTATTGATTCCAATTTCCTCTCATTAACTTCCTTTAAGACTAGGTGCCCACTAGGTTGCATGTTTGCAGCAGGCAGTTGAACATATTTCGCTATGGGAGCCAGCGCACTACGCAGCCCTGAACTCCAATGTGAAATTGGTTATACCGAAGAGCTAAGATGCGGCAGCCTAACTTTAGTTACATGTGAGCAAAGTTTTTTTGCATCTTGGTTGCATGACACTATTAAAAAGAGCCATGAAAATAGAAAATAATATTTTCGTGGCTAGGCTAGGGATTTTTTTGTTTCGTCTTAGTGAACTAAAATAGGAAACCACCTTCTGTTAAAAGCTTTTCTGCAGCTAAATGTGTTCCCTTTCAGAGGAATAAAAATTCATTATCATTCCAATTTCTATCATAGAAAAAAAAATATTTGTGTCTAACAAATTTTTGTAGTCGATTTTTTTAAAAGAGCTAAACCACGCTTTCCATTGGTTTTCCATTGAAAGCCAACAGAACCTCTTTAGTTTTTAAAGCTTTGCATTAACTTCAATGCAAAAAAATTCAAATGTACTGAACGAAAAAAGGAATTGCCACTATTTCTGACGGTGTCATTAAAAAAGTGGTTGAAAAACATTTTTTTTTTTTGCAAACAAACGCGAAAAATTCGACAGAAATACCACGAAAAAGTGAAAAAACATCCCCAAGCAACTATGGTTGATATATTAAGGCTCCAATGCTCAAAATAAATTACGTGTATCACGTGCTGTTCACTCAAACAAAACAAAAAAAAGTACTCGTAAAAAAATTAATTCTTACGTATTAAAATTAATTTATAAACATTTTTTTAAAAATATTTTGTTTTTTATTCAATCCGCCACATGTTTTTGTTTGCAAAGTCTGTCATATACGTACAAATGTATGTTTTTGCGACAAACACAACACTTTCAAAGAATTTCAGGACACTCGTTGGTGAATAGAGTAATAAAAAGAAATCACACAGGAGTATATGACACATCACATCAGGGATGACCTGAATTATGTTGAAAAAAAAAAAAAAAAATACATATTTTGATAACTCTCCACCCAATGGTGGCATATAAATGCAGAATAATAATTAATTGACACATGAACGCAGTTGGTTTTTTTTTCGTCGTCATTTTTTAAGTAATTGAAAAAATTTGAATGATTGAGTGGCAGGATGGACGAGGACGTTCAGTAGAATTTATTTCAAGTCATGCGCGAAATGGGTCGTTAACACGAAAAATGGGTGAAAACAAATTAAAAGAGGAAGAGCGCGCCATTCAGAGTAAAGTTTTTGAATTTAGTACGTTGATAAATTCACATCAAGGTTTAGGGTATGAAATTGGAATAGTGAATAAGATTACCTTTGTTAAAGCGCGGATGATTAAGGACCAAATCCGAACGCTTTTGACACACATTCTGTATTGATGTAGGAATGCTTAGGTATATGGTTTCGCATTTAAATCGGGACTACTATAATTATAATATACTTGAAAATGTGTCACGGACATAGGACTTGTAGAATATTTTGGGTTCAAAATAACGTCTTGTAAAAAGCACGATCGCGTCAAATAGAATAGTTTATTTAAAGGAATGATGAAGAGAACCCAGTCAAGAAAACAATAGGTATCATACAAAGTTTTTGCCCCATGATCATGATAAGAAAAGAAGAAAAAACTCCTGGAGCGAAAAATTTTGACAGTTTAGGGAGATCCTGGGCCCCAACCAACATCCTTCTATAACGACTTCGATTTTGGGCGAGTTCTCTCCAGATTTGCACTCTAAGTCGGTTAAGGTCCTTTTTAACTTGATTGCGGTATTAAAAACGAGGTCTTCCCCTTCCGCGATTTCCCTGCAATGTACTTTCGAAAAGCCGTCGAGCCGGAGTGTTGATGTGCATCCGCTCTACATGGCCCATCCATCGTAGTCTCGCAATGCGTACTCTTCTAGCTATGCCCATGTCGAGTCATTATTGTTATCCGAGTCTGTTGGGTATTTTGGAACCAGATGATTTTTACGTGGTTGGGTAGTTAACCCTACGCACAACCCCAACTAGGAGGGTCACGTTCTTTTGGGATCCCTTCGGATATAGAGGGCCGTACTATTCAGTGTCATTAACCTGCTAAAGGAGTGTGAGAGCTGCTGATGGCTCACCAGGAGCTCACCCGCCACCATCTCTTCTTCAATACCCTGTCCTAGCATTGAAAGACCCTGAAAGACCAAATATGTTGGAGTAGCTCCTTCAGGGGTTTCTGCTGGGACATTTCTGAATAACTCTGGTAGACCACTGAGATTCGGGCGGTCAGTAATTACTCGCAGAGCATTATAGTGTTGATCACTTATTTTTTCCTCTGCTTTCCTTTGTCAACACTCGCACTTACTAGGTCAACTAGGTCAACTCCGGTGCCCACTAATTACCCCGTGGAGTAATAAGCAGTATAGTAAGCACAATTGACGTGTACTATTCAACATCTGGACGCCGGCAAGTCGACACCAGTCAGAGCCTTCCGGAATAGTTTAACCACAGCTTCGATTACACCAGCAAAAATTTGGCCTGACTCATAAAAAAATTAAGTAATGTGGTGCAACATAGAGCAGTGGAAGTCTGGGGGTGTAACGCATATCAAAGATCTATAATTTTATGCCGATTCTGAATGGTTGAGTAAGAAAGATCATCTCAGAGGGCGTGTCTATTCTTCGCGAAAGGCAATACCAGTGATAGCAGAATTTAAACCACGAACCTGCCACATAGCAGACGTACCCTACAGGTGCACTACAAGTGTGAAGAATATAGAGAAGTCGGATAGTAGGTTTTTTTCTAGATCAGAAGAAAGGAATATAAAGAAAAAGAGGAAGATTTCTGAATTGTATTTATTTAAGCTATATAGTCTTTGTTCTGCGGCCTGTAACGCAAAGCTATAAGTCTACAAGCCGAGAGCCACTTGTAAAACTATGTCCATCATAGTAGTGCGGAGGAGCAAGCAGACTTGCAGGTTTGTGTCACAGAAATTTTTTATACTTGTCATAATTCACTTTTTTTACAAGTACTTGTGTTTTGTGTTACAGTCCAGATTAATTCTAATGGCTTCCTGTTTGTTTTGTTACATGATTTTTAGGGCACTGCAGTTCGAGCTGATCCTTTGTCTTAACCAGCAACTTTCACTAACAATTTATTTTCTGTTGATTTCTAATTGATTGAACATATAATGGAATTATCTCCCCTTCCACGACTCCCTTCAGTGTATATTCGAAAACCTATTGAGCCGGAGTTGGTGTTCATCTGCTTTACATGTCGCAACCATCGTAGTCTCTCAGCTCATTCTCTTCTGGCGTTGCCCATGTATCTGTAAAGCTCAGGTAGTTCGTAGTTGAATTTACCTCTCCACGTATCGTCTTCACGAACGGGTCAAGAGGTCAATGTGGTATCTTGCGTTCGAAACTTCTAAAGGCTTTAGTTAAAATCCAACCTTCTGTGTCGTATATATTAAGTAAATAAATAAATAAATAGGGTGGTGCAACAGAACGAAGAGCCCCAGGGCCTAGAGCATTTCTCACCACCATGCCTTGTCAGGGAATGGAAGGGACCTACAATTTTCTGCCGGTTCCGAACGGCTAATCGAAAAAGCGCTTTTCATGGCAACGAATACTAACGGAGAACTTGCCAATTCCTCCCGAAAGGCGATACCCGTGGAAAAACATTTTTGCCTCTGCTGGGATTCGAACCTCGAACCTCTGGGTTAGCAGGTGGACATGCTTACCCTCACTCCACGGTTACCTGCATTTTAACTGACGACATGTTACTCCGGCCTGTTCAAAACTGTTCCAAATTGCCATAAACCATAGCAAAAAATAAAATATAAACCATTTCCATGCTTTTCCCTACATTTTGCTACTTAACTTTAATGAGAGCGTGATTTTAGATTAAATCAACTTTTAATTTGAATCGTTTGTTTTAAACCTGTGGGGGTGAGCGTCATCGAAATGATTAACAAAATTAAATAATTCATTAATCATTGATAATGGAACATAATTTACTATCCGCATCATTAGCAAACACATATCCCTATTGCAAAGCTCTAAAAAAACAAAAACAAAAGAACGAAAAAAAACCAAAAATATTTAAACGATAATTGATTTGTTTCATTATTCAATCTCCCATTCATAGCCAAACAAAAGTTTCAATAAGCATAATGACAATTTCATCATTTTTCAATGAAAATGTCATGTTAATTGTTATTATTGTTATTTTTTTAAAGCAGACACTCTTTTTTTTTGTAGTGTGGTCCTTAATTTTTCACACTAACACGTCAGCTACCTAATTATACTGTGGTCCATTAATCTGTGGGATTCAAAAATACCATTACAAGGGTCAAAATCTATATTTCTTAAATAATTCGTTTTTTTTTGTTCGTATGTCGCTGTAATGCAAACACGGTGCGGCCGTAACTGGTGCGCGGTTAACAACGTAATCACATAATCAATTCCATGCATCGATTTAAACTGTCACAGGTTATTAATTGCATTTTCTCGCTTCTCAATGGACTCTGACTGTAGATTATTATCACTAAGCCCACAGGATTGGCTGCAACCTGCAACTATACCATCAGGGTTGTCGCTCTGCATGTGTAGCCTAACCAATCGACCAACAAACCGACTCGATGCCAAGCAACCGTTTGTCGGTCGGTAGAAAACGAGTGTGTTTTTAAGTTCTTCAGTTGTTAATTGATTAAAATGCACATCTCTACTTTTAATTTACTAATTAAATCTGTCAATGTTTAATTAGCATACAGCGCACTGTAATCAGGATACAATATTCTTTTTTTTGTATCTTTTCTGTTTCATAATTCCATCGATGTCTTAATTATGAGTGCAGAGGAAGGAGTCATAAATATTTAAATAAATAAAGACGAGAATTTAATAAATTAATTATTAAATTATTAAGCAGAGATTTGTGTAAACCAGATTGTTAGTTCGTTGAATTAAACAATACAAATTATGCAGCCAAAGTGGAAAATAAAACAACATGCGGGGTTTGTGAGCGTGATTTTTTTTGTATCTTTTCTAGCCGGTATTTAACTGCCAGCGGGGAGAGATTGTGAGAACCAGAATGTTTTCGTTCAGGTTTTTATTAAAGCATTGTGTTTTTATGTTTTTATTTCGTAATTGAATATTTTTGCCTCAGGCAATGAGATTGGTGGACTTTTTTTTTATAATGGTTTCCGAAATTCCTCTGTGGATTTTTCATATAATTTGATATGACTACGGAAATGCGCCAAAAGCTGCATGGTGATAAATATAATTCATGTTTAAACGTTTCAATTTTAAAATTAAATTTGTATCTACGCATTTAATACGAATTGCCAATGGGAAGGTCTCCATTAAACTCGTTTGATTAAAGAGCAATAGTCTACATTACATGGATTTCTTTCTTCTAAGACAGAAGATATTGCACAAAGAACAAATGGATACCAAATCGTTTCTGTGCGGCAAACAATTTAAGCTTAGCAGGTGGATGGGCGTTGTACTATTCGGGTAGGCTCTGATTGGTGCTAACTTGGCGGCGCCCAGACGCTGTAACTTATAGTACACGTCAACTGTGCTTACTATACCTCCAAGCGGTATCCACTGGGACCTGGGATGCTCCGTCCAGAGCTGACCTGCTAAACTAGTAAGTGCGAGTGTTGAGATAAGGGAATCCGGAACAAAGAATTGTGATCGATCAACACTATAATTGCTCTGCGAACAATGACTGACTGCACGAATCTCAGTGGTCTACGAGAGCTTTCGTGTAAATGTCCCAGCGGATGAATTCGAAGGACAGAATCAACGGTGGACTTCAGCAGCCATAAAAGCAGAAACCCCTGAAGGAGCTACTCCAACATATTTGGTTTAAAGGTCTTTCAGGGTCTTTCAATACTAGGACAGGGTATTGAAGTAGAGATGGTGGCGGATGAGCTCCTGGTGAGCCAACGGCAGCACTCACACCCCTGCAGCAGGGTACTGACACTGGATATTCCAGCCCTTTGTGTCCGAAGGGATCCAAAAGGACCTGGCCCTCCAGGTTGGGGGTTGTGCGTAGGGCTAACTACCCTACCACGGAAAAAATAATTTGTTCCGAAACAACGAACAGCCTCGGATAACGATAATGATTTCAAAGTTGACGACCCATGCAAACGAAAAAAGGACAACGACCTCCGGATCTGCACTTGGAACGTAAGATCTCTTAACGGACTAGGTGCAGCTGGAGAATTAGCGGACGCCCTGGACTGCTGCAAAGCAGACATAACCGCCATCCAAGAAGTGCGATGGAATGGACCGGGCATAAAGAAGATGAAAAACTGTGACATATACTATGGCGACTGCTACAGACAACAGAAAAAGCGTTTATTTGGGTGCGGATTTGTCGTTAGAGGTAGACTCAGGGATAAGGTGATTAGCCAAAATCCAGTCAATGAGCGTATAATGACCATCCGCATCAGGGCTAAATTCGCCAACATTAGCCTTATATGCGCCCACGCCCCCACAGAAGAGAAAGACGACGATTCCAAAGACTGTTTCTACGAGCTCCTCGAAGAAACATATGAGCAATGCCCTAGATACGACGTGAAAATCGTTCTTGGCGATTTCAACGCAAAACTAGGGAAGGAGGACATCTTTGGAAACACAATCGGTAAGCATAGCCTCCACGACAAAACCTCCGAAAACGGATTGAGGCTAATCGATTTTGCTGCGGGGCTAAATCTTGTTGTAAGTAGTACACGCTTCCCGCATCTCAAAATTCATAAAGGCACATGGCGATCCCCAGATCAATTAACCGTCAACCAAATTGACCATGTTGCGATCGACGCAAGGCACTCTTCCAGTGTGCTAGATGTCCGAACTTTCCGAGGGGCCAACTTTGACTCGGACCACTACCTTGTTGTAGCCAAGGTACGAATGAGGATATCTTGTTCACGACCAGCACGAACTAACGCTGTGAAGAGATATGACGTCGGAAAGCTACAATCGCAAGAGATTGCCAATGCCTTTTCCAATCGAGTGTCCCTTCAATTATCCTTGAATCCCATGCCGCCAGCATTAAACATTGAAGACCAGTGGCAGCAATGCCAAGAAGCTATCAGAACCGCTGCCTCTGAGGTTCTGGGTTTCACTCGGCCACCAACACGAAACCCATGGTTCGATGAAGAATGTAGGCAGGCAAATGCAGCCAAGCAAAGAGCACGACAAATGCTTTTGCAAACACGAACGAGGGCTGCTCACGATCGGTATAACGAGATTTACAAGGAGAGAAGAAGGGAAGAACACCGACTTCTCAAAAAGAAAAAGAAGCAGCATGAGAAGCGCTCGTTTGAGGAAATAGAGAGGTGCCATGACAGGAACGAGACTCGGAAGTTTTACCAAAAGGTAAAAAGATCCTGCCAGGGTGGCAAACCCCGAACTCAAGCCTGTAAAGACCAGCAGGGAAACATAGTCATAGAGTCACAGTCGCTACTGAGGATCTGGAAAGATCATTTCTGCAGACTGCTTAACGGCGATGAGGACACAAATTCCGCTGTCAGGCAGATTGCCCCATTCAGCTTGGACGATGATCAAGAATGCCGTCCTCCCGACCTAGAAGAAGTTAAGCTTGCTATATGCAAACTTAAATCAAATAAGACTGCAGGTGCAGATGGCCTTGATGCCGAACTTTTCAAGGCAGCTGGAGATCAGTTGGAAAGGAGCATGCACCAGCTGATCTGCATGATATGGTCGAAAGAAAGCATGCCCGATGAATGGAACCTCAGTATCGTATGCCCGATCCTAAAGAAAGGAGACCCTCACAACTGCGCCAATTATAGAGGGATAAGCCTCCTTAACGTCGCTTATAAGATCTTGTCTGCTGTAATATGTGAACGTCTGAAACCCCACGTCAACAACTTGATAGGTCCTTATCAATGTGGTTTTAGACCGGAGAAGTCCACAATAGACCAAATTTTCACATTACGGCAGATCTTGGAAAAAACCCGAGAACACAATATCGATATTCACCATCTTTTTATCGATTTCAAGGCCGCGTATGACAGTATCTACAGAGACGAGCTGTACAGAGCCATGTCTAGTTTCGGCATCCCTGCAAAACTCGTACGACTATGCAGGATGACTTTGGAGAATTCACGCTGCTCCGTCAAGGTCGGTAAAGAACTCACCGAGACCTTTGATGTCGAAAAAGGTTTTAGGCAAGGCGATAAACTGTCATGCGATTTCTTCAACATCATACTTGAACAGATTGTAAGAAACTCAAACGTCAACACCAGAGGAACAATTTTTCAAAAGTCTGTGCAATTGCTCGCATATGCAGACGATATTGACGTAATGGGAAGAAAAAAGCGTGATGTCATAGGTGCTTTTGCGAGTATTGAAACAGAAGCGGCAAAAATGGGTTTGATGGTTAATGAGGGCAAAACAAAGTATATGCTGTCATCAAACAAGGACACAGAACATCGACGAATTGGACAAAACGTCACAATAGACAGACATAACTTCGAGGTAGTACAGGACTTCGTCTACCTAGGATCCGCTATAGACACGGAAAATAACATCAGTGCGGAGATCAAACGGAGAATAACTCTTGCCAACCGTTGCTTCTTTGGGTTAAGAAGGCAATTGAGAAACAAAACCCTCTCCAGAAAAACCAAGGTAACCCTATATAAGACCTTAATCATCCCAGTCCTGCTGTACGGCGCGGAAGCATGGACCTTATCGAAAGCGGATGAGGAAACCCTTGGTCGTTTCGAAAGAAAAATTCTCCGAATGATCTTTGGTCCCGTATGCGAAGGCAATGTGTGGAGAAGAAGATACAACAACGAGCTGTATGAGCTGTACCGCGACATGGGCATAGCCAGAAGAGTACGCATCGCGAGGCTACGATGGTTGGGCCATGTTGAGCGGATGGACCCAAACGCTCCGGCTCGTCGGGTGTTCGAAAGCACATTGCAGGGAAATCGCGGAAGGGGAAGACCTCGTCTTAGGTGGCGCAATCAAGTGGAGGATGACCTCAACCGACTTGGAGTGCGAAACTGGAGAGAGCTCGCCCGAAATAGAAGTCGTTATCGAAGGATGTTGGTTGAGGCCCAGGTTCACCCCGAACTGTAATGCCCACCTAAGTAAGTAAGTAAAGTTCACCTCTAACTTTTAAAATAGTTTAAATGGTTTTTCTTGAAAAATCGTGTTTAAAAAATTATTTTCCTATATGTTATAAAAATTAAGTTTGGGATAGATAGTCCTGTAGATGATCTCGGCTTTTCTATGAAAGTATCTTTCATTTTCATCGATATATTGTATGACTTCATACAGAGCTTTTCTCGCCTGGACTAAATTAGAACCATCCAAATCAAGAATAATACCACAATTCGACGCAAGGTCTATCCAATCCTTGTAAAATCCAGTTTTTCGACGTATGGCACTTTTCATCATTTAATTTGGTAAACGATTTTCGCTCATGCTTAACATTTATGTACCATATAGTCTGCACTCAGCTTTAAAGTTGATACGAAGAGTGTCGGCAGCCCTGTTTTTAAATGATACGTACTTGGGTGTACTAATTGGCAGAAGGAATATTTTTCGTAAAAAGAATCGAATTAATTTTTTATTGTTTCATATTTTTGAATACCCTGCTGTTGCATTGAATATCTCAAACTTAGCATTCATTGAAATATATTTGCTGCTGAAAATTTAGTTCCAATTACAGCAAATAGCGGTTCCAGCAACATCAGCCTTAGCTTTGAGGTGTTTATCCATGTTTAGGTTGAGTGTTAACGTCATTCCAAGGTAAACGTATTCCTTGACGACTTCTAGCTCATCTCCTTTAAATTTCCAGCTTTCTCCGCCATTTTGGAAAACCATTATTTTTGACTTTACTATATTTACTCCCAATCCCCATCTTTTACAATAATCACACAGCCTGTTTATCATTAGTTGAAGTGAAGGCATGCGTGATTACTTTTATTTTCTGATTTTCAAACTGTACTCCACATGGAAGCCATATTCAACAATGTCTTCAAGAAAAAGGGCAAATAGGAATGGACTCAAATTACAGCCTTGGCGTAGTCCTCGATTTATCACATCCGTTTTAAACGCTAGCCGTTGTATGATTGTACAGTTTTTCGAGGGCTTTTATGAACTTTGAAGGTACACCAAGGTTGCAAAGCTTGTAGAACAAGGTTTTTCTATCAACCGTATCAAATGCAGCTTTGAAGTCTACGAAGAAAGTATATAGTTTTGTGTAACAGTTAAGTTTGCTTCGAATTAGGGAGCCAAAAACAAAAATGTTATCAGTTGTAGAATAACCTTTCCGAAATCCTGCCTGATATTCACTTAACTTCTCGTTTACATTTACCCAACTTGTAAGTCTTCTGTTGAGAAATGAGGTGTAGATTTTCAAACTGGCATTAAGAAATGATATTCTCCTGTAGTTGTTTGGATCATTTGGATCACCTTTTTTTAAATATTGGCCATATAATAGCCTCATCAAAACAGTCAGCCCAACTGTTACAGCGAAGTTGAAGATGATATTGAGGGCTTGGGATAATTTTTGCTTAAACTCAAACGTTTTATATTTGAAGAACTCAGAAGGAATCTCATCAGTTCCAGCTGCTTTGCCATCTTTAAGTGAATCTAATATTTATTTCACTTCTTGCGTTGTTATTTGGCCGTAAAGGATATCATCTTCGGCATGTAGCGACGCATAATTCCAAAGTAGTTGTTCTGAAGAGGTAATAAACAGTTCTGCAAAGTGAGCTCTCAAATCCTCCAGCGAAACTCCAATAGACAGAAGAAAGAAATCTAGGCTTGATGGGAACAGTCAAGTCGGTCTTACCAAAAAAAAGCAAACATAATTCGCTACCAAATTTATTTACTCATTTTCAGTGAAACCAAACCGCCAATTCTATGATTTCACATTAAATCATAAAGTATTCAGCATTTGTTTAAGTTATAACTGCACATAACTCCTCGACCTCGGTTCCTAAGTACAATAAACTTCCAACAAACACAGCTTCATTCAAGTTCGGGCATTGTCTATCAAACAATGTGTTATGTAAATACAACTTCAGAATTCTAACTCTATGACCGCCGCGCCGCCGAACACCACGCCACACCGCGCTTCGCTGACTAGGTAGCCATTACTCGTATTGTAGTTATCCTGCCAAGTCCGTTAAATAAATATTTGTCTACACCTCATACAATATTATATTCACCAGCTGAATCATAATTTCCTTGACATTTATTATGATGCCGACGTCGCCGCCGCCGCCGCACGGTGCGCCAGCCAGCATAGACTTGTATACATAAGAGTGCGCCCTTATACAACTGTTAGATGGTGTGCTTGCTTGGATCATGTTTGCATAGGCTATTCGACTTGTGCGAACAAATGAAAACCTTGGTCAGATATAACCGATAACTTTGAACTATAACAACGGGCAAAATACATCAAATATGCAAATGAGTTCGGTTCAGTGAATTGCTATATTTTTGTGCAAGTCTCACACCCTATACGAGTCTGATGTGGGTGGGTGACAGAACTATCATATGTTTGTTTGTTTTGATGGTTATGATGGTGTCGACTGTGTTATATGTTCAAATGACAATTTTATGTTATTTTCTAACAAAGGCATACTTTTGTTTATATTTAAGGACCATAACGAATTTGGGTGAGATTTTTATTCCAACCCAAACGCTGTGACCTGATTAATGTTTTGAAAGCAACATCTATCAAAACCGACTTCCTTTACTTAGTTATTCAGTCAAAGTTCAGTTTTTTTATTAGTAAAAATGAAATTTTACTGTTAATTCAAGTCTTTGTTATATGGCTTCTCATCATTGAATATACTGATATGTATGAAGTGACTGAAAATGCCTGGCTAAAAGAATCAATATTGGTAGGCTAAAAAATCCACATGCAGCGTTACATTACGTTTTGGCAGCTTGGATGACTCACTTAGGCTTGTTGGGCCCGCTGTGGTACCAAAAACTTTCATCTTCCTACTATAAAAAACGTACAATATAGTGACGTAACGCAACGTTATTGTGGCGTTACGCAAATGTGACGTAACGTAATTATTCCCTAACATTATTTTGACATAAAGTTACATTGGGAAGTGAAACATTACATCTCCATTAGTAATATGCATAATGAAAAGTTCAGTCACCTAACTATGGGAGTTTATGCCAAATACAGTGTTCATGTTACTTGACGTAATATAGCATTAATCAACGTAAAATAGTCTGATTAAGGAACTTTTGCTTAACTACAAGTAAATTTTGGCTTCGGCTAGTTAAGATTTTTGTTTTCCCACCATTTCTTTTTCTTTTCCATTTTATGTCTAAGTGAATAATAACCGCTTCGGTCTCATTACGATTATTCGCTTTGAGTGCCTTTTGTGTTTGTATTTTCTCTTTTTTTTTATTTGTGTGAGTGAGCTGTTAGATTGTGCAAAAGTTCAACCAGTCTGAACAATTTGCTTTGAGTTTGAATGAAGGTATGTTATCTTATCCATAAACCATCAATTCTTACATCCTACCCAAACCAGACTTTCTCCTTTGAATTGGGATCAAATTACAATGTCTTGTATGCGAACCAACAGCAACGTAGCATTACAGGATGTACTAATTTCCTATGCTGGAACTCATAAACGCCAGGTGGAACCGTAAGTATCAGCGTGAAGCTGATAATCCCAGTCCTATAATACGACCAGTGGTACCCGATATGTGATGGTTTGCATGATTTTCGACGGGTATCGCCTTTCGGGAGGAATTGGCAAGTCCTCCTTTAGTAGATTCATTGTCATGAAAAACGCTTTCTCGATTAGCCGTTCGGAACTGGCAGAAAATTGAAGGTCCCCTCCATTCCCTCACAAGGCATGGTTGTGAGAATTGCACTAGGCCCAGGGGCTCCTCGCTCTGTTGCGCCTCCCAATTTATTTATTTAGTTAAAATACAGGACCGCGTAAGTATTTTAAGAATGGTTGTGCAAAAATGCAAAAAACGCAAATACACTGCACCTGGTGAAATGTTTTAGACTTTTGCCTTTCAGACGAAATTTTCAGAACAACATAAGTACACTGAAAGTTCCAATAGATGGCTTTGAATTTTCTTAGTTTTTTTTAAATAAATAACATTTTTGTTGAATTTTTTGACTTCGAGGTCCTGCATTTTAACTGACGATATTATGACAATTTGAAGATGGGTCTTTTCAAAAATTGTTTGCAATTTTGATTTGTTGTACCTGATTACATGTCGCAAAACTTCACTGAGAATTTTATCGGGTAGTTATTTAAAAGAGTAGAACATTAGTTCAGGTTCTGAAGATTTTTTTGAACTGAGTCAATATTGTTAGATTTCGAAGTAATGAAAACTCAACAAGAACCATTCTCAAGTCGAATACTATGAGAGCTTAGCAGCTTAGAGTTGGGTACAAAACATAGCATTGAGATTGGTAGGTGATATTTCAATGATAAAATCAATTGGTTCTCTTGAACAGCGTCGAAATATTATCTGTCTCCGTCTTTTCTATTGTTTTTTTTTACAACCAGTGGTGTAGTGAAACAGCTAGTTGCATTCCTCAAATGAAACTAGGAATGCTTATCAGTTTTAGCTTGAGGTCAACTTCGGAGGTGCAGTAAAGTATAGAGATTCATATTTTAGTCGCACCACCTGAATGTGGAAAGCTTTACCAGACCCTGTTTTTCCACTGCATTCAAAAGCAATATAAATACATCGGTGTCTCCTATTAAATCTTCTCCTGTTTTTTTTAAATTTACAACCCCTTGATTTGCGCGCAAGTTATAAAATAAGTATATTCAAATACCTAGTCAAAAGATCCACAGTCAGAAAAGCAGTTAAGCCTGACCAATGAGGGACTTCTTTCCGCACTCCAGACTCGGACTCATACTTTCTCCTTTTTCAGCGTTACGATCATCGTGATATCGAAAATATCACAGCTGGTCTGATTCCTTTCTTTTTTTTCTTTGCGATTGTGTCTGAACGTTGTTGTTGATAGTGCCTACTTGAGTGGTTCTGTGGACCTCTCCTCTGATCATGACAACGTCAACTGAGCCGGTATGGTCTCATTTTATCCAAGGTGACATTTTTGACGTAAAGGCTTTCCTGGAGCTTGATACTTTCAACACCAACAAAAAGCTTTGTTACTTCTGTTTTCATAGGAAGCATCTTCATCTTATACCTGCATGTACATGTTCCAATATTGTGAATCGTATAGGTGAGTGCTGGACGTACAATCGCGGTGTAGAGTTTTTCCTTTAACTTAGGCGAAGTTTTCTCGCCACATATTTACCCTACGCTTATTAAATTTTTGACATCTTCATCACACGTTGCTTCTCAATTGATCGAAATCCAAGATACTTACTAAAAATTTTTTTCTTTTGGGAAGCACATTTCCATTCAAATAGTGTCCAGAATTGGCATGTCTGGATCAGAAAACGGTCATTTTTGGACTTATACCCATTACCTTCTAAGCACGGACACGAACTGAGCGGCAAAAATCATCCTCATTTATGATAACTTCATTGTTAGAAAGGAATAATTGATTAACTATGCTCTGTACTTTATCTTCCAGGAGGTTGCAAAAGAAAGTTTCAAAAATAGCAGAGCACCTTATATGCTTCATTCGTGTGCACGTTTTTTGACTAGAAATGCTTCGGTTACTCCAGCTGGACATATTACTGGATCAGCACAACATGCAAATCCTCTTAGGAATCACAATGTTTTTTTCATTAGGATCCTTTCACTTTGGATTACATTTGTTGTTGTGACTTTTTCTTATTAGAGAGCTTTGTCATTTTTTCGCAATCGACTACCCTAACCAACTCGGTCTCGATTTTCTTCAAAGTGTCGGACATCGAATGGTAGTTATCTCAATTTCTTGTACCTGCCTTTCCTTTGTACATTGTCAGAAGGTTTTTTTAACTCAATGACTTCTACAGAATGTGAGCTTCTATAGGTTTGTCTTTCTCACTTTTAAAATAAAGTGCATAACATTTTTTGTCATGTTTAAAGGCGAAAACCAAAGAAGCGTGCCTGAACTCCAATGCATTAAAGATTTCGACCAGGAAAGAATGAAGACAGTCCAGAAAACTTGTGATACAAGCAAATCCCATACATTAGCAAAAAGGTGACCTTAGACGTGAAATAATCCTAATCAGGCAGACTTGTCGACGCTTTCTTTAAGTTAACCCGGCGTAGGTTTCTTAATTGACTTTAAAAGTCATCAGGTTAGCATGTCTGCCAGAAACAACAAAGAAAAAAATGTCTTTCACTGGGTATCGCCTTTCGCTAGAAATTGGCTAGTTCTTTGAGAGTTATAACATATTGCCGTGAAAAACGCTTAAGACGTTCGGAATCGGCATAAAACTATAGGTTCTTGAAATTTGTAAGGCCCGATGGTTTCTATGGTTTTGTTATGCCTATTTATTTATTTTTAGTCTCCAAGGTGAGTGATATTCTGATCGATACTGATTGATACCCGCACGATCATCTTAAGCACATCCATTGTCAATATTATTCTGTTTAGTATTTGCCATAACTTATAGACCTTTTCCTTTAAAGTCCCCTGTTATGTCGTTCCATTACACAGCTCCAAGAAATCCCATGACACAAAATTGCTATAATGCGGAGAATAGTTGGCCTCACACATGTAAATAATCATTCAAAACTGTGATTTTTTTGTCGACACGTTCTTTGGTCAATGCGTTGTATTCCACTGGCAGATAACTACAACTACTGGTGATGTTGACAAATAGGACATCTGTGATCTTTTTAAGATCCACTGTTTTTTCATGCCATTACAAAGGTCTACAAAAACGCCATGATGACTGAATTTGATTTTACTAATCTATGAAGCACCGAATACCGAAATATAGGTATATCTAAAATAAAAAATGCCTCTCCAAAACATTTTTTTTTGTCTGTTGTATAGCTTTCAAAAGTTTGATCTTTACTGTCGAGTTCGAAGAGAAAACGATTTGTGTGCCTAATGTTGTGTTGGTTTAAAAAGAGAAACCATTGAATAGTTGTAATTAGCTTCTATGAAAAAAATTCCCAAAAGCGGTTTGTTAGAATTTACCTAATTGATTAATTGACGTGCAATTGAACACAAAAGAAAAATTTCCAAAACTGTACGCTACTTGTTAACTAGATCATTATCTGGCGTAATTTATTTTTTTACGTCAAATTTTAATGCACTGAAATTAGAAAAGGGCTAATGATGGTGGAATTGTGATGTGTATACTGTAGAAAAACCCTATTTTTTCTCCAAATCTAGTTCAAAAATAATTTAATTATTATTAAATTGTAAGTTTAGTCAAGAAAATATTAGCTGCGCACCAAAGTGTTTTACTAAAACTTTCTGAAGTTCTTATTGGCGCCGTGTGCCTTGGTCTTGGAGCGTATCATAATGTTGTTGCGTATTGAGTCTTCGACTGTGGGCAGCATACGCTCCAAATATAACAGCGTGTCTGATTTCAATATCCCTAAAATCTAGAGAGCGAAGGACGTTCGTGTTGTTTCTTAAAACGAATGTTTTTGTGAACGAAGTACAATTAGCATGATGATGTCCTTCGGCATAGCCGGGAAAAGAAAAACAATTGTCAGAATAGGTTCCGTCGATTGCCTCACATTTTGTCTTAAAGCCGAGTTCAAGTTTTCATCAGCGAAGTTACTGCTTCTTTGCTTTTTATTTATACCCAACTATTTTTGAGATATTTTGTTCTGATCGATTGTCTTGAAGTAAATCAGAAGTTTTCTCTATAAATGTCTCTTTCTAGAATTTGCCTTTCATAACTTTTGAAAGATAAGGAAATTAAAATTCCTGAGGAACAGACTAAAAAACTTTCTAACCTCACAAATGTAAACACAGCGGAAAAAAGTGGGCTAAAAAATATTTAATCATTAAAACCCGTGATGTCAACGCGTTCTGAGGTCATGGCGCCGTCAAAGAGAAAAATTAGATTTCTTTAACACCGCAAATGAATAGACCTGGCGAAACTTCCTGAGATCAACGTTGTTGAAGAATTTAGTCTTTAGTTGAATGGTTTCTCGAATATTTTGCAGGTTTTTCAGGTTCAAGGAATTTGTTACTTCCACCGCTGTTCAGAGAAGAAGATAGGTTAGTTCGTTGAAGCCCTGGGCATACTCTCCGGTTGCCACAAAGCGTTTTTTGAAAAACTCAAACTAGTTTTCTATGTCAAATTAAGGGGTTAGGCCACCCTAGAATTTTCGAAAAATCGATTTTTTTTTGTTTAATTCCAAATGGTCCCTTAGGACCTCAAAAATGGTATCCCAAAAGATTATGGCCGAGAAAAACTTTTAGGTACTCGGTATTCAAATTTTAGTACAAGGCCTTCTGGTCCGCAGCGAGCTCCCTTTGTGAGCGCAAGAGGGAAGGTACGTTAGGGGAGTAGAGCATTTATACGGCAGTTGTTATTGAAAATATTTATTTCCTGGACTAGTCTAGACTGGTCTCCTTCCGGCATCGCAGACTAAAAGTATTGCAAAATTGTTCATGATTTTCTACTACTCAGAACTTTAAACGCGTTTATCTCAATACTATATTTTTCAAGTTGGCCGGACTCGTAACTGATGCAATTTTCAACCGCTTAACTTGAAAATTTAAACATGTCTTGAAATATGCATACGTGGTTCATTTGTTATTAACAATTTTCTGACAATTTTTTAGGGAAATTTTGCACTTTTCTCTTTAGAATAGCGGCATTTGGCCAAAAATCAATATATCGCAAAAATCCTACGTACTTCTATAGCAGTTAGTATATACAATCGAAAAAATCAATTTGCTCATTTTTATTCAAAAAAATACATGAGCTGTGGGTCCGGCCGTGAACCTCAAAAAAAAAAAAAAAAAGACGTCGTCGTAGAAACACTAAACTTGTAATAAATCGCTTCAAAAAAAATAATGTAAGCAGTCATTTATATAAATAATAAAATCACGTTTCCGTTTACTCGATTAATTTTGTAGTTTTTCTGAAAAAAAAATCACCAAAAAGCCTATTTTTTCAGCCTCTAGGGTGGCCTAACCCCTTAAGTAGTTTTTGAGCCATGAGTTTTCCCTCAACTCGCCCTGAAGTAGCCCTAAATTTTTGCAAGTTCAGGTATAAGCAGGGCTGTCATATGGAATGTTTTTTTCTTCAAATGACTGGGATGTGTATTGATTTCTTGGCTTAGCGGTTTTTGAGAATTGAGACCTCATTTTTTCACAACTGTTATCAAGCAAATTAGGGCCAACTCTAGGTAAAGTTCAGCGAACAAACCTACTAACGCACCGATTCCCTTCACAAAATGTTCGCAGAACTCTGTTTTTTGCGCCTGGTTTTTCTCAGCGGACTGAATCACTATTTCTAGCATACTTCCTCATTTGAGTCAAAATTTGTCAAAATCGTCAAAAATCGTGTAAGCCATTAACGAGAAAGTCGGTTTTTAAAAAAAACGGTCTTAAACTTTTTCCAAAAAAATTTTACATAGTAAGAAAGATCTTTAAGAAATGATCCTTCACATAATAGCATTAAGGCTGTATAGAAGTAACGTTATTTCAAGATCTGATGACGCAGCTCCAAAAAACCCCTCTGTAGGCTGACCCACAGACACTAACTGCAAATTTCGAAGAAAATCGGTCTAGCGGCTTAGGATGAAGATCCATACACAGACAGACAGACACACAAACAAACAGACAGAACTGCAGGGCCCACTTTTTCCGCTTTCTTTATCATCACAACATTATGTTCAATTGTTATCTCAAATATTTTTTTCTGCACAATTGCAAAACTTGACTTATAGTACCAAGCCTCCATTAACCTCATGCGGCGTCACGTCTTGTATTGTTATTTAAAACTCTCAACCTCTTAAAAACCTTCGTTAATACTCAAAAATAGTTAAAAATTTTGGAAAAAACCGTTCGCTTCGAATTGCTTTTCGCAAAACCATAAACGGTTCTAAAAACCTATCCTTTCCTGGAATGCTCCATGCATACCATGGGTGATGGGTCAACTAATCGAAAAAACTCTTTTCGGAGTTATACTTCGCTTGTATAATTGAATAGGAAAAGCAAAGCGGGCAATCTGTTTCTTGAAAGATGAATAGACTTATCTTTAGTCGAATGTACACAAACCTAAACTTCTAACATGCGTTCCGTTCTGTAGTCGGGAATCGTGATAATAGCCAATCTCTACTCACATTGTAAATCCATATTGAAAAAATTTACCGGCTTGTGACCTTTTATGAAAGTTTAAATTTAGCTCTAATCTACTCTAGCTCTAATCTACTCTAGCATGACTATCTCTTTCCCAATCTCTAATTCAAGACCAAATAAAAATCAAATATGTACACAGTACACAATGTCAATGTGATAAGCGCGACATCAGTTGGAACTTACATTTATTTTTATACTTTTTTTTATATTTACTTCGGAAACACGTTTTTTAAGGGTAGAACAACACAATCACTATCATACAAGTTTGTATCACAAATGAATGAGCTTGAAATTAAGCTTAAACTAAATTACTACTTTCAATGAAGTTTCTCAATCTCACATCTAATTAAGCGATGTTCTCACTGAAGCTTTTGTTTATGTTCTCAAAAATTAAATTCAACACACGAGCTTATATTATATCATCTAGCCTAAGACTAAATCAGAAAAATTTAATAAAATCCGGCAAAAGCCCACAATCAAGTTCAATTTGCTAATCTCATAAGAAAACAAAACAAAACAGAAACCGCAACATTCATTTGAATTCTAATTGATCTTGTTCGTCAAGAGAGCAGGCTGTCAACTGAACTGCGTCAAAGCTTTTTTGTAGATTCTGATTTAAAAACACTCACACTCTCTGTGGGATCTCGACGAACGACGATGCAAGTTATCCAACTCACTTTGTGATCAGTGAGAGAAAATTAATGCTAAAAACTCGTCACACACAAAAAACCAAACGAGTTTTATATACAAACAAATAAAATCGGGTTATAGTAGTTGGTAGTAATAATAATTCAATTAACAACTCACCGATTATAAATTAGTAGCGAACGCAGTCACTGTCTGTCTCACAATGTAGGTATAGCTGCTGTCAGTTGGTTGGTTTCCGAATTTCGAATTGTTATTGAAAATTCACACACCAAAGGCCAAAAGGCGCGCGAATTGATAACGGACTAAGGTCACTTCCAAAGCTTGTTTAGTATCTCTCCTAACTCATCTATCAGTGATGATGGGTTTTTCCAAATTAACTGCGACCACTCTCGGGTTTGAAAATATATATGCGCACAATGATGGCTATTTAAAGCGTTCTAGACTCAAAAAATGTTGATGGATGTTGCTTATTAGTATGTCAGGAAAATGTCAAGTTAGTATTTATGGGAATAAACAAATTTTGAATTTATTTGTATTTATTCTGTAACGCTCTGATTCAATTGGAATTTTTTAAAAACCGGCAAGGCTGAGTGAGTCAATTAGATTGATTCAAAAAAATAAAAATGTTCGATTTGCGGAGGCGATACTACGAGGTTGACAGCGCGCAAAATACAGCGCTTCCGTTTTGACACCGAAAGAGGTTCAAGTCAGACTGAAGTGTAGAAATTTGCGTTGAACACAATTAACTTGTTGTGGTTTGTAAAGTTGAAGCGGCTTTATTTTTACGTTGGCTTATTTGCAGAACCCCAGTGTCTCTTAAGTTTTGTGAGTAGCTCAGCTCGTGTTAATGTTTTTTTTTTTGTCTGAAGAAAAAGTAGAGGTGTCGTCATTAGTCATAGTTGCACAGGCAGTACTGGCAGTTAGTTTTTTTTTCGGGGGAAATTTTAATTGTAAATGTTTCAGGAGATTTGTGTCTTGACAGTGGGAGCGATCAATGGACGTCTTAAGTTTTTTTTTTTAACTGTCAGCGGTTTCTTATTAATTGAATTGTCAAACATAAAAAACGCAAGAAATTTGGAAGTCCAAGTGCTTTGAAATTTTATTTTCTGTGACGCATTTAGTGCTTTCTGTACAGACCAGAACGCAAAAACTCTTAGTCGAGTTGTAAGTTCGATCCATGTTGAGCTGCTTTAGAAAAAGTTCACTTTATACTTTTCCTAGGCTGCAGGCCAAAAATCCAATTCTGAATTTGTAATGATCTTGAAACTCAGGTGTGAAGAGCATCACTGGAATCAGATCCGAAATCAGTGCGGCGATCAGCCAAGTCTTCGGACAAATCTTCTTAGCATCTAAAAGATTTTTTTGTTGTTGTAACGGGCCATTTCGGTCATCGAGGTAACGCTGGCATACTTGTCCGGCTCCTGTTCACCGTCAGCCTAGCTCTACTCCACCTACAGCGTTAAAATATGAATATTGCCTGAAAAAGGAACCTTTTCCAAAATTACGACACAAACTTCTGATCACGCTGGACCCTTTCTATAATAATAGGGTGGACCAACACCATTCCTTGGTGTCAGGAACAAAGGGGACACACAATTTTCGCCGATTACGAACTGTTAATCGGTAAAGTGCCTTTCATGGCAATCAAATTGGTATCGGAGAACTTGCCTATTCCTTGAGTAAGGCGATACCGTAAAAACCTTTTTTTATTTTTTGTTGGGATTTGAACCTCAAAACTCCCATTTAACAGGTACCCATTACCCCACGAGAACCACCACCTCTAGACCCTGCTGCAGGGTTTTTGGGATGGCCTTATCTTCTATATATTAATCCGCAAGTGGTTTTTTTGTGGTACATTTTTACCCCACTTACCGATGACGCACCCGCATGAAGTATATATTTTCTGAAAGGTATTTAGCCATAGAATGGAAGAATAAATTTTTTCCGGATCTGTTAACGTTTACCCGGTTTAATTGCGGTAGAAAAATCGTGCAAAAAACAACAACACTGTGTTTTTTTACACTGTGCATTACAATCTCATAGTCTCTCGCATACAAGATTACCAGTGGAAGAGGTGATTTTACGAACAGGTAGTGTGATGCTGAAAACGGAGAAGTGTGTGTTCGCTAATTCCGTCTCAGCTTTTGTATTGTCTCGCATACGTGAGCGTTTGGTCAATTGGACATGATTACCATTGGAATTGTTGAATTTACGAAGAAGTGGTGCGACGCTGAAAACGGAGTAGTGTGTATGCATTTATTCCGTCTCAGCTTTGGTATTGCCTTTCGCATACGTGAGCGTTTGGTCAATTGGACATGATAACCATTGGAAGTGGTGAATTTACGGCGACGCTGAAAACGGAGAAGTGTGTGTGCGTTTATTCCGTCTCAGCTTAAGTGTGAATGCAAAACTGTTATTTTTTCTCTGAGCGTTTTCACTGTGTGGAAAAAGCTAAATGTAAGTTGAGTTCATCGGTTTAGGAGAGTGTGTGTCTTATTAAACATAATTTGGATATTTAATTTTGCAGAAAAACCTAAGTGGAGTGGCGGCAGGAAAAAGATTTCATTTGGATTTTTAAATACGTGCCAAGTTTGACGGTTGATGTAAGTGTTGTCTTCTTCTTTATTTCAATAATGAAAAAAATTAAAAAAATTAAAAAAATAACACTTGACACATGGAGTCATGACAGATTCGAGATAATTTTTCTTAAGTAAACAAAAAAATTAACAAATATTTTTATCGGGACGAACAGCAGAGATGTTTAGCACACAAAAACAAAAATATTAAAATTTTTTGTAAAAAAGAAAAAATAACTTTAGTGGTCGAAGCTCGACCACAGGGCGAAACTAGTTATTATTATTATATTAACTTCCGAAAACTGGTTCCGAATCACCGCATGCGTTATCGAGTAGTACGTGAAAGAATTATGCTGATTCGGCATTTCAACTCACGTAGCACGTTATCAAACAACCTATTCCTTTATTTGATGCTCTCTCATCATTAATTGAAGAGAAATTGATTAAGTAGTTGGGCAGCCTACTGATATTTTGTAATTGATGCATTTAAGGATCAGACTAAGGCATCTCTGTGAAAGCAGCAGTAGGAAATTCTAATTCTTGAATTCTGATTTTACTGCCAATAGAAAGAAGCGCATTAAAACTGTTTTATCAATCTAATTTCAAGAGGCCTTTACATTTTTAAAGCTTATGACTTTCTCGTTGCAGTTCAAAACGAAAATGAGGCTAAAACATCCAATGCAGAAATCGATGTAATTATCTTCCGCATTTGGGGCTAAATTATTGATCTAGACCTTATAGTGAAATGGGGGTTCCATGAAAAGTTGTATAATTTTTGATATTTTCGCACGTAGTTTTTAAGAATTTGGTTTTTACTTATCACTCGGCAAAATGGGCTTACGAAAAATTTGACCTTGGCTTGGCGACCGAGCCTTGCAAGCGGGCAATACCCACCCAATGATGGTTGAATATAGTCGTTAGTTATCCAACTGAGCACCAAGAGTTAGAGGCTTTCACAGTATGGAACTTTACTCACCCCAATCAACCATTTTTTTCGTAGGTCTAATAAATTTATTTGTGGTATAAAAACGACACTGCCTCACCTTAGACCTTAAACTCTTCCCATCCTGGGAGAAACACTACTCTGGGGTCTTAAGGACGCCTTAAGGACGCCAAAAAGTTTTTGCCCCAATTTAATAAAAAAAAAACAATTTATTCAAAAAGTTTATTAGTAGTAGTAGTAGTAGTAGTAGTAAAAGTGATTTTATTGATATATAAACAAATATAGTTTTAAAGTTATACATAGTTCTTTGTTAACAATTTTCACAAAAAGACATTGGCATATGCCGTCAGCCGAAAAAAAGAGTTAATTTATAAAGCAATAAAGTTCTTTGTTGATTTAGATATCGCGAAATAAAAATACATAACTATACAAAGGTACAATATCAAAACGATTCGTTAATAATTTGTTGTCGATATTTTAGAGCGGGTTTCAGGTAGTTGTAAAGGATTTTCCAATTTTCTCCATTTAATACGTTTATGATTTCATTTGATGAAAGAGTATTTTTTCCCCAAGATAACCTTCGGATCGAGTTCAGGATGGGGCAGATACCAATGAAGTGACATATATCTTCTCTGCATCGCAGGTTGCACAAAGTACATTCTGGAGTTCTGTCATCTCTATATGGCAAGTAGTTAAGGTTGATGAGTTCTCCCCTGGCTTTAAAGATTGTTGATATAAAATCAATACTGTTTCGGTCATCGAAATAATTTTTATCACCAAGGTCATGACTCAGTAGTCTATAGGTACTTCTTGTTTGGCTTTGTTGATTTTGCTGTTTGAAAGTATTCCATATTGATTCTTCAATTTTTCCTAAAAGCATCTGCAGGCTGCTACCGAAAGATCTTCCATTGTGTTGGAGAGGTTGAACATCATGGATGTCACTCAGTCTCGTCCATTCCGTAAAGAATTGAAGATTTCTGTCTTTTAGAAATAAAACTATCTTATTGGTGAGTCGATGATTTGGTTGATTCATGATTTTCCCAATATATGAGAAATGCAGCTGGAGTGTGTGTATATATAACGTAGGTAGACCAGTTTCGAGGTGCAACATGTAGGTTGGTGTATTTTCCGGTAGTCTGAAGGTTTTCTTGATGAAATATCTAAGAAGCTTTTCTACTTCATCAAACTCGAAGATACCCCAGACTTGCGCTGCGTAGCACATAATAGATCTTACGACTGCTTCGAAGACTTTATACTTTGCACTAGGTGCAATGGTTTGTTTGCTTAGAACGTTTTTCCAGGTGCTGTTTATTGCTCGCTTTGACTCTCTTAGTTTATCTTGCAGATGTTTCTTATAGGATAACGTTGAAGAAATTGTGACTCCGAGGTACCTATATTCTTTCACCGTTTCAAGGGTTTCATTTTGCCATTTCCAACATTCGTCTCAAAAAGTTTATTTATTAACATAAAAGATAGGAATGTTTAATTATAAAAAATGTTTTTAAAATTTACATCAAGACAATTTTGATACACTGAGCGGCTATGTTCGCCACAAAGTTCGCCACTGCTGCATCGTATTTTGGTCTTGCGATCTTTGTCTGGTGGACACACGGCACATCTCTTTTTTGTAGTGACTGAAGATATTGATTCAGCCACAGGTCGCTTCTTTTTTAAAATATCTCCAATGAGGACCTGGAGATTGGATGGCAAAGTTGGTTAAGTAAAACTCTCATCCATTTGGGGTTTTATGAGTTCCAAGGCTAAGTTTTTTAAGAAATTTTGTCTTATTTCAGTTTTATTGGACGCCATTTTGAGGAGGACATATGAATTCACACCAACAATATTTAAGATCATAAAACATAGCCAATGGCCATCGTTTCGTTCGTCTCGAAACACTGTACTGGTGTTCAAAAACTTTAACTATCACTATTCACTACCCTGATGGGGTCTAAGAAGGGCGGCCCTGGTGCAGTGGTAGAGTGTTCAGTAGAGAGGCCGGACGCGTGGGTTCGAATCCCGCTCTGGGCCTGGGCATCTACTTTTCTTTCATCCTCCCAGTTTCATATGGACGCCGCCCTTGAGGTCATATGTGAAATTACTAACACCTTATCTCCAACTACTGCAACACATAAAAAGGGAAGGCTGCTACCCTGGTAGTACAATGGACTGGTATAGTTCCGAGTTCTACGGGTTAGCATTATAAGCCTCTTCTTTTTATTAATAAAAAAAAAAACCTGGCGTCTATGGGAACCTGAAGCTCAAATATTTCCAACTGCACCACTCGAAAATTAATAAATGACTGATTTTTAGAAGTCTGCTACGATAATATTAGAAATCCATGGGCGGCACTGGTGTGGGGTGCTTAGTTTTTTTTAAAAAATTTAAAAAAAAAGATTGTTTGCAATGGTGCTGGTCCTCAGGGTAGGGTTTAAAGCTTCAAAAAATTTGAAGACGCCACAGCTCTCTGCCATGGGTCTGACAATAATCCAAGTTAAGAGGAAATTATGACGTGCACTGAGTTGAGAATCCTCTGGTCGAAAATATGAATTCTCTACAAACTTCGCAACAATTTGCGAAAATATGATTTCTCTAACGATAATCTTTGCTCTTTCAAAAGCGCATGTAAGACGTTTTTGGTTTTTTTGTTTAGAATTTATAACCAAACAGAGATTTCAAAACTCAGCTGGAGAAAGGCTGTCTTCCACTTTGATAACACAGTTGTAATTCATAATTTGCTTTCAAATGCTGTCTGCCATTTTGATTTTCTTTTCTATTGTCTTTTGTCAGTTTCATATTTTCTGTGTTTTTCTTCTTGCTCAGTTTGCTCGTGTTGATTGTGACTTGTGATTCAGTATCTATCGATACTGTTGATCATAGTCAAAGTAGTTTTAATAAAATTCAGTAAATATTTTGAAAAAACAAGCTCATCAGGGAGCACTGGATCTAGAGTGACCACAACTTGTGAGGAGTGGAAGAGGCCTACAATTATTTGCGGATTCCAAACGTATTCCTTAGAGAGCGCTCTTCATGGCCGTGTAATTACTCTCTAATGGCTTGTTTTCTGGAATTCGAACCATGTAGGCAAACATTCTACCCGTAATGCCACGGACTCCACCGATCGTAATCATCATTTGAACCAAAAAATTTGCAGATATTTAAACTTCTTCTGTAAATTAACTTACAAACCTCCCAAGTAACATTTTTAAGCTCATAAGACTCTCCAAGAGCTATACTATAGCTTTTTTCAAACTTCAAGAGTTTAGCTCTCGAGAGCTTGTTAGTTGGGCTTTGTACACCTTCGAAGTAAGAAGTGTGTGGTGTGGTCAGAGTCCATATTTTTGTCTTAACTCTCTCTAAAAGTGAAAATAGAAACCGTTAAACACTAATTACTTACCTGCAATACAAAACCCAAAGATAACATTCCTGCCCATAAGTCTTCTCAAAACAATTCTTTTTGAGTGTACAGGAAAGAATATTTATGAAGCAATATGCACGCACAGTGACAAGTTGAGCCGATTTTTCTTATGGCACATTGAATTGTAACAGTAATTCCATCACGTACCCAAGTCAATTCAGCTCAATTGCCAAAGTAATCGGAATTAGATATCTTGGTTCCATTTCTGTGGTGGTGTTTCTATGATGCAGAAATTGATTTGTTTGCGTTGATATTTGAAAAGGTCGTCAAATTGGTTAAGTTGCGATTTCTTCAAAAATCTTCACCTCTTTCAGTTTTTATAAATATCTATGACAATGTGTTTTTAGTTTACTCAAACTTTTATAGAAAGTTTTATATTCAGCAAGAAATGTTCTGTGAGTATTTTAAATGTTCTTTGAATGCTTTTCAAGTCCCATTTTTCAAAATGGCGACCAAATGATGAGGATAGTCTGACGCTTTAACTAACCACCTTTAACATCGAAAAATACCTCAATCTGCCAAAAATGACGCATCATTCTAGTGGACTAGTGCCCAAATACCAAAAACCTTTTCTGTGCCCCTTATCGTCTCCCCTGTGAGACGGCTTTTCTCTTTCCGTGTCTGTGAACTGTGACAGCGATTATGGTGTCGTCATTACTCATCTGACCATGGGAATCTGGAAATTTAGTAATTTTTCTTTAGCAAATATGTAAAAAAAAACTAACATCACAAACACATCAGTACCCATTTTGCGATGTTTCGCAAATACTTGTGGGCAGGTTGTCTCAAAGGAGGTTTCAAGTAGTGTCGGCAGCATATAGAATTTGCTATTCCGCCAGTCAAAGTCAACAGGTAAATATAACGTCAAATAATGAATGATCTAGTTATTCAAGTATTCCCGCGCGATAATTTTGTTTGTTCTGTATCGTCGCGTCGCGTCGCGTCGTCCCCGCGTTTATGGCAGGTGAGTGTGGGTAAGAAGTTTAAGAGGGGGCACTGGTACTCGCCTATAAAGAGATCGATGATAGTAGACAGAGAATGTTGGTGCTGCGGTAGCTGTTCTGGTTTTGTACTGCCTGCCGCCCCTGTCGTCGGCAAATGCGCTTTGTTGTGGAAACCCCAGGATGAGTTACTCACCTGTAAATTCCGAAATGACGCAGTTTTCTCTTTTATTTAATTATATTTTTTTTTGTTGTTGTTCTTGCTGTTTGTGTGCGAAGTTTCATTGGCAAATAGTTGTTTTTTTTCAGAAGAGAAGATGGAAGGTAGGAAGAATGAATTTCAAACGATAAATAATAATCGCAAATATCGTATCGTTTTTAAACAGAACAGAGAGTCTGTGTGATACGATGTTGTCGGTTGTCCATTCGAATGCAATTGACCAGATATCGAGAACTAAAAATAGAAGTCTTGTTGCAAAACTTTGCTTTGTGTTGACGGACGGGGAGTCTGTCTAAACGTGTCCCGCGTCGTCGTCCGTCGTGTGGATAATGCGGTGGTGCATAATAATTAAGATGAGTTGAAAACACTGCAGACAGAGGGATACTACCACTACAACGACTACTATCATCACAGCAGCGCACTTGGCCATTGGGCGCTTTCGATTTTAAATTGATTTTCAGGTTCAACACGCGAGTGTCATGTCATGTTTAAGTTGAAGTTGATTATTAATGTTTTTGTTTGTGGTAATCATAACCTTGAATTAAATAAAAAATTGTATTTTTTGCTGGATTGAGACATAATTTTGTGTCTTATGATACTTCGCATTGTCTGTCTGAAATGTTTGTTGTGATGGATGTTCCTACGTTTTGGGAGTGACAAACCAATGAGAATGATTAGGGAGATGAAAACTTAAAATTGGGGTTGGCATTTAGGTTTGGTAATAAATTTCGTACCTGTTGTGTTGCCATTTGTGGCAATGATTGTTTAATGAATTGACAAACTGTTAAGGCTGTAAAAAAGTTTTATAACTACAAGATTCTGCCCACTCCAAGACTTGCTGGACTCTATAAACGTTAAACACCTTAAGATCTCTCAGTTAACTACAAATTTTTAACGCCTAAAGCAATTGTATGTAAACGCGCTGTTTTTCTGGTTGAGTCTGTGCGGTTACATTCATAGGTATATCGACGAATTTAGGGTAGTTTCTATTGGGGTGAACCCTTACGGTCCTCGAAACCCAGGTCGATCAACTCGTTCGATTGTTAAATGACTTACTTACTTTAACCACTGAATCATTGCATATGCCCGCTTGCATCTAGACCCCATTGTTGAATGACCCCTTAGCAATTTGGAACATTACTTACAGGTGAGTAACTCAGCCTGGGTTTTCCACAACAAAGCACATTTGTTAACATCAGGGGCAGTGCAATAAACAAAACCAGAAAAGCTACCGCAGAACCAATATTGTCTCTCTATTCATCATCGATCTCATAATGTATACGAGTACCTCCTACCAGTACCTTTTCGGGTACCAACCTACCACAAGTCGGACAACGACGCGAAGATACACAATAAACAAAGCTATCGTGCGTGAATACTTGAATAACTAGATCATTCATTTTTTGACGTCATTTTGCTGTTGGGTTTGAGATTGTTGAGCTCCTCTTTCAACTTTCGATTTAAGGTTTATCACTTCAATACAGTTGGTGAATGACGACCTGCAAGTACATATGTGATAAACTCAATTATACCACAATAATTGGCCCCTGCATTTAGTTCATAAGGTTTTTCAATTGTTGAACTACTATTTTTTGAGGTAAGAGTGATCGATGAATAAAACAAATAACATTTTCGGGCACGTGCGCCGTCCTAAAGATCATATGTGCTGTTTCCTGAAAGGACATCCCAAAAAGACTTCACCCAAAACCCACTTTACAGTTCACGAGTCAACCTGCAGGTCACTTTCATTCAAAAACCTAATGATATTCTACGCTAAGGTGTTTCAAATACAGTAAGAGTTGATGAAACTTTTTTGAAAATATTTTTCCCCGAATCTGGTAGCGACACTGTTTCTATTTCTCTAAGTCAAAGATGACAGGTGTCAGTTTGTATAATTTATCGATGTTTTATGGTCGCAGTTGATAGGATGGACGATGGATACCCGTGCGCGTGTTGTAATGGGTAGCATGTCTGCCTGCTACGTGGCTTTCGAGTTTCAGAATTTGGGTAGTCCTCCGATAGTAATTTCACTGCCATGAAAAGCACTGTATGGAAAAGACGTTTGGAATTGGCAAACAATTTTTAGTTCCCTTCATTCCCGTTTTGTTGCACTTCCCCTTCTTAAGTTGAGAGAGCTGCGAGTCGCGAAGATGTCTGTGAGCCACGTTTTATCAGTTTATAAATTTTTTCTAAGCGATTTTTTATTTAAAGATCGATGCTTTTTTCAACAGCAGTAGCTGGGAGTTTTGTTGTCTTGTAGCTTGTAGGCGTTGACTATGTTGTCAGTTCTTGTTTAATGCTGGGAGTCTAGCCCGGCAGTCAGCCTACTCTTTATATACACCCCTTAGGTCGAGGATTTCATGTGAGAAGAAAATAAATATGTGCGGAACTGCGGATAACTGAAAAGGAATAGTAACAATCAACTTCACTGGAGTCAGTATGATGGCTGTTCTAGATGTGGTGATGGACCGGCAAACTGAATAAAACAGCTATTCTGACAGAGGATACGTTTTTGGAGTGTTGAATAGGATGAGATCTTTCTTCATCAGCGTTCTTTGGGACTTGAAAGTTAAATAAATAAATAAATAGGGCGGTGCAACAGAGCGAGGGGCCCCAGGGCCTAGGGCATTTCTCACAAAAATTTCCTTTGTGAAGGAATGGAGGGGACCTACATCTTTCTGCAGGTTCCAAACGGCTAATCAAGAAAGCGCTTTTCATATGGCAATGAATTTTACTATCGGAGAACTTGTCAGTTCCTCACGAAAGACATGGAAAAACGTTTTCGCCTCTGGTGGGATTCGAACCACGAGCCTTTGAGTTAGCAGCAGGCATGCTAACCATCACGCTACCGGTACCACGGGGCTTAAAGGTTGGTGGTCGCCAAATCTGAAGTCGTACTCTTTTACTTGCAATAAAGTAAGTAATTTATTGCTTAGTTTTCAAAGTTGGCTTGTCATACAACATAAAAAATGATTAGCTATGGTATTGCCATCAGCTGTCAGCACTTTACTTGCATTGGAAGCACAGTGTACGAAGGGAAGGGTTTTGAACTATTTATTCCCTTTAATAAATATCAAATATCAAATATCAAATATCATGAGTCTCCTGATATTTAAAATCCTTTTTCGCAGATTCTTAATTGAATTTTGAGGGTTGTCTGATCAAAGGTTCTTGAAGGAGCATTAAAAAGTTTCACTTCGTTCGAAAGAATGGGCTGGCGGTTGAATCTTATTTCCGACATACTTAGATCAATGTAGATACATTGTGATAACCTGGAGTATTGTAACGTCTAAACTTATGAGTTTATAGTTGGTCAATTTTCAACCATTTTGTGGCCTTTATGAAGTTGAACAGGCTGTTTCTTTTGGAGTGTCTGATAATTTTTCTAGTTCGTTGAAGAAGTTATTGCCTAGAAATTTTTTTCCTGATGTGGCAGATTGCTGGGCAGTGACAAAGGAAGTGAGTGGTATCCTCATTGGTCCAAGGACCCATTTTCTTTTTGTGGTAGCCTAGTAGGTTGTGTCCAGTTATAATACTGATAAGCGTTCGTTCAAGGATAGTAGCCTTTCTAATTCGTTCTTATCGTATTTTGGCCATAGATTCCTAGAAATGACACAGGAATATAGGCATTCTCATCTTTCATTGGACTTTCGTATTATTTTGTTACCAATGCAATGATCTGTTTAATTGCACAGCATGGAACCATGATTGATTGGTCTATGAAAGAAGGGTCAAGTGTTGAGCCGATTCTCGCCAGTTCCTCCGCTTTTTAATTTCCCGGTATGTTACTGTGATCGGGAACCCAGCAGAGTCTCACGTTATTTTTTTGATTTGATTCTTTATTTAGTTTTAGCTATTTGGTACGATTATTATATATACTTAAAATTAAAAAAAGAAAAAAAAACATGTTTTATATAAAGTTAGATTTACAAAAAAATAGATTCATAGGTATATTCAAAAGCAATTTGATCTAACATATAATATTAACTTTTTTTTAAAAACAATTAGGTTATTCTCAGTCTTAAGTTTATTTGGCAAGGAATTAAATAATTTGAAACCTTTATAAAATAATATGTTTTGAGCTCTATATGTTGAGAAAAATGGTAATCTAAAGTCGTTTCTACTTCTTAAATTATAAGGCTGTACATCTGCTACATAAACAACTCGATTGAATGCATAAGAAGGTAACATGAAATTCTTTATTTTGAAAATAAAAGTTAAGACATTCAATATTGTTCTTTGGTTTATAGTAAGCCACTGAAGAGCATTTAACATATAATAAAAAGGCGTTAGTATATTACAAAATAGAACACATCCCATACCTCTATTTTGCAGTTTTTGCAAACGATTTGCCATTTGGTTATTTCCTAAAAAAAGTATTGTTGAACAATATTCAAAATGAGGCTTTATCATAACATTATATATTTTTATTGCAGAAGCCATTGATAATCTACGCCTTATTCTTTGAAAAAAACTAATTTTTTTTGCAATTTCATTACACGTGTAGTTAATGTGCTGTTCAAAACTAAGCTTTTTATCTAAAATCACTCCTAGATACTTTATTTCATCAAACTTGTTAATTACTTCATTATTAATAATAATATTATCTATTGAGTCTCCGCATTTATTAAAATTGCCTTCGTTTCGTTTGTTCATCTCGAAGTACCATTCAACCCTTTTAAGATCAGCATTCAATAGTAGAATACACTCCTCAGCAGAAGCATTAGCAATATAAAGTAAAGTATCGTCCGCGAATAACCTAGCTTCGGTATGTTGTAGCACTTTCTCCAGATCGTTGATGTATGTTATGAAAAGAAGTGTTCCCAACACTGCTTCTTGAGGTACACCCAGTTTTACTCCACGAACTTCCGAAACTTCATTCCCAACTTTTGTTCTTTGCGTTCTGCTCGACAGACAACTTTTAAACCATTCCAGTTCCACTCCTTTAATACCGTATCGCTCCAGTTTTTGCACCAGTATGTCTCGATCAATGGTTTCAAAAGCTCTTTGCAGGTCCAAGAAAACTGCAACTATGACTTTTTTCTCATTGATTTCAGTTTTCCATTGTGTGACCACCAGGTTATGCTGTGTGCCAAGAACCTTTAGCTCTTCGCGACTGCACGAAACAAGCTTTGATTTTATAAGAGTGCCAGAAATCGCTTTTATACTTGGCTATCAATGAAAAGAGTGATATCAGCATGATGTGATAGCGCCATCATGAACACCTGTTTTGCAGCGCTTGTAACTCCCAAGATCTCGGCTTGGAAGACACTGCTTTGTTGAATCTGTGCACGTCCTGTTTGGATGGTTTCCAGACATTACACTGATTTAGCCTAAATGAGCTGTTTGCTGCCGATTCTTGAACGTGAAAATCAAAGGGTGTGAGATTGAGGATTACTTGCAAGCTCGTGGTTGGTGTGGTTCCCATTGCACCAGTGACGCAAGTACAGGTTGTTCTTTGTACTTTGGTAAGGGTTTTAAATTCGTGGATCTTTACAGCGCCTCCCACCAGACCATATTGCAATATGATAGAATGAATCTGACAACTGCCATTGTCATACATCCACATGGTGATTTTAGGACTTGGTCCTAATATTTTACCAAAAACCCTGTCACACGATATGGTTTTTTATGAATCTCTTACAAAAGAAGAAGAGCTGTAAGCCCTTCGAGATTATTATGCTCGTGGCCCCGAGAATGGAAGAAGCCCTCACAGAGAGCTCGTCGATATTTGTCTTGATACACTTAGAGCACCATTGCATTCTTTTCCTTTTACGGAAAATGCTATGAGCATTTTGATCTCGAAGGAAACTACAAATAGATCCTCTGCTTCACACTAGTGATCCAC
This sequence comes from Melanostoma mellinum, assembly GCA_914767635.1. Taxonomy (NCBI): domain Eukaryota; kingdom Metazoa; phylum Arthropoda; class Insecta; order Diptera; family Syrphidae; genus Melanostoma; species Melanostoma mellinum. The sequence continues at coordinate 25,007,594 of OU612060.1, read as the reverse complement.
TTTTAGGGCACCTAGATCAGCACGATTTCCTGAGAGCTTTTATCTTATAATGAAACTTTAAAACCACCAATATGAGGCAAAAGAGTCATGGTTGAATGAACTTTGTGCGGTGGTATCCTAACTTTTATAACTAAAACTTTATTTGTGTAAGAAAGCGAGAGCTGTGCCTTGAGAAGAAAAGAAGAGGCTAGAGTTTTGTAAATTTTTGACCAAAGAAATCTCTTTTTTTATTAGCGCTGCCCAATAAACACCAGCTCACATTTCTGGGAATCTCTTCGTGTACCATGAAATATACGCTTGACACAACATCATCATAGATATAGAATTCATTTTTGCGACTTGAATTCACTGAAACATAATGTTCATTGTTATTTTTCAATAATACTTTCCCAGTCAGGAACATCCCTACCATCGTCGTCCTTCACCCGTTGAAGGGCGTTAAAAAAGAAATTTATCTGAAAAGGATATGAACAATATGTTCGACCTAAACCCTAGTTTCTAAAGGATAAACCATCATCCACTATCCTTGAGTCTTTTCAAATACTTCACCATGCTTTTCATACTAAACATTGACCGTACCGTGGTTAAAAAAGTCCCCAATCTGACATTTAAATGCACGCATTGTGGCGGAAATTCCTTGTTTGCAGTCAGTCAACCCTCTGCACACACAAACAAAAGGATTTGGTTGTTTTTATTAGAACATCGTTAGCATTCACACTCATCATAGATCTTTCCCTCTCTCACTTGACAAAAAAAAAAAACCACACAAATTAATTTCGCGGAAAATACTAAATTAATTACTTGATCTATTTTATTGAATGTTCGTTTTGGTTGCGCAGCAGCGGGTGCTCGGTCTGGATGGGATATAAATGCTGTGATTTCCTTATTTAAAGGATTAAAACCGCGAGCTTATGCTTTAACCATTTTACCATCAAACATTAAATATTAGCACCAAAAAAGTGGAAGGCCTAACCTATACAAAATATTAGAGGAAAAGGGAATCTATTCAATTGAAAGAACGTAGTTGAATTGCTTTTCCAACAAAATTATTAGAGAGAATTGAAAAAAGGCATAAAACGCCATGCTTTTCATGCCAACATAATTGAGCAAGCGATAAGCTAATTAACCGTTAATTTAATTTGATTTTACTGGAAATGTGTTCATGTTTTTGAAATGGTTATAGCCTTTTTTGTGCTCTGTTGTGACGTCGATTTAGGAGATTATACACATATCTGCTTTTTTTTTTTTGCTTTGGAGTTTTTGCGGAAGCAGAGCTTTGTGTTTATACGAATCAGGCTCAAGGGATTCAAGGACTGTTCTGTTTTTTTTTTTTTTAAGTATCTCTACTGAAAATATACAAATCCTTTGAACAAAAACGATGTAAGTAATTTTTAGAGCTTTAGCGTTGTGTTTAAATTTAAAGCTATTCAAGTCCTTTGTGAGTTAAGTAGCACGAGTATTTGTTGAATGTAGGTAAGTGATTTTTTTGTATAGACAGATCCCTGAATGGGATTAAAACGAATAGGATAAAGTTACTGATTGCTGTCAAGTGCCTTCAATTGACGGCTTTACTCGATTTCACACTTAAAAGCTTTTCTATTAAATTGTGATCATTGTAGGCACCTTTTCAAATCAGGGCAATGTTGTGACTTGCTAAGCCTTAGACTTGTTTCATGTGTGGGTTTGAGTTGATTTGAAATTCATCTTCATCGTCATGGTGTCTTTAAAGACTTACTTTTATGATCTTTGTTTACATTTGGAGGGTGAAGGTATCAGTTTTCAAGTTTTAATTCATTTTTATTTCTTTTTCTTAAATCTTAAATGGTGAAGGTATCAGTATTGTTCTCATATGTCAGGAAAAAAAATGTGTGAAACCCTTTCAGGGGCCTCAGACGCAAGGCATTTAGGTAAATCATACATTGATGGAAAGGTATTGTCTAGGAGAAATGCACAACATAAATTTTATGTATGTTGACAATGTTGTTGGCAAGTTGTTAGTTGAAAATGAGTTTGTGGTCATGAGTAGGCAATCATCGCTTTAAGCTTGCTTTTTGTGAAGTTAGTTAGTTAATTTTACTTTGAAAAGCCATAAGTGCTTGTGTAGAAGAAATACCTTCATGATGTAATTTAATCTCAGCCTAGACTGCATGTCAAATGGACTTCAACCAAAAATGGGAAAGCCATCTCTCTATATACCTAAGAGGTTAAGAGCCCACCAGTCATTAGTGAGAGCACATTCAAAGAGGAAAGAGAGATAAACCGGATGTCTGCAATGAACGACTGCTGACAAAATCGTTTGTATCGAACGATAAGGACATTGAATTTATCAAACACTGTTAGTTCTTTACCCATAATAAAAACCAACTAACCATCTCCACTTCCACCCATCACCATAACCAAAATCCAAACTCACTTCTCTGCAGCAATCAGACTACAAATGAAATGCTAATGCTTACATTGCCACCATTTGGAATACATAGTACCTATGTATGTAGTTGAAAACTACATGTCCAAGTTGCCAATCCCAAAACTACATCTCCAGTGAACATACAAATTTGTTTGCTATGCTGGCGATACCAGACGATTGCATGTGGTTATACTGTGTGTATACAACCAAGCTAGTTCACATTTGATGATGGCAAATTATTGTAGGCCTCTCCTCCAATCCAATATTAGCCTAAAAGTCTGGTTGGCTATAATGACGACGACCGACGTAGGGCAATTTGGTTTTTGGGGCAATGCGATGGAATACTGTTGACGTTGATGTTTTTTTTTTTAGTTTCTTGTTTTTCTGTGGGAAGGAGAAAAGAGAGGAAAGAAAACAATTGGAATTGTTGTAAATAGTTTTCGATTCCTGTTTCCTGTTCCTGATGAGCATGTCTCTACACTTCTGGCTATGACGATAGCTTGCTGTGACTGTTGGCATTTATCGATGTCGTATGTTGATGAGAATTTTACATCACGACGGATTATGCTTAAACATTGAGGCTGAAGGCTAATGGATCAGTAAATTGATTTTCAATTCTGGAAAATTCATCCTTATTTGCAAAGGTAAGTGCAATTTGTTTGGTCTGTTTATAGCAATGCTGACGTCTGTCTGATTAGGAAGTATGCGAGTATATAGTTCCGAATCAGCTTGAGGTATTATCTAATATGAATTTTGGAATGAAATTACAAAGGTCCTGATGCATAAAACACCTTTAGCCAAAGTTTTTTTTATAAAGCAAACGATTTTCTAAAGTTCTATATTTAGATACTTGACGTGGACATGGGCAGTTGTAGGTCATAAAGTAAAGTTATTTGATTTGATTGGAAATTTCAATGTTTTCAAAAACTTACACTGTCCAAATAAATAAACAGGGTGGTGCAAAAGAGCGGTGTAAAATCCTTAGCGCATTTCCGTCCATATCAGCAATTGAAGGAACTATTTTTTGCGTATGCAACTTACAATCAACATCTTTCTATCGGACGAGCTCTCTCAAACTCCGCACTGTAAGGCCATGGTCTCGCACTGAGCGGCAAGGCAAAAGGTCGTAAATTGAAAGCTTAGCGTCATCGCTCATCGCTCATCGGCTAAGCTTACGATTTTGTTCTATTTTTGCTTCTTTGCCACTCATAACGTGGCCGTGCCCAAGTCGGTTGAGATCTTCTTCCACTTGTATGCACCACTTTTTTTTTGTTGAGGTTTTTAAAATACCAGCTGGAGCACTCAGACCTAAATACCGGTCCATTGTACTACCAGTAAGCAACCTTCTATTTGTTATAGCTTTCCAGATGTTCGGAGAAAAGCCAAAAAACGCTGCCATGATAAGGAGCCTAAGTTACCAGCTCTCACCATCTCTGCGCCGAGTATCTGTAACCTCATGCGAGAAAAAGCAGGGCATTCACAGAGGAAGTGCTCTGTGGTGTCCTCATCTTCTCCACAAGATTCACAGAGGTATCACTTAAGCCTAACACGTTTAAAAGTTTGGCAAAAGAGAAGTGCCCGCTGGCAACGCCAATAAGCTTTCTACAGTCTTTTCTACTACGAGCTAGCAAAAATGTTGCAGTCTTCTTACTAACGTTGGGGAGCATACGCTTGGCTTGTCTGCATCCAATGGAGGCATGCCATCTACGGTTGTGCTTTTCACAGATCCAACCGTTGATTGAAGCCCTCACTGAGGACGCTGGCAGACCAAGCGATGGTTCAGGTCCTGAGAAAGCTGTCTGAGATCCTTGCCTAGCAAGTTCATCGGCGATCTCATTTCCAGTTATGCCGTGATGGCCCGGAACCCAAATAAGACTCAAGAAATTTAATCTTCCGCTCGCATTCAGAGAGCTCTTGCATTCCTGGATCACTTTCGAAGTGGTTAGAGGGTTGAGAAGGGCCTTAAGCACATCTTGGCTGTCGCTGCAAACAAAGATACATACTTCTCCCCGTCCATCCATTGTTCGTAACGTGGCTCAAGGCAATTAGAATAGCATTAGCCTCCGGTTGGAAAACGGATGCGTATGACGCCAAAGAGGTGTGCAGTCGTGTGTCGCCGCTTTCCACAAAGGCACTAGCGCCAGAACCCTCGCCGGTTTTGGAGCCATCTATGAAGATTCGATAAGAGTTCTTTCCAGGCTCAGATTCTCGAGCGAACCAGTCCTAAACCGAAGGAAAGCTGACTGAGTAATTTTGACGCAGCTGGAGCCTTGGGATCATCGTGTCAGACGGCATATCCATTAGACGTGAGTCAAAAGATATGTTGCTTGCGAGCTCCTCAAAGCTCCAGTGCGAATTGTGCCAGAGACCACATCTCTTTAAACGAGAAATGGTCTTGAGAGATTGCGCCACTTAGGACGAGGTCTTCCACTTCAGAATTTCCCTTCAACGTACTGTCGGAATACTGTCGAACCTAAGCGTTGGTTTCCATCAGCTGTTCATGTCCCAGCCATCGAACTCTTCTAGCTTGTCACGGTATAGCTCATACTGTTCGTTTTTGTATTTTCTGCTCCACTCATTGTTTTCACATACGGGACCGCAAAGATCTCTCGGAGTATTACTTTCGAAACGACCAAGGCTTTCTTCATTCGCTATAGATAATGTCCATTCTTCCACGCCTTTTAGTAAGACTGGAATGAACAAGGAATTATTAAGGATAACCTTGGTTTTTCTAGAGAGGGTTTTGTTTCTCAATTGCCTTCTTAACCCAAAGAGTTATTCTCCGTTTGATATCCGCACTGATATTGTTTTCCGTGTCTATAGCGGATCCCAAGTAGACGAAGTCCTGTACTACCTCGAAGTTATGTCTATCTATTGCGACGTTTTGTCCAATGCGTCGATGTTCGGTGTCCTTGTTTGATGACTGCATATAGTTCGTTTTGCCCTCATTAACCATCAAACCCTTTTTTGCCGCTTCTGTTTCAAAACTCGCCAAAGCACCTATGACATCACGCTTTTTTCTTCCCATTACGTCAATATCGTCTGCATAGGCGAGTAATTGTACAGACTTTTGAAAGATTGTTCCTCTGGTGTTGACGTTTGAGTTTCTTACAATCTTTTCAAGTATGATGTTGAAGAAATCGCATGACAGTTTGCCGCCTTGCCTAAAGCCTTTTTCGACATCAAAGGTCTCGGTGAGTTCTCTACCGACCTTAACGGGGCAACGTTCTTGTGTAATTGGTGCAATTGTGAGCGTCTTCTTTTTTTAGGATCGGGCATACGATACTGAGGTTCCATTCATCGGCCGTGAAAAGTTCGGCATCAAGGCCATCTGCACCTGCTGTCTTATATGATTGAAGTTTGCATATGGCAAGCTTAACTTCTCCTAGGTCGTTAGGACGGCATTTTTGATCATCGTCCAAGTTGAATGTAGCATTCTGCCTGACAGCGGAATTAGTGTCTTCATCGTTTTTAAGCAGTCTGCTGAAGTGGTCTTTCCAGATCCTCAGTAGCGATTGCGTTTCTATCACGATGTTTCCCTGCTGTTTTTTACAGACTCGAGTTCAGGGCTTGCCTTCCTTGCATGATCTCTTTACCTTTTGGTATTACTTTTGAATCATGCGGTATCTCTAAACGAAGGCTTCTCATGCTGCTTCCTTCTTTTTGAAAATTCGCGTTCTTCCTTTTTTTTCTTTTTGTGAATGTCGTTGGTCAAAGCAGCCATTCTTCTCTTTAGCATCCGCGCATTTGTTAGCACTCTTTGTGAAGTTTTAATGCCAGTGAAATTACTATCGGAGGCGACTCCCGTGGGAAAATGATTGGATGTTTCTGGAACTTTCAGGCCCACGTCACGAGCACTACTTACCCCTTCATAGTTTCCTGCATTTTTTTCAACGATTTACCGAAAATGAGGAAGTCCAATTGAAAATTATCTTACAACAAACTTTATATTCCCCATTAAAATCTACCCACTAATATGCTCCACTGTGCTAAGCTGCTGGTTATAATCTACAACTCGTAACGTCGTAAGCTCTGTATCTCCGTAACTGATGCTGATGTCGAGTAATGTAACCCTTACCTCATTAGGAATAGAAAAAACAACCACGAACAAAGGAAATCCAATCGAAAATTATTCAACAACAAACTTTATTTCCCTCATTAAAATCTACCCACTATTATGCTCCACTGTGCAAAGCTACTCTGTATCACTGTATTTGATGCTTATGCCCAGTAATGTAAAGGATAATGCTATTGGACATGGACGTCCTAAACGACGATGATGATGATGATGATGATGATGATGTAAGTTTACCTTCCGGGATGTTTTGTTATTATTTGGCCAATTAAGTTGCGTAAAGTCCCAGAAATTTTTGATACTCGATTGATAAAGCGTAGATAGCTGGATGAAAGCCCTTACTTAGTATAGAAAATCGGCTCTGACATCCGACAAACTCACTTTTGGAATAAATGCAAAGCTTGCAACTATACAACGCAACGTTTATATTGACAACTGTCACTGATTTTGTTGTAGTTGGCCTTGTTGTTGTTGCTGTTGCTGTTGCTGGTTGTGTAAAATCCTTTTACCTAGAGTTCTCCATCTACGTTGCTGCTGGCTACGACTGTTGCTATTGACAGATTCAACGAGAGGTAGACTTGCATAATTAACATTTTCAACATTTCTCCCATTAAAATCGATGGTTTGGCTAGGTGGCGAAAGTGTTCCCCCCAACTGACAAGCCGACCCAGAGCCGTCCTTGCAATTTATTGAGATGTCAAACGGAAACAGCGTCCGATGCTGTGCCAGTTGCTGGTGAATCAATTGCTCTGCCGGCAAATGAGATGCTATAATAATGAATGTTGAGTGAAAAAATCTTTTTCGATTATGATTCCGTACCTGATTGTGGAACGAAGAATAGAAGACCAAAGCCGCCACCATGACTGCTTGGTTTGTTGACGTGCTGTCCTATTGCCGTGGTGGTGGTGGTGGTACCAACAGAAAACCTTCGTTGCTGATAGTCAGGTATGGTTGGAACAGGAGCAATGTTGCTTTGCTGCATTATGCGGCTCTGTTGGTTGCTATCAACATTTTGACATGTGGCCTTTGGATCGCCCCAAACACCCAACTCCATGAACAGTTTACTCTTGTATTGAATATAAAATCTGTTAACGGTTTTCTTTTCGTATTGAACTAACTTACCAGATCGTCGGCAATCGGCTGGGGAGTAAGACGCTGTTGAGCGTCACCAGGTTTAATTAGGAATTCATTGGGAAGGGTTAATTGTTCATGAGAATAACGTCGGTTAAGTGATGGATGTCCATAGCCAGCGACAGGTGTCGGTGACGGTGACGGCGGCAGAGGTAAATCGATGCGGGACCCGTAATTAGATGAAAATGATGTTTGGGAGACGCTTCTATGTTCAATTTGAGGGGGGATAACCCATGCGTATGTAAAAGATGGTTCGGGCGAAGGTGATATTGTGGGGTGATGAGCAAATTTCAACTGGTCCCCTGAAATTTAAACGATCTCATGAATTGCGTTGTACTTTTTTTTTCAAAACACAAGACTCACATGAGGAACTGCATAAACTACTGCCTATCGCAATCCATAGAATGCCGAGGCATAATCTTCCTGAACAACTGTACATGATTGGGAGCGAAGCTCTTCTGAGCATGATGCTATCGCTTCGCAACGAATCGACATCAATTATTTCAAGCAACAACAACAAACAACTCACAATGAGATTAAAGAACTGCAGTCTATTCAATTGATTGATAAAAATGTCATGCTTTCAGATGAGAGTGATATAATTGGCAGCAGTTTATTCAACGTTCGGGTTTTTTTAATTTTTATTTTGTTTTTAAAGATCAACGATCATCGAACTTATCAATGTACTGAGTGTGCTGCGCTGTAATCTTTTTAGACAATTTGAAGTTAATTCGAAGTAAACAGGCAGTGATGACTCAAAAGTGATGGAGAAATATGTTTTTCCCTAAGCGCTGCGTTTACTTTTATTTTCAATATGCATAATAGCATTAGAACAATTTATTTACGATGGAACACGATAAAATAGATTTTTTGCATAGATTTATCCTTTTAATTTCAACATAACATACATGTTTTCGCACGATCCTATTAAGACACGGCCATGATCTTAGGGAGGATTCTGATCTTTTTCTTCTTCTATTTCATTTCCGGCGTTACGAGTAGTGATCTTGAAACGATCACAACTCTCCCACTTTTCCGCTTCACACTAGTAATCCGCCTGTGGGGTACGCCGCGTTGACCTCAGAAAGCGTCGGCAAGCCTCCCGGTTTTGGATTGTTCCATGTCTGAGGCCAACCAAATGCTGCTGTTTTTGCATTTGCTTGTACCAGGAGTGTCTTGGCCTGCCTTTTCTTTTTCGTCGCGAATTTGTTGAAACGTTGTACGATATTACCTTTTGGACGGGGTTCTGCGGATCTCTCCTTTGAACATGACAATACCAACTGAGCGGGTCGTGCTGAATTTTGTCCAAGATCGTACTTTTGACATGAAGGCTTCCACGGATCTTAGTACTTCTAATTCGATCAAGCTTTGTTACTCCTGCTGTCATCCGAAGCATCTTCATTTCGGCTGATGTCAATTTGCTCTCATACTTTTTGTACATTGTCCAACATTGTGAACCGTATGTCAGAGCTGGACGGACAACTGCTGTGTAGAGCCTTCCCTTCAGCTTAGGGGGCATTTTTCGAGCCCATCAATCCAAACGTCAAGTGCTCGCAGAATCCAAACGTCAAGTGCTCGTTGCAGGGATGTAGGATCCTCGCTTATGATGGTTCCATCGTCAGCAAGGAATAATTGTTGTACTTTATTGTCCGTTACTTTTCCTTCGAGAAAATAATCCAGAACAGCAATAAAGAGCAGTGGACTCAAGACACTTCCCTGATGTACACCTACTGTTTTTTGGAATTTTTCGGTGATTCCAGCTGGGCATCTCACTTTTGTAACTGCTCCCTCGTACATGTCCATAATTATTCGCACATAGGCTTCAGGAACTTCTCGGTGTCTGAGGGCCACCCATATCAGATCTCGTGGTTGTCGATCGAATGCCTTTTTGAAGTCAACCAACACAATATGCAAATCCTCTAAGGCATCTCGGTGTTTTTCCATAATGATCCTTATGCTTTGGATTGCGTCTGTAGTTGACTTACCCGCGACAAACCCGCATTGGTCATCAGACAGCCTTATTATTTTCCGTAGTCGGCTATCCAAAACCCGCTCAACGATCTTCATAGTGTGGGACATCAACTTGATCGAACGATAGTTGTCACAGCTTCTGGTATCTCACTTTCCCTTGTACATTGGAAGAAGAAAACTTTCCCTCCATTGATTAGGCAAACTGTCACGTCTTTCAAGTTTGGAGATGAGAATCGTGAGCCATCTTAAGCCGATGTCTCCCATATTTTTTCAAAACTCATATGGTACCTCGTCTATCCCAATCGCTTTGCCTTCGTCGAATACTTCCGTAAAGTTAGGTGCAGCTGTTGGAAAGTGGCGCCGAGGAAACTGTTCATTCAAAAGATCATCACAATACTGTCGCCACCTGTGAAGAATTTTGTCGTCATTTACAAGTAGCAGTCCTTGAGCATCATTGATGAACTTCGGCGAACGAATCTCCTGCGCATTTCTCCTTCTCTGAGCGGCTATTTTGAAAATGGTTGCTCCCTTATTCAAGTTGCTTTGTCTTAGCTCTTGGATTGCCTGATTTGCTTCAGCAGCTGGGACAGAAATATCTTCCAGCTCTCGATACAGGCCCTCCGTGCTTTTTGCTTGAAGTTGGGCGCTCTTTTTCTTCGCTTCTTTTCTGCAGCTCTTGTATTCCATTTTGAAACGCGCTTTTTCATTTGTATTTCTTGAGGGGCACTTCGACCAAGCTTGGAAAGCTACTTTCTTCTTTCTAGTCACTGCTTTAGCTTCATCATCCCACCACCAGGTTTCTTTAGCTTGTTGGTGGTGTCCTTTTGAGACTCCTAACAGTGATTTGGCTCTCTCTAAGCAGGTTCGTTGTAGGCGATCTCACATATTTTGTGCCGTGATTGCATTTGAAACTGCGTCGATGGTATTACACAGCTGACTTTGCATATACAAAATGAATTGCTGTCCTTTGGTTTTCTCCAGATTGTACCACTTGATTCTCCTAGGAGCCTTTGTTTGTTTGACTTCCTTCACCGCATCCGTAAAAAATTCCTGTTAAAAGAAGACGGTGTTGTTGAGCGGCAGCTTCTCCTAGTATCACTTTGCAGTCTTTCACCCGAGATTTCATGTTATTGGTTACCAAATGGTAATCAATCTGGGTTTCATTTCCTCCACTGCTGTAAGTGATAAGGTGTCGGTCTTGTTTGATGAACATGGTATTTAGTACGATTAGACCGTATGACTTACACATATTTAGAATATGGAGTGTTCCTGATGCCGAATCCCAAACCTCCATGGCAGTCTTCATAATCCTCGTTTGTCTTCCCGACAAACAAACAAATACTCTTCTTTTGGGATGTTCTTAAGTAGGTTATGAATATCAAACCTGAGTGCTTGCAGTGCAAAAGAATAAAATGGATCTAGTTATAATAAAATTATAAAAATAGATTTAAGTGTAAACTGCAAAGTGAATAGTGCTTCTTATCGATATAATGTTCTCGTATGAACAGGTTTTTGTTATTGGAAAGTTATATATTTTCGTCTATCTGTTTATTAAAACTGCTATTTTGTATCTATACTTTTGACGATTCGAACTTTTTATCTAACAATTGTTTCTCTTTTTCTTTTTAGGTAAGAACTCTGAAATGTATCTACATCAATACACCTACTGTAAGTTGTAGACACAAAATTAATACAAAATAAGATGGGTTTTTTTGACTGGAGATAATAAAAATTAAGTTTAAAAGAAGAAAAAGAAATTGCAGAAATAAAGAAGTGCAATTATACTTTTTAATTCATATGTAAAAGGTTTTTTTTAGAGGCTTAGTTTTTAAATTGGCAACACTGTTTCTAGTGATTGTCAGTTTGACAGTTGGAGGTATATTTGTGGTCAGTACGTTTTGTTTCAATAGACCAATTCACAATTCGATGTGTTGAAACTTCGTGCGAATAAAGAGACTGTTTTTTTTTCATCTGCAGCCATAATTGTATTCGTTTATCTTTTTAACTTTTGTGCTTTTTTTCTGCACTTCTGCAGTAACAGATGCATGATGTAAATCCAGCATTATTCGCACGAAGTTTCAACAAATCGACCAATGTGAACTTGGGCATGGATTTCCTTCAGGAATCCTTCAGGAAGACCCTTGCAAATTGTAGAAATTTATTTTGAAAATCATGGTTCAGTTCGACTGACTTTCCGATTACACTGTTGTTTGTTGTTTTTTAGAGGTTTAGTTTTTTGACAGTGGGAACACTGTTTCTTTCGTAAATTTATAAAATGGCGGTATATTTGTGGTTGATAAGTTTTGCCGTTTCACAATAATAAGACTAACATCGAACAACGCTTGCAAGTAGATATTGCCGATAAACAGCCTCAGTTGTCACGGTGGTACCCGTGATGTCTGTCTGTTGACCCGGATTTTCGTGGTTCGAATGCCTACAGAAGCAAAAATGTTTTTTCACTGATATCCCCTTTCGTGAAGAGTTCCAAAGTCCTCCGATAAATTAAATTCATTGCCATGAAAAGGGCTTTCACGATAAGCCCTTCGGAGCCGGCAGAAAAATGAAGGTGCCCTAAAATCCCTTTCAAGGCATGGCTGTGAGAAATGAGCTAGGCTCTAGAGCTCCTCGCTCTCTTGCACTCCTCTATTTATTTTTTTATTTATTGCTCGAAAAAGAGGTCGAAAATTGGACTTCGCGATTATGCTTCATTCAAGCTGGCCAACTAATCTACACTAATTTTATGTAAAGGAAATTTTGTATTTTTGTATGTTTGAAATCTCGGAAACTACTAGACTAATTTCAAAATTATTTTCAACACTAGATTGCTACATTGTTTTGGAGTAACATAGGCTATATTTTTCCACGTATTCTCTCAGGAACTATTTTTTTTGTTTATACTTAGTGTGTTGTCTGGGCTTCGAACCTCTAACCTCCCACGCAACAGGCAGATATGTTAATCCATTCGACGTAGCGAATAGTCATAGTTAGTTGTTACCGACGAAGCCATCAAATATGCCGTGTCATCTTTTGACAGTTTCAAGTCACCTGGCACTGACGGTGTTTAACCAGCTATGATAGATAGATAGATAGATAGATACAAATTTTATTAAATTAACAATTAGATTTTTTTACAATAAGTGTTTTTACAAATTCACTATGACATGGCATTTTTTGCCGTCTGCCAGATTGACATAAAAGTTATATTTTGAAATATTAAGCTAAGTTATCACAATTTGATTTGATTCAAAGGAAAAATATACATGTATACAAATAAAAACTAGTTCAGAAGTCTTCATTAATTATTCTTTCTCTGTACCTTAGGGCGATTTTGCAATACTTATACAATTTGCCTACATTCATCTCATTTAGTTCTGTAAGAACTTCTTCTTCAGACAAAAAGTCACTTCCAAGGATACTTCTTCTGGATTCTCTTAGAGTTGGACACTTCCCTACGAAATGAAAAATGTCTTCCCTTTCCCTTAAGTTACAGATACTGCACTCCAACGGTAAATCTGGTCTGTGTGGTATGAAGTTAAGGTTGAGTAATTCACTGCGAAGTCTGGTCATTGTCGAGATTGCGCTTATACTATTCTTGTCACGGAAATAGTTTCTGTCTTCCAGATTATGGTTTAGCCTGCTGTATATTCGCCTATATAGGGAATTTGAAGCTTCTTGCACATATTCGGCTCTAAACTTTTCTTCCATCTTCGATATTACTTCGTACAGGATGGCTTTACAATTCGATATGTTTTCAATGTTTAGAGTAAAATTGAGATTACAACTTTCCGCTAGTCTTGACCACTCTCTGCAAAAGCTTTTAATCTCCTGAATAGCTTTAAGAACTACCTTCCTAACCAAACGGGACTCAGAGGCATCTTGATTACATTCAGAAGATAGTCAGCTTGCAGTTTCAATGTTTTGATGAAAAGAGGAGATAGTCCTGTTTCTAACATGAGAACGTAATCCGGCGTATTCGAAGGTAGGCGAAATATTTTCTTAACGTAGTGTGTTAAGAGTTTTTCTGCAGTGTTATACTTTTTGCAACCCCACACTTGACAACCATACAGAAGTATACTTTCAGCCACCGCTTCAAATACTTTGAATTTGCTGCTATGCACAATGTTACCGTTCATAAAACATCTTTTCCACGATATATTGATAGCTGTTTTTGCTTTTTGCAGTTTTTCTGTCAATTGTTTTTCCATGCTCAAATTTCTTGAAAAGATTACGCCAAGATAATTGTATTCGCTGACGCATTCAATAGTCTCGCCGTCATACGTCCATTTTTCATTCGAGGCATATCGACCTGCACCTTGTTTGAAAACCATAACTTTTGACTTTTGTGTGTTCACAATTAAGTTCCATAAACTGCAATAGTGGTATAATCTATTCATCATGAGTTGCAGAGTTTCTGGGGAATAAGCAAATAACTATATCGTCCGCAAATAATAATGCTTTAATACAAACTCCTGTGAAATCAACGCCACCAGGAAGGTGGTCAACGAGGTCATTGATGAAAAGCGCAAACAAGGTCGGGCTTAATGTACATCCTTGCCTCACTCCTGTTGATGTATCAAACCATTCTGAAAGTTGAGCACCATTCCACACTGCCGACTGAGTACCTTTGTACAACACTTGGAAAGTATAAACCTTTTGCTACCTACTTTGAAAAATATTTTCACTGGTAGTTTAGCCCTAGCGTATATACCAACTCCATGGCAAAGTGTTAGAGTCGCCTTCATACCAAAAATTGATAAACAAGACTACTCACTCGCAAAGAGCTTTAGACCCATTGGTCTTACCTCCTTCAGGCTTAAATCGCTGGAAAGAATGATTGAGATTTACATACGTAAAACCTCACTCCGGACACACCCTCTGTCTCAGATGGAACATGCTTACCAAAGAGAAAAATCTTGCGAGACCGCACTTCAAAATCTTGTTAGCAGGATTGGATGCGCGCTTGACAGGAAAGAATTTGCGGTAGGCATTTTCATCGCCATTCAAGGTGCTTTTGACTATGCTAGCTTCGATGGTATGTGCAATGCTGCCAGAGAACACAGTGTGGTCGAATCATTAGTGTTGTGGATTAAAGCAATGCTAATGAAAAGAACCGTAATTGCTGCTGCGGAGTGTGGACAATATGTTGCAACGGGTGTTAATAAGGGCTGTCCACAAGGTGGCTTTTTGTCTCCTCTTCTGTGGTGCATGTTGATCGTCTCTTTACTTGTAATGCTCAATGATTCTAACGTTCACGCCCAAGCATATGCCGACAACTCTCGTTTGGTTCTAGCCACCAAGCTGTCTGTTCCTGAGCACAGGCTGCGCTTTATATGATGGACACCTGGTGTGTCAGAAACAGTCGCTCCGTCAATCCTCTTAATACCGAGGTTGTCCTCTTCACGAGACGTAGAAAATTGACTGGTCTGACCCAACTTACTCTTGAAGGCGTCAACATCCCCTTTTCAAATGAAGTCAAACATCTTGGAGTGATCCTGGATAACAAGCTTCTTTGGTCTAAACATGTCTTATTCTAAAACTACTAAAGCACTGTCAGTCTTCTGGCAATGTAAAGGACATGGAGTCTTTCACCGAAAAGGGTCCTTCAGCTATGATAAGACCAATCATCTCCTATGAGTCAGTTGTTTGGTGGAATAAGCTCTCTCGTAAATACGTTATTGCCTCGTTTGCCAAACTTCAAAGAACAATTTGTCTAGGTGTTACGGGGGCCTTCCCCAGCACACCCGGAGCTGCTCTCGACGCACTGTTGAATCTTCCTCCCCTTGATACCTACATCATGGGGTGTACTCTCAAGACCATTTCTCGTTTAAAGCGATGTGGTCTCTGGCACAATTCGCACTGGAGCTTTGAGGAACTCGCAAGCAGCATATCTTTTGACTCACGTCTAATGGATATGCCGTCTGACACGATGATCCCAAGGCTCAAACTGCGTCAAAATCGCTTGGTCTGCCAGCGTCCTCAGTGAGGGCTTCAATCAACGGTTGGATCTGTGAAGAGCACAACCGTAGATGGCATGCCTCCATTGGATGCAGACAAACCAAGCGTATGCTCCCCAACGTTAGTAAGAAGACTGCAACATTTTTGCTAGCTCGTAGCAGAAAAGGCTACAAAAAGCTTATTGGCGTTGCCAGCGGGCACTTCTCTTTTGCCAAGCATTTAAATGTGTTAGGTTTAAGTGATACCACACTCTGTGAATCTTGTGGAGAGGATATTGACACCGCAGAGCACTTCCTCTGTGAATGCCCTACTTTTTCTCGCATGAGGTTACAGATACTCGGCGCAGACATTGTGAGAGCTGGTAACTTAGGCTCCTCATCATGGCAGCGTCTTTTGGCTTTTCTCCGAACATCTGGAAAGCTATAATAATGAGCCAAGACGAAGCTTCGCTGATTGCCATCAACTCCTCTTGGAACACGCTAGAATAATCTGGAAGACGAAGGGAAGCGAAATATTTAATTTCATTTCATCTGGAAAGATACAGCAACCTACTTCTTTATTTGTTTTCCAAGAATGATTGGTCTTCCTAACCTTTTCTGGATAAAATGGTCGCTCGGAATTTGAACCAAATTCCGCTCATACATACGTACATACATACATATGCATGATGAACGTCGGACTTTGCTGAGACAGTCTCGATAAATTGCTTTATCTAGTGCTGTTTAAGATACTGAAACCGTAAGTGAGGATAGGTTTGATGACCATTTCAAGTGCACAAAAGGAGATAGATAGACTGATGGGTCGGATATCTTTAGATTTAGTTTGGGAGTATTTTATAGTTTTTTGATATAAAAACTCTCTTCATTTCCCTCCAAGTAGCGGTGATGTGAGCCAGGCTTAAGCAGCTCCTTAACAAAGCATTTTCCAAATAGTAACAGTAATCAGCTCAAAAAATAGTGGACCTAGGATGCAACTTTGTGGAGGGCACTACCGAAAAATTGATCTGATACCAATGCGTTGAGTAAACACATGACTTTACTTGTTGGTAGTTCAAGATTGAATTTATTTTTATGAGGACAGTATGACAGGCGCGTTCTCAATCCTTTTATTGCAAACAACAAACATCCGCCGGTATCTTTGAATGGTGACAGAACAATGCTTCACTTCAATTTGAAAAGCTTCCCACGAAAGATTTCCTTGATACTGAGCAGGGTCCCTATCCCTGTGCTTTCGCTCTTGTTGTTATTTCACGATTTTCAATAGACCAGTTCACTCCACTTCGTCAGACACTTCTCATCCGCTTTGCTTTCAATAGTTATCCATCTTGGTTGACACCCTCCGAAGACAGCGGCGACTCTATCTGCTAATGCATGTAATTCATCAACAGAAATTGAATCGACCGTTGACCTGCATCCCAAACAAAAAGATACATTTCCTACTTCTTATTTTTCTTTTTCGTTTTTTTCTTCTCTTTTTTCCTTTTCAAAAACCCTCTCTAAACGAGAAGAGACATGATTGAAGATGAATCTACGCCACGCAGCAGAGCTCTCACCCATAGCTCGCTGTAATGTCATGCGGATTTAAAGGATATTCCATCAACGTTAAGGGGTTCATGAATTTTCCAGTTCAACTCGTTGTCTTACTTCTTTTTCGCCTTTTTTGCTTCGAAACCAACCGACAATGAAAGTGTTGTCGTTGTTGTTGCTGTTATAGAGAGTGTATAGTGTGTGAATTTAGAATCCTGGCCTAGCACAGCACAGCACAGCACACAAAAGTTATTCATGTCACGTGAATGAATTGAAATTGAAGAACGCAATTTCATGACACGGGATGCTATCTTAAGAAACAGTACAAATACAGAGTAAGAGTATTATTCCATCCGCCTTTTCAGTCATTCAAAACAGAACCATCACAAGTGAGTTGCGAATTCATCTGAAGAGGATGTGGCGGCGATGAACGAAATAGAGTGGATCCTCGTTGGCCACCTAAGGTACACATAACACATATACACAACACATACATATATTTGTACTTTCTTCTATTTGTTTGGCTTGAATTATTTGCTTGCTTTTTGCAAAGAAAAGTTGGTTCCTTCTCTTCGAGACTTGAAGTTTACACAAGCAAATGCGAATGTCAAGTAGTGGTAGGGGGAGGTTTCTTTTTCTCTGACCCCCTCAAGAAAAGGGACCTCGTTGTGCTGATTGGAGGGACGAATATATGATGCGTTCAGCAATAAGTGGTTGAATGTGATAAATTTACACTTTATACATTTTCTTTTTGTTATAAAATGCCATCAGGATGATAAGTTTTATTGGGGCTCTTTCGAAAACTGCTGTCATAAGTCATAAAAGCCTGACACCTGTCGAGACTTGAGTGTAACGGTATTGGATGTCATTTACTTTTGAGTCTCTGAGTGGAGCAAATGTTTTATGCGTGACTTGAAAGACTGTCAGTTTTAAGAAGACTTATGGAACAGGAAATGTTGTCGCAAGTAGGTACCTACCAATTCAAAACCAAAAGGAAATGAATTCGAATGGAAGAGCGGAAAAAGAACATAATCGCTCGTCATAACTTTGAAACTTGAGAATTTGGAGTTGCGCCGCGACGGCGACGGCCGGAAAAAGCAAACAAAATGATGGAAGATAAGATGATGGAGGTATGATTTCGAGTGGTTGCACTTAAAATTAGTTTGACTAATATTTTGAAGACTCACCATCTATTGGCTAAGGGTTCATAAATTGCAGCGGCCCAGAAATGGCATTAATAAATGAATAGGGTGGCACAACACAGCGAGAAGCCCCAGGGCCTAGCGAATTTCTCACATCCATCGCCTTGTGAGGAAATGGAGGGTACCTATAATTTTCTGCCGATTGTGATGTGCTTCTTTTTCTAGAGCTGGGGTATGCTTTGTATATGTGGTGAATTTCGTGGTTACACAAAGTTGATCAGCGGCTGGCAGTAGCGGCTACTCGACTCGCCGCTGGTAACCAGCCGTGTGTGGCCCGTGCTTTAGCAAAACGGTCATCAAGTACGGGCGTTTAATCGCTGGCAAATCGACAGTCAAATACTGGCACCAACAAGCAAATCCTGGCATCAACAGGCAAATACTGGCATCAACAGTCAAATACTGGCATCAACAGGCAAATCCTGGCATCAACAGGCAAATCCTGGCATCAACAGGCAAATCTTGGCATCAACAGGCAAATCCTGGCATCAACAGGCAAATCCTGGCATCAACAGGCAAATCCTGGCATCAACAGTCAAATACTGGCATCAACAGGCAAATCCTGGCATCAACAGGCAAATCCTGGCATCAACAGGCAAATCCTGGCATCAACAGGCAAATACTGGCATCAACAGTCAAATACTGGCATCAACAGGCAAATCCTGGCATCAAAAGTCAAATACTGGCATCAACAGGCAAATCCTGGCATCAACAGTAAAATACTGGCATCAACAGTCAAATATTGGCATCAACAGGCAAATCCTGGCATCAACAGTAAAATACTAGCATCAACAGTCAAATACTGGCATCAACAAGCAAATCTTGGCATCAACAGTCAAACACTGGCATCAAAAGTCAAATACTGGCAACAAGCACATCCTGGCATTAACAGTCAAATACTGGCAACAGGCAAATCCTGGTATCAACAGTAAAATACTGGCATCAACAGTCAAATACTGGCATCAACAGGCAAATGCTGGCATCAACAGTAAAATACTGGCATCAACAGGCAAATGCTGGCATCAACAGTCAAATACTATCATCAACAGGAAAATCCTGGCATCAACAGCTTAATAGCCGGCAAGATAAAACCCAAAACTCTTTAAGAGGCTAGTGGGGGATTTGTGCTAGGTACTCCAAGGTGGCCTTGCTAAAGTTGGGAACCTCTGCTGTACTAAGGAAAGCCAACTTCGCTTTTCACCGCATCCATCCACCAATGCGAAAGAATAACGGACTTGATATAAAAACTCTCAGAAGACGAAACTACTTCTCTACAAGGAGCTCATTCGGCCTGTGATCACGTACTGTTTCCCTACTTGGTACACGGCAACAAAAACCCACATGAACAAGCTGGCAGTTCTCGAGCGGAAGATCCTGCGGATCTGCATTGGACTACATTATGACAGGATACGAAGGAAGCACGTCAGCAACAGGAGACTCTACTAAGAAGCGAAAAGAGTAAAACTTGACAGGTACCTCATCGACTCCAGCCGTAGATGTCTGCGAAATATGACCGACCACCCGAATCCCCTAATAAGGAGCATCATAAGCCAGCCAAGACATCCCAGCCCGCGGTACCTTCTATAGCAATGGAACTTCTGGATGAGGATCTTATCCCTACAAGTAATGAAGTGATCATCAACTTCTATGCTGACCCGGGGTCAGCATACCACAGTGGCTACCCTCACCCCTCCTGATCAAAACACAGTGACAACCGGACTTGAACAATCCGAGAGAAGAAAACGACAGACGAAAAGATTAAATAATCACAGCAACAATTAATTTTAATTATTTTTTAATTAGGCCAGTGTAAGAACGTTAGGCCCCCTCTGTGCCAACAAAATATAAATACCCACATTGTTAACTTTAAGTATGTATATTTAATGCTTATACTAAATGGGAATCTCTGGTTTTCCTGTAGTGGAAGAAGCCTGTACTCTAGATTGGTACTTTTCCAGCACGGACCGGCTCCCGACTTCCTCTTTCTCGTTTTTTTCAGGATGGCTTGTAAAATTATCTACACCTAGTGCCTGTGAGTTGTATGGCATGAGTGAAAAATATCATGTGACTACATTGGTATGTGTATTGGCTGACGGTAGGGTGTGCATTTGTAACTTCGTTACATAATTCCGAACGGCTAATCGAGAAAGCGCTTTTCATGGCAATGAATTCGCTAACAGAGGACTTGCCAATTCATTTTGGCACCTGTTGGTATTCGAACCGCGGTTCTCTGGGTCAACAAGCAGACACGCATAGGGCAGCAGCTCGTGCTGCTCAGTAACTTAGATTACATATATTCCATCCCTATATTCCTATGGGAACAGAAACGTAAACAAGAACGGGAGCCTCAAAACTACTTGACCGATTTCAAGTCAAGTGATTTCTTTCTGACCAACCTTCTGTCCCCTTTTTAAAGCATCTTCTAGTTGGGGAAAAGTTCCTCGTCCCCCCACATTGGAAAAAGCATTCGAAAAAATAAAATTATTTGCTTTTCAAATCAA
The DNA here is from genome assembly GCA_914767635.1 of Melanostoma mellinum. Taxonomy (NCBI): domain Eukaryota; kingdom Metazoa; phylum Arthropoda; class Insecta; order Diptera; family Syrphidae; genus Melanostoma; species Melanostoma mellinum. The sequence goes on along the minus strand of OU612060.1, from coordinate 24,986,829 downwards.
CTCCAATGAGTTATGGAAATCCTTGGAGTTCTGTGAAGAAGAAGCAAACTGACCCAATCAGGCTTTGTTTCAATCTGATTTGAAATCATTGACATACTTTATGCTCGACTTCCCTTTTCATGTCTTCCTCTCAATGTGAACTGATATTTGCCAAGAACTAAAAGAATTTAATTATCAGATTCGCTCTGAGGTTAGAACTTACAGAAGTAAATATGATTTCGATTGACTACAATCCTTGCAAGTTTTATTCCTAAGAAAATCCTTGTACTGATTGGTTATGATATTTATCTTCTTCATTTTTATCTACATGTTCGTGAATGCAATTGCATCCACATTCGAGTACATTCGATAAATAAACACTTCTTGAGAAATACTTGTTCTACGAAGAGATGCAATTTGCAAGGATTTGCCACTTGGTAATTCTGCTCTTATTCAAAAAATACTCTTGACATATAACAGAGCATAAATCGAAGAAGGTATTTGTTTAGGGGTTGGGGTTCTCTTCAAGGTACCACCTACTTATCTTGACCGTCTTCCTGTGACATTTAAAAATTGGACAATGAAACCATTGTGTTTCGATTCTTGTTTGCTATACCAGCCATAATCAAAGGACTTTTGAATTCATTAATCATTATCCTCGTCAAGGACTCGAAACAAAATTAATAAAATGTCATAAAAATGTCTCCCGCATAAATTATCCGCTTCTTAAAACTGCCACCCGAACAATGGTATCAAAATTTTCTCAAAACAGAAACCTATTTGTTGTCATATGACCAACGTACAAATAAAAAAAAACGAAAATGAAAAAGAAAGAATGAGAAACGAAAATTTAAATAAATAAACCGCACACAAAGGACCCAACTAATATGTCATTATTTGAATACATTTAGATGCGTGCATTCATTTTCCTGAGAGGGTCATAAAACCTTGGAGTAAAGAATAGGACGGACAAATAAAAATTATATTATGACAGAAACTCAGCACTTACCAAAAGACATTTACCATTTCTTTTTGTTATTGTGACAAATAAATGACATATTGAATAAAAAAAAAATGAAGAAAATGTATAAACTGTATGATGGATTAGAGGGAGTTCCGTAGTATCAATGGCAGACAAATCGTATTAAATGTTGCATATTCAGCAAGTTTAAGGAAATAAACCGAAAAGCAGACTGAACGAAAGACCAAAACATTTGAGAAACGAATAAACTGGGCGCTGTTCCTTTCCGAATTGAGATAGTCGTGGCTGGGGGGCGTAAGATAATGTTTAGGGCTGTGGCAATTGAATCACAATCCTATGCCTTCAATATTCACTTATACTGAAAAAGGAATAAACAGAAATATACACTGTTTCGCTTGAGCCTTCTTTTGACTCTAAATATGTGCTGATGTGCTTCATATTGTTTCCTACCTCTGGTGGGGGATGCCAATGAAACACTTGATGATTGGCTTCTAAATGTTAAGTGGTTTTATTTTGGAATTGTTAATTCGGTTGGAAAATAATATTTTTATGAAATCTGTATTGAAAAATATTAAAAATAACAGATCTATAGAAGAGAAATGGCCACAGCTTGGTAAAATTGTATCGACTTGAAACAAGAGAGTGGAAAGCTCTCAAACGTAAAGAATTCAATCGGTTTGAAGTACTTAGTCAAATAAATAACGTGAATTACCGTAGATCTTGCCGTGATCCAAAGTTGAATGGCGAAAGTGTATAGAAGTTCCCCACTCATAGGTTGGCATGGCAAACGGGTTTTCAGTAAAATCAAAGTAGTATGAATAAACTTAAGTCTTAGCACGCACTACAAGGTGCTTGGGTCACATTGGCTATTTTTTAGTTGTCTTATAACTTCTTCGAGAGAAGTAACCTGCTGCAAAATTTCGAGAAGCATCGAATAACATCGGACGTCCTTAAGGATTGAAAACCTGAATTCATTGACTAAGGTCAGAATTGAATTGTCAGGCAATAGGATTATAGTTTTTCCTTAATCGCAATAGTTTTTAAATGTCTGGTCTCTTGTTTCAACGAATCAGAACCTTTTTGCAATCAAAGTATGGCTTATTATGTTCTGTGGTGGAATTTGATGCCACACGTCATTGCTCAGTTTGCGCTCGGGTTTCCGAAAGTCAGCGATTGCGACTAGGTGGCCCTTTGCAAGAACAGAGGACAGAGGAGGTCTTCATCCTTTTAGTCATCCTATTAGGTGAGGAGTTGTTCGAGGAGGAGCTGGCATTTCTCATTCTTTTCGAGGAGCTCGGCACAGCGGTATCGGTAAGGGTCAGGGAGGCCACCTCAGCAGTCCCTGTGTTCACTCCACAGCCGGCTCTTTTTTGTTTATCGGGTCTTGTTTTGTTCGTTTTGTTTTGTCTGTTGGCGTCATTTTACGGAGTCTTTGTTGTGACTCTACCAGGACCTGTATTGCCTTTTCCGTTAAGGAGTCGGTTTTTTTACAGACGCCTGATAGTTCTTTCCGCATTGCGTCGTTGTCTTAGTCGTAATTAAACGTTGTTGGGGACCCTCGCTCATCGTTGCCCGGCATCTTTTCGATGACAGTTGCCGGACTGTTGACCAAGGCTTTCTGGATTGGATTGAGCAATTTCGTTTCGGTTTTGCCGAGTGCTGTGGCCTTCTACACAACCCTCACACATCCTCTCGTCCAAACCCTCTACAGAGGCTTCTTTTCCAATTGCTGAGCAAGAAGTTTTGATGTGTTTCCGTGCTTTGGGGTCTGTCAGTTTGTCGTTCGTGCTGTGTCCTGTGTCTTTTGTAGTCATTTCATAAGCCATCATCGGGGTTAGTCCTTAGAAAGGACTGAATTTCATCAGCGTAGGGAGTTGGCCCCATCTTAACGCTCTTGCCTTGAAGGGGAAAGAGTTAGGTGCTAGATTATCAGTTGTACCGTCTTTTCCTGAGGTCTCTCTGTTCAAAAAGGCTCGTGTGTTGTGAAGTCTGGTTGTGTTCCAAGTTCGTTGGTCTTACCTTGAAGGCGGCTTGGTGTTACATTAGCAGTTGGCCCATCTTTTCCCATTGATTAGTCTTTTACGTTCTATGACCGTCATATCGTTCCCGTTCCCGTATATTTTCTCCAGCCTCGTTACCGTAGGTCTACAGTTGAAGATTTTACTTCACCTGAAAACGCAGCAATAATTGGAGATTTCTGAGCTAGCGATGGAGTTAGCGTCACTGACATTATCAACGACCACTGGGTCCAACTTCCATGTTGAGGTTGGAGAAAGAGTCGAGGAGATGGTTTTCTTCTTCCTCAGTGGTACGAAAGTTTTGGACTGGGAAATCTTCGAGATCACCCTCGAGAAACGTCTCATACTGAGAAACCGAGACTCTGGTTGTGCACGAATTGAAAAGAGAACTCCAAACAATCGGATGCCAATTATCTGCAGAAATACTTTGATTGAGGTCCCAGTTGTTTGCTTCACTCTAGTGATACACTACTAGGTTAGAGCGAGTTGACCTCCAAACTCTTTGACTATTGAAAACAACTGTTTTAGTGAATCCTAAGCACGTTACTAAGTCCGTTGATCAGTTTTTGTCATAACTCAAAATATAAAATAATAAAATAAATAAATGGGGTTTTGCAACGAGCGGAATTGAAGAAACCGCCAATTTTTCGCCGATTCAAAAAGACTAAACGAGAAAGCGCTTTTCATGGCATGGAATTAGTGTCGGAGAAATTGCTAGCTCCTTGCGGTATCGCCTACATGGAAAGACATTTTTTCCTTGATGTTTATTCTCGAATCTTCCACAAGCAGATATGTTAACCACTACATCACAGTTTAGTTCTTTTCGTGGCAGCAAAGTCTTGTCAACTCCTTGCCAAAACGATATCCTTGCAAAAGCAATTGTATATTTCTGGGACTCGAATTACTCTTACGTAACAGGTAGACATGCTTATCACTGCGCCACGGTCACCACTTGAAAGCATCATGATTGTTCTTCTTCTTCTTTTCCATTTTTGGCGTTACGAGTAGTGATCTTGAAGCGATCACAACTCTCCCACTTTTCTGCTTCACACTAGTGATCCGCCTGTGGGGTACGCCGCGTTGACCTCAGAAATCGTCGGCAAGCCTCCCGGTTTTGGATTGTTCCATGTCTGAGGCCAACCAAATGCTGCTGTTTTTGCATTTGCTTGTACCAGGTGTGTTTTGGCCTGCCTTTTCTTTTTCGTCGCGAGTTTGTTGAAACGTTGTACGATATTGCCTTTTTGACGGGGTTCTGCGGATCTCTCCTTTGAACATGACAATACCAACTGAGCCGGTCGTGCTGAATTTTGTCCAAGATGGTACTTTTGACATGAAGGCTTCCACGGATCTTAGTACTTCTAATTCGATCAAGCTTTGTTACTCCTGCTGTCATCCGAAGCATCTTCATTTCGGCTGCCGTCAATTTGCTCTCATACTTTTTGTACATTGTCCAACATTGTGAACCGTATGTCAGAGCTGGACGGACAACTGTTGTGTAGAGTCTTCCCTTCAGCTTAGGGGGCATTTTTCGATCACAGAAGATAGCGGAGTTTTCTCGCCACTTCATCCACCCTACGCTTACTCGATGATGGATGTCGTCATCACAAGATGCTTCACTATTGATCATAGATCCCAGATATTTAAACTTTTCACACTTTAGAAGCACATTTCCATTCAAATAAATGTCTGGAATAGGCTTGTCTGGATCAGCATCATGATTGTATTGAACTATAACCACACATCGTCCCTGTTTTGGGCATAATATTAAAACTTCATTTACCCATATGGACCCAATTCAAACCGTATATTCAGTAAAACCTTGCCAAGCAATTATTCAGATCAAATATCCAAAAATATTTTCCAATTAGACAAACATCTGACTTTGGCATCAGTAGAAAAATCTTGTCACGCACATGATGGTTTGTCCGAGTATTCCCAATCAATTCGTTAATCAAAATATAATATCCAATACAGAGTATTGCATGTCCTGTTGCATATATATTAACATCAAAAAAACTAATTATGAAATAATAAACGAAGCCACCACATTTTTATACACACCTTCGTGTTTCCAATAATTCATTCACATATGGCAATGGCGACTGGCCACGTAAATAGTATTTATCATCCGAAAATCCAACCACTAATTTTACCAGGCACGTTTGATTGGTGGAGTAATTACATTAACAAGTTTCGCATTGATCCGGATTATGCGTAAAATATAAAACAACAAAAACAATAACAACCATAACTCTTAATGCTGAGTCCTTCTGCCAAACACAATGAAGTAATTTATTAAAAAAAAAACTATTTTTATCCGTTCAAATTATGTCAATTCAGTTCATCATGCGCTTCTACGGTTTGGTAATTCCAATTATATTCTTATTGCTTTTGGATCAACATTGAATTCTCTTTTTAAAAAGATTCATTTTGATTCATGAACATTTAAAGTAGATCCCAACAAGGGCTTATTGTATGGTAAAACGTGCTCGGAAGTAAACATATTCAATTAACATCCTTATGCTGTGGTTGCCAGGTTATCTGCATGACAATGGTCCTTCTTTTCCTTTGCAATAGTTTGGAGTGAACATGCAGTATTTTACGTTTTCAAACGATTTTGAGATCTGGTGTTTTGAGTCTTTTTTAAAAGTTCAAAAAAAAACGTCCTGATTTCGTTTGTTCATTTGTGAAGGTTTTATTGATTTGAATGCTAGTTTGCATCGTTCCACATTTAATTTTGTTATACCTCAAAACAAATAAACTCTCTACGGAACAACCCTTCTGTTTCGAGGGAATATCGGTAGAAATAGCCCTATACATCGTGGAACGTACTATCGAATATTGCCTTCTTCACAATGGATAGACTCTGGCCGCATTTCTTGACATGCCTCAAATAAAATCAGTTACTTGGAAATTAAAACTTTACTTCTTCTTAAGGTTGATTGATCACTGGTTAAGCTGATGAATCTTATGTTAAAAACTAGGAGAATCAACGAAACTCTGGGGTATTTCTACAAAGAGATCTGTCAGTAGAGGAAGACCACATGGCACAGTCCTATCACCTCTTCTATGAAAAAAAGTGGTAAAGGAACTTCTAGTTAGCTTGGAAGTTGGGGGATTCAAAGTGATATGGGTGTTAGCCCTCAGGAAATACAAAATTTCACAAATAGTTACTCTGTCAACTAATGGTATTCCAATAAATCTTTTAGGCGGGGCAAAATTTCTAGGTATTATCCTTTACAAAAAACTGAACTGGAGGTCCATTATACAGCATACCTCTTTTCCTGCAAGGAAGTCATTTTGAAAAGGATAGATATTTTGTCCCCATTTCAATGCACTGCGGTCATTAGACCGACACTTATGAAGTACCAGTATGGTCTAAGCAAAATCCAGCGATCAGTCTGTATGTGCTTAAGAGGAGTTCTTTCATTCCATTCGTCTCAGAGCTATTTCCCAATAGACCAATAACACCACTGGAGCCTGTAACACAGAACTTCAAGTTTGCTTGATCTTCTGCAAGTTTAATGAACATAATCCTACAAGTGGCTCTTGACTTGTACTTGTATAACTTTGTGTTACAGGCTCCTGGCAATTCAAAAATCCTGAACTTGTTCGGATCAATCCAAAGTCACTCTGACCATATCATTCTCTGGCCTTTGAAAACAGGTTCTAGATGGTTTAAAGACCAAAAAAGGGACTCGTTGCGGGATCTACTGAGACAGACTAAACGTAAGTCTCTTTCAAATCACTGTAGCATATTCCAATTGAAAGTTTTAGCGATCAAAGGGGTCCTATAGTTTCCTAAAGAAAACGTAATATAGCCGTAACTTCTCAGACACCCAGGCAGCCTTCCAATCACTTGGTGCCCGCCATCATCACGAACTCAGTAATTGCCCTCAATTGTGAAATATCTCTCATCGAGATGGCTGATGGCTGTCCAACTTTTGGGTGCCAGGGCACTGAGATATCCTACGAGACTGCAATCCGATGAAATCGCCAGAAATGTAGCCAAGAAACCAATTTCTACCAACAGGTTGAAAACTAATACACCAGCCCTTACATGAAACCCATGTTAAAGGAAGAAGCGATTGATAAAAAAAAAACAAAAATTAAAATAAATAGGGTGGCGCAACAGAGCGAGGAGCCCCTGGGCCTAGCGCATTTCTCACAACCATACCTTGTGAGGGAATGGAGGGGATCTACAATTTTTTGCCGGTTCCGAACGGCTAATTTGAGAAAGCGATTTTCATGGCAATGAATTTACTAACGGAGAACTAAACAAATTCCAATCAGAGTCATTACTGACTTGACACATTTACAAATACGTCTCAGGACTCAACATTCTATCAAACGACTCCTGCAGAAGCTGATTACATGAGGAGAGAGGAGAAAGAAGGGACAATGCCACACTTCCTCTGTTCATGCCCTGTTCTCTCCCTTAAACGTAAACTACATCTTGGAGATTTCTTCTTCAATGACGCGGTCTGATGAACACAGATATCTTACATCTCTACCGCTTTATAAGTATCTCTAAATAATTTTTAGAGAATTGAGGTACTTCCTCAAACATATCATTTCAGTTCGTTTCCTGATAACCGTTCAAACCTAACCGAGGATAACCTTAAAACAAATGCAATTAATTAATGAGGAAAAAAAAAACAACAGTCACTACAGGTTCCACACCTGAAAGACTAAATTAAAAAGTCATAGTACGGAAAAATTAAATTTGGCAAGAGTTCAAAACATGTTATGGCATATATGTCAAATGAGGTGGTTACTTTCGAATCTGCTGATTCTATGTAAAAAGTTCTTTTTTGGGCATAAAATTAAGGATTGGCAGCACTGTTTTTATTGACTGCCATTTTGTCATCTTCCATGTGGACTTACTTCATCCGTGGCATTCAAGTAGGATACTTGATACTAGTGTAAATACTTGCCCATACTTTTTGTCACTAAAATATTGACCGAGAATCTACCTTAGAATGTAAATGTGAATCTATTTTTCTTAGAACTTACAACCTCACAGTTTAGTCCAGGTTCGCGTTGCCCCTGGGGTTATAGTCCATCCACTGCCCAACGAAATGGAGAATCCTGCAAGGCTGGATGTACAATGTACTGGCAATTGGTCTGTGTACTCCCGGTCAGTTTTAGCATCCTCCCTCAAAAAACATACATATATTGGAAGTGATTTCGCTGGTGTGGAAGTAAATCATTAGACAGAGCTCTACTTCCGAAGTAACGGCACTTAACTTGACATTTCAGTACCCTTATGTCTTATGACATGTGGATAATGGTACCTCACCGAGGGTAGAGGATACCTTGTTTAGCTGAGCTCTTCGGGGAATATAGTTTGTTTTTTGTTTCAAGACTCTAGTTCTAAAGCACTGGCATTTAAATCCAAATTTCTGTGTCTCAATGTGCTTCTATTACAGTGAGATGCAACGCAGTAATGAAACCTCACCAAGGGTGGGGGATTTCTTGTTTACATGGGCTCATTGTTGAATATTTTTTGTCCTTCGCTTCGGTTGCAATTCAAATTGCTTTTTCAATTTCGTAACTATAATTCCTTTCACGAATTCACACATGCTCCAGGTTTCCAACATCGCGAAAACCTGCTGCTTTTCGTCAAAAACTCCAATATTCAGCTTTTTTTCCCTTGACTTTTTGTTAGCCTATTTAGGCCATAAAGCATTATTGAAGCATAGTATAAAAACTTATGAAATGCTTTTAACTATCACTTTTGCTCCTCAATTTCATACTTTGTATGATGCTTACACAACATAGCTCTTAGAAATGACGTGACGCAAGCATACACTCTTTCAATTTTATAAATTGCGGTCAAAACATGTCGTCTTTCAAAATTTGATTGACTTATCCCCAGCTAAATGGCCAAATTGGAAAATTCCAACACATTTCAGTCTTCATTTTGAAATGAGCATAGCTTACTTTAATTTACTCACACACCCACACACGTCCTCTGACTCGCACCTGCATTCGCTCATTTGCATTAATTTTATCCTTACCAACCCATCAACTGGAACACCAGAGCTTTACGGCTTTGTGACTTTCTATTAACTCTTGTCACTGCAGCAAATAGATGTTATACTATATTATACGGTTTTAAAACAGAGAAATTCACAATATATAGGATATAAAAGGACAGTGGCTCATTTCAAAAACACTCCTAAAAGTAGATATAGAGGAGAGCGTGTATACTTAAATCCTTTCAGAAAAGAGGATGACATTAATGTGAAATGCATTAGAACAACACAATTTAAAAGAGATAACGAACACGAACATGAACCAATACACATCTGTGTTTGTTTGTTTGTTTGTGTATATCTGTCGTTTTCCAATTGCAATTCTAATGCAAATTGTTTGTTAGACTGACAAAGTTTCTGCAATTTCTGTGAATAAATCTAAAACAAAGCCAAAACCTGCAGTGGATTGCGTTTTATATACGACGAGTACGACAATTATCTGTAGAGGACTACCTACATAGGCAATGAAAGTCGCGGGGGCTTCAATTTGTAGAATCGTATCGTCATCAGATTGTCCTTGTTTAATGTGTGTTTGTGCAGTTGATTTGTAAATCAGGAGCATAATTCAAAGCCGACAATGGCAAATAGCAGGCTTGAAATTATAAATATTCCATTAAGCCATCAGCAGGCTTGTAATGTGATTTATTTGGACAGGCTCGGGTATTGATGAGACAAAATGACGATGACGTTGACATTTTATTGCGTTTTAATGTACACATTCGTATAGGGTATAGGCAAAAAAACAAACAAAGGATAAACTTAATTGGATGCGGAATGGTATTGAGTGAAAGACAAGCCAACAACACAACACAAACATGTCTCATTCTCGTTCGGCAGCAGTAATGCGGATCGATTGAAGTTACTATAGTTTCTAGCCAAGTTTGGTTGAATTTTAAAGTAAAAGTTGAAAAACAGTGACAAGTTTCCTGAAGAGTGCTTGATTTCAGATTCTATTAAGCTTACAGTGGTTTAACCCGCAATCGCACTTTGTCTGGGGTACACTTGTGTGGATTGTTTCCACGACAGATGGGTATAGGAATTTACTGACTTGTGCAATTTAAGATTGGCACTCGACCTTAAAAGTCACCTCCGTAGCTATAAAGCCTTTAACAAAACAACGTAACCTGCAAATCGTGAATTGTACAACAAATGGTAAAATAGTATTTAAATAAGATCAATTTGTAAAAGTTAGTATTTTTAGAGCAATGATATCGCCTTACATTGTCTTGTATACTTTACATTTGGTCCTTCGAGCCGGATCATTTTTCGTCGTTCGAGTAAAAGTCAAATACACAAGAATTCAATAAGAAACTGAAGTAAGTGGCAAGGTGAAACTTCAAGAAGAGGTGCAAGGAATGTTGCTAGTTTGAAAATTGAGTTATAGAAAAATGTTGATAAGGCTGATAAAAAGATTAATAAAGTGAAACTCGAGTTGTACCATAGAATACTTAAAAAGAATCAAATTATCGAAGAACTTGTGAGTGTCAAGGCTTTGAAAATGAAAAAAAAGAAGAAAGAGAGGTCTTGTTGAAGAACAACTTATAAAAGCAGGACTTAAAACTTAGCAATAATACAACAGACTATTGAAGAGAACTAACTAATTAGCTTCAATTTGAAAGTGAAACCACAGGGATGCAACAATTTAAAGACCATCTTGGAAGTATAAATGTGCAGTTGGATAGAGAAGCCTCAGAAAAACTAAAAATTACAAGAAGTTCTCGAAAGTCTTTACGTCCAGCTTGAAAATAAGAACCTACAATTTGCTACTGAGAAGGATTAGAGGTATACTTTTTTGAGAGAAGCGAAGTCCCGAATCATGAATTTGAGGGAGTCCAAGAACTTGGTATCTCAAGAGTTGGTCCAAGCTTCAAAGTTTAAAGCATTTTAACGACGATTATGTTTCCATTTCTACAGGAATCAAAACCCAATACGATGAAAAGCTTTCACGGCTAGAGAAGGATTCGCTTGAACAAAGAGCAGGCCACAAAGAATCCATTGACATACTGACTTGTGAAAGCGAATCGCTATTGAAGCACATAAATCAACTTAAGGAGCAGCTCGCTCGATCTGCAGCAATCACCCAAACCGCCCACAATTTCAAGTGCAATATCCCACAACATGAGCATTTCTGAATCTCCGCAACGCACAGTTAACGTGAAACCCATGTGCGACTCAGGTAGCCAGCGATTAGCTGTTGTGACCCTGACCAGTGGCCTCTAACAAAAAACTACAAGTACTTGTAATACAAATCAAATATGATAAGTGTACGAAATTTCTGTTACGGAAAGCTACAAGTTTCCTTGATCTTTTCCAAGTGTAATGGATATACATAATCCTACCAGTGGCTCTTGGCATGTAGACTTCAATCAATTTTAGTTCAGTACCGCTGGACTGTAGTGCTGAACAATTTCATTTCAAAATCGCTGGGCTGCATCATTCGTGCCTACTAATCAAATCAATAGTTTTAGCGTGGTACAAGGATCAGCTCCGGGCAGTAACACCGCATTGATGTCTCCAGCACAGCAAGTTTATACCCCTGGAAGTAGGAATATGAAGTCAATGTCGTCTTCGTCGGCGAATTTCCAAGCCGATTACAAGCCACGTACTAGCTCAGCCGTACTTAAGCTTAAACGAAGTCCCTATGGACCTGTCGAAGCGTATGCGGGAAAAACTGGGGTCTAAAACCTAAAATGATGTACGACCTATATACGCTGGTCAGACCAACAATAACGAACGCAGCTGTAGTATGGTGGACAAAAACAAAAGAAATAAAGGCAATCCAAAAACTTGAAAAGATTCAAAGATTGGCAACAACATGCATTACTGGATGCATGCGTACAACACCAACATACGCTCTAAACGTCATTGTGGGACTACCTCCAATTCACCTTTTCTTAAAAATGGAAGCAAGGTCACATAAAATCACATCCATTCCCGAAAGGACATCTGTCGATAATGGAAAGTCTAGAAAAACTTAATACCTTTAGTATGTGCTTGGATGCTATTATTCCGATGTACAACTTTAAACTCAACTTATCCATTGTCATCCCCCATAGGGAAGACTGGGAGTGGGAGAACACAAAACCTCATCCTTCAAGGCAAGATATGGTCTGGTATAGGGACGGCTCAAAATTGGAAACTGGTACATGTTCCGGCATTTTCAGCGACTGTCCCAGAATGAATTTCTCAGTAAGTCTGGGCAGTCACTCGTCCATTTTCCAAGTTGAAGTCTTTGCCATTAACGAAAGTTCGAGAATAATATGTTCATCGAACACGAAAAAATAAACAATATTCATTTTTTCAGACAGTCAAGCTGCACTAAAGGCGTTGAGCTCACCTGTCATAAGACACAAACCAGCCCAAGAGACAGTCATGTCACTTTCTGAACTAGCAAGGAAAAACTGTGTAATCCTCCACTGGATCCCAGCACACAAAGGCTATATGATGGCAATGAGAAGGCAGACACCTTAGCTAAAGACGGCGCATCTAAACCATTCGTCGGTCCTGAACCCTTCTGCGGTGTAAATAAAAGCACCTTCAAACATACTGCCAAGAACATCCTACTGGAGGAATCTAATAAAGCTTGGGGTAACTCATCTGGTCAAATCTGTTCAAAACTCTGTTTGCCAGAATATACTTTTTTTTTTTTTTATAATTTGCGCACACGTCAAGGGGTTATGAATACCCTTATAATGTTATAGAACACAGTGCGAGCATTTAGGAAAATAGGAGAGGATTTAATAGGAGACACCGATGCACGTTGCTCTTGAATCTCTGTAAATCGTAATGTAGGGGAAAAACAGGGTCAGGTAGAGCATTCCACATTCGGGTGGTGCGACTAAAATATGAATCTCTATACTTGACTGTACGCCCGAAGTTGGGCTCAAGGAAAAACTGATGAGCATTCCTAGCGAGGCGAGTGTTGCGGCTTAATTGTTTGAGGGGAGGAATGCAACTGGCTATTTCACTAGAGCACTGTTTATGAAAAAAGCGATAAAAAAGAGAGAGAGACAGGTGACGTTTCGACGATGTTCAAGAGAATCAATCGATTCTACGATTGAACCATCACCTATCAATTTTAACGCTCTGTTTTGTACCCTATCGAGTAGGCGCAGAGATGTTTGAAAAGCACCTGACCAGATATGAGAGTTATACTCCAGTTTTGGGCGGATGAAGGCCTTATAAATTGTAGCCAGATCAGAAGGGGTGAAGAACTTCCTGCATCGTCTCAAGAAACCTAAGCAATTTAGCAGCGTTTTTGGCGACTTCAAATATGTGGTCGTTCAACGAAGATCATCGTTTACACACATACCAAGTACTGACAGCTTTTCGGTTTCTTCGATGCAGGTGACTGAAAAAACATCAAAATTCCTACTAAACCTCAGTAGGAAAACCCTTAAAATTTGCACAGGACTACTAACCGATCACTGTTCTTTAAAGAAACATCTTCACCAAATGAGGCTGGTAGCGGACCCCATATGTAGACTATGCCTTGAAAATGAAGAAACATCTCTGCACATCATTACATAATGTCCAGCACTTTTCCGCCTTAGAAAACAAATACTTGATTATGAGATTATCTCCCCAGATAAACTCAAACTCATTCACCCACAGAAGATTGCCAACTTTTCTGGTTCAATTCAGGAGCAGAAGAACTGTCCTGAAATTTCACATGGGCTGGCACAATAGGTTTCAATCAGACACCGCAGTGCCCGGAGCTGAGCAAGCTCTTCCCGTCCCCTGAATCTAATCTAATCTAATCTAATCTAGCTCAGCCGCTATTGCACCAATGGAAGCATCAGCAGCTGAGGGTTCACAAGAAGCTGGAATCGTTGCGCTGCAGAATAATGACTCACAGAAGGACGCTTAGGTGAAGAAGTTTTTATCGGTTAACCTCGTTGTCCGCTTGTGTTTGATTTGATTTTGCTGAAGGACGTTGCAGTGAACCGTTTTTTCCGCACTTTAGTTTCAAATATTACTATGGCCTCCAATAAGTAATTTTCTTTATCGTCGATTGACGCTCGTTTAGTACTCTGATATAAATGCGGTTCCATTCTACTGCCAGATAGTAACTTCCTTTAAGCTTAGCTTTTCACTTCCTCGTAAGGCGAAGACGCTGCTGTAATAAGGACTCTAATTTACCAGCTCTAACTTAATCTGCCCACACTGTCTGCAAACTGCAGCCTGATTCGAGACAATGGTGGGCGATTGCTTCGAAAGTGCTTCACATTACCATCATTCTCGCATTAACATTTACAGAGCATATTATCGCCTCAGCTTATCTCATTTACACGCTTGCCAGTGTGAGGTCAGAATTCTTCTGCAGTGATTTATGCAAAAAGGAAAGAATGTTGCAGCTTTTTCATTGACGTTTTGGGCTTACGTTCAGTTTATCTGCTTTCAATGAAGGCATGCCATCCACACATTGCGCTCTTAATAGATACAGTCTTTGATTGTAGTACCGGTATACTGAGCTTTTGGGTCAGCGGTCAGGTCCTGATTCCTCAAAAGATGTCTGAGATCCTTTCCTGATAAGCTCGTCAGCAATCTCGTTGCTTGTGCTGACTTGATGGCCGGGGACCGAAACTGATTGAACCACCGCGCCACCACGTCTCCAGTGATAAATGATACTTTCACAGCTCCGTTGACTGACAAAGAATGTTCCATTGTTTCGCCGAAAGATTTTTTGTAAATGGATTTCCGCATCTTCTTTCTTAAAATTTGGGTGTAATTAACATAGATATCATTGATTTTTTTGTTTGTTTACTTAGAAGATCCATGTATACCAGTTACCAGAATGGAGTAACATCCTTCAATTGTCTACCGCTTCTTCCCTGACCGACGCGGATTAAAAATGTCCATTTTACCACAACTGGTGTATAAATCGAGCTGAATTTGACCAATGGCATTGACGTTAAGGACAGTGGTGGCTTGTGATTTATTTCCATCGACCCGTAACTAACAAAAAACATCGCATCCGCCATCTTGCGAATAGTTCTTTTCGGGGACGATTATTACGACCGTAAAATAGTCCGAACAAATGTTGGGTGAACACAAGCTTAAGAGTAAACTTCCCATTTCAAAACTGTATTTCAATTGCGTGTCCTCTAAAGCAAAATAATTGGGGCTCCTAAATTGTCAACTGCGCTCATAATATTTTTTCAGCAACAAACATGGCCTCAACGAGACATCTATGTAAGTAGATACTTCTGCATTTAGCCATATTCCTGTCGTAGGTATCCCCCAAACGGTATTATCTCTGTTGGAACGCATCATTATTACAAAACGAAATTCGCCTGAAATTAAGCACTCGAAATAAGCCGATTGGGAAATATAATAGCCGGGCAAAGCGCGCCAACCATAACACAATCGTATACGATTCCTTCTTCCCACAACTCGAATGCAATATTTAATTAAATCTTTGTTCGCGTAAGCTATTCCCGCCACAAAAGGATAATATCCTTAGCCAAAGAGACAAAACTCCCGCACTCACCCAAACACTCGTATGTGTGTGTAGTGTAGTCACTTCTTGCCTGAGTCAGCACATCGTAATTTTTGGGTTGCACTAAATGGCAATTAAATTTCAAGCGAACCCTCGCTTTTTAGTAGATTTATTCTAATGTTGAGATCCTGCAAGGGATTTTGCTTCCATGCTTCTCGTTCGCTTTGAACGTCTGCGGCAAGTGTCTGCATAATTACATACTAAGAGCATCGTAAGTGGTACTCATGGCGTTTACCCTCGAATGCACCCAACCCGGTTTTTCCTATTTTTTTTTTTATTTTATTTGGCAAAGACGCCGGTCTGACGAGCGTGCTTTCAATCGACCGTATATCCTCGAGAGCATCCCTTTGACTATAAATCACAAGGATCACAGATTCTCTGGGATGTGGACAACGAATAATAATGATTTGCTACTAAAAGTTGGTAACAAGCGGTGACAAAGCTCAAAGCCATGACTTTTTCTCATTTGTCGTATATGGGGTGAACTTCCTGCACCGGATAGTCATGCCCTAAACAGTCGGCGGTATGCGGTGTTTAAGTTTGAGATTTGATTATTTACGCATCTCAAAAACGTCAGACCAAACAATATAAATTGTAACAATTATTTTGCAACGTCACCATCGTTGCCGGTGTCCTGGGGTGAAATTTGTAACGACAGCGTAAAACTCATACCCCACACCCAGTTGTATGTTCTTGCTCGAAGACGAGGAATAGCATGGGAAAAACACTTCCAAACAACTGCAATGGGATGTAAGATGTAGGTGATAGAAAAGGACATCAGCGTTAAACTGAAAAATTAAATGAAGAAATGTAAAAAAAATCCTTAAGTTAAAGTTTAACCCAAATTTTATTTTTCTAAAAACATGTTCCTTTTTGCTAAAAATATTAACTACACCACCGCCTCAAATAGGAGAAAATCAACAAAGTTTCTCCTTTTTCAATAAGGATCTTTTAACTTAAAGTAAAATAAAGTTTCTCTCTCGAATAAGAAATTTTTTCATAATAAAACATCAAAGGAAATCTTACTTTAGTTTCGACGTAGATTCTACATGGTGGTGGCCACATATTAATATTTCATTATTTCCAATATGACGAGTTCTTTTTTTTACTATGGGAAACTTGTGTGTATCCTGGTAACAAAAGGTAAAACTAATTGAAAAGTATGTGAGAATCTCTTTGATATCATGAATGAAAAAATTAATTGGAAGTCAATATGAGAAACTTTTATCGAAGGGTGTAGCTGCTGTCAGCGTTCAGTAGACGTAGTACGTACGTAGTACTGAGACCAGTCATCAAGTGCTTCTAAAATGTATTGAACAGTTACTAGTCTTATTTTTGTTGAAGGACATGAAGCATTAATTTTTTTTAAAACTAGCGCATACATCAAGGGGCTTAGAAAATCCTAATAAATTTATATAAAACACAGAGAGGGCATTTAGGAAAACATTAATAGTATTTGAAAAAGAAGAAAATAAAATTTCTTTTAATTTTCAGAGACACACATGAAAAACTTCTTTGTTGACTTTATATACAATCGAAGTAGGTATAAAAACACCTCCACAACTTAAATAAGCAATTTGATCTTAAGAAAAACCACAATAACAAAATGAGCTTACAGCTGGTGTGAAGTGATTTTATGAATGGCGCAAAGTCAAAGTGCTTCGTGATTGATGACTTTTGGCTGTCAGACTCTGGCCGGAATTATGTGGAGTACATAGAAACAGATGGAAGGAACTTAATGACTAAATAAAGTAAATAAATAAAGAGGGTGGCGCAACAGAGCGGGGAGCCCCGCGGTCTAACGCTTTTGTCATCACAACCATGTCTTGTTAGGGATTGGAGGGCTTCTACAGTTTTCTCCACATCCGGCTTATCGAGAAAGTGCTTTTCATGGCAATGAATTTAGTATGGGAGAACCATCGCAAAAGGCGATACCCGGGATTCGAACCACGAACATCCCATTTAACGGGCAGAAATGCTAACTATTACGCCACTGAAGGACTACTGTATTGCAAAGTAAGCTGCTGAAGCAAACCAAACTGTTGGTCCAATTATCTCTAATATGACCGTTCGAAGTAGGAGAAACCATCATAATAGGTTCCAATGCGTAGCTTTCGGTATTTTAAATCCACTTTTTCTTTGGTGGTATTTTGTCATAGCTGCGCTTCTTCTTATGAATTCTTATGAAAATATCTAATATCTCTGTCGAAAAAACTACAATAAAGAAGAAGAAGTTGGGAGACATTTGTAGCTTCATATTTATGGGGGTGACCTGATGTCTGGTCTTCATAGGAAAGTCAAAAATATATGCAATTTAAAGCATAAATATCCGTATTGAAAGAAGGGTAGTTTTTTGGAGGATTTGTAAGTTGGTTTTGTTGACTTCGAAAAAGAATTCAATTGGGAGCGACGAGATCTACGGGTATAGCCATCATACCTCACAAAAAAGCCTATAACTTGATGAAATGAAACAAATGGCTTTGGTAGACAAAACAAATATCCATAATATACGAAATCACCACCACTAACAGTTCATAGACTAAGTAACCATCAGCAGCATTTGGCACTAGTATGCAAAGGCTTAAGCAGTTGACATAAATTTTCTATGGACATTTGACTCCTCTAAGTAAAATTCGCACGCTAAATAAAAAAATAAAAAAGTGACAATGTGCCACAACTGAGTTCGGGGAGCCCCGGTATCTAGCTTATTTCTTTCAACCATACATTGGCGAAGAATGAAGAGGGCTTACACATTTGTTCCGACTCAGAACTCCTGGGTGGGAAAGACCTTTTCATGAATTACTATCGGAAGACCTGACAAATTCGTGGAAAAACAGTTGAATGTTACTGGAATTCTCTTACGTGGACATTTCCAGAAATAAATAAATAAATAAATAAATAAGCCCCAGGGCCTAGAGCATTTTTCTCAACCATGCCTTGTGAGTGATTGGAGGGGACCTACAATTTTCTGCCGATTCCGAACGGCTAATCGAGAAAATACTTTTCATGGCAATGAAGTTACTAACGAAGGACTTGCCAAAGAAAATTTTTTTTTGCCTCTGTTATGGGATTCGAACCAGTTAACAAGCGCCCATGCTAACCATCACGCCACGGGTACCTCCGTGACATTTTTAGAAGCACGCTTTTTTTTTGAATTGAATTATATGCGGGGAGGAATGCGATTGGCTACCTCATACGACAACTAACCCAAAAAAAAAAACGTAAATCAAGAATAGACCGGAAACATTACGACAATGTTCAAGTAACGTAACGGAAATTACACTCCATCTAAAATCGAATGCGTTTTGTAGATAACAGCCTGTTTGGAAGAGTCGAAAAGTTTGATAAATAAGTAAAGTGTGGCGCAACAGAGCGAGGAGCCTCAGGGCCTGGTGCATGTCTCACGATCTGCGGTTTCCGAACGGCTAATCTAAAAACCATGCCTTGTGAGTGAATGAAGGTGACCTTCAATTTTCTGCCGGTTCTGAACGGCTAATCGAGAAAATGCTTTTCATGGCAAAGAATTTACTAACGGAGTAGTTGCCAATTCCTCGCGAAAGACGATACCCTTGGAAAAATATTTTTCCCTCTGCTAAGATTCGAACCGCAAACAGCAGACATGCTAATTATCACGCCACGGGTACCACAGAAAAATTTTATACACCGTTAAAAGAAGCTCAAGCATTTGAAGTATATGATTACTCCAAAAGAGATAGTTGGTGATTCCAATACCGAGGATTGAAAGCTGTTCAGTTTCATAAATGCGAGATTCACTCATGGACATTGACAAGGGGTAGGTTTGGGTTTAAGGACAAAGAGGCAGCATAGGGTTTTTGAAAAATTTAATTCTGTAATCGGTTCATATTTCCTATTGAACAATTTGGCTGAGCGCAGACATGGAGCATTCGAAAACTAGGAGGCTTGCCGAACCTTTCTGAGGTCAATGTTGAGTACTCCATGTGCAGTACTGTGGAGGAAACCGGATGAAGAACAACACCAACAATACAGTCGAGGATAATGAACCCAACATACGTTGCCGTTCTAGTGGCCTGTCCGAAGATGTATGTTCTCTAGACAATCGGTGGCAAAATAGTCGGTTTGTAGTTTGAGACAAAAGATCGTTAATAAAAATGAAAAAGAGAATCAAAGTGAAGGCCTCTGGCACACCAGCATCTATTTTGTGGGTTTCAGACTCAAAACCGTACAAAACTACTTGTAGTGACCGGTTGGAAAGGGCTTTACTAATCTATCGAAGAAGACATTTCATCAAAACCAAAAGCACGTATACTATTTTACTGCATGCTCAAATAAACACTTGAGTTCAACCTCCACCTCCAATGAACGTGACAACCGTAGGATTCTTTGTGTACATTTCTCTTCACTCAGTGTCAAACAGAAAGTGATGCAAAGCAAAAAAAAAAAATGCAAGGAAGAAGCTGAACTCATCGCTTTTCTCTGATGGTGGTAATAAATGTAATTTATTTATTAATAACAGCTTGACTAGTTACTCTAGACCTTTGTTCATGGCAGCCAAAAAATGTAAAAAGGAGAATAAATTCAAATATGTCTGGTTCAGGAATTCTCATATTTTAATGAGAAAATTTGAATTTAGGGGGGTTGTTGTCATAAGATCTTTCGATGATCTAGCTACCCTCGAAGGGCAATAGTATGAACGATTTCTTCGATCTTATGCGCGACAACCTCACTATAAGAACCATTAGATATAGTTCGGATAGCATTTTTAGTTGTAAATCTGATGGCAAATCATTTTTTGTTCTACATCAAAATATTCGCAGTTTGCGAAAGAACTTTGATTTATTGATTGGTCACTTTGAGCTTTTGTCAACCTGCCGGAATTAATTTTTGTCTCTGAAATATGGATTTATTCTTACGAAGTTGACGATTATCATTTACCAAATTATAGTTTTTTTGCAAATCCAAATGATTCGTACGCAGCAGGTGAAGTGGGAGAACTCTTATGAGCCTGATGTTAAAGTTATTAAACTAAGTAGTGCTTGCGTCATCAAAGTGTGTTGCAATATCCATAATGATCTTTTTACCTTTGTCTGTATTTATAGACTTCAAACTATACCCTCTAACTATTTTTTAAATGAACTTTCGAGCTTTTTGGCAGATATTCGTTCAGGTAATCTTGTTATCTTAGGAGATTTTAATATAGACATTTTAAAATCTAATTCTGTGTCGGATTCGTACCAAACGCTTTTGGCTGAACATGGACTTTTCTCCTTCATTGTAGAACCCACCAGGCCCTCTGCAGGCACCTGTCTTGATCACGTTTATGCTCGTCTTGTAAATTTTGATGCGGATCTTCTTGCTGGTATCAACTTGGACCTTAATATTACTGACCATTATATGACGGGAATCTTTCTGGAGAACATCAAATGCAGCAATTCACGCGATTCTATTTCTACTACGTCTGTCAAAATAAATCTTCCTGAATTGAACAATAGTCTTCGTTTTGAAAATTGGGATAGTGTCTATGCAGAACAAAATGCATCTTTAGCATATGACACATTTCTACGGATTTTTAAAAACCATATCAGCTTATGTTCCTCTACCTTTTCTCGAAGAAAATCAGAGTTTCGCCTTAAGCCTTGGATAACTCCTGCCCTTGTCAAAAAAATTTATTTTAAAAATAATCTGAAAAAAAAAAAAAAATGTTTGAAGCATCCTCTGGATTACAACTTAAAAACTCGCTATAAGAAGTACTGCAAAAAGGTAAATAGGGAAGTTGTAACTGCTAGGGATAGGTTCTTTCATTGTAAAATACAATTGGCAAGTGGAAATCTGAAAAAGGAGTGGAAAGTCGTAAACAGCGTGGTTAATCGTACAGCCTGCACCAATGTAGAACCCATCCTACTTACTAACGGTACTGTGAATATTTCGGAGCCTTTAGACATAGCCAACAAGTTAAGCAATTACTTCGCTTCAATTGGTCGAGCCTCTTTTTCGGGTAGTTCTCCAACTTCATGTAACTGTTGCAGCAATTCTGCCACGTTAGATATCGACTATAGTAACAGCTTCGTCTTCGAATCTATCACTGGTTTTGAGTTGCTTCAAACTATCAATTCGCTTCCTAATTCAAGTTCGTTTGGTTGTGACGAGATCTCAAATCTTATTCTTAAGAAGACTTGTCTTAATTTAATTGATATTTTGTCCTACCTTGTCAATTTCAGTATTATGTCTGGAACTTTTCCTGATAAACTGAAATGTGCAATTGTGATTCCTTTATTTAAAAAGGGTAATAAGTCAGACATAACCAATTATAGGCCAATTTTGTTGTTGTCTTCTGTTTCAAAAATGTTTGAGAAAGTAGTAAAAACTAGAATTTTAACCTATCTTAACCATTTAAATTTTTTAAGTGCCTATCAGTTTGGTTTTAGGTATGGCCTTTCAACTGAAGATGCCTTATTAGAATTCTGCTCTATTTTATATAAGGGTCTGGATGATAAACTATTTTGCTCAGGCCTCTTTGTTGACATCACAAAAGCGTTTGATATGGTTGACCATACTATTCTTCTAAATAAATTGTATAAGATTGTCTTCAGAGGTTTCTTTTTCAATTGGTGTGAGTCATATCTTAGTAACAGAATGCAAAGTGTCAAAATTGGTAGTAATATTAGCAGACCGAAAATAAATAACCTGGGTGTGCCCCAAGGTTCTGTACTCGGTCCTATTTTATTCTTTATTTATATAAACTCTATTTTTTCTTTACCTTTCAAGGGCAAAATTAAAGCCTTTGCCGATGACCTTGGCTTTGCCTATTGCTCTGTCAGTCCCTTAGACTTAATTTCTAATATTAATCATGATGTCTTTTCATTGAGATGGTGGCTTGCGGAAAACAAACTTATTGCCAGCAATAAAACCAAGCTGATGTATTTCAGTCTTGCTGAACAAGATATTCCTGATACAGATATAACATTTCATTCCCATGACTGTGCAAGTCATAATATGCTAAACACCATCTGTTGTTTTCAAAATGGCTTATCTTTTGATAGAACTGCTAATTGTAGTATTAACTGCTTTCTAATTGATACTGTTGACTGTTTTAAATATCTTGGCGTTACTTTCGACCCTAATCTGAAGTGGCACAAGCATATTTCTGCTTTAAATAAATATCTCCTTTCCTCTACTCGCTGTTTCTTCCGCCTGCGCAAGTATTGCTCTACTCCTACAATGAAAATGGTTTATTATGGCTTCTCGATTGCAATATGGACTCTGTTGTTGGGGTAGCGCTTATTCTAGTAAGCTACAGCAATCAACAATCATGCAAGAATCTGCTATACGAACAGTTTGTCGCTCTCATCGTTTTGCACACACTATGGACCTGTTTAGATCGTTGAAAATTCTTCCTCTGCGACACTTATTTTATTTCAAAGTACTGAAGGTCTTTTTTGTGAGAGGCGGGTATCTTGAAAGTCCGATATCAAATTCTCGCAACTTGCGGAGCCATTCAAACTTTGGTGTAATTATTCCCGCGTTTCGCAAAACAAGTTACAGAAACTCTTACTCCATTGTCGCCCACAAACTTTTTAACTCTTTGCCATTAGAATATAGGTCCTTAAGAAATCTTTGCTCGTTCACTTAGGCAACGAAATCATAGCTTCTAGGTTTTGACCATCAAGAAATTGGTACTCTTTTGCAATACACTGCAAAAAAAAAAAATGATCTGCCAGCCGTTTTGATAATGCGTAAATTTTATGTCATTGCTGCTATGAATTTATCTTTTTTATTTATTCTCTTTTGTCAATTTAAATTTTGCTTTCTTTTGAATATTTTTTAACTTGCTTCTTAATTTTCTTTCACCCCATAATACATTGTTTGAATTTAACCGAATGTGACATCAACTCTATTTTTTGTTAAATATAGATGTCACTAACTATTCATTGTTTACTAATTTCATGAATTGTTTTGCTTTAATTGTAAGCTTTTTAAATTATGTAGTACATATACTTGAATAAAGAATTATTCTTATTATTATTAAACAGAGAGAGAGAGAGAGAGAGAAGAGAGAAAGTCTTTGAGGACGAGCATTGAACATTGAAGCCGACCTTGCTGTTTTGTTGCTTTTAGCAAATGTAATAGTGTACTTTTCGTATAAATTTTCTCATTAAAAGAGAGAGTAGCCCTGCATTTTGTCCCATTGGCTGAGGTTTTCTTGAAATGTTACCCTTGTAGTTATGTAACGAGTTTATTTACACATTTTCGGTTATTCATAAAAATTTTGCTCAATTACGTTACCAAATACAGATATGATTTCTTATTGTGATCATTTAGCTAAGAAACACACCTACGCCTTCAATAGTTTAGACGGCTTTTGCTTGGCACTAAAATAAATAAAAATAAATAGGGTGGCGCAACAGAGCGAGGAGCCCCTGGGCCTAGCGCATTTCTCACAACCATGCCTTGTGAGGGAATGGAGGCGACCTACAATTTTTCGCCGGTTCCGAACGGCTAATTGAATCGCTTTTCATGGCAATGAATTTACTAACGGAGGACTTGCCAATTCCTCGCGAAAGGCGATACCCATGGAAAAACATTTTTGCTTGGCACTGTCGAGTATAAATTGGAAGCTATTTTTAACGAAAAAAAAAGATTTTTGTATATTGTGAAAGCAATACTTGTGCCTTAGCTTTCATTTCAGCTACGAAATCAAAAAAAAAAAAAGAGAAAACAGTGTCCCAAAGACAAACAGCTATCGTGTTGATCCTGTATGTCACTGGTTTTCGTTTTTTTTCCTTCACCCTTCTTTTGGGTTGACACATGACACAAGGGGAGAACACAATACTTCTCTGTTTCTGTACACAAATTTTCCTCTTTACTTGCATCACAAAAAGACACGTGCCTAAACTGACTGCGCGTCGTCAGATACCCGTTTGAGCAGAACAACAGGCTTTTCCACCCCATAGATACAGCGAACGAACTCAAGCCCATACGTTCCACCAGCTGGACCGTATTTTATATGATTTCCCTTTTGTTGCCAGTAAATCGAAAAGTAACTAGGAACATTTTTGGTGGCCCGTGACTTGCATAACTCATTGCATTGTCAAGTCCTCTTCACATACACATACGTTTACTACGAGTAGTATGTCCTTTCTAGCCTATTCTGGTGACAGAATGATGATACATTTAAACCCCGTTGGTCTATGCCAATGACGAGCTCATTTAAGGGGCTTTGTGATGCATCCCACACTCTATACCACCTATCAGTAGACTGAGAAATAAATTAATTTATTTCACATGAATTCACGCGAATGGGGGATGTTGTCCTTGTCCTTGTTAGTATCATCCTTGGGTAGCTGTTTTTTGTCAACCCTGTGCCCTGAGTTTATAACAAATTTTTGAATTATTTTTTTTTTGCTGTCCCATCTCCTGCCAAGGATGACATTAAAATTAAAAATAACATTTGAACGATGTCCGATGAAGTCATCACAGGACGAACAAGAACAAGAGAGTGTAGCAGTTGAACAGTCTTAATCGACGGAACGTGCTTGTTTGTCGAGCAATATTTTACTGCGTTGATCTTAATTAAATTAAAAATTCAATGACATTAGACTTTATTTTTTTAATTAAAAGCGGCAACAAAAAATGGAGGGAAAAATACTTGAAATGCCCGAGGACTTCATCGAGGGAAATTCTATTAGGATATCTTTATGCACTGAATAAGGATCACAGGAAATTAATGTTTGCTCATAACTTTTAATGGTATAGTTGATATTTACTTCGGATGCATAAATAAAATATTTTCTCCAATCGTGCCGAACGGTTGTTGCTATCAAAAAAATATTCCAAATTTAATGGAGGCAGAGGTAGAGCGGCGGAGAGATACCAGCCACCAAAGCGACCATTTAAAATGGGTGGGCAACGAATACTTTTTTAGCAAAAATATAGTGTTTGCTATCTCATTACTTTTTCTTTTTCTTTTTCTTTTTTTTTTTTTGTCCGGGGCCACTCCTTCCCCTCCAAAGCGATCAACACTTTCATTTTTGTCGTGTTTAGAAAAATATTTGCCTTGCGATAGTGTTTTGCGTGTATAAAGCTCATAAAGTAGCCAAAGTGTAAAAAGGACATTTTCAGGAATTATTTATTCACAGTCAAGGATCTCGAACTGTCAACAGCCAGCGAGAAACCGCACACAATTTACGAAAGCAAATTCGTTTCATTTCTGTTTGTACGATATTTATCATGAAAACGTTGTGAATGAAGATACCGGGGCACCATGATATGCAAACACGCGATGCAATTTTTTGTTTGTAGTTAAAAAAAAAGAAAATTTTAATGTAATGCACACCGATATGTTAACATTTAAATTAATATTAAAGCGCGCAATAAACGTTTTGACAGGATAGGGGTCAATTTTGTCGTTGTGGACAGGACAGTTAGTGGGGGGACCCACGGGAGTATGATGTAATAATTTACGGTGTGGTTTTGAGTGCTTTCAAAGAGTGATAATAAAATAAAATCAATCGGTTTTCCTGCAAATTGTTGTGATTGATATACGTTTTGGTGTGTTTGAACTTTTTTCGCGACGTGGTGACCTTATCATTTATTTAAAATTTGGAGGAAATATATTTATTAAAAGCGTTTTTACTGTTGAAATATTTACTAATCTTTCATTTATTACATTGTAAAAATATAAATTTTTTCTTCTTCTGGGACCGAAAACCCAGTTTTTTTTTGACAACGTGATACCACAATGGATATATTGTATCCTTATCATAATGGAACCATTTCGAGCTTAAAATAAAGCGGGAGAGACGCAGAGTGTCGATGTAAGTAAGATCACTTGGTTCATCAAAGAAATACGAACCTAGGTGTATCCTACGCTTGTTAGCTAAAGCTGGGCATGAACAGTGAAGGTGGGAAACAGTTTCCTCCTCCTCCTCATCCAAACAGCTTCTTCAAAAATCGTTTGACACGACTCCTAGCCTTGCGGCATGTCTTCCAATAAGACAGTGTCCTGTGATGACGTCGCACTAACGTGTTTTCTTTTGAGAGATGAAGCAGTTCAGCCTCTTAGCCCAAACTAGATTTGTTTCGTTACGTTAGACATTAAACTGCTTGACCATCTCAGATTAGTTTTCTTGAGTGCGACCTGCTTGAGCAATAGTTTCTGTTTACCGATTGGTATGCCGATACTCTCCGTTTTCGATGAGAAGGGCAGAAGTGTTCCGTTTCTAATGGAAAGTTCATCTGATGCTTTGCAGTTTCCTGGAATGTTTCCAATGCCCCGTCACCCAGCACAGGTGAATGTTAAACTGCTCTGACATCTCCCTGAGAGATGATAAAAGCTAGAATAGAGTGATGGAATTTGATGCCAGGGATTGGATGGCCGTCTGACTGTCTCAGAAGATACGTATTTCGCTTTTGGATATCATGTTTTCTCTTAGCCAAGCCTGAGCTTCGCTAATTGCCATCACCTTCGCTTGGAACACACTACAATGATCTGGAAGACGAAGCGACATGTTCAATTTCATTTCGTCTGAATAGACACCACAACCTACTCCTCCATTTGTTTTTGAACCGTCCGTATAAAAATGGACGTATTCGTTTTCGAAGAATGATTGGTCCTCCCAATCAGTTCTGGATGAAATGGTATCTTGAAAATTTGTACCAAATTCGAATTTAGATGTGGTGTAAGAACAATGTTGGTATTTGTTATTTAGTTCTATTTCAAAGCTCGTCATTGTACAGGCTCATTCATTTCGTGTTTTCTGGCAAACTCAGCTGTCGTTTGAAATGTCATATAATAAATTGGCTGAATATCTGCCATTTACGATAATGGCTCGCTTAACAGTCTGGTCAATTTGTACGTTATACCCGTATATCTATTTCAGTTTCACATATAGAATCTATTGTTCAGGAAGAATAGGCGGGTAGCCCAAATTCCAAAATGTTCGAGTTCCATGGAGCTTCACGATTAGCAAAGCTATTTAACATGCACGCAACCAACTCATAACTTTTCTACCAGAATTTTCTATTTGATTTCTATATGTGGATACCCGGGTACCAAGTCATTGAAGGAATGGTGAAAGTTTGGTCATTAACCAGAGTGATAATTCAAATGTAGCCCCTTTCGCTAATTAGGCCGAATACATGAATCGGTAAAATTGTGAATGCATTTGAAGAAAATGCAAGCTTTACTGATGTCGTAAATCAACATCGAAATACACGCTCAGTCGAAAACAAAGGAGTTTTTTTTTTAGAGATGTTGAACTTCGAATTCAAATAAAACAAAAAAACGTTTTAATGTCCATCAATATGGCTTCATTGGAAGGATAGTTTTACGCCATTAATGTTTAAATATTAAATATGCTTCCAAGCCCCCTTACGTTTCTGGTTTGTTGATGTAGACAAGCGACTTCACATATCCCCAAAGAAAATAATCCAACGCTGTCAAATCACACGATCTTGGTAATCAATTAACAGATCCATTCCGCGAAATTACGCGCCCATCGAATTAATCGATTGTGAAGTGCGCTGTGTGACATGTAGCCCCGTCCTCTTTGAACCGCATCTCATCCACATTTATGCCATCCAATTCGGGAGCAAAATAGTCCGATATCATGGCTCGATACCGGTCTTTTTTAACGGTTACTGGCTCGCCAGCATCATTTCGGAAGAAGTATGGTCCAATGACTCCACCAGCCCATAGAGCGTCTCAAAGTACTCATGTAGATTCTCTTCACACAAAATGCGGCAATTCTACATATTGACGAAACCATTCAACCTCTCATTTTCGGCTCATACACCAAAATCACGACACATTGCATCTTGCATGGCCTCGCGGCTTTAATTCTTGCATAAGCTGGATCTTGTAAGGCCGTAAGCCAAGATCTTTGCGCAAAATCTTTCATAAAGTTGATGGACAAAACTCCAATTGCTGTGCACGGTGGCGAATCGATTCTCTCGGGTCATCTTCAACACTTCGCTCTACGGCGGTAATTGTTTCTTCGGTGCCAACTGTTCGACGTCTCTGCGAATGCGTGTCATTACATAAAGTAAACGTAGTGCGAAAACGATATATGGTTAACCGAACTGATTGCTTTGATGAAGTACCATAAAATGGACAGAGTTTGCAGTAAACTTCGCAAACTGAACCATTCTTTTGTCATACTGGTTCATGATAAAATAAAATGGCAAACCAAACTGAATATAAATGACATTAGAGTTGGCCGAATTGATCACCAGATGTCAGTTTTATCCCTATTCCAAAAACCAACCTCTAAAAAAACACCCGATGTTACTTTTGCAAATGCAAGCGCTTTTCTCTGTGTTTGCAGCACTGTGTTTTCAGCACTTTAACGTGTTGAACACCTCGCTATTGGATATTTTGAGCTTAGATTTACATTTTCATTTCAAAAAAAGCTTAAATTACACAACAATCGACGCTTGCTAACTATTCACAACACCATAGATGCTCCTCATGGGTGTTGGAACAAACAGACAATAAAAACCGATTGTTGGAACATTTTCATCAACGATGAGGCACACTTTTCTCTCGATGGGTATTTAAACAAACAAAATACACATATAATCCTTAGAAAACAAAATCAATCAAAGAGCTGCGGTTGGATCTAGAAAAAGTAACTAATTTTCCCGATCTCTGTACTGAGGGTGTTATGCTTACCCGGTTACAGCCAATTCTAAGCGATATGGTCAAATGACAACAATTTTTTTCTGACCGGCGATTGAAGGTCATGACTTGGACGATATGTGGTTCCAACAACACGGCGCGGCGGCGCAACAAGCCACACAACACGACCAGTTATGGCTTAACTGCGAGAGTAGCTTCCTGGTCGCATTATTTCAGGTTTTGGTTACGTCAGTTGGCCGACAGGTCATGCAATTTGACAACACAAAGACCTTGCTTACCCAAATTATCCCTGAACTCTAGACAAATTACACTAGATGTTCAAGGCAAAGACAAAATACCGCCCGAAATGTGCGATGAAGTGATTTAAAATTACAGAAAAAGGATCACATGCTGCGAATTCTACCAAGGCGGCCATATTTTTAATTTGTCTGTAAGTACATAACACTTCCTTTGAATGATATTCTTTTTCGCACTTAATTGCAAAGTCTAAATTCAAATATGTAATCAAAAAATGTATCACTCTCTGTGTTTTACTTTCGAAACCGAAAAATTAATGGTCCTTTATGATATCGTGGTCTTCGAACTAACGAAAAAATTATTGTTTTCATGACAAATTTGATCTGGTTGAAAACTATTGAAAATTTTTCAGTCGAAGTGCTAATCTTACGCATATACCAACACTTCGATTATCGAATAGCTTTGAAGTCCTGCAAGTAATCCACTCAGCAGGAGTTCTTTGTAGCATTTGGTTACGAAACTTTCAAACGAGAACGTTAAGAATACGAAACACGGACCCTTTTTTTAGGGTAAAACTCTAGCTCTATCGAACCTGCAACACTGCTGAACAAGCCAATCTATCGATAGTAAAAGAAAGAGAAAGACAAACAGCATGTTCCGAAAACACCTAAACAAATCGTTTCCATGCGTCTATGTACGCCGAGGAATGAGTTTCAGCTCGAGGAAAGGCAGATCCATTCATTTTAAAAGAGAGTCTAATTGAAATGACGATATCCGGGTAACCCACAAAGCAGTAATACTATTCAATGATTCATGCCATGATGCGTACGAGGAGAGAAGACAAAATAAATACTCGTATATCAACTATACGAACGAACCCTAGCGTGTGATTTGCATTCATCATCGAAATTTATTTGTGTGTGTTTTTTTGAAGTCTAACTTTTTAAAGGTTATTTCGAGATAAAATAAGTTGGCAAATAAAAAGATAAAAAATACTTATGGAATGCTCCATGAATACCAAGTGCGGTAGTATTTCGTTTTCATTACTTGATTTCACACACGAACACCTTCATACAAAACCATGCAAATAAAAACTCCTTATCTGTGATGGTTCCGAATAACCGAAGGTCACACAATATTTTTCGTCTCCCAAAAACAAGAACGGAAACCTACATTCAAGCCAAATACACAACCACACACACCGAGGGACACAAAAAATAAACCATCCTAGGGATGTATCAAAATTTCTTGCGAGATAAATCCTTGTCGCAAAGATTACACCAATGGAATATTACTCTTTGCCATCTCTCAAAGACCAATGCCACAATGAGACTTCAAATTCATCCTGTCTAGGGTGTCGCCTGTTTCCCTGCAGCAAAACAGTCAAACAGTGGCACAAAAATAAAAACAAAAAAAAAGGATTCCCGAAGCCGAAACCAAAACCCAAACCCGAAGGGCTTGATGCGAAATGCTTGCTCTGATTCTATATATACGACACTATATGTGTGTGTGATAGGTCCCTTTGCCATATTAGAATGATTGCGTAAACAAAAAATATTTCATTTTTATTATCCATTTCGCTGACACAAAGTACGTGTGACTAGATTGCGGTATATACTATTCTATAATATGTGAGAGAGAGGGTTTGAGAACAGACGAGAAATGAAGGAGCACTCCTCCAAGGAATGAGATATGGCACTGCCAGAACTGATCCAAGGCAACCCAAAATTCGATTCATAAATTGACCCAGTTTCTGACTAAAAGCTCTGTATATCTTTGCCGAGAGTATTTGTTGATGGGTTAAGAACCACATAAATTATCATATTCCCTATATTTTTTTTTGTTTTTGCTTTTACTTTTGCTTGCTGCTTGCTGCTTTTGTGGAGAAGGATAAATCGCGGAATGCTTGCTTTAAAGCTGTGTGAATTTATTTTAAAATACAAATATACGCAGCGTACAAAGGAGATTTGGATTGCATTGAATTGTGAATAGACAGGGAGTAGTCGACTCCTCGTATAGTTTTTGGAATCTTTGAGGCGGAATGCTGCAGTTTTATGCGCGGGAATGATAAGTGGTGCTGTTGGGGGGATGGAAAAGGAGTGGGAATATATTTTTCAGTGTCCAATTGCTTTGAAGAGATAAATAAGACAACAGAGGAGAATCAACATAAAAAAATTGGAATAAAATGAAAAAAATAATGGGGGCGGATCGAGAAAAACTCCAGATGATGTTGAACTTTTTTTTTAAATTTAAATTTTCAATTCTGCACCGTTGATTAGTAACATACTTTTAGGAGCTGCGATATTATAATGAAATTATTTTGTATCTATGTCATCCATCATGAACAGCCTATCATTTCCGCTAACCTTTTTATGATGATTTGTTTAGTAGTGTTCTTAGTAGTGGTGCGATCTCCGCATGTGTTGCAAATCTTTCAACGACATCCGAGGGCCTGTAACTCAAGGGGCACTTGTGGGATTATTTTCATTATGGTTGTGTAGGAGCCAGCAAACTTGCAGCCTTGTGTTATAGAAATTATAAACGCTGTTCGTATTCCACTTGTATCTATTGCAAGTTTTTGTTACAGGCCCCTGTTTCACCTGACGAGAGATGCTCCTCTCGACTGAAGGCCAACGTCAACTCGGATCAATACGAAATTCGGCAATCGGCTACGGCACTGCAGTCACTTTATAAGTAGCGATCTGTTTAAGCATGGGAAGCACCGTTCATAGAGAACGATCGTTACTACTATCGCCAACACTATCGATTTTGTATGTGGTACCCGTGGCGTAATATTTAGCATTTCTGCCTACTAAGTGGGAGATTCGAGGCTCGAATCACACAAAAATTTCAATGAAGAAACTGGTTTTCACGAAGAATTGTAAAGTCCTCGAAGAGTACTTACACGCTGCCATGAAAACACTTCCCAACTTAGCTCTTTGGAATATCCATGAAGTTGTATGGCCTGGAAATGCGTTAGGCGACGAGGTTTCAATGACTTTGTTGTGTCACCCTGTTTTTTTCTTTAAGTTAATTAATTGTATTTATAGGTATTGTTATTGCTGCCTTTTTCTTTGTTGCTTTGCTATCCCTGTCAATATTGACGTAGAAATGGTTTCAAATAATATGTGGTTAGGTTTTAAGGGCCGATGTTGATTTTCAATAAAACACAAATTATTTAGGAAGTAATTGTTATTTCTTTTTATTATGATAATATTGGTATGGTTGAATTTTGTGTGAAACAAAATATCGGCCAAATGGCCGCCGCTATCTCGGTGGCACACATCCATCCTATGGTCCAAATTTTAGATTATGCTGAGTCATAATTGACGTTCTTTTTTTTTGATAATTAACACACACATCAAGGTGTTATGAATACCCTTATAATGTTTCAAAACATAGTGCGAGCATTTGGGAGAAAAGAAGAGGATTGAATAGGAGACACCGATGCATGTTCTTTTTGAATTTTTGTGAGTCGCAATGTGGGGGAAAACAGAGTCAGGTAGAGCATTCCACATTCGGGTGGTGCGACTAAAAAATAAATCTCTATACTTGACTGTACCTTCGAATTTGGGCTTTAGGTAAAACTGATGAGCATTCCTAGCGAGGTGGGTGTTGCGGCTACATTGTTTCAGGGGAGGAATGCAACTGGCTATTTCACTAGAGCACTGGTTGTAAAAAAAGCGATAAAAGAGAGAGAGACATGTAACGGTCAATTGACATCGCCACCACTTGAGATAACATGGGCATTGGATTTGTCGCCCAAAAGAGCCATTGTTTCGTTAACTGTGTAGCAATTACCGTCCTGTTGAAACCATATATTGTCTACACCATATTTTCCAATTCGGGCCATAAAAAGTTCGTTAGCATCTTACGATAGCACACAGTACCTGCCTGACCGGCGTCTTTTTGGAATAAATACAGCCTGATGATACCGCCAGGTCATAAACAGCACCCAACAGTCATTCTTTGTAAGTGTATTGGTTTTTCGATAATTTCACATCTCTTATAGACCCGGTTTAATTTTTTGCACTATTTTTCCGATTGTACGCACTTTTGGACAATTAAATTGACCGAAGAAAAAATCACGAAGTGTACGATATGCATTTTGATTTTGACACCCATTTTTACACATAAATCTGAATAACTTTAGAAACGTTGCTCGATTGTGTATCTTTCCATGGTTCAAACTTAATAACTCTGAAATTGAGATATGTTAAATGAAATGCCAAAAAAAAAAAAACATGACGTTTAGGTGTGGTTCACATTCAACATCGGCCCTTAAAATTAAACCAGCCTTTATTATTACTTTCCTTTTCGCTGCCACTTTCGTTATTGCTGTAACTTATTAGCCTAGCACTGTCGCTTTCTCCATCACGAGTTCTATTTATATCGCTATCGCTTTTACTATTGCCATCGCTGTCGCTATCACTGTCACTTAATCAATAAATATCGCTATCGCGGCGTACATACCCCACCAACGGATTAATATTGTATAACAGATCAGTGGGTGAGCTTTTATTACTTTGACATCACGATGCTCCTGGTATCTTAAAGAGCTATCACTATTGCTGCAGCTATCACTTGGTACTTCACCATCGCTATCGCTTTCGCTGTCGTTTTTCCTTTAGCTTACGCTACACCTTAAGCTTCGAAGAAATATCAGGACATGAGTCCACTGGAAGCAATGTCAACAAACCACGGCAAAAGTAGCGTTGAAGGTCTTATACTTTTCAAAATTACTCCTTGGTTTCCGATTGATGCCAAAACGATGGCTTATCGTAGCTGCAAAATTTATTGCTCAACTCACTAACTGTACAGAAAATTTGGCACTGAATTTTTCACAGTGAAAAATCAACACCCGTGGCTCGCAAGCCGTGGCTTTTGAAGAAAGCTAGAAAGTCTTCCAAAATCTGTTCAGGCGAAAGCGATTGCTCCGAAAGGGGAAAAAAATCTCCACAGCTTTGATTCACGAGCCACCTTGAGTCCTGAAAATACGGTGCTAAGAAACAGGAAACAATCTTGGTTAGAGATAACTTCAAATGCTTACAAAATGATAAGGACTACCAATATCCTGCACACTTACCAACTACTACGACCTTTCGGCCAAAATCTTATCGAACTTCTCCTGGCCTGGACATAGAAAATGTCAGCTAAAAGCAGCAAGTTGAAAATGAACTCAAAGAAAGAATGCAAAAACTAATCTGCAAAATATGGTTGTGGGAAAGTGTGGCTGACGAACCGACCAGAATTTTTCAGTATAATCTTTTCTTGGAACAAAACATGAGATCCCCTGCCTTGAACCGAGTGACGTGTGAGATCATATTCAGCTCTTTGCATGGATGTCTGAAACGGTTTCCTGACGATATCGGTCCTTGTACTAATAAAGCCGACCACATCAGAGCCGATATTGTTGGCACTAAAAACTGCTCCCGCCAGCAGCAGGGAAACTTAAAAACTATTATATTATAAACTAAATATCTTGGTTGCATGACTCAAAAGCGCACAGTTGCTGGTATCGTATGACTATTGATTTTCTAACTACCTGCCAGTGAATTTAACTACTTGAGAACATCAGCGAAGAGCAAAGCAACCAAATATAGATTCGTTTTGCTTTGTAGGACTTTTTATTAGTAAGTAGACATTAAAGGACTTTAACCTATATTCGAGGAGAACAAAGGAAAATGCTGTACAAAATCATGATTCCACTTTGTTTTCAAATGGTGTAGAAGTATGGGCCATTACCAGTCTCTTTCTGAATTCAAGAAAGAAATCTTTCGATTTATACCCCCCGTCTGGCTAAGAAGATAAATCAAAGAGTTATCCGTGCAGTCGAATAAATTTGTATCCAACAGTTATGATGGCTGGAGTTATCGTGCTCCAGTGTGTTGAGTCATCACAGCTGTTAAAGAGTGAATAAAAAACTAGGACGGACTTCATATTAAATGAAACTTCTAGGTGGGTTGACATCTCCTCGTCCTTTGACTAAGAAACCGGGCCAACTAGAGGTGGATATCAAGTAAGTCCCAGGAGCCTCATGGTTTGTAGCGTCAACGAAAGACCGAACTCCTCTTGAGATGATCTAAAACTGGATATCCACTCGTCTCCATTCACAATTTACCTGTCCAAAAACTTTGTGTCCTTCAATAACTTATTACGAGACTTTGCAAACTGTCCGTCTTTAATAAAATCTACAAACAAGAAATTTAATAATTATCAACCAAAGTGAACCATTCAAGTATTCTCACGCCACGGGAAAGTTAATGGGATAATCCATCCATCCATCTTGACGCAAATATGACAATTTAATTCGGTCCGACCGGGGCACTCTGTGTGCCCCAATCTGCGGGAAGAATCTTCCGTTCCGTTTGTTTGTTCCTCTTTCACAACTGCACTCTCCATCCAAAATAACCATACCACCAAGAGTTCATGTCCTTGTGTAAAACTTTTGAAATTTTCTCAAAATGATATTTCGCAAGGTACAAAGGAGTTGAGTTTGTGGAAAGCATTCGCATTTGCAACCCGTTGCCGTTGGTAATACGATGAGACGATGACGGTGTTGTTTCTGTTCCCTTGCGAGTTGCATCTTTTGGCTAAGACGAAAAACTTTTCACTCAGTTTTCTGCTCATTCAAGATGAGAGAAAGGGGCGTACCTAGTTGTGCTACCTACCACAAAAACAAAAAAACAAAAATAATAACACAACTCATTTCTAGGTAGATTTAAAGGATTCATAAATTGAAAAACAATATCTATCCATTATTATAAAGTGATTTATTTTGATGAGTTTTTCCGCACCAATCGACGACGCGGCGTTGTCAGTTTGCGTAAAGCAAATTGTTCTTTGTCACGCTAGTGCAATAAATCCAAAGTGGAACATCCATCCCGCCCGTTGTTGTTTTGTAAACGCATTTCGCGCAGCGAGGAGTTGCTTTTTGTTGTCATTTAAGTATTCGTTGGTATTCATGAAAATTTGCAGTTAGTGAACAAAAAATATGTCTTTTTAAAGGACTCTTCGTCAAATACTCAGCCGCACCAAACCACCGCACATTGCTTTGTTTTTTTCTTTGTATTTTTCATTTCTTCGTTTTTGTGGCTTCCTTCAAATGGAAGTTCCTATCCCTTGCTATCCTTGATTCCTTTTTCTTTATTTCATCGCAATAGAGTCTTTGGGAGTGAGATTCCTTCGTTGCACAGGTGCAATAAATTTATAATGTCCTGGAATAAATATGTCCAATTGATAAGGATCGTTGAGAAATTTTTGCACACTGGGTTGAAGTCATTGTCGTATAGTTGGCGTTGTCGTTGTCGCTGTTGGGCAAATTTACTTCATTCGCTGATAACAACGAAAATTCTTCTAACCAGGGAGAGAGACGGCATTTCATTTTTTTTTTTTTTTAAGAAAACACTATGTTGAACAAAACTGGGTATGATAATTTGAAAACTCAAATCTGAAAAGTGAGAAGAGCAGTTTTGGCGGAGATAGAAGAGAAAGTGATAGAGGTAGTGGTAGCTACAGCAATTCCGATAGTCAAGGGATGGCCTTCGCGATAGTGAAAATGATGCTAGAAACACAACGTAGTTATTCTGATATCAAAAGCGATAGTTACTGAAATAGGTAATACACAAAATGACGCGACGGTTTCAGCAATAGTGACAGTGATACCAAAGCGAAAGCAATATCGATAGTGACAGTGATAGCGAAAGTAAAAGCGAGAACCACTGTGACAGTAGTTCTGAGAATCACATCAAAAGTGATAGCGACAGTGATACTGTTGGCGATAATTACAACGATAGCGACTGTAATAACGAAAGCGATATCGTTATCAGCAAACTAAATAACTATAGGTATGCCCAGAGCAACTGAAATAGCGATAGTGATAGTGATGGCGACAATGATATCGTGAACCTCGACGACAGTCGTAGTGAGAATTTTATTGAAAACGATAGCGACAGTGGTACTCTTACTGATGGCGATAATGACAAGGATAGTGACAGTAATAACGACAACGATAGTGAAAGTCACAATGATAGCGATAGTGATAGTAAATAATGATAGTGAATAACGATAGTGAATAACGATAGTGAAGCCCACAGCGTCAGGAATAGCGACAGTGACAGTGATAGCAACAATGAAAATGTGAACCACAGGAACAG
Organism: Melanostoma mellinum; assembly: GCA_914767635.1. Classification (NCBI taxonomy): domain Eukaryota; kingdom Metazoa; phylum Arthropoda; class Insecta; order Diptera; family Syrphidae; genus Melanostoma; species Melanostoma mellinum. The sequence goes on along the minus strand of OU612060.1, from coordinate 24,949,296 downwards.
TGGCAGGGAAAATGATATCAAAAGCCAAGACAGTGATACTCTTACTGATGGCGATAGTCACAATGATAGTGGCAGTACTAGCGAAAGATATATTAAGAGTGATACTGATAGCGATATGAATGGCGACAACAGGTAATTGAAGAACAATAGTTACGACTTTAGCGACAACAATTGCGATAGTGACATTGATAACGTCAATGATATCGTGAACCTCAACGACAGCCGTAGTGAGAGTTTTATCAAAAACGATAGCGACAGTGATACTCGCACTGATGGCGATAGTGACAAGGGTAGTGACAGTAATAACGACAACGATAGTTGAGTAACTATAGTGATGCCCATAGTGTCAGCAATAGTGATAGTGACAGTGATAGCGACAGAAAAACTCATACTGATGACGATTGTGACAAGGACAGTGATAGTACTAGCGAATGCGATATTAAGAGTGGCACTGATAGCGATATGAATGGCGACAGCAGCAAATTTAATAACGACAGCTGAAGGGACAGTGACAGTAAAATCAATTGTGATACCTGAAGTAAACTTGCTCAAATCCAGATTACAACTAAATCCTTTGACTTGTCATCCAATTCGATTTGAAGATAAGCGTCTGACAGGTCAATCTTTGTAAACATTCGTCCTCCACGGAGTGTATGAAAAATGTCTCAAACACGTAGTATGGGATGTCGATTAGGGATTAGTTTTGGATTTTCACTAGACTTAAAGTCTCCACAGATTCGTATCCCACCATTTGGTTTTTGCACTACCAGTACGGGGGCTGCCCACTGCGTACGATGTACTTGTTTAAGTATTCCCGCTGAAATCAATCGATCGATTTCCTTTTTTGTGTCCTTTTGTAGAGCATAAGGTATTGGTCGATGTCAAACAAATTTAGGGACGGCTCCTTCTTTCAAAGCCAGATGAGCTTGATACTCCTTGCACTTACCTAATTCATTGGAGAAAAGATCGAAATGTGAGTTGCAGAGTTCTTCAATGCTTCTCCGTAATGAGTCATTTGCATCAATTTGCAAAACAGCATGTTGAATCGTGAAACTAAACTCATTGAACCAGTCCACTCCAAGAATGTTTGCGCCAACGCTATTTAGCACAAGTAAATCGGCCTTGTAATGTTTACTCTTATAGATGACGTCTACTTCCAATTCTCCTTTTAAAGGGAGAGGGGAACCACCATAAGCATGCAAGGTCTTGTTGGTACTGTAACACTTGGGTTGGCCTCGATGCCAACTAGAGAACGCGATGCCCCTGTATCAACTTGGAATGTCATATGTTTTCCATTTACAACTATGTCTATTGTGATGCCCGACCTTGACCCAATCTGTTCGTCATTATGAGATTGTACTACTTCAGCAAAATGTAGTCTGTCTGCAGAACTACTTGAAAATCTGTTTTCCGTTTCTGATTTCTGCTGTCGATACGAAGACTTGCGAGCATTTTGATATCTGCGATTTTTGTTCTTTGCACTTGCTTTCTCCTTAGCTCCAGTACCTCCCTTGCTCTCGCCAAACATGCACACCGCTTAAATGTGACCTACTTTCTTGCATCTGTTGCAAACTGATTTAATGTGATTTGTTTGATTTGTGCTTAACAAAACAGTTTGAACATGATTTGATTGAACGGTTATCCTCATAACCGGTAGAAACTGGCAGCTGATTGACTTCCACTACTTGATTTTTTCAGTAATTGTAGAAAAGGTTTGTTGTGTGGTCTCGAATGCGCTCGCAACACCAAGTACATCTTCGAGTGATGGATCTACTTTCTGAAGTACCTGCGTGCGAACACTAGCATGAGGTGTGTATAACATCAGAATGTCCCTTATCATGTCAAATCAGCCACATTTTGTTAAAAAGTGGGCCAGCGAAATCCAGGTGAAATCTTTCCCACGGTTCGTCCGCTGGAATCCAGTTGATGTACTCCCGTTTTGGATCAGCTGCAGATTCTTGGCAGATAGAACATCCCGCCAACATCTTATCGATTTGCTTGTCTATGCCTGGGAACCAGACATATTGTCGTGCCAGTCGCTTCATTCTAGAAACACCCCAATGGCCCTCGTGCACGTATTTAAGAACTCTTTGCAGCATCACCTTCGGAATCACAACTCGATCGCAGTCAGAGCTAAGAATGATCATGTTGTCTTGAATTGTTAAAGCGTACTTACGATCAAAATAGGGTTTTAATTCCATTTCTACATCTGGCAACCTATACGGCCATCAATTTTGTATGTACGCAGCAACCTTCTTGAGTACTCTGTCCTTAAGAGTACCTATGCCAATTGCTTTAGCATTTAACGGACCCGCTTCTAAAATCGTATTCACCTGATGAAGTTCACTTTCTGAGTTGACAAACTCTGCATCAGGACCCACTGGAAGGCGTGATAACGCATCTGCATTTCCATGTTTAGATGTAGGTCAGTACTTTATTTCATAACTGTAGGCCATAAGCGTAAGCGCCCAGTTGCGAAGCCGACGCATCGTCATTTCCAGAATGGATTTGCTGGGGTTGAATATGGTTGTCAATGGTTTGTGATCGGTCTGCAATACGAATAAACGACCATATAAATAGCAATGGAACTTCTTGTTGTCGGTTACAATCATTTTTGGAAGTCCCTCAATTACGAAAATTGATGTGATTGCTTTGATGGTATGAAGTAATAGAGATGTTCAAGGCGATAGTAAAAGCGATAAGTGTTTAATAATGTTATAGATTATTTTCTATGAAAATCCCTTCTTCCTCTTCGTTTTCGATATAACGAGGAACGTTTTCTCAATCGGATCACAGCTTCACCACTTTGCTGCTTCATATTAGTGATCCACTCGTGCAGATCACACTCGTGATCAAACAGATCCCTACAAAATTTAACTCCACCTTAGCCAACTTAAAGTTGGTTTCCAATTGCTTATTTTATCAACCAAACGTAGCTCAAAGCACTTCAAATTCTGCAATAAATAAATTCTTCTAGCAACAATCTCGCTTTGCTGGACCTACTGTTTGCACTACTCATGCATTTCTACATAAATGCAGTATGCCACACAATATGTACACAATGTAGCCCTCTTTCAGACTATGTTGGACATTTGAATAATGTTTAACCTGTGTGTACTTCGGGGCCACATATAGGTGTGCACTAAATAATTTAACTGTCCTAAGGCAATAAATTAATGCGATTTATTGCGACGATAAGTAGCACAACTCGTCAGACGTGCACAATTTATTGTCCAGCCCCCGTCCTAACAGGCGTTGTTTCCCGCCTGAGCCTAGCTACACTCTATACTCCATACCACTAATATACCATACATATACACCTTCTCCCAAGGCCTTCGCACCTTAATGCCCATAATGCCGCATCATACCTACCTGTGAATGTAACCCAAAACTAAGTACTCTACTAGAGAATGAGAGAGTAACGAGCACGTTTATTAATTGACATTTTCAATTGGTCTCATGGCTTTTGGATGTAGTAACATGTGTTTTGTATAACCCCCATTCCCATCATACAAATGATTCTCAATATATATGAACTTATAACAACCTTTCCAACGATGCATGTCTTATGTTGGGCCGACCATTAGATTAGAAGCAGGGATGCAAGGTGGTAATTGTTACATATTCCGGATATGGATTCATTCATCTGTGTCTTTATTGGCGAAGACCGAAGACAGAACCGACCCGAGTGGGCTCGCTGCATTTATGTGCCTCTCTCTGCCTCTGGAGATAAGTGCTTGCTAGGAATTTCAGGTTAGTGTTAATCGAAACAGAAGTAGAAGTTTGTAGCCGGAAAATTAAATTACTATTTCACCATTGGAGATGTCTGAAAGGAGATAAAGGACACACACATTATTCAAACAATGGCTGCTGCTTTAGCCTTTAATTCAACTCACAAGTGTTGTGCAACACTTATAAGAATTAATTTTGGACTCCTTCATCAGCAATGAGATTCACTCCTTTGTACACAAATGTGGCTGCATATTGAATCGATGCTCGATTGGAGACACTAAGTGGTGGTTGAGAGGTTGTATCTGTAACACTGATATCGTTTTTGTGTTCACCTCGTCGCACGCCTGTTGTTGGATCATTTTCAAGAAGAGTACTAAGACTAAACTGAGACTTAAAGTAAGTGTCGAGTTTGAGTCGAAACTTGCATAAGAAAAGAATGTTATTTTCGTTTCACAACCCTTTTCATTAGAAATAAATTCAAATAAAATAAATTCAAAATGGCGGACCTTGAACCAAAGTCTCTGCAAGTAAACCTTCAACTACAGTAACATCGACATGATAAACCTTTTCAGGCCACACCAAAAAAGTTATGTCCTCCGGACATGAAATTCAGCTAAACACTTCGATGGCTAAAGTTGCAAATGTCCAAAAAACCTCTACCGCTATTGGTGAAAAGTTTAATCAACTACCTTGTTTGGTACATTGAATAGAGCAAACATGCATGTGACAGTTTACAGTTTATAGTTTAGTGTATTTAACCGCACCTAGTTTTTGTCCCGAAACCAAATTAGTGAAGTGAAACTACTGACGTATGGTGGTTTGCTAGTTTAGTGTTACTTATGTTTGTATTTTGAAGTTCTCAATAATTGCTTTGGTTCAATGAAAACTTTTTTGAAAGTAAAATTGCGTGTGACATCAAATCTTCGGCAGATTCTGTTTTCTAAGAAAGTATTCCCTATAAATAAATTACAAGTTACTTTTAAAGTGTGGAGGTTGAATAAAACAACTGCAATTGAATGTTGAAGACATGTTTGAGATGGGACATTTTTCACAGGGAAGTTTGTTTTGGTTTACCTGTTTGGACATGGTGCCATTGAAAGGAAAAAGGGTTGAATGGGAGAAAAAAAACTGTCGGCTAACTGAGAAAAGCAAGTGTTTCACCAATGCTTTGTAGACAAAAATATTCAAAGCTATTTTTCTACCCAACGTTTTCATCTTTTTCTGATTTAAAATTGTTCAACTGCTGGAGTCCCTCAAGGATTAGTCATGCGACCTCTACTTTATTTAATTTTTCTAAAGGTCGCTCTTGCTGCTGGAATAGCGCGTGCAAATGTCTAATCCGCTTGTCTCACACAGGTTTTTTCGCACTTATCATTTTCAAGAAGAGGCTTTCTAGTTGTAGACTTGCAATTGAATCAATATGCAGTAGATATTCTGTAAAATTTTCAAATAATTTTTGAAGTATTGATGAAATTTTTATAGAAAAAAAATGAGCTTCTGTAATCTTTAAGGCTTGCAAGTTTGGGCATCAGTCAGTTGTGAGTTTTTGTATCTAATAATAAATCCCGTAATCCCTGTTGACGCCGATTTTTACATAATTTCGGGTTTTATTTGGTTACCTCCAAGATCGTGCGTTATAACAACGCTAAACTTTTTTTTGTAGAGTTATGTGAATTCGCTTGTCTACGCAAATATGCCGATCCATCGGCTGGATTCTGTTGGAAAACGGACGTTGGAACGAGTGAAAGTTTCTTTTCAGAAAACCTCAACCTTGCCAGTTCCTTTAAACTCCCAAATCACAGCAGTGTCCTTCAAGCCGAGATCTTGGCAGTTGTAAACGCTGCAAAACAGGTGTTCATGATGGCGCTATCATACGCTGATATCTCTTTATTCATTGATATCCAAGCAGCGATTTCTGCCACTCTTGTCAACACAAAGCTTGTCGCGAAAAACTAAAGGTTCTTGACACGCAGCATAACGTATGACTTTGCTGAAAAAGCAGATACGGGCTAGAAAGGGCTCAACACTTGACCCTTCTCTCATACACTAATCAATCATGCTTCCACCATGTGTAATAAAACAGATCATTGGTAACCAAATAATACGAAAGTCCAATGAAAGATGGGAATTCCTAGATTCCTGTGTCATCTCCAGGAAACTGTGACCAAAATCACAATACATTGATCTAAGTGTGACGGAATTAATATTAACCGCCAGCACATTCTACCTAACCTAACCGGCATTGGGAAACGTAATGGCAGACTTTTAAGTTTATAATATAGCTAAATTCTTGACTACCGTTTTATGAAGTCTGGGTGAGTCAAGACCAGAGCAGTTGTCAACGCTTTCTTTAAACCATCAAACGCCGCTATGGCTTCCTCTTTCATTTCGAACTTCGCGTTTTTTTGAGGGTGTCTGTTAGTGGGGCTGTTAGGGTAGAGAAATTTTTTAATGAATCGTCGATAAAAACCTGCTGGTCCAAGCAGCCGACCGACGGCGACTTACCTGTCTCTGATTTTTCGGTAGAGGAAAGTCAACTACTGCCTCGACCTAAGCCGGGTCAGTTTTTAATTTACCTAAACCTACTATGAACCCTAAATATTTAAGTTCCTTAAAGCAGAATTTTGATTTCTTCAAGGTAATTCTCAGTTTTCCTTTCCTGAGATTTTCAGCTACTTGTCCTAGCAAGTCGATATGGGTCTCAAAATATCGTGCAATGATGAGCAAGTCGTCAAGGTACACAAAGACACGGTCCCTGAGTCGTGCAGGAATAACCTTGTCCATTAGACGACATAACCTCTGAGCTCCATTACACAAACCAAAGGGCATGACCGTAAACCGGTACAAGGGTCTCCCCGGAACCGAAAACGCAGTCTTTTCTCTTTTGTTTTTCTCCAGCGTTATTTGCCAGAAAGCCTCCTTCAATTCAACACAACTTATGAAGTATGCATCAGGTAGTCGACTGAAGAGTCCCTCTATATGAGGAAGTGGATTGGCGTCCTTTTTAGTCACCGCTTTGACTCTTCGAGCATCTATGCAAAACCAATATTTCACGGCGTTGTTTTTACCTAGCTCCTTGATGAGTGCAACGGGTGAACACCAAGGACTCTCACTCTCCTCAATCACACCGAGAGTCAGCATTCAGTCGATTTCCTGATACAGCACGGCTTGTACCGCTGGTGAAACAGGGTAGTGACGCTGCTTAACAGGATCTGCCTCTCCGGTATCTATCGAATGCTCCATCAAAGATGTTTTCCCAAGACCGTTAAGTTCATAATACAGAAATTTCGCCCAAAAGCTTCCAATTTCGATTTTTGTTTTGTTCGAAAGACAGTAGGTACGCGTTGGACAAATCTGGCAGGTCTTGAATGAGTGAGACTTCACTCTAACTCCTTTCAAAAATCTATCCCAAAGCATAGTTCTTGATCCAGGTTAGGTACAGCATAAAATCTATTCGTTTCTTTTTTCCTCTATACTCAACCTCGGCGTCTGTTCTGCCTATAACTTGTTGTGCTTTTCCGTCAGCTGTCTTGACCACTTTCGTATGAGGCTGTATTGGGATTTGGGAGATTAGATTCCTTGATCAGGTTTTAGGAGATTTTTTTCCAAGTATGCTAATGCTTGATCCACTATCCAATAACACTAGTATCGCTTATCGCTTTATTGCTGTGGCTACTCTAGGAGTATGGTCGCGGATCTTTGTCACTAAAGACCGCAGTTGAAACAATATTTTCCTTACTTCATTTTTTAACTTAAACCTTTCTCTTGTTTTAATTATTAATCGTTTCGAAAGTTCTCCTGATTTAGTTCCAAAAATCCTTTCTCTAGCTTTACAATAATCTTTTATCCTCTGGTTCAATGGCCTAATCTCTATTCTTTTTGTGTTATTATTCGGTTTGACGTTTTCATCGCTCTTTAAAATTTTAACTGCGGGATCTTGTGGCGTATTACATCGCGGTTTTCTCACATGGTTTGGGCCGAGCGCGACCCCCCGCAAATGTCACGTTCTACGACCGATTTTACGAGTAGCAAATTTGACAATTGAAGTTATCACATTTGGCATCCCACACCTATATCAGAAGATGTTACGCTCCGCTGCACAGTCCTTGTAAAAGTGACCCGGCAATCTGCAATTAAGTTTAAGTTTAGTTTAAGTTCATTTATTCCAGCAGGTAACATCTTTAAATTACATGAGCTTTGGTTGTTCTTGCAACTCACACGTCTTCAAGAAGACCATTTAAATAATTAAAAAAAACAAAAACATAAAACATTTGTAGGGTTTCAGAGGTTTGAGTATTTGACATATAGGGGATGGGGTGTGTTCATAGATTCACATGCGGAGTACGCCAGCTACGATTCTACAAAAAAAATCTGGTTTTTCTGTTAACTAAGAAAGTTTTCCACAAATAGCTTTCACGTTTCAAAAATTATTAGTGAAAGAATCCTTGCTTCCGTTTTACGTAGTGTCTAATCAATGGCTATGGTCCAGGATGAAAAACCAATCGAAAACCTTCTTCAATGTCGGGAATGGTATTAGCCGATAGTTTTTTCAACGATGGTTGCAGCTATTTGTCATCGGTTGCTGGGTTTGAGTAAACAATCTTCTTCTTTCGGGGTTAAGCGCTTTTATCTCTGATACGCACCTGTGTTTCGAGTTTTTCCAACCTTTCGGGATGTATTTCAAACTCGGTTCTTTTCACAATTTGTTGGACTTCAGGATAAAATATTTAATATGCTCTGGAAAATACGGGTACCAGAAGCAAATTCGCGCTTCTGCTAATTAAGCTCATAATACTTATAAAATGAGTTGGCCAAACCATGGCGTTTCTTCCCTGAAAAAAGCGCCTCCGTAAGGTCCTATGGAAGACCATTCGGAACAACGTACCTATAGCTGTTGAGGACATCCCTATAAGATTATTCGAAAAATTAACGATTTGCTTACAGTTAAAAAAGTGGAAGAATTGTTATTGCATTTCAAGAAAGTCTGCAAACTATAGTACACCTCTACGCCAATCAGTGATATGCGAAAAGTCAGAGAATGCCATAAAAACGCCTTTGGTATCGCCATCAATTGATCGCGATGGTCCTCATAAGGCAACGGTCAATGTCATCTAGTCCTTAAAAAATTTAAAATTTAGAAGTGTCCTTAGCAGTTTCTCCACGGTCTTAGAAAAATTTGATTTGATTCAATAGAATATCTGTCATCCCTTATTTTTCATTGAAGATTATGTTGAGCGATCAAAATCACAATTCTAAATAAGCGTGTTGCAAAAAATTTTTGAAGTATTATTCCTTTAATTAGTCCCATCCTTGAGAATTTGCTTGTCGCAATGTCCCAACTAAAACGGCGGCTTACAACTCCAAAACAATCACACAAATGCATAACATTAAAAAAAGAAGAAGACAAAGAAAATAGAATAAAAGACACGCCAAATTTAAATGAAATAACGATCGGGCCTGAGATTATACTGTCATCAACGTCATAATCATCACCCGACTACACCACCTGGTGTACTCACAAAGGACTAATCGGCCGGCACACCACTTCATGTGTCAACACATTTGGGTGTTATCCTGACGCACATTCGTCTTTCTCGTGTGCCACCACTAGGAAATTGCATTTCATATTCATGACGAGGACTTTATTATGATACCCAGTCATGGCAAACATTTCACACGCGATCCACTCCACACAAAGTGAAAACAACGCCGCCGCGCCGCGCCGTTGCTGCTGCTGATGCCGCTATATTGCCGCAAGAGCCTGTGTAGTGTATAAAATACCATTTTACTTTCCTCTTTGCCTCATACTTTTAAAAGGAACTGAAAGGAACTACTTTTGTCTATAAAACAGGATACTTTATACACGAAATCGAGTGCACTCGTCAGCACACTGGCTGGCTGGCTGTTGTGAATGTTAATCACACAAAAAGATCCTTGGTGGTGATGATATGGTAAAGTTGGTTGGCCAAACTAAGGCCCACTATCCACTAAGGAAACATACATAAATATTATTATACTGTTGTGACTCTGAAGCTATACAGCTTCTGCTTGCCAAACTTTACTCTGGCCAACAATTGTATAAGGTATCCATCCACCAACATCGCACCACCACCACCAACACCAACAGTACCGTCGCCGTCGGCGTCGACTGCAGGAAATGATTGTTTCGTGCAGAATTAACTTGATTGACATGCTCTCAGATATTAGAAAACTTTATTAGGTGATTCTCCATAACAGCAGCGGCAACATACAAAGTAATGTGGCATAAGAACCCAAGTGCAACCATCAGCTCTTTTCGAACAACAAAGTATACACTTGAGTTCGTTTCATAAGTCACATCGATATGCAAATTAAGTTGTTGAGCTATCGTGTGGCGGTGGGGGTAAGAAGTGAAACTATAACCTCTTCTGTACCCATTCCGCCAAACGAAAAGAGCTTCTTCCGTCAGCTATCCCAAAGTGGTTTTGCCTTTGAGAATTATTCTTGTTGGTTCTTGGTTGGTTGGTGTTCTTGAATGTGCAATTTCCTTTGGCACAAAATTATTGCGGCAATTGGTTGAGTGATTGACACGTTTATTGCTTGGAAATTTTATTGTGCAACACTAACCCAGGAAAGGGCTTAAACTACAACCAACGAGCGAATGGCATAGTTTGTGTTCTGAAGAGAGAGAGAAGAAAAAGGTAAAAGTGAATTGCTCCACTCTTGTCATCGTTGATCTGAATGGCACTTAACTTCCGGTTTCATGGCAAGAAAAAGTCTCACACTTTAAGTTACGTGGGCTATAACAATTCAGGGATCAAAGAGATGTGGTAAATCCCTTGTAGAAGCAAATGAAATCGAATCAGTTCCAAACTTCATTCACTCGGAACCATTGATTGTGATGATGTATGAGAAGAACAGGGTGTCAAAAAGAACAGTGTAGGCTGCAGAAAGAGCTACTTTCGTTGTGTTGATTTTTAGCTTGTCGTTTAACGAACTCCCCTTGAAGTCTTATCGAAACTTAAACGAAAATTAAGCTGCTTTGAAATTCAATTTGAATTAACCTTTGATTTAAACTGTCACATGTTACAACCGATCTGCATCAATTATATTTTGAGGTGCTCCATTTCATAGGTTAGGTTAGGTGGAAGTGGCAAGTGGCTATAAGCCAATGAGTACATTGCCTGACACACTTAGGCCGCAAGGGCCCATTGTAATACCACAGAGATCAGCAAGTTAATCACCAACTGATATCAGAAACCCGATGTAAGATCAACGAGTTGATCACCCATTTATCTTCCATTACGGTACTAACCGGTTAATCACCTACTAGGACTTTTAGGATCTATGTAGGCTAGGTCGCTAGTATCATCAAAAAGAATTCACCGAGATGAGTTTTCTTCCTATAAAATAGTGCAGGGCATGAGGAAAAAGGTGATGAACGGATTCTTCCTCCTCCTCGTCCATGCAGCTTCTGCAGAAATCTTTGGAAAGCACACCAAGTCTTTTGGCGTGTCTTACTATTGGGCAGTGTCCCGTAAGAACACCTATGCTAGAACTTAAATACAGGCGGTTCAGGGCTAGCAAAATCTTCGAGCGTTTTGAGTCTACACTCTGCCAAACTTTTTTGGTTGCAAGACAATTGTGACTCTCAGTCCATCTAGTGTTTGTTATCCCTGCAGCGTCTTGTGTAAGTAGGAGTTTACTTGCAGTGATAGGTGCACCTATGTTGTTCCGTTCTGAGCGTAGGGAAGTGGTCGTGCGTGAATGTTGCAACCGCATGGCATCAATTACATTTTAATACTATACATTTCATACTATTTCATACTCAGACCACTACCTTGTTGTAGCCAAGGTACGAATGAGGATATCTTGCTCATGTCAGAAAGCTACAATCCCAAGAGATTGCCAATGCCTTTTCTAATCGAGGGTCCCTTCAATTAGTCTTGAATCCCATGCCGCCAGCATTAAGTATTGAAGACCATTTGCAGCAATGCCAAGAAGACATCAGAACCGCTGCCTCTGAGGTTCTGGGTTTTACTCGGCCCTCAAAACGAAACCCATGGTTCGATGAAGAATGCAGGCAGGCAAATGCAGCCAAACAAAAAGCACGATAAATGCTGATGTAAAATCGAACAAGGGCTGCTTACGATCAGTATAAGGAGATCTGCAAGGAGAAAAGAAGGGAAGAACACCTCCTCCTCGTTTGAGGAAATAGAGAGGTGCCATTACAGGAACGAGATTCGGAAGTCTTACCAAAAGGTAAGATCATGCCAGGGTGGCTAACCCCGAACTCAAGCCTGTAAAGACCTGCAGGGAAACATAGTTGTGGAATCACAGTCGCTACTGATGATCTGGAAAGATCATTTCTGCAGACTGCTTAACGGCGATGAGGACACGAATTCCGCTGTCAGGCAGATTGCCCCATTCAGCTTGGACGATGATCAAGAATGCCGTCCTTCCGACCTAGAAGAAGTTAAGTTTGCCATATGCAAGCTTAAATCAAATAAGACTGCAGGTGCAGATGGCCTTGATGCCGAACTTTTCAAGGCAGCTGGAGACCAGTTGGAAAGGAGCATGCACCAGCTGATCTGCATGATATGGAGAGAACTCACCGAAACCTTTGATGTCAAAAAAGGCTTTCTACAAAAAGTCATGCGATTTCTTCAACAGAAAGATTGTACAAAACTCAAACGTCAACACCAAACGAACAATCTTTCAGAAGTCTGTACAATTACTCGCCTACGCAGACGATATTGACGTAGTGGGAAGAAGGAAGCGTGATGTCAGAGGTGCTTTTGCGAGTATTGAAACAGAAGCGACAAAAATGGGTTTGATAGTTAATAAAGGCAAAACGAAGTATATGCTGTCATTAAACAGGGACACAGAACATCGACGAATTGGACAAAACGTCACAATAGACAGACATAACTTCGAGGTAGTACAGGACTTTATTTAGGATCCGCTGAAGACATGGAAAACAACATTAGTGCGGAGATCAAATGGAGAATAACTATTGCCAACCGTTGCTTCTTTGGGTTAAGAAAGCAATTGAGAAACACAACCCTCTCCAGAAAAGCCAAGGTAACCTTGAGTAAATCTGCCCAATCCTTAATCCCAGTCCTGCTTTACGGCGCGGAAGCATGGACCTTATCGAAAGCGGATGAGGCAACCCTTGGTCGTTTCGAAAGAACAATTCTCCGAATGATCTTTGGTCCCGTATTCGAAGACAATGTGTGGAGAAGAAGATACAACAACGAGCTGTATGAGCTGTACCGCGACATGGGCATAGCCAGAAGAGTACGCATCGCGAGGCTACGATGGTTGGGCCATGTAGAGTGGATGGACCCAAACGCTCCGGCTCGTTTGGTGTTCGAAAGCATATTGCAGGGAAATCGTGGAAGATAAAGACCTCGTCTTAGGTGGATCTCAACCGACTTGGAGTGCGAAACTGGAGAGAGCTCGCCCGAAATCGAAATCGTTATAGAAGGATGTTGGAATTGGTTGAGGCCCAGGTTCACCCCGAACTGTAATGCCCACCTAAGTAAGTAAGTACTTCATACTATTAACATTTGTGCACGTACCGACATGTGTCGCTGTACTCAAATGTGCACTGTGTTTAGTTGGTGTAGGATCCTGTGTTAAGGATCGATGTCTAAAAGTTTCACTTTTTTATTGTTAAGTTTCGGGAAAGCTTGTATAAGGCAGATGGCTCAGGGCACGCCCACATACTGAGCGTTATAATTAGAAAAAAGTTGTAAGCTGAGTGGAAGAACAATTTTGTTCTAATTTTGCTGCTTTGTCTCTTTTTTGCTTTGCTTCTCAGCCAGCTTGAGTCATCAGCTTTATGCAAGTCTTTTCGAAACCTCGGTAAGGTTTGTATAAGCCGGATGGGTCAAGGCAAGGCCACGTTATGAGCGGTTATTTTGTTGCTTTGCTGCTCAACCAGCCTAAGTCACCTGCCTTATATAGGCCTTACCGAAACTTGAAAGAATTTAGCTGTGAGATTCTTTTGGCTTAGTTGCCCTTTCATCTAAAAATTGTATTTTCTTTCTGGAACTGGGCAGAACTTGTGCATTTCTGATTCAATCGTCTCCCCCCAAAATCCGTACTTCATTCTTCATATTCGAATGTGCGCTTTAAAGACACCACATCGCATTCAAATTGCACACTCTTGTCCTCCTTCGACTCTGGCTTGGGTTCGTGTCTATGAACTCATACACCTACCACAAGTCATGCAATCTTCTCATTCTAGTTGACTTTTAATTCCAGGGTTAATTCCAAGAATCGTTTAAAATAGTAGAGACATCAAATTCTTTCAACCCATCAATAAAACAAGTCGACAGATTGTTAATTGCAAACCTTGTTATTTCCTCACTCATTGTGCAGCTCATTAATATATTCAAAACCATAGTCAATCTACTAACCCTTTACATATAGCGAGCCCCTATACTTAAACCTGCAAATCTTGGTCTCATAAAACACTTATAAATCCTGACATTATCATGCGAAACACGTTCCATTGTTCTCATCCCTATTTGAAGTAAGCCTCTTAGAGCCACCTTCGTCACCGCATCGGGCGCCATTCTTGAGCTCAGCGATAGATTACCATAAACCTCCACCCAAAGGAGTCCACAACAATTAAAATCAAATTACTGTCCGGCGTATGTGCGCACATAGCACAGCTGCCGTACTATGTGGCTTGTAACGGAATTATTCCCATAACTGATGGCAAGTGCGTGCGTGCGTGGCGAGGTGCCCCCACCGACGCCGCCGCCGCCGCGACGAGGTTCACCACCATATCGTGTATCCAACGCGAAGTAGCACTGAAATCATTAAGTCAAGATGTTTCATTCAATTACAATCGTAATCTGTCAAAATTAATTTGGGCCATGAGGTTGTGTCTTCCTAAGAACGGCAAGCTGTCCGTGTCGTTGTCGTATAGTCAACGTTATTCGATATGGGTCCTGTGTTCCTGTCTTGTGTGCGGTTTCAACTGAACATCATCATCATCTCAAGCGGCTTACAATGCTAACATTAATCAAATCTGACCTTTTGCCGGATGGTGATGGCCTGGCTGAGCTTTCTCAAATCCATCATAAGAAATTCCAGCCAATTAAAAAGAGTGGTATTTCTTTATCATGGTTTACTATTTTGTATCATGGAATAATATTTGTTCATTTCAAAGATTCTGGCTTCCTTCAACTCCAAGACCACACCGCGAAACAAAAGCTATGTGAAACCACATCCGCAAGTCATAAAACGTTAAGAAGGAACTTAAAACAGAGGAACTACTGCCAAGACAACTTACAATCTTGAATGTTTTATTTGTCTCAGTTTGTCAGAGAGTAACTTTTAACAAAACATTCTTCCATTGATGAATTGCTGTGTCTTGCGATGGTTGTCTGGCCAATGTCAGAGACATTGGTTAACACGAAGGACTCTGTCTTCGTCGTATCAAATAGAAACTTATTTAGATTTTACGGATCTTGTGTATGCAATTAAAGTTTGCGGATTGCATTGGCTGGCTTCGAAATTGGTGATGGGCAATGAGTTTCTTGAAGATTTGAGTGTAGAATGAATTAATTTATCACTTCGGATAGCAATTGTCTGACGAGGGTTGTTTATCGAAGCACAAGTGCAAAAATCAAAAACTCGTAAATGTTTATTCGAGAGCTGCGGCCATCTCTGTTTTGAGAAATTGTTGTGGTGACATTGTGATTGTGACAGTGTTCAATTTGCACTGGTTGGGATGTTCTAATTGGCTTTTAGAACTTCCAGGAATCGGTGTCGTCCTTTCGCTTCTAATTAAAACTTGCATTACTGGCTGAAGTGTTAGATAAAAGTAGAAAGTGGTAAAATAAGCTCAGGGATATTTAAATACATGGGAATATTTCTAAAATAGGTTTGGGTATGGGTATGGGTATGAGTATGGGAATGGGTATGGGTATTGGTATGAATATGGGTATGGTATGGATATTTTTTTCTTTATAATTAGCGCGCACATCAAGGGGTTATGAATACCCTTATGATGTTATAGAACAGTGCGAGCATTTAGGTAAATAGGAGAGGATTTAAAAGAAGACTCCGATGCACGTTCTGCGAATCGTAATGCAGGGGAAATACAGAGCCAGGTAGAGCAAACCACATTCGGGTTGTGCGACTAAAATAAGAATCTCTATACTTGACTGTACGCCCGAAGTTGGGCTCAAGGTAAAACTGATGGGCATTCCTAGCGAGGCGAGTGCTGCCGCGAATTTGTTCCAGGAGAGGAATGCAACTGGCTATTTCACTAGAGCACTGTTTGTGAAGGCATAACATTTTGACGATGTTCAAGAGAATCAATCGATTTTACGATTGAACTATCACCTATCAATTTTAACGCTCTATTTTGTATCCTTTCAAGGAGGCGCAAAGATGTTTGAGGAGCACCTGACCAGATATGGGAGTTATACTCCAGTTTTGGGCGAATGAAGGCCTTATAAATTGAAGCCAAATCAGAAGTAGTGAAGAACTTCCTGCATCGTCTCAAGAAGCCTAAGCATTTAGCAGCGTTTTTGGCGACTTCGAATATGTGGTCATTCCAACAAAGATCATCGTTAACGCACATGCCAAGTACTGACAGCTTTTCGGTTTCTTGGATGCAGGTACCATTCATGGATAATAGCAACGGGGTAATTTTAAGCTTCAACGACAACAGCATTGAGTTTGCGAAGTGTTGAATTCTTCTCCATTTTTTTTACCCCATGTAGCAAAGCTGTCAAGGTCAGAATTCAATGAGCTTAACAAACGCAACCGTTGCAATTCCACATCCGAAAAACAGGGACGTGAATTTGGACACGAATATGAAAAGCTGAGGGTTGAGTCGTCAGCAAAACAGTTAGCTCATGAAAATGAGGAAGAGAGTCGGAGACAAAACGGAACCCTGAGGCACACCAGCATTTATGAAGTGGGTATCAGACTTGAAACCATCCAACACAACTTGTATTGAACGGTCGAAAAGGTAGTTTCTAATCCAACGAAGAAGAGACTCATCGATACCAAAAGCACGCATTTTCGATAAAAGAGCCTGATGCCAAACTCTATCAAATGCTTAAGAAATATCAAGCGCAATAATCTTACTTTCTCCAAAACAATGTAAAGATTGGTTCCACTTTTCAGTGAGATAAGCCATCAAATCACCAGTGGACCGTTTGCTACGAAAGCCGTACTGACGGTCATTAAGAAGCTTTCGTTCTTTAACACGTTGACTGCCACGCCAATTTTCAGTATGTTTCACTGGGTGCCAACAACGTTTTTTGCTATTTTCAACATTTTTACTATATAAATATATATTTTGATATGAATTTTTATGTTTGTGTTGTCCTGGGAAACCTTGTGAGGGATTTTTGCCTGGCAATCAAATATGATAGCCATAAGCCATGGCACAGCACAATAAGTTAGACTTCTATCTTTCCGTAGGAGGCCATTGCTATTTTATGTGATATTCAGTTTGCTCAAACCAAGTTTACCTAGCTCAAACCAAGTTTACCTAGCACATCAATTTGTATGGAGATTTCTCCTTAGTAGCTACCATTTTTGGTACTCCTATCATTTTATGAAAGCATACCTGGCTATCATATTTGATAGCCACGGCACCACTGAAAACATAACTGGCTATCAAATATGATGGCCATGGCAGTCAATGTGTTAAGATATTTCATAAGTTGACGGTTTATCAACGTTTGACTGACCTTGAAAAGAAGGGACGTGTAAGTGCGATTGGATGGTAATTCGACAATTGCAGTTTTCCATCTGCTCGGAAAAATCTCAGCAGAATAGGAAAGATGGAAAAGTTTACGCAGTGTTTTTGCGAGCGTAGAAGAACACCTCTTCAGAATAACGGCGGGGATACCATCTGGACCAACGGATTTATGTATATTGAGATCTTTGAGGACTCTCGCAAGTTCGAAAAAAAATCTGCTTCATCACAGAATCTACAGACTCAAGCTCAGGTGGTGCCAATATGCTATGAGGAAGTGTCGAGTTGGCAGCAAATTGAGCTGCCAGCAAATTGGCCTTATCGATGGAGCTGAGTAGGAGAGTAATTGAAAACGAGCGTTGGAACCGTTGACGTGGTTGAGTACTTAACGTCCTTAACAAAAGACCAACAGTTTTTGCTTCCTTTTGGACACAACAGTATTTTTTACCTTACTTTTTGGTCATGCAAAAACTCGGCCTTTTGTATATGAGTCCGCTTGAACAAATTTCGGTTTTCTACTGGGATATGGATATGAATATGGATATGGGTATAGATATAGGCAAGATAAGGGTATAAGTAGGTATGAGCAAAGTCTCCCCTAAAAAACCGCAAAAAAAAACTTTTAACTAAAGTTGTAAGAGGGTTTCACTAAGTCGAGCAGTGTTTTAACGTTTGTTAGCTTACCTCGCTATCGTAGCTCATTTAACAGCTTACAATGGCTACCAAAGTTTCTGCTTTCCACTTCCGTATCCCTCATGTCTCCAATTTGCCACAATTTTATGCTTCATATTTAAACTCTTGGAAATAGAGCGCTTCCTTTAAAATTTAATCTAATCCTCTTGTCTATTCTTCGAGAAACAAGCAGTCCTTGTTTGTCTTTCTATTCAATATCATAATTCTTTTTTCCTTGTTTCACAACACCCTATGGGTCTAATCAAATATGCTAAGGAAATCAAAACCCCAATGAGGAAAACAACAATCACAAGACAATGTTTTTGTTTAAACTCAATTTTATTAAAACTCATACTGCAACCACTTCAGGTGAAGATGATGATGATGCCATCTGCATACTCTCCTCACAATAATCGACCCCCAGTGGGTCATCTTGAACATCATTCATTCCACACTTCCAGGGAATCTCTTTCCTCAAATATTCACTTTTCAATTGTCCCTTCCATTTGTCATAAATCATCTGTGCAGCAGCAAATGTATCACCCACCGCCTTAGTTGGGTATTCCTTTCGATCCACTCCGAATGGACTCTCGATATCCTTAAATACTTTGTGCCTGAAGGCCGTCTCACTAAACCGCCCACCCTCATCCAATGTCTGCTGCATTGTGTCTAGAAATAACTTCCATCTAGGCATGTGGAAATCGGCCATCATGCCCGCCCACTGCTTGGTTGCATAGTCTAGGATCCTGGCATTCGGTCCCCATGTGGTTATTTGATTGCGAGCATTTATCTCCAATAGAATCTCCTCCAAAGGACTCCATGCCAATCGTTTGGCACTTGCCAGCCACCTGCCGAGCAGGAATTTTTCATGCGTTGCCAACACTTTGTCCATGTCGTATAGTATGTCAATCATGCAAGTAGTCAACCAGCGAAACCGCTTCGAATCGCCCTCTCGGTATGCGTCCATCAAGTTCACGTAGACTCTGTCACCCGCTAGCTGAAGAAATTGTCGTGTCACATCCACCAGATCGTGTTGCCACAATGTGCTCGATGACAAGTTAGCCAGGAGCATATGCTGCCACGCCAGTTGCACTAAAGTAGTATTGTACCATACCCAAGGTGAAAGGTTAGTGGCTGGCCTACGAGCCACCACGTATTTTCCGCGAATTTTTAGTAGTCCTCTGTATGCGTACACTGAACTCTTGAGGTACTGCCACGCAGTTTGTAAATATTCAGAATCGGATCCGTATCGCACGGTTACAAACCGAAAGAACCAATCGTCCAAATTAAAATCTTCTTTCACCCAGGCCCGCTCCAGAGCCAGAGCATACATCACATAATTTTGATCGATTCCTTCCGGAGCTATTCCAACTCCTATCATTGTTGAATTTTGCATGGTGCGGGCTAAACGAATTCTTGTATTTACGATGCCCGCGGAACCGTGCATTCCCAGAGTCCCGCCGAAGTTGTGCAACATGCACCAGATAAATGGTTGCCCATAATACGAATGTGTTCGCTTGTACTGCGGATACTGTTCACTTTGAAGGTCAAGCACTAGCAAATGGCCTCGCGGTACTGCAGTCAGAAATGCCTCCATCAATTTATTGGACCAAAATGGATTCTTCACAAACATCCATCCTTGGAGAAGCCACACCGCGGACGCATCTACCATGGACATGGCTTTGTAAATATTCGCAGCAGTCTGGCTGAGATAAGCTGGCTCCGACTTCTCAGGACGAATTTCATTAAATGGGTCACTGAAGTAGATGTGATCCGAGCCATATGCAGTGATGACGGCTCGTAAAAATCGCTGGCCAATTTCGCGGAACAGCGATTGGTTGGGGTCAGCAAACAGTGGGCAGCACAAGTTGTCCGGAAAACGATTCCATCGTTCAACTTGCACAAACGACGTATTCGGATAGATCCTTGCCATGGCCTTGGGAAGGTGGCCTGCAAACGCGGGCAGGGCTACCGTCATACCCAAGTTCCGCTGAGCTTTGATGATTTCCCTTTGCAAAAGTAATTGCATTCGCCTGTAGGTGGGGGTTAGTGGACCAGCCCATCCGCGTATGTTTCCCATTCGCTGCCTTTGTATAGAGAAAAATGAAAACATTTTGATGGACCAAGATAACGGTGAAATCAATTATCATTTCATTACTTACCACGCCAGGAATGCCGGACCAGCAAAATGCTCGTAGATCTCGTCTTCTGTAAGACCATACTCTTTGTACAAGTCTGTCCAAATTTGCTCCTGAATGGGGGCAATTGTAAGTGATATACCCATTAGAGCCATCCAGTCGATATGACGTCTCCAATCTATCCATGACCACCACGCGAAGCTATAGCTCCAAGTACAAACATTTTGATAGTAGATGAATGCACTTTCAGATTGGGATACTCCACTGGGTGGCTCTGGCAATTCGGTAGGTATGTGTTCTAATTGATTACCCGACCATGATACATCCGAATGCAGGTAGAACTTCAGGTAATGATGGAATCCTTTTGTAGCGGAAATACCATCTGATGCAAGGATGCGAATGTTGCCTGCAGATTGGTTCAACTGTAAGTAAAGTGTATTGGTGATACATGGATACATAATCTTTTACTCTGTACAAGGGATGTTGGCTCGTCGAATGGCTATATCAAGGTTCGGGTAACATAGATTGTTATGTGCTTGTGCTTTGGTTTCCAAGCAGAATGGACTTAACACTTATGCAAGGGGATCGTCGAACATGGGATGGTGCAGGTGGAATATGTGTAAGATTAATTAATGTTCTTCGGAGTGAAATCAAATCGTGCAACATGATGGCGTAAGTTGAGTGCTTAACACTCAACGATCCTCAAGGGTGATGGGATTGGAAATAAAATTATATTGTTCCTTGAGAATCTTTTTGAGCCTCATATTTGGGGCATGAAACTACTCA
Organism: Melanostoma mellinum; assembly: GCA_914767635.1. NCBI lineage: Eukaryota > Metazoa > Arthropoda > Insecta > Diptera > Syrphidae > Melanostoma > Melanostoma mellinum. The sequence continues at coordinate 24,928,248 of OU612060.1, read as the reverse complement.
CAGCTTCATCTTGAATTAAAAATTTGATTTGCTCATTAAATCACTGGAGCTATCAGAGCCTAGCAGTGGTGTGAAGTGGAATCCTCAAAAGAAGTGAAGGACTTCAATGGTTCAATGAATTTGAATAAAGTGCTTATTTGGAGAGGGCTACTAAAGGCTTCGCTGCACCACCAAGCCCCTGAAAAGTGCTTTCTCGATTAGTCGTTCGGGACTGGCAGTAATTTGTATGTCCCTCCATATTCCTTCACGTTGTAAAAAATCCGCTAGGCCCTGAGGCTTTTCGCTCTGTTGTGCCACCCTATTTACTTATTTATTTCACCAAACCCCTGACAGGATACCTTGGACACGAAATCGTGGCTCAAATGAACCAAATGCGGGCTAGTATGTCACCCCTGAAGGGATCAAAGTTTTTTTTTATATGATTGGAGATGCCTGGAAGAACCCTTTCGCTGATGAAGCTCACTGTCATTTGTTAAGTGCAGAAGCAGCTCCATTCAACGTCTATTTCAGTTGAGAATGAGTTCTTACTTTCCAATGAGGCCTTGAACTGTGAATTATTTAGCATTATACATATGTTCAAAGTGTGTCCAGAAAGTGTTAGCTATTTGAAGTGATTACTCTCGAACCAGTTTTTCTTCACCCTACTCACTTATACATTTGTGCAAAAGAAAAGTACTCACTTGGAAGGTCCTGAGTGGCAAATTCTTGTCAATTTCGACTTCAAACAAATGCGCATGGTTGGGAATCAATCTCATAATGACATTCTCAGCTGCAGTCTTCTGAACCTCGGCCGATGTATTTGGAAGGGAATTCTTCACCAGCTCCTCGAATTCTAAGAAAAAAATCATTCGATAACGTCATGTGTTGAATGAAATCTCAAATCTTACGTAGTCCAATTCCTGAAGCTTCACTGATGAAGAGACATGTTGTCAGCAAAATCAATCCCAGGCAGCTCCACATTTCAAGTTTTCCAATGGCTAATTATTTTCTATTTTAGGACTGAACCTGATGTTCATTGCCAGAGTGCAGTTTAAGAAGACGCGCGCCGTACGTTATAGATCGTGACAATGACTGAAACTGAATTTGCTAAGCGAACTGATCGGAGATCTGTCTCGTTATTATTTGTCAACAAAAGACCACTTCAACACAGTCAAAGCAATAAATTCTCTCCGCACAAAGAGAAGAGATTGTAGTGGAATTTTTTTTTATTCTTTTATTTGTAATCAAAAGAAAGCATCTTATCAGCAGCAATTGAAGACGAAGAGGGTCTGATGATGATGCTTGCTCCTCTATTGTATGCTCTCCGAAGAAAGTTTCTGTGCATTCTTGGGCTTGAACTTATTGTTCTCTAGGTAGCTGTTTTAAACTCAGTTCAAAACACCTTCTTAGAATAAAATTTCCGCTGTGTTCTTATCTATGTCAAGTGTATGGACAATTGAGTGCATTTTATTTTGGAAGACAGTAGTATTGAAACATTTTGTACGTATGAGTGGGGTCGAACGCGGTGCTGGATCTGACATTTGAATAGACGAAAGGGCGCTAAAGTCGGGATCATTAGTTAATGATAAGACTTCATAGAAATCAGACTTTTCACATATTACTTTCCTGTTTCTTCGTGATTCTTTTACTTTACTTTTACGATGAAAAAGTTCTTGAGTTTTTTTTCTGGTTAATTTGGCAATGAATTGTTTGTTACATGACGTAATTTTGAGATCAGAATCCTTCTGAAGATTCTTTGAAATACTCAGCCCGTTTAATTTATACTTATACTTAAATTTGCATCACATATTCAATTTGGAATCGATAAATTGGCTGTTGCCATTTACGTTTTAAAGATAGCTTCATGTAAATGTTGTTCGTGGCTCCGTTTCAAATTTCATTTGGAAGTCCAATTTTGCGACGCTTTTTCGAGCATTTGAGGATGTATTCCACGCGTATTATGTTCCCTGTATGGCTTCATTTGTGTTCGGCTTGTTCACTTACACTACTGATTTTACATAGCCCCACAAGAAATAACCAAGAGGCGTTAGATTGCTGACTGTTTATCAATACAGATTCGTCTACTTTGCTTTTTTTCAGCAAATCATTGCTTTTCCGATGATTTGCTATCCGCTGAATCCATATCTGTGAAACCATATCTGGTCTCAAATTGGCTCTGTTACATAAAATTTTTGTATATTTGGCTGCAAAAGTTGCAATACACGGTCATACAGAAAACTCATTTTTTGAAGTTCTCAGTGTGCTGGATTCAAACCAGTCAGAGAATCGCGTTCAAACGTCTGGTTGCCAAAGAATAAAGCATTGACTTGACCTTATTCTGGCTGTAATCTCAGGAGGAATCTCGCGAGGAATTGGCAAGTCCTCCGTTAGTATTCATTGCCATGAAAAGCGCTTTCTCGATTAGCCGTTCGGAACCGGCAGAAAATTGTAGGTCCCTTCCATTTCCTCACAAGGCATGGTTGTGAGAAATGCGCTAGGCCCAGGGGCTCCTCGCTCTGTCGCGCCACCCTATTTATTTATTTATTTAATCTCAGGAACCTAAAGTGATAGAGCAATTGTGTGACTGAATTTGAAGTCAGCAGATCCAAAACCTTCAAAAATATGTTTTCTGACTCGAATTTCCTTTCGAGGGCTGTAAAACGATATTGAATAAATATTGTTAAAGAACTAAGCAACGATATTCTTTTGTAATCAACGCTGTCTCTTTTGTTTCCTTTTTTGAATAATAATATTCCATGATCTCGACTATGGGTTTGCTACATTGAATAAAAAAAATAATAATCAACATCGAAAAAAAAACGAAAATGTTTTATTTTTTTCAACTTTTATCGTGAATAACTTCTGAAGGAAACACTTTGTGAAAAAATGTAAAAAGACCTTTTTTTTTAGAAAATTAAATTTTCTTTAAATGTTTGCAATTTTTCACATATTGATTTGTATGTAAGTTAAGAAACTCCAAAATAAAAAAAACAAAATCAAAAAAACATAACATTTTTCAAAGCTTGTTTACTCGGAAACAGTTTGTCTGACAATAATTTTTAATAAGACCTTTTTTAAAGGAAATTTAATTTTCTACAAAAATATTTGTCGTTAAATTTGTTGGGCTCAAAATAATTGAACAGTTTTGACGCTCAAGCAAGGTTAGGTCTAAGAAATATAGTACACAATTGATAGACCTCTAAATACTTTTTTTTTTAGCTCAAACTTTTTTGGATTTTTTTTAGCTATCCCAAACAACATTTTTAACATTGTTTTTGAAACAAAAAATAATTTTGTTTTTTGCCCAGTCTATTATCTATACAATGGGTTCGACTCTGAGTTCGCGCGTCGGGTTGGGATGGTGATAATTCTGGATTTCAAGGCATTGTTCTAGAATTTGATCTGAGAAGTTGATAAGTCTTGGTGTTAAGTCTTAATTTTGGACCCCAAACGGTGATAACGGGTTCACGGTTTGGCTGGGGTAACCAAGCTTGTACGATAATAGTTTTGGGTTTCAAATTTCAGATTTTTGGTCTGCAGTGATGCTCCTTCTCGTTGTCACAGCTTAGCTTTGAATCGCAGCTCTAGTGTTTTCCCTAGTCATAGTAACTCACTTTGTTCAATTCAATTCAATTCCATTCAATTCAATTCAATTAATTTTTATTGAACATTAATATTTAGAATTTTTCTTAAGTTATAAATAATAATAGAATATACTTTGCTTGTCTTCACATTTAGTTGTCGCAGAGGGGGCCTTACATATACAATGGCTTGTACGGTGTTCAATGAACTTGCAATTATAATTTCATTAAACGATTGGTGATGTTTACACACGCTATAGTCCTTTATTTTTGCTGTGGGTCTCAAAAGAAGAACGGGTTGAAGTTCGGGTACTCGACAAATTTAAGGCCTTTTTTTCCTGGGTTTCTCCGTTAATTTCATCGTTACGTTTTGTAAGAACTGCATTTTTGTAATGGTTTTTTTGGCACTAGTAGCGTGCGTGGTTCGAATCTCAGCGGGGGTAAAAAATCGCCTTTCGTGAGGAATTAGCAAAATCTTCCGTTAGTAAACTCATTGCCATGCAAAGCGCTTTCGGAACCGGCAGAACATTTTAGGTCCCCTCCATTCCCTCATAATCGGAGTTTACACTGTACAATTAGTTGGACAGACTTTGGCTTGATCGACGAATGCTTCATAGTGTGAACCCTCAGACGACCGCTATACCAACTTGTTAAATGGTTTTCAAATATTTTTGAAAACTAAGAAGTTGGACAGAGTGGAAGAGTACGTGACATAAAGTTGGACGATAAGCCTGATTAGTGTGAACACAAAATACAAAATCCAACTTCCATCAAACGAAGTCTGCCCATCTAATTGCACAGTGTGAACTCGGCTAATAGGCATGGTTGAGAGAAATGGTTTAGGCTTTGGAGTTCCTCGCTCTGTTGTGCCACCCTATTTATTAATTAATTTATTTTATTTTGGCGATTTATTCACAGTTAGTGTAAATTCTTCAAACAAAAGCGAATTTTGAATAGGAAAGATATCTCTTGTGAGTATCTTAATAGAGTTAAATTTTTAAACATTAAACGAGAATGTTTTATGGAAACATTAATAAAAATATTGAATCGCTACATCCATGATTGTTGGAAAACATCAGGCAATCACTCGTTGTATAGACTTTTCCTGAATACATTTTGGGGTTTTTATTTCCTGTTGTGTGTATGTATTTTTTGATGATAAAGAAAAATGAATAAAGGTACTCTTTTTGAACTATTTTATTTTAAACTTTTTTTACATTTTCACAACTTTTTTTGTAAGATTTTTTGGTAACGCGTTTCTGATTTTTTACTCCATCATCGGGTGGGTTGACTGAACCAAGGAGACCGACATGTTCCCTAATCAGAAATAGTGCTTAAAACCATGGCCAAAAACTTGTATGCTCTTTCCAAGGAGACAAATTCATTCGACGCGAGTGATCGATGGATTAATAGTTTCAAAACAAGATTTGAATGTCGTCTTTTAGCAATCAATGGAGAAAAATTGGGTCCGAATCATCGGATCAGTGATTGAGTGCCATTTTTCTTTCAAAATTTACTTTAAATCGCATATTTATCAGTCTGCCATCCATTTATTGGTTTCAATTCGTTCAAATTGCGGTGCTCGATAAAGTGGGAAGTAATGCCAAACTTAAATAGTTCAGTCACGTATTGGGTATTACTCGATCACGTTTGCGGTGATTGGCCCCTTGAGCTGAGTAGGTATACTGATTTTCGATGATTGGAAAGGTGACTGTTTTAAATCTGTTCGTCTTTTCGACATACTAATTTAGTTTGATACACAAATTGAATTGTAGAAAATTGAGTTGTAAAAATGTCTGCCTTTTTTATTGGTCTTTGAAATGCAGTCCCTGAATACAAACACACAGTTTCCTGGCAAAAGCTAATGAGCTGAGCTTATATCAGGGCTTTTGAAATGAGTGGATTCAAACATTTTTGTATTTTTCTTAACTTTCCAATGATTCACTTCTGTAATGTGAAGAACAATGCTTATTAAGGATTTGTCCGTCTTTTCTTTCTACAGTCTGTGGAAGTGATTGACGAAGTCAGAGAAATTATTCAAAATTCTGAAGAATTAAGTTTCGTTGTACTTGAAAAAATACTGGACTCCGAAGTGCTGGAGTGAACAAATTTTTCCCCTCTGTCATCAAAATTTCGGAAATTTCATTTCTGTCCGTCTGTAGAACTGCTATACGAGCAGTCAGTGCTAGCAGATATGTTTATAATGTGCTAATTGGTTCGTGTATTGGATACTCATAGTCTTGTTACAATCGATCTAGTTTCTAGTACAAAATCGCCGGCCGTCTGTGGTTTATTCATCAACTAATATTAATTCTTTGTTACAAGAATATTTCCAAAACCATTATTTTCCCTAGACTTTCAAGAGGAATTGCTGATTAAATCCTTAATCGTTCAGAGGTGTGGGACATTTTTTCCCAATCAAAAGAAAAAAAAAAGAAAAAAATAGTTTTCATGTTTCGTTCAAAAAGGTACTTGTGTATTGTTTCTATTGCATCCAAATCTTAACTTAACCTTAAAAATAAATAATAATTTACATAAATAAAAAAAAAAGTTAAAAAAAAAAAAAATACAAAACAAAAACTCAATAAAACAGAAACCACTCAATGGAAATAACGTTTCTTTTTTTCCTCCTTTCTTCCTCTTCATCTTCAGACAGAGTTAACGGGTTCGAATACAGATCCATAGAATATTGGCAACTGGGTCTGTTCGTGACGCACAAAAAACATAAACGGTGAGTCCACTCGAAACTCAATATCATACTCCTGTCTTGACAAATGTGTGGCAGTAGCGGCTGCTGCCTCAGTTCCACCTTCACTGATAGTCAAGTCAATTTTATGCAAAAATCCATCAAGTGATATCTGATTGTGCTCGGTGATTCCACTCAGGTCACTGTTACCTTCTTCGAATACTTTTTTTACATTCAACTTCTTGAGACAATCACCCAAATCGAGAGTGTCACTTAAATGCATCCTCGGAAGACTAATGAAGGTCCTTCGCATTTTCATTTTTGATATCATTTCATTAATGACATCCGATGTCAGACTCGATTGCAGTTTCCTTAATTTCCCTGCGTTGGATTTGTTTGGCAGGATAATATACATTGTTGTGGCCGACGATGCCTGTCCCTTGAATGGAAGAGCCACAATGCCACAATCATAATCCTTGGATTCGTAGTAATTGAATTCGCCACCATTTCCCATCGTGTCGACCATAATCTTTTGTCCCTCCTTTCCATTAGGATAAAATGGACGTTTCGATGTGGCAGCGGGGATAAACGAAGACACCCACAATGCTTTGAAGTATACAGCTCCGGCAACGAGCATTCGGGTGGACTTGTCAATGCCATCCGCAAGGATATTCCCGATTTTTCCATTTGTCTGCTTCTGCACCCAATCGTTAATGAATTTTGTAGCCACTGCCGGACGTTGTTGGAAATTCAAAGCTGTGACTTGACTTTGATAAATTGTTTCCACGGATGTTCGATAATCTTGCCTCATGCTGTATCCTGTTTGCATAAAAATTCCTTTTGCCATATTGATTTCTGGTCCTTTCTCCAATGATGCCAATGATGGTGACTCTGGATAGAGAATAGATTCCAGCATTTGTCCCAGAGCATAGTGATGGTCAAGTGGATGGTTTAGTTGCTGGTCGGATGTATCAAAGCCCAAAATATGCTGCAACTCCTGATTGGTTTGACCCTTTGCGCCTAGCTCAAGGAGCGACAGGACAGCGGCAACGTTGATCGGTGAGAAAACATTGAATTTGCCGGTCTGCTTGAAGTTGTTCTCCGTAAGGATGTTTGCCTGCATGTTGCGTGCCATCTCAAAGACTCCCCTCGAGAGTTGTGATTTTAGGAATGCAGTGACTGGTGGTGTTGAGTTTTTAACCGATATCCGACGTTTGATGGTTGTCCGTGATGGGCGTTTTGTCGGCCTAGTCGTGGTGCTTGTTGTTGTTGTTCTCTTGGTTGTCTGTGGTGGTCTTTCCGCAATTATTGGCAATGGTGGAGGTGCTTCAGGTGCTTGGAACTGGATTTCTGGATGCGACGCTCCACTTGTAAAATACATGTCCATGGTGGGAAATTGCACTGGATGGTGGAGTATGTTGATTGGATGCATGATGTGCATATTTGGCTGTTGCATCAATTGCAGCTGCTGATGTTGGAAAAATGGGAAGTAGTTCCTAAAAATAGAAGAAAAAAACGAGGTTAGTAAACTGGTTGTAAATAGTTGTAAATTTTGTACAACTTTCTTTTGAAAATATTGATTTTTTTTGTATTTTTCTCTCTCACAAAAAACTTACCACAGAATGAAGCTGGCTGGTGGCTGATGATGGGGTCTCGTTTGTGTCAGTGTCAAAAGACACACGATGGTGATTATTTGGGCAATTGTTTGCATTTTGTTGTTGTGAATTCCTCTTACGATTTAGTTACAAATAAAATAAATAGCTAGTTTCTGACAGAACGTTCTTGATACGTTCTCGTTGCTCGGTGTCAGTCTGTGTAATGATGTTAATTTTCCGTAGGAGCTGGCTTTTATAAGCGGCCAATGTTATGAGGGGATGGGATTCCCATCTGCTCGCCATGGAAAGCATACGGCATCTGAGGAACTACCTGGGCTTGTTTTTAAATCGTGTTCTTTTCGTTCTGGGTTTTTGGCTATGGAAAGTATCATAAGTAGGCGCCGGATTTTCAATCGTGTGTCACGATACGGGATGGAAATATTCAAATTTTGGACATTTCACACTGTGTGCGATACATATGTGATTGTTTGGAGATACCACAATCGATGATTAAACTTTTCCCGTTTCTATTTGCCTAATTGATCCAGATTGCGATTGGTTTTTTCGCGATTTTGGGATTTTCTTTTTTTGTTTTGATTTTCTTCTTCGTTCGCGGTTGAAGGATTGTTTATAGGGGAAGGGTTGTCGAGGAAATACAGGAGTTTTCGTTTTAGAAAATACTCTTTATCTTTACAGTGATTTGAAGTTTGCTTGATGTCAAGTGCCAGTACCTACCGCCATTGTTAGCATGTCTGCTTGTTATGTACGTTAGATTTTGAGGATCGAATCCTAGAGACGCATCCAATTGCTTTTCCCGGGTATCGCCTGTCGCGGGGAATTGACAAGTCCTTAGTATTTTTACTGCTTTAAAAAGTTCTTTATCAATTACCTGTTCGGAATCACAATTAATTGTAGGGCCTCTCCATTTCCCTCAAGGTTTGCTAGAGGCCAACTACTATCGCTCTGTTGCTTCACTCTGTTAATTTTAATTCTGTGTGGTCGTTTAAGTTCCAACTAAAGTGAGTTCAACAACCCTTCGCTTCAAGTAAGTTTATTGCAATGATTTACCTGGTGCGCATTTTCAAAATTCTTACATCAGCCGAAGGAAGTTTCACATCCTGGAAATTAAGCCGTGAGATTTTCCTAAACGAATAATAAATTTTTTTATAATCCGGAAGTGTCATAAAAAGTAGATGATTTTTAAAAACAAAGAGATTAAAGGGGAAACTCCTGTTTTTCAATAAAATCCCTCCAGAATCCCTGCTTACGAAAAAACCCAAATGGGAAATCCAATTACTTTAGAGACTCCAAAAAATTAAAAACTTTCCAAAACTATACAGCTGATTGGGTAAGTCCAGTTTCTTTGGAAGTTGTTTTTCGTTTATGTACACTTTTGAAGCGAAGAATGCTAAGTTTGTGTTTAATATAAGCTTTAATATACTATATATAAAAAACAATATAAACTCAAACGTGATTATCAAATAAAAGAACGTCGAAAAGTGACGATTGCAGAAGAAAGTCCGGGCTGCTAGTGACTACTACATCTACTTTGGTTGGTCGTATTTGTTAGTGAGCAAAACAATTAAAAATGTGTATAAATAAAATACTGACATTGAATAAATAGAACTCATATTTTGTCGTATTGCGGTTGATATCTTCAACATATAGGAAAAAATTTATTATTATTATTATCCTTTGAAGTGTAGTCGCTATGAGCAGTGAGGTATATTCCTCCTTCCTATGTTTTTTGAGTCACACCAGCAGGTACCTAGGTCTTCTAAGTATCATACTCTTGAAATTTGAGTGCTCGACAATTTTATTAATAAACCAATCGACCCAAACCGTGGTAACCTTGACATAATGGTTAGCATGTCTGCCTATTACGGGGGAGGCTCGTGGTTCGAAACCCAATTGAAGCCAAAAAATGTTTTTCAACGGGTAATCAACTAAATCGGCAGAAAATTGTAGGCCCCTCCATTCCCTCACAAGCCATGGTTATGAAAAATACGCTAGGCCCTGGGGCTCCCTGCTCTGTTGCGTTACCCCAATTATTAATTTTATTTGATCGACCCAAAATAAAAGAGAAGAACATTATACAAAGAAAGGAATTATAGGATCCTGAGGTTTATTTTTATGTGGATCTTCTTTTCTACAATGTCTTCGTTTTTACCGGGTTCTCTTGATCTTTCCTTTGAATATGAAATCAACAACTGAGCTGTTCGTGCTTTCATTTTTGCAAGGAGGTATTTTTGACTTCTTATGCGATCAAGCTTTTTACTTACTACATCCATTCCAACTGCGGTCAACTTACCCTCAGACTTTCTGTACATTGTCCAACATTGTGAATTGTATGTGAGTACTGGTAGCACATCCGCTGTGTAGAGTCTTTCCTTCACCTTAGGGAGGACTTTTTTTTTATCACAGAAGATGGAGGAGTTTTTTCGCTACTTTATTTGGACACTATCATTGTATATAGAAACTAAGAATTCAATTCTCTACTCACAATGGTGACACAAATGGCTTGGAAGACTGCTAAGTTGGAAACTGCTAAGTTGGAACAGAGAAAATAGGTTCGCTACCAGTCAAAATGTTAACATAATAATACTATAGTTTCTATATACAATGATACTATTAACCACACGGTTAAAAATTTCGATATACTTTTTAATACAGCCCTTGTATTACAGCTGTATGCAATACACTCAAAATTTGTTTTTAATATTTCCCAAATATTAATTTTCTTTCTTAATTATTTTGAATTACATTTTAATATTTCTTTATTAGGCTTAGAATTTGTAATACAAAACCGATTAAAATGTAATCAACAGGATTGAAAAACAATATTTTAGTATTCAAATCTAATTATTGAGACCTTTCTTACGATTATAGGCCAATTTGGAATTTAAATTTAATACCATAATTCTTAGCTTTCAACCTCTTCTTTATTACAATTCAATAATCAGAGGTTACTTTATTCCATTTGCTATGTCAATGTACTGATATCCAGTATTACATTGGATTACAAAATTTGGTGGTACCCGCGTGGTGTGATGGTTAGCATGTCCGCTTGTCAATCCAGAGGTTCGCGGTTCGAATCCCAGCAGAGGCAAAAATGTTTTTCAACGAGTATCGCCTTCGGCGCGTAATAGGCACTAGGCAGTTGGTTAGTAAATTCATTGCCTGGCATTTGGAGAGTGAGTGCAGTTATTAAAACAAAAGAGCAAACATAATAAGAGAGCAAATATTAAAAGAGAGAAGTTAGTAAAACAAATATTTAAATGTAATAATGTTAAGATATTAAAAAGTAATGCGTATTTTTTCATTACCATGCATCCTCACTTTTGAATATCTTAATTATTACATTTTAATATTTGTTTTACTAACTGCTCTCTTTTAATATTTGCAGTTTATTAGATTCTAATAAATTTTTGGTGTTGTCATATATGCAACCCAAAAAATATTAGAATCAACACCAAAATTTTTAACCGTGCAATGATCCCAGATTTTCGAACTAGGGAAGCACATTTCGATTCAATTAAATCTCTGTGTGGGCATGTTCGGATGAGAAAACGCAACAGACAAGTACACATTATTCTTTGAAGTAATAAGGTACCTACCCATAACCTTCTTAGACTCATACATTTTGTTGTTGAAGCAGGGATGTAGGATCCTCGCTAGGGATTGCAATCCCGGAAGGTTTTTTCAATCCCGGGATTTCGGGATTCAGATATGTCAATCCCGAGATCCCTGGACTAGTCCCGGGATTGGTTCAATATTTTAGACAGTTAAAATGATTACTTCGTTGATCTCTGATTTATATTTAAATCTATTTTTTTTTTGTGGTGTTTCGATGACAAACAGGTGTGAAAACCTTTTCCTTTTACTTTCTAATGATTTTACCTTTTGTGCAGTGCTTGCATTGAGTTTTTGTAGTTATTGAACTAGTTTCAAACTGTTTTTTATCTCGTCATTTTATGAGGTCTTCTTATAACTAAGATACGTAAAACATTATGAAGGAAATGCACATAAACTAAGTGGTCTTTTATTTTGAAATTAAGTTTAAATTAAGACCATCCTTGAAAACAGCGATATTAGCACTCAAAAATACAAAAGAAAAAACAATGTACAAAGGGGTTTAGAAAAAGAGAAAGGATACCCAAAAACTAGTTTACTATTTTTTTTTTTTAAGAATAGGTAAATAGATCAAAAACAATGAAAAGAATGGAAGTCTCGAATACATACGACGAAACATACGAACTAGTTTGAAAGTTCTCAAAACACAATCTAGTTTTCAACCATTTTTAAGCCAATGATAGAGGTCTAGTAGATACTCAAAATTATGTTCTTGCAATTAGGATGCTTTAGCCTTTTATAAATCGAATCGAATCTGCTCTCACAAATGAAAACAAGATATTTATTCACAAATCTATTTTTATGCAATATGGATGTCCAACATGGGCTAAAGTAGCTTTTTGGAATAAATAGAAATTACAATTATCACAAAATGAAGTTTTGATAAAAACCTTTTAACCCTAGATCTCCACAGAAAAGTGAATGTTGAGTCGATTTTTGAAAGAATTGCAAACTTTCGATTATTTTTTAATTAATCATTTCATTTTGAATACTTTACCCTATACTAATTGTGTGTTTCTCTTTTCCTTTAAATATTATTTTGAATATTTGAATACTATCTTCAGGTGTTCTATTCATAGTGTATTGCCATCATTATTACTACTTCTCTTATTATTATTTACCTGAGAATATTATTTCGATATAAAGAGCTATACACACAGGAACGACAAACTTTTTAACTTTGTTTTAGAATACACCCAAAGAATGTATTGACAGTGAAAAAATTGTTATTAATTATTATTATTAATTCAAAACCGCAAGTGGAATCCAATTTAAAATTTTTTTTATCGGAAAAGATAAAAATAATATTCCAAAATAATCAACAAATCAATCCCGAAAATCCCGGTATTCTACGATTCCAATCCCGGGATTTTCGGGAGCGAAAAAAGACTCGGGATCCCTGGATCCCGGGATCCCGAATCACAGGATTGCAATCCCTAATCTTCGCTTATGATGGCACCATGGTCAGCAAAGAATTGATGCACTTTGGTGTTCTTTACTTTGTCTTACAGCAGGTATTCAAGCGCTGTAACAAATAGTAGATGACTTAAGAGCCTCTATGGTGTACACCTACTGTGACATGGGATGCTTCGGTGACTCCAACTGGACATTTTACCTTTTTTTAAGAAGATAGGGCGAATGTTGATGACCTTTACTAGCACTTCGACCTAAAAGATCTTTTGTGCTGTGCCCTTAGGTTTAAACACGTAAAGTGTAAAGTTGTTCATTCGTAGTTGAGGTCGTGCAAAACCCTTAGAATATTCGAAGAGGTGTTCCTGATATCCTTTTTGAAAACGGTTAAGCCTGGATCTGGCTATGGCAAGGCATTAACGTAAAACATGTTAAGCTGTTTCTATGTCTTCGTGGCAAAGACGGCAGGTGTAATATTGCTCGGCACTTTTTCTCATGTCAAGAATGTCTTTCATACGTCTTTAAATCTTAAGTCGATGAATAGTTTGGTTGGCGGTGCCTATTAGAATTGTTCCAGGTGTAAATCATGTTCTGTCGTTCCCAAGTAACGAGTTCATGTTTAATGCTACTGATTGGGAGACCACAAAAGGTGTAGGTGTTCCCAATCTATCACACGACATGGTTGTGAGAACTGCGCTAGGCTCTGGGACTCTCCGCTCTGTTGTACCACACTATTAATTCTCTAAGCTAAAGTTGTCAATCGAATGCTTTTTCGAAGAGAACCTGCACAACATTCGAATCTTCCAATGAATTCGGTATTTTTCCATTTGAACCCTTATGACTTGAATTGCATCTGTTGTTGATCTACCCTAGACTGACAGCCCGATAAAGAATCATAGGTTACAGAGCTGTGACCACATCACAGCTAGAGCATTGAGTTTAAAGTTGTAATTTGATATGAACGTTGAGGCTTGTGTGGTATCAGTGATGCTTGACTGAATCGGCATGTAACTCTTATTTCTTATCAAAAGCCTCCATATTTTTGCAGTTGGCTTCCCAATACGTGCGCGACAATTTTCGCAGTGCCAAACATCAAGCAGAAGTTATCACAATTTGTGTGTTTAGGTACTGTATAACCATTGATAGATGGCAATTTTCACTCCATTGCGATTACGTTGTCTCTCATCTTTTTATATTTTTCCAAAACTCATTGGGGGTTTCATTTGGTTAAGCACCTTTGCCTTTTTAGAGCTCTCAATTGCATCATTAGATTCGTCAACTGTGATTTCGGGTATTGCTGTTAAGTAAGGTTCTTCTTCTGGGAAGTGATCTCGATGAATCGTTCAACAGGCCATCACCACCTGTCGTCACCTATTCAGAGGTTTGTTGTCATTCTCAAGAAGCTGTTCGAATTTCCTGAGCATTTCTCCTTTTTTGAGCTTCTATTTGGTAGAAATTTATCCCCATATTCAATTTCTTTTGGCGCTGGCACCAGCAAGTCCTTGACATCATTTTTTAAATGCCTATTAACATCATCGAGCTCGGGCAATACCTGTAAGAAAATGACAAGAAAATGATAATTTTGACATATAATGGAATAGTCAACTGCTGTCCTCAGTTTATTATTGACGAATGAACTGGAAAGTCTGTGAAAATTAGCGTTGCAATAGACTGCCTAAGCTTTTAAGGACCTCGTGCCCTTCGAAAAGCTCAGGGCTGAATAAGTTATTCGGAGAGTTAACTACGTGAAAATATCGTCATTTTGATAAGAATTGAACGTAAATTCGGATTACCAATGTTGTGATGCTCCAGCCGTCATCACCTATGGATATTTGAGGAATGTAACAACATATCACCCAGAGTTCCTAGCATAGCAGCATTCTGGTCTCTGCTACCGATTTATGCAAAGTGTACGTTAAAAAGTACTTTCATTATGCCAGGTTAAAACTGACGTACATACATAGAAGCTCCTTTTTAATTACATTCGACAAAAATGTATGAAACAGTGTTATTGACAGGTAAAAATTGCTGAGGGTGTTGCACAATGCACATGAACAGTTTTGTGCAACAAATTGAGTTGAAACTTACTCGATAATCTTTTTGCCTGATTTACATTGACAAACCTCCTAAATATCAACCTTCCAGTGTGTTTGTTTTTTCTCCTTTCATTATTTAAGCAATTCCTTAACACATTTGATTCTCTTATCAACTGGTTTCTACTGAGTGTGGCAAAGTTTTTCCAGACTTTTCACACAAATGTGTAACAAATTCACATTGGACATTGGCAGAAATGGGAATTTCAAACACTCAATTCTCTACCAGACCATGATAATTTGATATATTCATCAGGTAGACTGTTATGTATGGGTTGTATAGGTTGGTATGGGTAAAATATTGAGTACCCACTCGAGAAAAAGAATACCATATTGTTTGCACATAATTTGTTAAAATGGGTTTCTCCTTCTTCTGGGAAATACTCTCTTTTTATTTATTTTTGTGAATGAAAGTTGTAAATAGTCTGGAATTTCTCGAGTACCTATCTGTTGCGTATAGCTCGGCCAGATTGGAAAACAATGGTTCGATGTACTGTTGGGTTTTTGTAAATGGCTTAATTATTATGCTGGCGCTTACTCATAAACGAAAGAAACATGTGGTTTTTGGACAGGAAGTAAACAGCAAACTATGGAATTCAATAATGACATTGGTTTTTTGTATTGTTTGGGAGGATATACAATACGCAAACGCATGGCTGACATAAGGTATTGTGTGTTGACTGAACATTCGCGAACTGGAAAAAATTTCAGTAAAACAATAGCGTTTTTTCTTAAATGTGCGCTAAGACTACTCAACAACAATAACAATTTGCATATGAGTATTAAAAGAGCTTGGGATAGATTGGAGAAGTGGCAAATTGGAGTGTTGTTCCTGCACTTGCAGTAAATTTTTGTAGTTTTCCCCATAATTGCGTCTGAATTTATAACAGAGATCAGACAAAAGGAAACGGAAACTGCTATAGGAAAGGGTCACAGAAAAATTGGAAAAAGAGGAGGAGGGTTGTTTAGAAGAAGACATAGAAAATGCGTGGGAATAAAGAAAAACGGGAAGATAGGTACCAAATAAAGATTGATAAAGAGAAAGCAGAGCTAAAAACACCAACGGTGAGAAAAAAAACAGGAGTTTGATAAAGTATTGAGGCGGCAAACAGAAATGAAGATGGAATCCTGGGCTACTCAGGGCAAAAGTCGAAGAAGACAGAAAAAATTAATAGAAACAAGAAAAGGAGGTAGAACCAAACGGAAGACTGATTGAGGATGGAGACAAAGCAAAGAGCAGAGCAAAGAGAGCAGTGGAGAGGCAGTAAATGCGAGCAAGAGCTTAGTAAAATAGGGAAGAAGCAAACAAAATGTGCGAAGAACCGTCGATAACTTAATGAAGGAAACGAACGAGTCTCATAAAATTAAAGGAAGCAAAAGAAAAGTGAGAAACCAACTAAAAGAGGAAGGAAAAGGTGGAAAGAACCACAACCGGAGAAGGATCAGAAAACGAAAAAATGAAGAACTCAGAGAAAAGTGTAAGCGCCCTAAGAACAGTGGAGAAACAGGAGGGGAGAAGAGAGAAGAGGAAAGAGAAGAGAGGAGAGGAGAAGAGAGGAGAGGAGAAGAGAGGAGATGAGAAGAGAGGAGAGGAGAAGAGAGGAGAGGAGAAGAGAGGAGAGGAGAAGAGAGGAGAGGAGAAGAGAGGAGAGGAGAAGAGAGGAGAGGAGAAGAGAGGAGAGGAGAAGAGAGGAGAGGAGAAGAGAGGAGAGGAGAAGAGAGGAGAGGAGAAGAGGAGAAGAGGAGAAGAGAGGAGAGGAGAAGAGAGGAGAGGAGAAGAGAGGAGAGGAGAAGAGAGGAGAGGAGAAGAGAGGAGAGGAGAAGAGAGGAGAGGAGAAGAGAGGAGAGGAGAAGAGAGGAGAGGAGAAGAGAGGGGAGGAGGAACTTAGTACAAGAAAGGAAGAGTCATCGAAAAATTGAAGGAGTCAAACAAAAAGGGGAAGGAAAAAGAAAAAAAAGGGAGGGAAGAACCCTAAAATGCAAAGCCACATGGGCAGTGAAGAGGTAGAAAAGAGAGGAGGAGCAAAATAAAATAAGGAAGATCAAAAAAAATGGGGAGGAACCATGGATGACTCAATCAAAAAATTGAATACGAAAATGAACGGAAAAATAGAAAAAAAGAGAGGAACTTAATAAAGACAGCGTGTCGAACAAAAAGAGTAAGAGTTAAAGAAGAAGGAGGAAAGAGTAATTAATAATTAGAAATAGGAGCCAAAGAAAGGGGGGAAAAGTCCTAATAGCACTGATAAAGCAGAAAAGGAGATGAAGAGCTCAAGTAGAAAAGAGATGAGTAATAGAAAAGTCGAAGGAGCCAAACAAAATGCGGTGGAACCATGGATGACTTAATGAAAAAACTGGAAACAGAAGTTGAACGGAAACAAAGCAAAAAAACAGAGCTAAAGAAGAAAGGAGTAAGAACAATACAAAAATTGGAAATAGGAGCCGAAGAAAAGAGAAAAATTCAAATAGCAGTGGAAAAGCAGAAAAGCGAGTAGGAGCTAAATGGAAAAAGGGAAGAGTCCTCACTGGTGAAACCACTGGTGAATTTACTGGTGAATTGACTGGTAAATTCACTGGTAAAGTTACTGACTGACCCCCTTTTTGGAAAGCTCCGTTTCCGAGAGGTTATTAGTTGTGGGCATTAGAGAACTGACCGCCTTTCGAAAAAGGTTGTCAGTGTTCTGGATCAGCCAAAAAAGGGGTCATGGTCCCTATGACTGACTGACAAAAAAAGGGTAACAATTTAAAAAAAAATTAAACCGATGGTGAAATAGGAAGAAATTTTTAAGAAAAAAGGGTAAAACCTGAAGAAATTGGAGATAGGGTCAAAAACAGAAAATTAACCCAAAATAAGTAATCTGAAGTTCATTTAAAAAATTGAGAGGCAATATCATCAAACGACCACGCACATGTTTACTCCCTTCTGCCGATCAATTCAGAACCGAGGTAGCTTAATCTGTTGGCAGCTTCTCCCTCTCGACACAAGTTGAACGTATATCCAATCAAGCCAGCTTTTGCCAAACACTCACGAAATGATAACATCAATAGATTTTTTAGTCAGACTATAAACGCGTCTTTGTGAACAGAAGCAATGGAACTCGTCTTGAATAGTTTGTAACTTGGCTCACCGGAATCAGTACTATTGCTCCACATTGTCCATTATGTATTCCACTTAGCAAAAAACTAGCTTAAGAAGCTTCACGCCTTCAAAAATCGCTCATCGCTTACCCAACAGTTTTGAAGTGCGTCACATATTCAAAAATTTCTAGTTAGAATCACGCGAAACATTTGACGCTTCTCGGTTTATCGTTTGTATCGTAAAAACTGTGGTTTTTATAACAAACTTTGTAAGAAACGACATTAAGAGTATGAAAAATCCTTCAAATTTGATGCTTAGCACTTTTCGCATATCATTAATGGTTGAGAATTTATTTAGCGCTGAAGATCGGTGGTATTAGATCATTTTTGTACGAAGATATAACCAAACAAAGCCAAAATCATGGTTAGATCATCGACTATGCAAACGATCATACAAACACTTCTTCCTTGGTCTAACCAGACCAGCTGCTGTCCTGTTTTCTAAAGCAAAATCCTTTACAACCGCAAAGCCGAAAACATTGGGTTACATTTCCCATGGTAATGAACGACAACCTTTACCCCCATATGCACTATACGAAAACTCGTTTAATGGACTTTAATGTACCAATTTAATCATTCCACTCTTGTAATCCCTTCATCCGACTTTCCAACGCTAAGTCAATTTAAAATTCCCAAAAATTGAGCTATCAAATGGTAAGCTTGCAATAAACTTCTATTACTCCGTCGACAATCCTTAAATTAAACGACTGCACACAAGTAATAATCTCGTACAACTAAACTAGATGACACCATCAAATAACCATATCTCTCCACATATATACTACTCAGCACCACCTTCTAGCCTTCTACAGTCCTGGCATGCTTATCATGATGACTGTATGGTTGGGGATAGTGATAGTACCTTTCGTTGTGTATAAGAGCCCTGAACACTATCGTTAGCTTCAAAAACTCTATACAAAATCCCCAAACCTCTATAAAACCTAACCCAACAACAAAACACAAAGCGAGAGAGAGAGAGAGAGAAAAAAAGGAACATTGCTTCAGCAAACCCCAATCATGGTTCAGCATCTACGATTTCCTTTCATTGCCGATGCCGCACCACTATATGGCATCTATAACCGACCCAAATATTTGAAAGACATCATCAAGTGACATAATAGGACAGCGGCAGAGGCAGAATGTTGTATCTTCATATACGACCGACCGAACCAAAAGAAGAGCCCAGGACTTCATAGAGAGAATACCTTGATGCCATTTCTTTTAAGAGGATGAGGCGGTGATGTTGTTTCATGTTATGCCAAACCGCATCCCAAACATACGATTTCGAACATCGTTTTGAACGTCCCCAATCGCCATGTCAACTGGACACAAATATTCAAGAACTTATTCTCACTCCCCTCTCTGTTCGCATATCAGCACCCCAGATTTGGGTTCGGTTCGTGTATAGCCATTCCATTGGGCTTTCTACCAACATACCAACTGCTACAGAACGAGCAGTTTTTCTTGGGGTTTGTATAACCCGGATCCTCTGGTGGTTACCTGGTTAATGTAATACAAAAGAGATTGCTTTTCCATAAAGGATACACATGGGATCAGTCAACATTGGGGCTTTATATTCATCTTTTGTTTTCATATGTGAAAAATATACTTTGGGGTATTTCGGAATTTAGGTGTTGGTTCTAAGTCCTGGATAAACTGGGATATATCTTGTTGTTGGGATTTTTAAGAATAAAAATTCAGTTGGTTACCTAGCTGACAGCAATTAAAGAGTGAATGACACAAATTTGTTTATTCGGGAATGAGACGACTTGAAGCTTACTTAATTGAAATCCGATTTACTCTTTTTCTCTATGACTCTATACCACGCCATGAGGTGGAATTGAAGTTATTTGAATTCACCTTGGCTCACAAGCATCTTAACTTTAATATTCTTAAATTTTTCACAACCTTATATGTGTATCCGCCCCTCCCCCCTCCCCCACACACACAAGACGGCTAATAAAATGGTTTTCGCGGTTATCCTGACAAGTATAAATAGTTTTGGATTAATAATGGAAAACTTTGCCCTTTCTTTTTTGCTATAAGCGCGAGCAGTAGCTACCTAAGTTCTTTTTTATTTCGCCGGAGAACTCCCTTTTCCAGAATACAAAAAAAAGCAGGGAATAAAAAGTTGATGTTCTCATGCTATCGTTGAGAAGATTGAAAGTTCGCCGTCTGTCAAGGCTCGTAAAATGCTAATGCATGCGGATATGACGATCCTTAGAATGTGGAAAGTTTTTCCTCCCAAGCCCAACCAGCGAGGAAAAAAGTCCCTTTTTGACTGAGGATGTGCGGGAAAAGTCTTTTAATTTCGCGGTTGTCATTGTAATGATTTTACTCCTTTTTTTTTCGTTGTATATATCCTATCCACTTTACTTGCTACTGATATGCGCTGCAGCAGCGCAATAACACACATCGTCATAGTTATTAGTTTTTTGCCATAGTAGTTTGTGTGGTAAGGAGCGCGGTATGTGGTAAGGAGTAGGTATACTGGCGCAACTCATGCTCATCAATGAGTCGTTCATTATTATTTGTAAAATGAGTGTCGTCGTTGTCGTTGTCATCGTTTTACCATACCTAGTTCACTTAACTTATTTAAATGATGTGTCTAAAAAAAGTCCTTTTTTCGAGACGAGACCTTTTATCGAGTTCGCTACCACCCACCGTACGCAAGTTTGTGTATGGGAATAAATTTTATGCGGCACTTAGAGATACGCAACGGAGAACCATTCATCACTTGGATCAACGCCGAAAATTCAAGTTTCTAAGGAAATGGCTAAAAGTTTTCTTTCTTCTCTTTTTTTTTTGTTTCTTTTTATTTTTTGAAGTATAAGAGGAACAAGAGTTTTCTACATCTGATGGCTGTGGAGGGGAGGACTTTTAGTTTTATACTTTTGGGGTAATTTAAGGATACACATTGTAGTGGGATTGTTTATTGCATGTGAAAAGTCGTTAATGGGGTACATTAGAATGATTTGTGAATTGCGGGGTTGGAAATTCATCCAGACAAATATTTTAATGGCATGGTGATTATCAAATGCTTATGGTAGGTTTTAAGAAACTTTCTTCATGTTCGTGTTGTGATGTGGGACTAGAGCTGTTGAATGTTTCGAGATAAAGTTCAATTTGGGAAGTTGAAAATGTGTAAATCTGAAGAGGCCGGAGCTGTTGGCACTTGAGTGGAGTAGAATGAATGAAATAGGTTTGATACTTGTGTTTCTGAGGTGTCGCTAAAAGTGCGATTTGTCATTAAGTGAAATTTTGGTTTAGCGCTGGGGAGGTTTCAAATTTTACCGGTGACAATAATTGAACTAGTATACAGGGAGACCGAACTGAAACTGAGTGATGCATTTCTCTACCTCAGCAGTTGATCTCTGGTTCAATGATGAATCACAGAACTATCAAGACTTTCCAAAAAGACCTTAGTTTTTCCATCTTTTCTTTACAAAGTTGAAACAGGACTACAACCTGTAAAAGTATCAAAACAGATGGTTTTCAAATGATGGCGTCAAAGTCATTATTTAAAAACCATTAAAAAATATATCATAAAATTTTCGATTAAGGTATCGAAACGCTTACTATTCTGTAATTCTAACAAAAGAGCTGAGGCACGTTCACGTTTTTTTTTCTGTAGGATGGTTTTTAAAATACCAGGTGGAGCACTCAGCGGTCCATTGTACTACCAGTTAGCAATCTTCTATTTGTTATAGCTTTCCAGATGTTCGGAGAAAAGCCAAAAGACGCTGCCATGATAAGGAGCCTAAGCTACCAGCTCTCACCATGTCTGCGCCGAGTATCTGTAACCTCATGAGAGAAAAAGCAGGACATTCACAGAGGAAGTGCTCTGCGGTGTCCTCATCTTCTCTACAAGATTGGTATCACTTAAGCCTGAAACGTTTAACGGTTGTCGAAAGAGAAGTGCCCCTTGGCAACGTCAGTAAGCTTTCTACATTATTTTCTGCTATTGTATTTGTATTTGTATTTGTATTTATTAGCTATGAGCTAGCAAAAATGTTGCAGTCTTCTTACTAACGGTGGGGGGCTTTCTTTGGCTTGTCTACATCCAATGGAGGCGTAACGTGGCTCAAATCCATTAGAATAGCATAAGCCTCCGCTTGGAAAACGGATGCGTATGATCCCAAAGATGTGTGCAGTCTTATGTCGTCGTTCTCCACAAAGGCATCAGCACCAGATCCCTCGTCGGTTTTGGAGCCATCTGTGAAGATTCGATAACAGTTCTTTTCAGGCTCAGATTCTGGAGTGAACCAGTCCTGAACCGAAGGAAAGCTGACTGAGTAATTTTGACGCAGCTGGAGCCTTGGGATCATCGTGTCAGACGGTATATCCAGACGTGAGTCAAAAGATATGCTGCTTGCGAGCTCCTTAAAGCTCCAGTGCGAATTGTACCAGAGACTACATCTCTTTAAACGAGAAATGGTTTTGAGAGTACACCCCATGATGTAAGTATGAAGGGAGAAAGATTCAGTAGTGCGTCGAGAGCAGCTCCCGGTGTGCTGGGGAAGGCCCCAATTACACCAAGACAAACTGTTGTTTGAAGTGTGGCAAACGAGGCAATAACGTATTTAGAGAGAAATCACGTTATTGCTTCGTTTCCAAATTTCAAAGCATCAAATGTTTTCACTGTTCTTGGGCCTTGCCCTAAGTTATCCTATTTTTGACTACCTAGCTTTGACTATTTGATACGCCATCCGATACGATGATCCCAAGACTCAAACTGCGTCAAAAATAAACGGTCAACTTTCCTTCGCTTCAAGACTGAAGCACTCTAGTATTTAAACCAGGAAATAATTTTGATTTGATCTTCACGGATGGCTTCTGGTGCCCGTGAAGTAATGGATAGTAGTTACATATGTCTGCCTGTTAGTTAGAGATTCGAGTCCCAGCAGAATACAAAAAAAAATTTTTTTCTCCTCTTGGGAAGGATGGCCAAGTCCTTCTGTTTTTATTTAATTGTCGTGAAATGTTCGGAATCAGTAAAAATTTTTAGGTCTCATCAATTTCTCACAAGATTTGGTTGTGGGAATTGCGCGAAGCCTCGGGACTCTCTGATGCTCTGTTGTGCCACCCTATTTATTTTTAAGTACATATGTATTCACGGATTGTTCCAGAACCGATGATTGATCTGCCATTAGCGCTTTTATGGATGACGATGATATAAACCTTCACCACGCATAGGCATGCATCTACCAAGAGTAGACGTATGCTATCTAAACGGCTCTAAGCTACATTGTAAAGAATGGTTGGATGGGAAGAAATTTTGGTGTCTTCAGCAACAGCCAAGCCGTGCTTTGCGGCTCTACACAATCCTCTCACTAATTTGAAACTGACCCAGTAGCACAAGAACTCTCGAAATGCTGTGAGACGATTAAATTCTTTGAGTTTCTTTAGACTTCCAGCACCAGGCTATCAAGGCATCGCTGGATTTCCGATGGGTTCGCAAGGTAAGAAACTTAAAGGGCTTTCTCAGGACTCTGTCGGGGTCCACTGTGAGACCTTCCTACAACGATCAGTCAAGAGCATAACCGTCAATAAGTAAGGTACAACATGTTTGCTACCCTGTAGCAGGAAAAAAGGGAAATCTTGTTGGAGTTGATGAGATCGTTGAGGACCTCTTCTGTGACTGGCTGATCTGGTAGCCTACAGCCTAGGCTTCTTATCATGGTTGAATCTTCTCCTAACATCTGGAAAACTAAAAGAGAAGAGTTTTTAGTACAATAAGGATTTAAAAAACCTTGAACCGAACAAAAAAGGTGTAAAATTGGAAAACACATCCACCACCTTCCAAAACTTTTCTTTTGGTCTGGACACGATTCCCCCAATTATTTGAAAAAAGTGTTCTTCACACTTATTCCTTCCACTTGAATATCTTTTCAAGCTTTCTTAAAAATGCGGAATATACCCCGCTTTTTGGAAATAATCTTTTTGCTACACTTAGTACAAGCAAATGCAAAAACAGCAGCATTTGGTTGGCCTCAGACATGGAACAATCCAAAACCGGGAGGCTTGCCGACGCTTTCTGAGGTCTACGCGGCGTACCCCACAGGCGGATCACTAGTGTGAAGCGGAAAAGTGGGAGAGTTGTGATCGCTTCAAGATCACTACTCGTAACGCCGGAAATGAAAAAGAAGAAGAAAAAGAAGAAGTCCTTCTTTGCAAGGAATGCTATCTGCCGCCATCAGCAGCAAGGATTTGTGGAAAGAGTATAGACGGCTACCAATCTTCTTGCTTTTTTATCACAAATATATCAATGCGATTGAGTGTGGAAACGAGCTCCACTGTATTTATACCGACTTCTCTGTTTGGATGAGTTCCTACGTAAAAAGTAGGCCATATTAAGTCAAATTTCTTAAAGTTTTCACAAAACCTTTCAGAGCTTTGTCTGGCGTACTACAAGGAAGTCATCTTGGCCCCTTGCTTTTTGCAATAAATGATGTAATTTGACGTATATCCTACAGCGATATTTTAAACTTTGCTGATGAAATGAAGATTTTTAAAATCATAAAAAATGCATCAGATCACTACTTCTTACAAAAGATATCGACAGTTTTGTAATACGGTTTTCCATCTGAGATGCAAAAGAAATTGTCCCATGGCATGGACATATAGATCGGACTGATATCAACGTTCCGTTTCGAGAAGTTTTCGGAAGCACATTGCCAGAAGTTCGTGGAAGAGATAATCCTCGTCTGACTTAGCTAGATCAAATGAAAGAAGACCTCTTAGTCAAATACGGGGTACCTCAAGGAAACCACCTAGGACCACTGTTATTTGATTTGATTTACAAAAAAGTTTACCCGCTGTGTTAATATGCTGACGATGCAAAAATAACAAATTTTCTTATCTAAAATGGGTGACTATCCCAGTCCCCATCTTCCTCCATATCGTTCGTGACTTCTACTAATCGGTCTTATAGCCATTTCACAGCTCATCCTCTGATAAGTTATTTTGGCCTTACCGTCATTCAATAATAAATTCAGTTCAGACCCAGACTTCTTACGCCAACGTTAACTAAAAACAACATACTGAACCATAAAAACTTTAAAAGAAATAAGATCGGCTAACCCTAACAGTAGGATTAAACCTTTAAAGTTCCAGACACTTGTCTTCATAATCTCGATTAAACTCAAATACGCATTGAAAAAACGCCCTTCAAACCAACTCTAATTCTTACACACCCCCAATTGGATAACAAAAAACGAGCGGAATAATTACGCTAATTAAAATTAATTATGTTGCAACCAACCGGGGGAGCTTTATCCGTCGAATCATCCAGGATAGATAATTTTTTTTACTTTTTAAACACAGTTCTGTTTAACTTGAATACTTACATCCGTTCAGCCAGCCAGGGTGACGGCGATGGAGTGCAGAGTGGAAAAAACTCTTGACATTCCTTAGGAAAGACCACAGCTCTGATGAGGAGGGGAATTATAGAAAAAACGCTGACCTTGAAGAGTTTTTTTTTGTTATTTCATATATAGCAGCCATCAGTGACGTTTGAATATATATTTATAAGAAGATATAAAACGATTCCGACTATGGTTTCTTCAGTGTGACACTCATATTCATTGTGACGTGGTGTTCACGTTCAAGGATATAAAATTTTAAAGAACATAAATCATATCTTTGGGATTTGCAGATTGTCAAATTTTTAATGGCCATAAATCTTTTGGTAGAAGAAAGAGTTCAAGCGTAACGAGACGACTAAAAAATGTCTGTTTCTATCTGTGGAAGAATTATTGTATAAGTTTCATAGTCTTAGCTCATTGGGAGTATGGGTATGGTGGAGGAATAGAAAAAGGCGGTGGGTTTGGTTGTAGTTGTGAGTAGTCATTTGAAAGCTCAGCAAGAACTGAGGAATAGGAAATTTGTATTGCAAGCATAGACATAAAGGCAAAGTAACCATTTCACCACACTCACGCCCTGTCGAGTTCAATGACATTTTCAAAAAGAATTGTCCTTTTTCGTGGTGATTTTTCAAACACAAACTGTAAACGACACTTAAAGCTAAGATCCCATAGAAAATCAGAATTTTGACGATGATGTAGTAAAGTGAGCATTTCTAAAAGTGGTAATCACATAATAATATCCAGGAGTTGTTTTCCAGGAAAGAATGTCCTCAGCATGGGTTTGACTCGGTAGAGTCTTTTCAGAATTAAGGACTCGGTCACGACAAGAGGAAAAGCAGCAAAAATGGCACAAAATTGAAAGCTGAGTGTCAGAACAGCCTTACAACTTTAGTGCTCAGTACGTGATCGTGCTGATTGACACCTGGTGTGTCAGAAACGGTCTCTCCGTTAATTCTATTAAAACCGAGGTTGTCCTCTTCACGAGACGTAGAAAATTGACTGTTCTGACCCAACTTACGCTTAAAGGCGTCTACATCCCCTTTTCAAATGGAGTCAAACACCTTGGAGTGATCCTGGATAACAAAATTCTTTGGTCTAAACATGTTGAATCTAAAACTACTAAAGCACTGTCAGTCTTCTGATGTAAAGGAGCCTTTGGCAATACATGGGTTCACCGAAAAGGGTCCTTTGGCTCTATACGGCTATGATAAGACCAATCATCTCCTATGCATCAGTTATTTGGTGGAATAAGCTCTCGCGTAAATACGTTATTGCCTCGTTTGCCAAACTTCAAAGAACAGTTTGTCTTGGTGCTACTGGGGCCTTCCCCAGCACACCGGAAGCTGCTCTGGACGCACTGCTGAATCTTTCTCCCCTTGATACCTACATCGTGGGGTGTACTCTCAAGACCATTTTTCGTTTCAAGAGATGTGGTCTCTGGCACGATTCGCACTGGAGCTTTGAGGAACTCGCAAGCAGCATATCTTTTGACTCGCGTCTAATGGATATGCCGTCTGACACGATGATCCCAAGGCTCAAACTGAGTCTTCTTCGGTTCAGGACTGGTTTGCTCCAGAATCTGAGCCTGGAAAGAACTGTTATCGTATCTTCACATAGATGGCTCCAAAACCGACGAGGGTTCTGGTGCTGGTGTTTTTGTGGAGAACGACGACATACGATTGCACACATCTTTGGTATCATACGCATCCGTTTTCCAAGCGGAGGCATATGCTATCCTAATGGCCTTGAGCCACGTTCCGAACAATGGATGGACGGGGAGAAGTATCTTTGTTTGCAGCGACAGCTAAGCTGTGCTTAAGGCCCTTCTCAACCCTCTAACCACTTCGAAAGTGATCCAGGAATGAAAGAGCTCTCTGAATGCGGTCGGAAGATTGAATTCCTTGAGTCTCATTTGGGATCCGGGCCATCACGGCATAACTGGAAATGAGATCGCCGATGAACTTGCTAGGCAAGGATCTCAGACAGCTTCTCAGGGCCTGAACCGTCGCTTGGTCTGCCAGCGTCCTCAGTGAAGGCTTCAATCAACGATTGGATCTGGGAAGAGTACAACCGTAGATGGCATGCCTCCATTGGATGCAGACAGACCAAACGTATGCTTCCCAACGTTAGTAAGAAGACTGTATCATTTTTGTTGGCTCGTAGCAGAAAAGACAGTAGAAAGCTTATTGGCGTTGCCAGCGGGCACTTCTCTTTTGCCAAACATTTAAACGTGTTAGGCTTAAGTGATACCACACTCTGTGAATCTTGTGGAGAAGATGAGGACACTGCAGAGCACTTCCTCTGTGAATGTCCTGTTTTTTCTCGCATGAGGTCACAGATACTCGACGCAGACATAATGAGAGCTGGTAACTTAGGCTCCTTATCATGGCAGCGTCTTTTGGCTTTTCTCCGAACATCTGGAAAGCTTTGACAAATAGAAGGCTGCTAACTGGTAGTACAATGGACCGGTATTTAGGTCTGAGTGCTCCAACTGGCATTTTAAAAACCTCCAACAGAAAAAAAATCTTAGTCATTGGTATTTCTCTTATCCAGAAGACTGCCATAAGGTGCAGTAAAATTAAATCATTACTTTCATTCATTAAGCTCTGAGTTAGTTTCTCAATGGTCGAATTTTTCGCGAATAACCTCAAACTTCAGAATTTGAGATGGCCGCTGCACTACTTCATTTTTTTTCAAGTGTTAAGTGAGTTAAGCTCGTTCGTGAACCTTAGTATGTTCCGCGCTGCCATGTTTCCAATATCAAAAGGGCTAATGAACCTCTTCTGAAAATGAAGCATAACTTTAGTTTCTTACAGTCCCGCAACATCCTTAACTTCAATGTGTTCTTAAATTTTCTACCTTTAATTTTTAAAATAAAAACTAATTTTGACTCTCAATGTCTTTCTTTTCCAGGTATGTTCTGATTATTGTTCATCGCATTACAAAAACACAACATTTATCATGTAAGTAACTCATGTAATTCAAACTTTTGGCCAGAATTCCAGCATCTTTACACCGCAGAAAAAAATTTAAATTCTGTTTGTTCACCCTTTTCCAAAACAAATTAAATTTCTCAGACGCTTTATTACCAGTCCCTCTAAAAGCTTCTTTTAAAATTAATCCCAAGTTGTTGTCTTACGGCCTTCGTGTTTTACGAAG
This sequence comes from Melanostoma mellinum, assembly GCA_914767635.1. NCBI lineage: Eukaryota > Metazoa > Arthropoda > Insecta > Diptera > Syrphidae > Melanostoma > Melanostoma mellinum. The sequence goes on along the minus strand of OU612060.1, from coordinate 24,899,607 downwards.
CGCAGATTTTTTTCTCATTAAAATAACCTTGAAAGCGTTTCGTGATATATTTTTAAATTAACATAAAACTCGCAAATTTAAACCCCTAGATGTCTCCATTCAAGAACTGAAAGTTATTGCACGAATAAACTTGGAAGAAGGTAGAAGGGCAAATAGTTTAGTTCTTATAGCACACCTCAACCCTAGGGGATTTGGAAAAACAAATTTCACCTCTCAGCAGCATAATAATTGCTCTTACCCATAAATTTCATTACCTAAGCGGAGATAATCCTCTAATCCACTTAGCTCTCTATTGATAGCCTTTAAGAAACGTCATAAGCCAGCGTCAAAACAAATTCCATAATTCGAAATTAATTGACACAGAATGTGCCAACTATTCATGTTCACTGCACACCTATGTGCATATGAACGATGTACGTACCCATATCTTTACTCACCCCATAGCTATAAATCGATGGCAATCAACGTCAAATCCGGTTGCCAGAGTAAGGGTCCTACCCCAAACACATTCGAATGGTAAACAATAATTCCACCATCCACTCGGACTATGTGCTGCATTCGTTTTTCTTGTGTCATATTATTGACGTGTCATGAACCGGTGTGTGGTCGGTCCTTGGGAAAGGGAAATTATGGGGTCTTGGTTGTTGGTATAGTGCACATTTGCAAGGATATCATCTATTGACATAAAGGACTAACGCTTTGATAGGAGTAATCTTGTATTAAACCAAAAAAATAAAAATGAAGGAAAGGAGTAGCAGAAAAACATGACATCTACATGTCGTTGGGGTGAAGATTTATTCTATTTACTTTGTTGTCTACCAACACGATTGATGGTCTCGTCGGTTAGCGTTTGTTTTGCTAGTTGTTTAGTTACTTATTCCCCATCCATCGTTCGTCCATTGCTATCCGATTCATTGAACTTCTACATCCTTCAAGAGGAGAGACTATAACCAGAAAGAAAAAAGAATAAGAGATAGACCAAGGAGAGGAAGAAGAATATGGGGCGAAGGACCAAGGACGTTATGTCTGTATCAACAGGATGATGAAGCACTAAGCAATCGTTCGTTGCTAAAGTCCGGGGCGTAAGGAAGCTCAGCAAAAGCTTATATATTTCAAACAGGGGCAGGCAAGATGTATCTTCTCTCTATGTGTAGTGTATGTTGTACGAGTATTATGAGGAACCCCTTGACAAATCACTTTATTCTAACCAAGCCAACTGCTATAGTATGTCATAACAATCCTTTTGGTAAACGACAGGAGGAGTATAGCATTGGCAAACTATGTATACAACAACAAGGACCAGTGCAGCATCATCATCTTCTTCTTTTCGACTTTGTGCTCATAGATGGGAAGCTATCAGGGTGCATTAGTGCTAAAACGTCTTAAGTTCATCTCGATGGAGCAATCTTTCTTATCCCTGTTATTGTTTGTTTATCTTAGGGGCATACTAAATGACTTGTTTGATGTTCCTGAACGTGTATTTGTAGGTGTGTGGGTGTTTTTTCTTTTATTTTATTTTGTATTTGTGTGTTTTCCTGTTAATTCAAGTGCATTATGCTGAAGCAAGATTTGGGTATAGTTGCCTGAGGGGATAGAGCTGTTAAAGTTTATTAATGAGTTGAAGTTTTTCTCTTTTGATTAAGACTACGTCCGGTTGAGTTTGATGTGTGATATTATCCTGAGGCTAAATATAAACATCTAACACGTGCCGTTATGCTCAAGTCATGGAAGTTGATTTTTTAAGTTGTATCTAAAGCCGAGGTATGCAATATATGTTTTTGTACGCTTTCTTACTTAAAAGCGTCTTATCAGGATAGATTCGGAAGAAATAGAGCAGAAGTGATCTTTTTTGGTTAACAAATTACCCAGGGTCTTACTTAAGACAAACAAAGCTTTATTTTTAAAGCAGGACGTGGAAACTTAGTAGAAAAAGAATTTTCTTTCAAAACAAATCAAGAAAGCATATTCATACGCTTTACTTGGTGTAGTTTTCCCCATGCAGAAGAACGCCAGCGACAACCGGGACGGAACATCCCGAGATCACCCAAGTCAACCGACTTATAATTAAGATTTTTCTTTTCTTTTCAGCTATATAATATTAAGTTATTATTTCAATTCTAGACAAAGTATTTGGTAAGGCCCCCTATGTGCCAACATTCTTACATTTTTTTTAAATTCTAAAATTATCTAGTATAAGTATCAATTGTATATATATAACGTTCAATAAAATAATTATTATCAAATTATTAACTTGGTGTAGTAGCTAAATGATCCTCTTCTTTTCATGAAAATACGACGCCATCTACACTTACTAATTGCCTTTGATATTTCCGAGTGGTGGCTCTCTGTAGGTAGATTTTGAAAGTTTTTATTTTTGAATAAGTTTTGCAAAAAATATAGAAAGATACGGACTCGAATATCAGAAAATCATTATTTGGCATGCTTTAGCGGGTGGAGGGAGGTAGTTGGCTCTGGAGAAATATTTCTATTTATTTACTATATAACCCCTTACCGCTGATGAGGGAGTGAGAAATTTCTAAAAAGTTATGATTGACCCAATCTATATATCCCACAACAAGCTTTCCAGCTGGCACAGCGATTATTAAGCTTAATCGTAACTAATAATAAGGTAAAGGGTGTTTTAGAGGTAAAGAACTTCGAATTGAAATAAAACAGAAGAGAATCGTTTTAATGTCCATCAATTTGGCTTTATTTGAAGGAAAATGATATGCCATTAATGAATAAGTGATTAAATGTGATTCCGGGCATGTGGCCCCTCAATAAAGCCAACTCTAGAGGTCCAATTTTCAACCGCTTTTTAAAATAGTTAACGCCATAATAATAACCCACGAATGTTGGTTTCCAAGTCCCCCAAGTTTCTAGTTTATTGACGTAGACAAGCGAGCCACATATCCCCAAAGAAAATAATCCAATGGTGTCAAATCGACCTTGGTGGCCAATCGACAGGTCCATTCCGCGAAATTTTCGATTCATCAAATGTTTCCTTCAATAAATCGATTTTGACGTGCGCCCTGTGGCATGTAGCGCCCCCGCCGTCTTGTTGGAACCACATCTCATCCACATTCATGCCATTCGATTCGGGAACAAAGTAACCATTTATAATGGCTACATACCGGTCTCCATTAACGTAAACGGGCTCGCCAGTATCATTTCGGACGAAGTATGACCCAATGAATCCACCAGCCCATGGAGCACACTAAACATTCAGTTTTTGTGGATGTGATAACGTCTTAAAGTACTCATGTGGATTCTCTTCACTCTAAATAAGCCAAATTTTTTTTGTTTACGTAACCATTCAACCTAAAATGAGCCTCATCACTGAACATAGTTTTGCAAAGAAAATCAGTATGGAGACCAATCTCATTTTCGGCGTATACACCAAAATCACAACGCATTGCGGTCTCTCAGCTCTAATTCTTGCATAAGCTGGATCTTGTAATGTCGTAAACCAATATATTTGCGCAAAATCTTCCGTAAAGTTAGTGGACAAAGCTCCAATATCTGTGCGCGGCGGCGAATAGATTCATTTGGGTTCTTTTCAACACTTTGTTCTACAGCGGAAATTGTTTCTTCGGTGCTACTGTTCGACGTCTCTGCGGATGCGTATTATCACATAAAGTAAACGTAGTGCCAAAACGATCCAAAGTAAACCGAATTAATTGATCTGATGAACGATTATGTCGACCATAAAACGAACGGAGCTTGCGGGTCGAGAACTGAACCATTATTTTCGAAATAAATTTGTACGATCTGCAAGCGTTGTTCTTTTGTCAACCTGTTCATGATGAAATGGCAAACCAAACTGAACATAAATGACATTAGAGCTGACCACAAGATATCAGTTTTATCCCTATTCGAAAAAGCACCTAATTGATTTTTAATAGAATTGCTCATCAAAATCGACTCTGATTTGATAGGCGTTCAAAACAAAAAAAAGTGCATTTTGCATTACAGGGTAGGGAAAGAGAAAGAATTTAACATTTTATAAATGTAATCTTTTAAAATTATTTATTTGTTGAATTGTTATAAAATTAATTTAAAAATTATTTTTTATTTTGTTTTGACTATGTATTTAAAAATTATGCTACCTAGCTACCCTGATGCATGCTAAACCAAATGGAGAGTGTCGTACAATAACGCGTACTCTCAAGATCTCCAGTATTCTCTAGCATTATAACATTGTGAGTGTTGAAAAAAGCTTTTCCAACTCTAATCTGGAAAAGTTTTATGCAGTTTTCTTTGCTAAGAGACCGATTGTAATTGGGATACGCTTGTAGGCAGGTTGATGTTATGTTTTTTTTAAAGCTTCAGAGTCTTGGAAATATTTTTGTCATAGCTGTTAAAATTTTGGGTACGCTACAATGAGTTGATAAATTAAAACAGCAGTTCTCGCAGCAATGTTCGCAGTCTCGTTTCCCTTGGTTGCAGAATGTCCAGGTATACATGCAAGCAGAATATTGTGGTATGAACATCTTCTTAAAGCCTCTAAAAGAGGACATTTATCTGTCTCATTTTAGACGCATTGAGATACCAAGATTATCGGTCAGGATCAGCTATCGTTGGGGGTATTTTTGAGCAACAGATATAGCTTTACGAGTTAGTTCTGCAATATATAGCTGTCTTTGTATCCTAGTAAAAGAACTTGGTGAATTGTCGATGCTTAGGAGTTTATTATCTGTAACAGCATGACTGCGTATGAACACAAGTTTTTAGAAGATGCTTTGCTGGAGAAAATCATTTCTTCCTGAAGTATTTTAAACATTTCTTCCCGTTGAAGCACTTGTTTTTTTTTTGTAGCTCTTATGGCTCCTGAAAACAAATGTGTATCGAACGACGAGAGCTGGCAACTCTCGTGTTCGATGATTGAAAAGAACGAAAATGAAAAGAACGAAAATTATTCCTATCGAAACTTTTTCTATAAATACATGAGTTTTGATCGAAAGAGAGAGAGTTATATTTCAGACGGAGCAGCGGAAAGACCTAGTTTAATTAAGGGAAAGACGAAACATTATAAAGGAAAGTTGATTCATTGTAGTCAAATAAAATTGAATAGAAGTGGTTTTTTTGATTAATATTTTCCACTATAAAATTGGTTTGTTTTATTTTTAATTTGCTCAGAAACAAAATGTTTATAGATGAGTTGATACTGTTAACGGCTTTTATTAGAAATATCTAACTAAGCCAACCGAGGGATTGCATTCAATAAAAATAGGATAAGGTATGCAAATATCTATTCATTTTTAAAGGAATAGATTGAAGTATTGAATTCCTAGCATTCGATTGCATTCCGTAAATTTTTTCGTAATCTTTGCATATTTGCATTTCCTGCAATCTCTTACATTTTTTTTTCAATTCTTAAACTTTTTGCATTTTCTTATGGGAATCTATAAATTCACATTCAAAATGTTTCCTTTTAACTTAATTAAATCTTCGTGTCCTTTGATATTGTACAAAACAAGACAAAGACTGCAAAAGATTACAAAAGATTGCAAAAGCATGCAAAGACTGGAAAAGTATGCAAAGACTGCAAAACAATGCAAAAACTTCGAAAATATGGAAAGACTGAAAAAGCATGCAAAGACTGGAAAAGTATGGAAAGACTGCAAAAATATGCAAAGACTGCAAAAGTATGGGATGACAGCAGAAGTAAGCAAAGACTGCAAAACAAAAAATTGCAAAAGTATGCACAGACTGGAAAAGTATGTAAAGACTGGAAAAGGATGCAAAGATAGCAAAATAATGCAAACACTTCAAAAATATGGAAAGACTGAAAAAAATTGCAAAAGAATGCAAAGACAGCAAAAGTATGCGAGTACACCAGAACTACTGCCAAGATTGCAAATGCCAAAACTTTTAAAAAAATCCAAAGACTGGAAAAGCATGCGAAGACTGGAAGAGTATGGAAAGACTGCAAAAATATGGAAAGACTGCAAAATATTCCAAAATTATGCAAAGACTGTAAAAGTACGTAGAGACTGGAAAAAGATGCAAAGACTGCAAAACATTGCAAAAACTTCGAAAAAATGCAAAGACTGCAAAACAATTCAAAAACTTCGAAAATATGAAAAGACTGCAAAAGTATGCGAGTACACCAGAACTATTGCCAAGATTGCAAAAGTATGTAAGGACAATTAATTGCAATTAATGCAAAACTCTGCTAAAACTGCAAAATATTGAAATAATGCGAAGCTAAGACTGCGTGCATTTCCGAAATCTCAAAGTGAATTTAATGGATAACATTTGAAGTTATTGACGATTGCATTTATCAAAGATTGCAAGTTTTTACAACCATGTCATAAAATTCCCATTCCACTTTGATGGTATTTTAAAAGTTATACTCGTATTTCGACAAAAATAAATGAAAATTAGGTTTTTTCGAGATAAATAAATAAACTGGGCTAAGAAACGAAAAAATTCTACATAATAGCAACTTTTCTTGTGTAAATTTAAGTTAAATCTAAAAGACACATTTGAGAAAAAACTGAATTTTATTTATACAGGAAAACTTTCTGAGACAAGTATGTAAGGATAGGAATTCTTGTTTGAATAATTTTCGTAAGCATCACTTTGTTCTCACCCAGCAAAAACATCAGTGCGAATAGGTACCTATTACCATAATTCCTTTCTACGCTAAACTCTTGAAGTTAAATCAAGGATTTCTCGAGAAAATTTGTTTTAATCATTTAAAACCACATTCATATACAATAAAGTACAATAACCTCCTAAGCTATTATCCCACTCAAGTGTCTAAATCAGCAATATTTCATACATTCATGAACAGAAAACACCACACACACACACACACACTCGCCGTATATGTAAGTCATCCTCAATGAATGAGGCATCAAGACCTAACACAGCCCAGGATTTTGTCCAAGTTTGCTTTAAATCAAAAACATCAACACTAACAGTCAATATTTGCGGTTCTAAATACGTTTTGCAAATGTTGAATTTCCATTGTTTGATGTTGACCCGGTCAACATGGTCAGTAGTTCACTTTACACAAACGATATACCCATTACCTTGCCTTAGCACATTGAGTGTGCATTTTTAATTAGATATTAAAGCATTTTGTCACCAGCATCCAAACACCATCATTTCCGTACAGCTGACCTGCCATGATGCCCAATAAAAACATTGCTGGCCGCTTTAAAACGTTGGTATACCACTGCGGATTTTTATTGATAAATTGATAAGTACGGGGTACGACTGCTCGCATCATCACAACACTATATTACGAATCAAAATTAGATTCAGGCCATTGACCATTACCATATGGAATGTCGATTTGTGTATATCATTCAAATCACGTTCCCAATATCAATGCGTCTGTATACAAAAGCGAATATTTGCAGGCAATTTTAGAGTAATTCAGCAAAGTTTCATACATAGCGATATATATTATTGCGACTTCGTTTTGTTGCGGAAGGCCGTGCGAGGATTTAGGAGAGAATTTGTATCACATGTAGGGCAGCAGCCACTACGTGACTATAACTCGTCAAGAATATGGAATAGATAATTTTAATTGAATGCCAGGCTACGCTGTTTTATTATTTAATTTTCTAAGCGCTGATTGAGGCGAAATGGATATATCCTTGCCGATGACGGTCGGTGCGGTGTCTGTAGCGAATTAGAACAGCAACCGAGGGAATGGATATTTATTTCACAAAGCACTTTGTTGTATTGAAAGACAATCATATTTTCCATATTCGTGTGGCCGAGCGTGCAATTTCAAAAAATTTACTTAGGAAACCTTTTACAACAAATAGAAGAATGGTCATCCGACACAGATGTATATTCCGGAAACCAAAAGTATTTTTATTTGTTGAAAAGTTCATGTGAAAATCGTCACATCCTTTTTAGAAAACTACACTTAAAGTGGAATGTAGAATCCCCATGAATGAGCCTCAAAATCGATAATTTTTCTTTTGTTTTCAGAGATGATTGCTCCTTAAGCCAAGAACTTTTACCATAGGTTAGAATGGGCTCAAGTTGTTCACTGTTCAGTTGCCAAACGTCCATGTTATCTATGCTCCTAAACGTCGAACCACCTGCAATGAGTCAATAAAGAAAATGCGGGTTAGGTAACTTAAATATGTGCGATGGGATAAGCTGAGTTCTTTCTTACCCATCAGCTTTCTGTTTCTCAAATTCAGTATCCAATAAAGATGAAAATATCAAACTGTTTTGATGTCTCCCGTTGAACTGGAATGTCTACCTAAAAAGTATGTAGGTAAGGTTGGGTTAGATGGGGATCTCAAGCATCCATTGTGCTCCCCGTATACAAGGAGAATAGGAAGGTAGGGAGAGGTGTTGTAGAGGATTGTGTTTGTGACTGCATTCTTGGGGTTGGGAACTCCCACTAAAATATTTGGATCCCTGAACTAATGCAACTATGCCTATTCTTATCATGTGGGTACCCAATGAGTTGTAGTCGGGTACCCAATGAGTTGTAGTCCGTCAGAATGCCAATAAACGGAAAGTGTCCCCCTAAGCTGGTTTAACAATTCTGCTTTTTTCTTGGAAATATCTGGCCATAAGTTTCTAGAAACCCGGCATGTTTCCAAAGATGACCACCTGTCATTGGCGGTTTTTAAAAAAATTGGTTGGATTCTGTTTTTTTTTTTGTTCTAGTGGTTTAAGAACTCAGGTGTTCGTTTCACTGGATTCAAGTGCTGACCCGATTATAGCCACCTTTTACTTACTTACTAAGATGGGTATTACTGTTTGGGATAAAGCTTGCCCCGAACCAACATTTCTCGCCAACAATTTTGATCTCAAGCAAGCTGACTTCAACTTCGGACTTTAATTCTGTTGAGGTCCTTTTGGTGGACTTTAGCAGGCGAAAAGAGCTGAATTCTGAATGATCTACTCCGACATATGTCAGGGTCTTTCAATACAAGGACAGTGTATTGAAATAGAGGTGATGGGGGATGAGCTCCTTTCGAGCAAACGCAAGCTTTCACACCTGTGCAGCAGGTTACTGACCCCGAGCTATACGGCTTTTATGTACAAGGGGATCCCGCAAGGACCTGGCTTTCCACGTTGGGGCTTGTGCTTTGTACGTAGGACTAACTACCCAACGATATTAGAATTTTATTGCTCCGATACAGCAATAAACCTCGGAAAACAATATCAATTATAGAAAGTTGACGACACAAAACATACAAAAAAAGGACAACGACGCATCTGCACACTGAACGTAAGATTTCTTAACGGATTACGCGCAGCCGAAGAATTAACGGACGCCCTAGTTTGCATCAAAGTGGACATAACCGCGCGCTGTCCTAGAAATGCGTTGGATTGGGCCAGGCATACAGAAGATGAAAGACTTCGAAATTTTTTATGGGAGACTGCTACAGACAACAGAAGAAGCGCTTATTTGGGTGTGGATTTATCGTTAGAAGAATACTCAGGGATAAAATGACTTACCAAAATCCAGTGACCATCAAGGCTGAATTCTCCAACATTAACCTAATATGCGCCCACGCCCCCATAAAGGAGAAAGACAGTAGATAGCAGTTTCAATGACTGTTTCTTCGAGCTCTTGGAAGAAACATGGGCAGTGCCCTAGGCATGACGTGTAAATTGTCCTTTGCGAATTCGATGTAAAGCTTGGGAAGGAGCATATCTTTGAACAACCCAACAGGTAAGCATGACGAACCAGACCAAGGATCATTGGGTGTACTTTTCTTTCGATATGCTCATCCGCTTGAGGAAACCGTTGGGGAGGTCTTTGCACCCGCATCAAATAGCAGGACTGAGATAATCAGAGGTAGCCTTGGTATTTCTAGGAAAAACTCAATTTCTAAGTCTCTTACTTAGACGAAAGTACCAGCGATTGACAAGATTAATTTTTGTTTGATCTCCGCGCTGATCTAATTTTCCGTGTCTATATCGGATCCTGGGGAGACCAAGTCCTGTACTATCTCAAAGTTATATCTGTCTTTTGTGCAGTTTTGTCCAATTAGTCGATGATCTTTGTCTTTGTTTAATGACCAGCATATTCCTCGTTTTGAACTCATTAACAACTTCTGTTTCAATGCTCGGAAAAGAACCTACGACATCGCAAACCTGCTTCTTTCTATTATTTCATTATCGTCTGCGAGAGCTGGTAAATGTCTAGGCTTTTAAATGATTTTGTCACTGACGTTGATGTTTGAGTTATATCAATCTTTTCAAGTTATGTTGTGTGTTTCATTGTCGAAAGCCTTTTTCGACCGACGCGACATCAAAGTTATTGGTAAGCTCTTTACTTACCTTGAGGAAGCAGTGTGATTTGTTGAATTTTTGTTTCATATTTCTCCCTTTGTTGTTTCAATTTCAATCTCAACCCAAATACATAGCTGTTCGTAACTATTGGACCACCTAGGTAGGAGAAAATTCCAAGATGGCCATTTCTTGACTCAAGACAACGAGAGAGAGAAGGTTTAAAGAACGAAATGTTTTCAGAGCAGGTCTCTTCAAGATATAAGCTGTTGACGAAGTTTTGATGGCCTTGCAAACTTCTTAAACACCTTCAACACTCTATCTTTTTTTTTTTGATAATGCAGGAGTACCTCCAGGATAGGGAGTTGTTGTGACAAACACACAAAAAAGAATGAAACTCATCGCAAGCCAATGTTAGGACCCGATGTTTGGAATATTTCTCTTGGGAGCATGTTTGTATGCATTTGTAATCGTAGCTGACTTCTTCAATACTTCCTCCTCGAACTTATTTGAGAATGTTCGAAGGTATGTTTGTAACTGGTGAGTTATATAACGCAGTAGTGATCCTGGTTATGAAACGAATGAACTTCAGTCTCAGTTTGAACAGAAGGCTCGTTTAGCTAAAATTTTGGAAATCCAATGTTGACATGCAGATTAAAAGGGAAATAGATGGACTGGCAACTACCAAACTACCAATCGACGATGGTACGATGTCTCGAAACTCATGTTTTGGATGGAGCACATGTCCACGAACAGTTCATAAAGCAGATGGAAGGAGTGCAAAGATGTTGGGTCCAGAGTGTAGCAGACTTTCACCAACGTGAGCCAATGATTCTTCTTTGCTTAAGGTATTGCAGCCATTGTCTAATACGAGGGCGGTTTGATAAGTCCGTGACTTTTTGAATAAAACAAACTTTTTGCGGCAAATAAACATTTTATTTTTCTACATAATAACCTTTTAGCTCGATACATTTTTTCAAATTGTTTTATTCCCTCCAATTAATAGGTTTTCTCAAGGCTCTCAAAATACGCGTTTATTTCGGTAATGACTTCTTCATTCGACTCAAATCTCCTACCACCAAGCCATTTCGTTAGGTTTGGAAACAGATAATAGTCTTAGGGGGGCTAAATCTGGAGAATATGCTGGATGGGGTAGCAGTTCGTATCTCAATTCGTGGATTTTGGCCATCGTGACTAGACAAGTATGCACACGTGCATTTTCTTGATGAAACAGCACTTTTTTCTTCGCCAAATGCGGCCGTTTTTGCTTCAAATCAGCGTCGAATCTGACCAAAAGCTTTGAGTAATATTCGCCGGTGATCGTTTTACCTTTCTCGAGGTAATCGATGCGAATGACACCGCGTGCATCCCAAAAAACTGTGGTCAAGATCTTGTTGGCTGACAGACTCTGTTTAGCCTTCTTTGGTCTTCGTTCACCCCAAGAAAACCACTGTTTCGATTGTTCCTTGGTCTATGGTTGTGATGGATCCATCTTTCGTCCACAGTAACAAAACGGCGCAAAAATTCGTCCGGACTACGGGTGGACATCGCTAAACACTTTTGAAGTGGGCACACGATTGCGCTTATGACCGAGTGTGAACAATCACGGCAACCATCTCGCGGAGAGTTTTCTCGTGTCCAAATATTCGTGTAAAATATGATGTACACGTTCAGTTGAGACACCTACAGCATGAGCCAACTTACGCACTTTCATTCTCCGATCATCCAATATCATTTCATGGATTTTATCGACGATTTTCGCCGTGATCACTTCTTTTGGGCGACCTGAACGTTCGGCGTCACTAGTGCTGGTACGACCACAACGGAACTCTGTAAACCACTTCTTTATCATTGAAATTGATGGAGCCGAGTCCCCGTAGTATTTATCAAGCCTTTCCTTAGTTTCAGTGATGGACTTTTTACGTAAAAAGTAATGTTTAATGAGTACACGAAATTCCGTTTTTTCCATTTTCGTAAAAATTCACGAGGTTGTCTGCTCTGAATGGCTATCAAACGCCAACGGCATGACGTAGTTTGCTCAAAAGTAGCCTACTAATAGATTACAGTTGACGGCAGCACAGTTGCATTTGGAGTAACTGCGCGAGAAATTCAAAAAGTCACTGACTCATCAAACCGCCCTCGTAGCATATTGAGGAAAACGCGCTTTCAACAATATTGTTTAGAAGCCTTCAAACCCATTAAACCAAAACTGTAAGAGCTTGGAAAGCAGGAGACAATCGACATTAAAACCAAGAAAAGAGGAATCTTCAGTATATGCCAAATTTATTTTCCACAAAAAATCAATCAAAATCGCCCTTTCAAAAGACACTTTGATTTACTTTATACTTAGCCTTAGGTGTCACTTACATAAAGTCTTTGATAAGCCACAGTCTCAACCAACATACTCCCTCATGCCAGTCTGCTCCTTAAGCCAGTTATTGCCTTCAGTTTATATGCACACCAAAGTGCTTCAGGTCGTTCTTAAGCTTGCGCCCTACTTACACGGTGCAGCCTTCCTCCGTTGCTTTGTCACTCAGGCGTAAAATCGACACCATAAGAAGAAAAACAAACACTTTTACCTCAACATGATGCTGTTTTATCCGACCCATTTATGCGGTCGCCGCCGGCCGGCAGTAAAAAAAAAGTTTTTCACTCCATATTTTTGTCGTAATTTGTAGCTTCTTGTTGAAATTCGTTCATGAATAAACCGTTTCGAGAGGTTTAAACGGGAATTGGAATCGATTTGTTTCTTAATTACCTGGCCTATCAATTTAACGCGCATACCCTTAGGGTGTCTGCGAATAGTTATACCTTTTACCCCAATGTAATGCCGCACTGCCATGGCCCGGCATCAATGCTTAATGCTATTAAATTGAGTTTGCCACAAAAAAAAAAAAAATTCAATTCAATCCCCAAGTGAATTGTTATGCTTGTAGTGTTTTTCGGGATAGCTCAGACTCCCCCTTTTTTCCCATCTGTTCAATCAAAAATTGCTGTCCTGTTTAACATAAAAGAGTCCCAAATACCGTCCCTTCTTCCTTTTTTTTGTTTTAAATATCCACAAGGCCTACCAGAGTAATACATAATCGATGTTTTGGAACATTCAGACACACACACTACTGGAAAGTTGTAGAAAGGTATACGGCCACATTGGGAAGCATCGATCCTAAACCACGTCGAATCGAATAATAATAATTACAACAATAACAAGCAACAAGAGTGTGCTGCTGTGTGTAGCCTTAAACAGCGTGTCAAAAACTCGCACCTGTGGGACACATCCTTCAGAGCCAATAATTGCACACGCCAAGGCTACGTTTTAAGTTTTCGTCAGTAGGTAGGTATAAACCAACGCCAGTAAGCCAACCAATCCAATCCCACCCATCATGGCTACAAGGACAAGGACAAGAAAAAAAGAAAAAAACAATAAGAGGCCGAGAGTAAAAAACAACAGTTTTCAATTCATCAAACGTTAGAGAGGCTTCCACGATTTTATTGTGGATGGGGAAGTCGGAAGATGGTTCGGTGGGTATTTTTATTCAATTTCACAAGGACACAGAGTGACAGCGGAAAAAGAAAAACTGTCTGTAGATTTACTTTGTTAGCGCAAATGTATCTCTGGTACCTTTGACACATTTAGTCTTCTTTCATTCATCCATCATTCATTCACACAGACACACATACACCGTGACGTAAGTGTCCTCTCTATGTGCTATGCACACTACCCCATCGGCACATTTGTAAACAGAACTTTGCCATTTCATTTTCTTGTAAACGGATTTTTTTGCGATTTTACCAAAACCCACCTGCCTGCCACCTTCGCGGAGGAATGTTTACACGCGTTCTGCTTATGAACACCATAGTCGTCCCCTAACCGCCTGGCACGTTTCCATCTCCACATAGAGATGTGTTGTGTAAACAGAGCTTTGGAGGTACCTTTGGGTTGAAGTAAAAACGATGAAAATGAAAATAAAAAAATGTAAAAAAAAAAACTTACAATGTTATAGGCAGGCAGGAAGCATAAACCAGCCATCAGCCATCGTCAGCAACCAGTCGTCGTTATGTCGCCTGTCTAACAAAAAAAAACCAAAATAAAAAAAGTCTGCTCCAGCGCGGAGGAGCTTTATGCAAAGTTGAGTTGAAAAAAATCTACTACCCCATAGTGTTGCTTTACTTCCTTTCGTTTTTATTTCTTTTCCTGAAGGCAGGGGTAATGGTTTTGGATCAAACCTCCAATCGCCTAGTGATGAAATTTAAATTGGAAGCGTGAGTAAATTATGACTACTCTATACGGAATCGTTTTTGGCAGGTGAATTTCGCAGGTGATTGTTGTTTTATTGAAAAATTGGTAAGCTGACGATCCGAAGTCAAACTTAAACCAGGAGTGAAATCAAAAGATAAAATTATCTTGTTCTTCTTCTTTTGACTTGATGGTGCTTTGAGCTTTGTAGTCACATCTTTGGTGACCGCTCCTTATTTGTGCGCACTCAATGTTATGACCCATACTCGTAGTATGTTAAAGAAACACTGTACAGTGTATAAGCTTTACTAAAATAGGAGAGGATTTAAAAGGAGCTGCCGATACACAATAGTTTTGAATTGTTGAAGATTGAAATGCAGGGGTAATGCATTCTACATTCGTATGGTTCGACTGAAAATGAAATCCCTGTAATTTAACATCATGTACGACCTAAATTTGGTGCTGGTGTAAACTGTTGAAATTCCTAGAAGCGCGAATACTACCGTTGAATTGTTTAAAAGAGGCGGATTTCAAGTGGCGCATTTCTGCGCCAGATTTCTGTCTGTAAAAAAGACGATAAAATAAGAAAGCAAGAAACGCTACAACGATGTTCAAGTGACGTAAATATTTCAATGATGTTCCGGTCTGCAATCATTTTGAAGGCTTTTTTCTGAATGCTGTCTAAGGATTCGGAGAAGTTGTAAAAGCATCTGACCATAAAAGGTAGTTGTATCTTAGAATCCATCTTAGAACGATCGTACGTTTTGTTAATTAGAGATCTCAAGCATATGAATATTCCACAAGAGCAGGTTTTGTAATGTACATATCAACTATTGAGAGTGGTTCAGTTTTGCCGATATGCAGGATCCACTCATGGACATTTACTAGCTGTTGGAGTCTCGCTTCAATGACAAGAGACAGCATTGAGTATTAGGAGCATTAAATGTTACGTAGTTTCATTGAAAAATCCTACCAAGTTAAAAATTTAATGAGGTCAACATACGTTGCCGTTAAAGTGAATTAGTGCAATGCTTAGTACAAGAACGGCAGAAACACACTCTAGCCAACGATTCAAAGAATCATCACTACGAGAGGCTGCCCACAAGGAGGGGTCTTATCACCTTTACTTTGGAGCCTAGTAGTAGATCAATTATTAGAAAAACCAACCATGCAAGGCATAAGATGCATTGGCTAAGAAACACTATGCGATATGATACAGAGGGGCTTGGTTATCACGAAAAAGTGGTGTACATCTGTAGGACTGAACATAAACCCCACAAAAACTACAATTATACCATTCACCAGAAGAAGACTCCTACCACTTATGAAAGACATTACGCTGGATGGAGTAACCAAAGTACTAACAACAGAGGTTAAGTATCAAGGCGTGATTCTAGATAGTAAACTCCTGTGGAAAAAGCAAGTAGAAGCAACAACCGAAAAGGCTAAGAAAACCCTTATGATATGCAAAAGCATAGCAAGGAGACATGGGGTTGTAAACCGAGCATTATTCGGTGGATGTACCTAATGATGGTACGACTGGCCCCTACCTATGCAGCGGTAGTATGGAACAAGAGAACTGACCAGGTGACTACTATCTATATCTACTGGGTACCAGGTCATATAGGAATCATAGGCAACGAACATGCAGACGAACTGGCAAAGACAGAAACCGGATCACCTCTCATAGGACCGAAACCTTTTTATGGAGTAACAGAAAGCCACATTAAGAAAGAAATCAAAAAGTCGGAGGAGCAGAGCTAAACACTGGATTGACCTTCCCAAAACTTTAACTTGGCACAAACACAAAACAAAACGTTACAAAGATGTAATGAAACTAAGTAGAAACGTTGTACAATGCTAGCCGGGTTTTTAACCGGACACTGCAGACTAAGAAAACACCTTAAAGTACTAGACATAGAGAGCGACGACCAATGCAGATTTTGCAACGAACAGGAAGAGTCTCCTGACTACCTCCTAGGTGACTGCGAAGCTCTAATACACCAAAGGAAGAAGTACCTAGGATCCTACTACATAGAGGAGAGGGAGCTAAAACTCTGAAGCGTAACCCAGATACTTAGTTTCATCAGAGGAACTAATCTGGATGAAGTTCTTTAAATAAAGGAATACCACTTAAGAAGTATGGGGTACAATAGATCTAGAAAGGTCGAGGTGCAATACAAAACCCCAATTATTCATTCATTCATTCGTTACCGTTCAAGTTCCACGTCCGAAGAAAAAGGATATGATTCTAGATACGAATATGAGCGTACCATTGTCGGAAAAACAGTTTATTGGATTGGTAGTTTGAGCCAGAAGATCGTTAAGACATTAAGTTTGTTTTTGACAGCCGTTAATATCAGGCTAATGTGAATGAGAAGAAAATGGAACAAAAAGTGATTCACCGAGAGTGTTGCCATTTCAATTAACAGGCGGTAGTTACTAATCCATCGAACAAGAGATTCATCTGAACTGAAATCGCTCATTTTAAATCAAAGAGCTTGATGCCAAACTATCAAATTCTTTAGATATATTAAGCGCAATAATCTTATTTTTTCTAAAACGATGTAAAGATTTGTTTCACTGTTCATTGAGATATACCATCATATCGCCATTCGCCAGTGGATCTATTGCAGTGAAAGCCGTACTGTCGGTCATAAAGACGTTTTCGCCCTTACTGATGTTTTTTTAGCTGACAATTACGTTTCCATGACTTTGTATAGAAGGGAAGTGAATGCAATAGGTTGATAATAAGATGGTGAAGAATATTCACCATTTTTGGAACTGGTTGTACAAATGGTGTTTTTAATCCTTTAGTAAGGAAATCTGTAGAGTAGGACAGATGGAAAAGGTTACATTTTGGCAGTGTGGAATAACACCTCTTGAAGACAATAGAATACAGTGCGAAAGTAGATTCGTCCCATGGAATAATTTAAGCACTCAAGTACCGACGGAGTCATGACACTTTCTAAGAGCGTTGAGCTTGCGTCAAACTGTCTCGCAAGAAGCTAAGCTTTCTCAAGACAGATAGCAAATGGGATTTCATTGAGGACGAGCTTGGGAACCGAAAATGTAGTCTTATTACCAATGACCAAAATTGTTTACTTCCTTTGGTACATTGTAGTAATTTTTGACCGTCCAAAAATGTATTTCGTCGGTCTTCCGGTTTTCCCCAGATTCGTCGGTCTTCCGGTTTTCCCCAGATAGGTTGTCTTTACAGCATCGGAAGCTTACTTCTCTGTCCCTGTTAGCCTCTTTACAGCTCAACCAACGCATTTTCATTGGGTGTGGTAGATTTTACCCTGTTAGCAAACCGATCATAGGATCATATCGAAGAGAACCATTTAGGCCCAACGAAAAGTCAAGAGAGGGGCAAATTGACCTCGTGGTGGCCCGTATTTGTCAAAACTTTCATCAGCTTGCTCATCGTTTATGTAATCACAGGTGTCCAACAAACGTTAGTACTTGTTTAAAAAGTAGTTTGCCATTTGCAAGGAAAAAAAACTCAATTTTATCGAACATGGAGGACCGTGGCTATCTGCTTTTCTAACTGAAGCGGCACTTACTATGAGATAGATAGATAGATAGATAGATAATGCGATTTATTCATTGTATCCATTATTAAAAATCATTTCATAAAGACAAAAGAGTCGTCAAAGTTTGGCTATGTGACGTCGTCCATCAAATGATCGAAAACTTAAGTGGCAACTGTTTGCATGCTTCTCATACTTCTTATACCAATGATATCATTTTCGAAATGTTTGAAGTTCAAACACTTTTGAAAATATTTCATCAGAACCCTTACGACACATTCGGCATGCGAAGTTAATGTTTTTATGAAAAGTGGTGGCAATCCTTTTTTCAATTGGAATCATGTAGTTCGATATTGTTTTTAGAAGTGAAACATCGTTTGATAAAATATCGCAACATTTTTTCCACTTGACGATTTCGATCTCTTCACCATCGAAATGCTATTTTTCATCCCTCGCAATTCGTCCTGAACCTCATCGAAAAATCATCACCCTATAGATTCTTCCAGATTGAATCTTAAATTCCATAATTTCCAGTATGTTTCAAGTCTGTTAATCATTAGTTGGAGCGATTGGGGTGTTGGGGTGTATACACAAATAACGCCACGTCGTCTGCAAACAGGAGAGCTTTGATGATTATTCTGGACACTTCTATTCCGCAGGGAAGAAATTTGATAAGTTCGTTAATAAACAACGCAAAGTTTTTGTTTTTACAATTTAAGTTTTTATTGAAAAGCTCATTTGTTTTACAATATTTGATATATATAATTATAAATTCTTAGACTAACATTATTGTTTTAAAATCTGCGAGCACAGATGGGGCTCTGCTTCGTTAAATTGGCGGGTTTTATACATTTTTATTAAAAAGGTATCTATGTCTAACATTTACTTGTTTCTTAAATAAATAATTGGTATGTTCTCGTCGGCTGAGCAGTGCTGACGGTCGTTGGGACAACGCAAAGAGACACGGACTTAGTGTGCAGCCTTATTTTACACCCATTTTACATTCAAACCACACAGCAGACATATTTCCGCTATAGATATTTTCAAGGACCTTTCTGAATTCGGCTCACATTCCGAACCTGTATAGTTTGAAAAAAGGGCTTCACGATCATCTGTGGCAAACGAAGCTTTGAAGTCTACTTACAAAAAGAAAATACAACTTCTTTCTTTGATCGATAAAGTCGTTCGCTATACTTTGAATGACAAATGTTGTTGTAGATAGTCGAATAGCCACTGCGAAATCCTGCCTGAAATTCTCCAATCAAATTTTTGCTTTCTATCCACGTTGTTCAAAGATCTTTCAGTAGAGAAAAACAAATTTTATATAAAGTATTAAGAAACGATGATCGGCAATAGTTTGTCGAGCCAGATATATTTCCTTTCTTATGAATAAGGCAAATTAGACTCTTTTTAAATTCTTCTGGAACTTCTCCCGTGATGTTTAAGATTTTGTAATATATGTACATTATGTACATCCAATAAGCTATGCTTTAGTTGCTCATACAACTTTTGTGAGAATTTCAAGAAACCTTACATTTTTCGCGGATTCCGAACGAAGTGATAAGCCGCTAATCTTTTTTCAATTAGCGCTGTGACTTCGTACGTTGCAGCTTCGGAACATACAAAATAATTCAGTTAAAAAAAATGTTTTCATGTCACTCATATCTTTTCCTTTAACGTTTCTTCTTCTTGTCGAGGAATTGGCAACTTCTCTTATAGTAATTTCATGCCATGAAAAGCGCTTTCTCGATTTGCCGTTTAGAATCGGCAATAAATTGAAGGTCTCTTCCATTCCTCTCCAAGGTATGCTTGAAATAAATGTCGTATTTGCTGAGTTTTTTAGTTGACATAATCCACGTCTTTTTTTATCTAATAAATAAAAAAAGAAGTGTTTCAACTGTTACAAAATTTTACTAATCTTTTCATTTGTTAGAAATGTCGTAGGCTATTCCCCTATTCATGTTTTTTTTTTCTAAACATGCTCACGCTCACTTCAAACACACTCCATTGCATTATACTAGTGAAATTCTCCTTTTAATTGTTTATGCCCTCCTCAGAAGACAAACTGGGTACGCTTTTGTCACAACACAAGGCAGCACGAACCTCCGCCATGCCTGATATTATTGTGAGGATTATATTCAGAGGTAATAAGCTTGTTGTAAAGTTGTCGAAAGGTGGGCTGTTCGCCTAATAAATTGGTAGTTTATTTTACCCCAGTGTAGTAGTGAAGAAATATGGGCGCAAGTTGGCATACTGATGATGGAGTCTACGCATACAACGGGTAGTTGATTTGAGACGTCATTGCCAAAGGATTAAATTGTGTATGGTTGTGTACATATGAGTATTCGTTTTGTTGACTTATTTAGAATTTGATTTATCAGCACGTTGAATATTCAAATAGCTTTAAGCTTTAACAACAACGGTAAATACAGCGGTGAATATTGGAGTATAGCTTCTGGGATTATGATAAATTTTGTTTGTTAAATCGAGGATAAGAAAAGCAGTTTTTTTGTTTAACTTCACTGAGGTTAACACCATTGACAACCTTGTGGCCTTCCATTTGAATAACTTCTGAGATCATCGGTCAATGAGAGAGAGTGGTCCACCTAGGTAAACAAAGTTTATCGTGATATTTTCTTCCTTTTGAAGGCAATAAAAGTTTTTCTCAATATTTGTCAAAAGTGTTTTCTCCAACTTGAGTTGAGGAAAAGTTTTCTTTTAAAGTCTTCACATAACTATGTTTTCCGCTGCCTCTTCTCTTTGACATTCTTTGACCAACTTTCTACCAACCATCAGAGCAAAGTAAAATTGAAAAATAAAAATAAAAAGAAAAATGACGAAAGGTCAATTCACACCGAATAGTTGCAAGAGGCTGAAGGGCAACCCTTTCAACTTCCAACTCTGGCCCACTTTTCTTCTTCTGCGTTGTTCAAATAACGTGTTTACAAAACACTTTAACAACATCAACAAAACCAGGCAGCAAAAGGTTAAGAGAGCTGAACTCAGTTCAACTCAACAGCAAGAGCACAGTAGTTACCTCTCTACCTACAAACAAAGTAGACCCTTTGAAATGTTTTAAACCCGTTTATAGCCAAAAGGCTTTTTCAGTTAAATAAAAAGATGAAAACAAAACAAAAAAAAAAAGATCTGAACATTTTAACAGCCTACTCTTATTCAGCCAACATTGCATCCATCCCTCCTGCCTAAGCGTCGTAGTAGAGACCAGATTCTTGACATTAGATTGAAGAATAAGAGCGACACGATAAAAATAAAATGTGAGGATGCCTTTTTGCCCTGAAGATGCTGAAAAGAACTGTCAACAAGTGGGAGAAAACTCTCATAGGACTAAAAACAGCGAGATAGGGAGGGAGAGAGAGAGACAGAGATGGAGAGAAGACTGAAAAAGGAACGTGCACTGTTGAAATGCCCTCCACTGGAGAGTGAAAGTAGACACTTTTCTGATGTTTTTGTTTTTCTCTAAACAGAGCATAAGGAAAAACAACAACAACAGAACAAATTTAAGTGTTATTCAAATAACACCAACCATGAAATTTATGGATTCTACATCCTGGCCATATGGCACTACTTTTTTTGTTTGTTTGTATTTTTCCAGCACACACCGAAAAAGGGTTTCACTTCTCTGCTTATCTGCGAATGGAAAGTTTTTATTTTTTGTGAATATCTTTTCCGGAACACGATAAACATGAGTGTTTTCGAAATTCTTATGGTTTTTATTGGCAACGTATGTAAGCTTTGAAGGGATTCTATACGTTTTGAGTCTCTGTTTATGGTTATAAGTTTGCTAAGAGTAAAATTTAACGGTGCTCTATAAGGCCAGAGGAACAGATGTGATTATGGTGTGATAGAAAGTTCTTAGGGCTAAACTACCTTATCTGTGATTGGTCTGATTATTTTATTATTTGTCTGCAGGAGGCGTTTTAGGAAGCTGACATTTTGTGTATTAAAAAATAATATTCCAATGAATAGGTGGGTACGTATATGTTGTCGCAATGCCGTTTTGGGCCATACACTACATCTGGTGCTTGGATTGTCAATGATTTTGAAGTCCATCGGTGGGAATATCTTGGGTATGTGGAACGGTGTTGGTATTGGAAAGCTATGAAATAGTTTGTTCCAGATTCTAATTAAAAGGACTTATTTCGTTGAAGATTGAACAAGATTTGAAATAAAATTTTATTATAAAAACATATACATAAACATAAGATTGCTTGAACAATATAAATAAACAAAAGTAGATTCTATAAACAAGTATATTCCAACACCCCCACTAGAATCTATTTTACTAAACCCATTGATTTTGCGCAATAGCTTGACTTTTCAGTTGGGAGACACTTTGTCAAACTATCAGCAAT
The DNA here is from genome assembly GCA_914767635.1 of Melanostoma mellinum. Classification (NCBI taxonomy): domain Eukaryota; kingdom Metazoa; phylum Arthropoda; class Insecta; order Diptera; family Syrphidae; genus Melanostoma; species Melanostoma mellinum. Next base: position 24,877,234 of record OU612060.1, on the reverse strand, counting down.
CATTTTTGAAGTTTGCAAATATTGAATTTAGACAAGTTTATCATTAATTACATTACGGATAAAATGGTGTCTAACATCAATGTGCTTTGTCCTAGCATGATAAACATTCGTGGATGATAAACAAATAGCACTTTGGTTATCGCAGAATAAAATTATGTTTTCTCTATCGTCTGGGAGAAATTCACGTTGAAGTCCATTGAGCCACAATGCTTCCTGTATTGCCGTACTCATGGCCATATATTCAGCCTCGGTAGTCGATAAAGCTACCGTTGGCTGCTTCCGGGAACACCAGGAAATTGCTCCACCTTGCATTTTAAAAACATATCCTGTGACGGACTTACGCTCATCAACATCGCCAGCATAATCGGCATCACAGTATCCGGTGACTAAACTTTTACTTGTTTTTGTTCTTGAATAACACATCTTCAAGTTTGAAGTTCCTTTCAGATAGCGCAATACTCTCTTTGCCGCTATCCAGTGAGCCTTCCCAGGATTTTGGTTGAATCGGCTTAGATAGTTAACCGCATAACTTATGTCCGGTCTTGAAACTTGTGCTGTGAATAAAAGACTGCCAATTAATTCTTGGTAAGGTACATTATACATTTCTTGACATTCAGCTTCAGTCTGAAATGACATCTTCTTGGTTAATTTTTGATTAATGTCCATTGGTGTTGAGCATTCATTAGAACCAGTTAATCCAAATTTGTCAATCATTTTCAAAATATAACTTTCTTGGTCAATCCAGATGAAACCATTCTTCTTATCTCTTGTTAATTTTAATCCCAAAAAAGAATTTGAAGGACCAATTTCTTTCATTTGGAAATGATTCATCAAATTTAATTTAAATTGTTGTTTCAATTCGGAATAATTATCAAGGATGAGCAAATCATCAACATAAATGGCAACAATCAACATTTTTCCATCGACATGCTGGTAATAAATACATGGATCCAAATTTGATTGCTTCATTCCAAATTCTTTCAGCGCTTTATCCAACTTCAGATTCCATATACGAGAAGACTGCTTCAATCCATAGATTGATTTCTTTAATCGAAGTACTTTCTCTCCCTTCTCGAAACCTTCCGGTTGTTTAATATAGATTTCATCAGTTAAGTCGCCTTGTAAGAACGCAGTTATCGCATCCATTTGCTCTATTTCGAGATCTTTTCGAGCTGCCAAGGCCAGTAAGAATCGGATGGAATCATATCTAACCACGGGAGAAAATGTTTCTTCATAATCAATCCCATAACGTTGATTACAACCTCTTGCCACAAGTCGAGCCTTGTACCGAATGACATTCCCATCGACATCTGACTTCGTTTTGAAAACCCATTTGGTACTCAGTGTCTTCTTTCCCGGAGGTAAATCAGCTAACTCCCAAGTTTCGTTAGCTAATAAAGAAGCATATTCACTATTGATAGCCTCTTTCCAATATTCTGCTTCTTTGCTTGAAATAGCATCTTCGTATGTAAGAGGTTCGTCATCATTTTTCTTTTTATTTGCTAGGTTTGTGAAAATTTTTGTCGGTTTCTTGACTCTTTCCGATTTTCTAACAGACTTCGATGAGGTGGCTGGGTCAGTAAAATGTTTTGGATTTTCTTCAAAAACTTCCTCTACATTTCTATCAGGTCTGGTTTGATCTTCATCTCTGCTTTCAATATTTTCACTAATACTGAAGTTTTCATTGCAGTTGTTATTAGAAAGGGAATCCTGATTCTCTTCAAATGCCCCCACTGAACAATCTTCGAGAGACAAGAAAAAATTATTAGTTTTGTTTTCAGCAATTACCTTTCCAAATGGTTGATCTTCCAAAAAAATTACATCACAACATTTGATAAGCTTTTTCTTCTTTGGATCATATACTCGGTATGCCTTTGAGTCTTCGCAATAACCAGTCAAAACACATTTAATCGATTTAACATCTAGCTTCTTTCTTTTTTTCTTAGGAACATGAACCATAACTGTCGATCCAAAAACTCGCAAATGAGATAAATTTGGTTTTTTGCCTGTCCAAATCTCTTCAGGTGTTTTGAAATCTTCAGTCACTTTACTTGGTATCCGATTTACCAAATATGCCGCATAAAACAACGCCTCACCCCAAAAATGTTTTTCAACACCAGCATCAGAAATCATGCACCGAGCTTTTTCTAAGAGAGTACGATTCATTCTTTCGGCTTTGCCATTCTGTTGAGGGGTAAACGCAACTGTTGTTTGATGCCTTATCCCACATTTGCTTAAATATCTGGCAAATGCATGATTGCAGAATTCACCGCCATTGTCCGTTCGAAATGTTTTTATCTTCTTGTTTGTTTGGTTTTCAACCAAACTCTTGAACGAAATGAACGTTTCCATCACATCAGACTTTGAATTCAAAATATAGACGAAAACTTTATGCGAAAAATCATCCAAAAATGTCAAAAAATAATAGGCTCCACCAAATGACTTCTGTTCCATTGGACCACAGATATCAGAATGAACAAGTTCCAGAACTTCACTTGTTTTCGATTCTGATGAAGGAAAAGATTTTCTTGAGTGTTTACCTTCGATACATTTGATACATTTTTCATTTTTCACATCACTGAAATCTAGACCATTCACACATCCTTTCTTCATCCTGTTCATGGTTTCATAGCTTACATGCCCAAGTCTTCGATGCCATAACTCGTAAGATATTTTCTTATCCGCAAGCATATTTATTGAATTTTCCATTTGCCTTGGAATATCTAGTCTAAAGAGCTTACCATTACATCTTTTTCCAGTTGCCACTAATGTACTTTTGTTTGAAATTGTACATTTATCATTTTTAAATTCAACGATCAAACCATTTTTTGTCATTTGGCTGACGGATAATAGATTTGCACATAACTTCGGAATGTATAGAGCATCTTTTACGGTAACTGTCTTAATCTTGCCTTCGACCACAATTTCCAGATCGATATCCCCTTTTGCTTCTACATTCAAATTGTAAGAATCCGCAACGGTTACTTCTTCCTTCTTGTCTATAGTTAAATTCCTTAACCAATATTTCCGATTCGTCATATGCTCTGAAGCTCCCGAGTCAATAAACCATTCATGTCGATTTTCTAAATCAACACTTGCCATTAGCGATGTAAGAAACAACTGCCTTCCGTGACTGTTTGTAGTCTTACGTTTGTTTGGGCAATTTTTTGCGTAATGTCCTTTCTGTTTACATTCAAAACATTTGAATTCAGTTATGCGACGTTGCATAGTCTTGCGAAATGGTTCCTTTTTTGAATTTTTACCAAAGAAAACCATTGGATCACCACCAGATTCACAAACATCATCTTTGATATCTTGTAACAGTTTCGTTTTTATTGAGTCTCCCGTTATTGGAACCCCAGAGCTTTCCAAGCCCATGATCATTGGCTTGTATTCATCTCCAAGCCCATTTAATAACAATGATCCTATCCATTCCTTGGATACTTCCATTCCAATTGAACTCAATTTATGGGTTGTTGTGATAATTTTGTTCACATACGATTCCACAGAATCACAAGATTTCAACTTCGTGTTCGTTAAAGTTGATAACAAACCCAATCTTCGTGTAAGACCTCTATCGGCAAAAGCAGCTTCCAAGCGATCCCACACTTCTTTTGCTGTAGTTGCAGTCTTCACATGAACGAAATTTATAGGTTCGATCAATAAAATTATCTTCGTTTTCGCTTTCGAAATCTTCTTAGCTTCTTTTTCTGTCCCGAGAACGCTTTCCCAAAGATCCTCATGCTCCAGAAAATTCTGAACAGCGAATTTCCAATCCTCATAATTTTCACGCCCTTTTAATTTTTCAATTGCTGGAATCGACGACATGATTCTTCGAACAAAAATATTTCCTTTAATTCACAATTATATTGTCCAGCGATCCTGGGCCCATAACCTATTGGAAAGCTATGAAATAGTTTGTTCCAGATTCTAATTAAAAGGACTTATTTCGTTGAAGATTGAACAAGATTTGAAATAAAATTTTATTATAAAAACATATACATAAACATAAGATTGCTTGAACAATATAAATAAACAAAAGTAGATTCTATAAACAAGTATATTCCAACAGTTGGCAGTTCATGGTGAAAGTAGCTCAGATGATAACGAAGCTGAAATTTGTATTTGTTGCTTAAGCCAGTGTTTTTACTTTTTACCTTATGTTGAAATGGCAAGTAGTAATAGCGATTCCATGTACTTTAATTTCAGTAATAGTAAATACAAGACGTTCAGTTTGCACTATAAAGGAAAAGGTTTTTTAATGCGGCACCCAATGTCAGGTTCGAGAACTGCCTTCAATCAGAAAAGTACGACAGTATTTTTCAAACGACTTTTTCGGAGAAAAAATATATTGTAAATTTCTAGGCATTTTTCTAAAAAGTATTCTAAAAGGTACTCACCCCTTTGATTAGTGTCTATGGTACCCCAGATGCAGTTGTGTGCGTTTGCATCGCAGACTACGAGTATTGGTAGCTTCTTCTTCCGGCAGTAATCTACCAGATTCTTTACCTCAGAGGGAGGGATGTTCGCTTCATCTCCCGGAAAGTACCCTGATGCGATTACCACCCACCTGGTTTGGCGTTCGATGTTGATTGAGGCCTGAATTGCAACCAGGTCTCTCTTCATGAACTCTGAAATGCAAAAATGATTTCTATGATTGCTGTTCTAGGACAAATTGACTCGTTATCCCATATTACCTTCGTATTTCTGATGGAATGACCTTTAATTTGTCCCCCAAAGCTCCAGGGTTCTTGGATCAGTGCTAGTCCAATGCCTTCTCTTGTAATTTTCCTCGCTATGACAGCTGAGGCTGCTAGGGCATTATGTAGATTTATTTGGACTAGCTTGGTATCGATCCCGCGTACCTCCATTAGATTGCTTTTTCGTTGGTGGTTTCCGCCCCGGGGACCTGTTAACAGGGCCTTTTCCTCCTCCATCGCGAGGGGAACTTCTTCTCCTTCCTCTGCTATGTCCATCATAACCATCGGTAGTGGTGATGGTTTAGGGGTTGGGATGGGGGTAGGTAGTGGACTGGGTGGTAGGATGAGGGATTGGGATAATAATGGGATGGATTATGCTTTGAGGGGCAGAGTACTGACTGGATTGGTATCAGAAGGCGGCTTGCCCTCTGTTCCACTTCTTTTTTTCAGGCCATGCACCTCAACATTACCGAATCTATAGTAGATGCTGTGATGGTTTTTGACAATCGCCTCCACAGATTTTTCATAAACGCCAATGTTAAGTAGTTGGCCATTACCCTCTTCCTTGCAAGAAAGAACGTTCCAGATTTGAGTATTCAGTTCTGCATTCTGCTGCTTTATCAGAGCTAGAACCATGCCGTGGACTTGTCCACTGCTTCTTGGTTTGATTCTCATGTTGTACGGCTTGGGTATGTCATCCCCTTGTCTTGTGGCGAGCTCACAACCTTTCCAACCACTCAGCTTTGGGACTGTCTTTTTGATCCAGTCAGCTGTTTTCTGATTGGTACAGTCTACTTGAATCATACCCAGTTTAAAGGATATGCCTTCAAATTTCATCTCCGTTTCCCATCCTATTCTCATCTCGTCCAACATGGCGTCTTCGAGGTTAGAGAGTTCACTCTGCGAGAGAGTGATTCGGGGGTACTCCTTCGGTAAAATCCCAGCCCGTATGGTTTTGGCAGCCGTCGCATATGAGACTGCCCTACTTTTTACTACCGGGCCATGACTGAGGCATATGTCTCGGTCTCGGTTTTTCTTTTCTTCTGGGCTGCCTGCTGGGGTGAGATATGTGTTTGTTAACTCTCTTACCCCCGCTACTTTCAACTGTCCTGCCTTCTGCTTGCGCTGACCTTCTCTCGTCGACCTTCTTCCTCGATTCTATCTGCGAGAGACCCTGCTTGATAAATCTGAGGTACCATTCCACTCCCGCATCACTCAGACCATGTCTGTATGGATCGTTCAAACCACCTGGTTCACCCAGCGCCGGACGAGTGATGGTTTTCCTCTTCCATACTTTCTTCGGAATAGTAGTGCTGGACTAATGGGTTTCCCCAGGTATCCTTTCAGAGATTGCTCTTCTGGCACTTTCTTCCTCAGATTTGTCTGTAGTAACACCCACTGTGTCACGAAGATTCCGTTATACTACAGTCGATATAACCCCTGACTGCAAAGCAAACAATGGGCACGGATCGCATTACACCCTGGCTTAAGGGGTTGGCAGCTCTTAGTTCGTTTAACTCCTCAATTGCTCATCCTACCCAGCTTTTAACTAGATCGGTTGAGCAGGTGAGTTATTGAAAAACTTAAGCCTCCGCACCACGTCAAGGTGTCTGCCGCGCGAAAGTTTTGACACCTAACATTTGAGCTAATAGCTCTTGGTCTTTTTTAATGCCGTCAAGCGCATAGACCGGAAGAAATAGGTGATGGATTCTTTCCGTTTACCCTGACAATTGATGTCTGGTTCTGTGTCACAATGCTTGACATGTCGCGTGCTACGTAAGAGTTCGAGGTAGGAATCACGGATTCTACGAGTATCGCCTTACGCGAGTAGTCGGCAAGTCCATTGATAGTAAATTTACTAACATGATAAGCACATCTCACTTAGCCGGCCAATATCGACAGAAATTGTAAATCCCTTCATGAAGCAGGATTAAAAGGAGCCGCCGGGCATGTTTTACTGGCCCATTTATAATTAATGTCGTTTGTATGGAAACGTGTCTACACTCAAAAACTATTTTCGTTGCAAGCACTTACGTTCCTCTCAAGACTACCTACTGCTCCAACATATTCTATGATTTCGACTAAGTCGTTTCCTAGTTCTTGGAAAAATCTTCAAAGTTTTTTGAACAGATGGTCAGTAAAAGTTTAGTGTGTTTGTGAAGTAATGTCACCTTTACCCTTATCTTTCATATGACATTCATGAATGTGAGATTCATGAATGACAACAATCACCATGGGTATTGTCAATTTGAAAGCAAAAAACTTAACAAGGTTTCTGTGAAATGATTATTGTAGATACATCCATTGCTTCTGTTTGAAGTCTTTGAAAACCTTTTATAGAACACTTAGTGGAAATTCTTAAAAACAACTGAGCCCTATGCTTATTCCAAATCCATGCTTAAGAGGGAGATATTTACTATCAAGCTTCAGGCAGCTTAATTCGGCCCAACACTGATGCAATGCGAAAATGCAAGGTCTTTACTTGTCATGGGACTTTATAGGTCTCTTTCAACACTTTTTACATTTATCTGTAAATGTGTACACCCCATTGCTTCAAAAGAAAAGTGCATAAGACCTTCACACAATACCTTCTTTAGACACTATCCACATAGGCACTGTAGCACCTTCTTTACTTGTTTTCCAACCCTTTATCTACTCGAAGTGCAAACAAAAGGAATCAGCACTTAAGAAAAAAGAAGAGAGAAAAAAACACACACCAAATGACAGCAACAATCAAACGGATGAAGACGAAGAAATGTTTAAAAAATATTTCCATCATCATGCTTGAAAACACTGAATGAATTCAGTCTCCTCCACCATTACCGGCACCGTTTAGTTATTCCATATGGAATGCCTCACATAGGACGACGACGACGACGACGACGACGACAACAACTACGGTGGAAAATTGTTAAATCCTAGGCAATGGCAATTAGGTCAAGTGATACCAATGAAATGCACCATGGCTTCTGCAAGTAGGCTTGCGAACGTTGTTCTCGATTTAAACCGCATTTAGACGAAAGAAATAAAATACAATAACTACACAAGTTGTGTTGGAATGCTTTTAAGTAGAATGGGGGTGTTTTATTCGCCTGGGTGGATCTACTACCTCCGTCTGGTGTTGTTGTGCCTTAATACTTAGACTAAAGGTTGTCCCATTGAGCACTTTTGTAGAGTGCAAGTTGAGTGATTTAGTATTGTGTCCTCTTTTAATTCTCTTAATTGCACTTTCCATTTTACTCTATGTTTTTTTTTTGTGTTTTGTTGTGGAGAGACAAGACAGGCTTATGTTATTCATTTTAATGGTCTTTTTTTTGTTGTTTAGAATGGCATAGCTGACGGGTAGATGTAAACAATTCACTCAGTAGGTCATGACTAGCTGAGATTTTTGTAAAGGTTGAGAGTGGTGATGATGAAATGGGAATTTAGTTTGCCAAAGGCTAACTTTTGATTGTGCTTGGCTTTGGCAACAATAATCCAAAGTTGTCTCCAATTTCGTAGAATAATCATTCTCCATAAGATAATTGCCATTTGAGTTATAATCATTCTCTTTGACATCGCTTTGGAAAGTCAACTTAAGCTGCAGTGCTGAAGGTCCTATTTATTTTGATATGAACAGAATTGTTTATCCTACGAGAAAATGACGTAAGAGCTTGTGGTAAGAAAACATCATGGCATTTTTATTTAGGAAACATTTTCATCGCCATAACTATGACTAGTGACAGTTGAAGACAGTTAATGATAGTGCTCAAAATGGCAAGACAGTAGGCAACCAGCAACAACTGGTCTGTTGGTTGGACACAAATGTGACAGATGACGAAAGTTGCGGATATTTGACAAGTGTGTTGAAAATTATTGACATTTGCTAACATTCGCGATAGTTGGTGACAGTAAAAAAAATTATCGGTACCTGGCACATTTCAGTTGGCGACAGTTGATGACAATTGCCTACACTTGGTGACACTTGGAGATACTTGGCTACACTTAGTGACACTTGAGGCAGCAACACCTGGTTACAATCAGCGGTTGTTAGTCAGAGTAAGTGACTGTTCAACAACTTCTTTGCTCATGCCCTGCACTACTTCATAGGAGGAAAACTTATCTCGGTGAATTCTTCTTCGATGATACCAGCGACTTAGCTTACATAGACCCTAAAAGTCTTTCGAAATACATTAAAAGTTCCGCGTAGTTCGACTAGCAGGTGATTGACCGGCTAGTCCCGTAATGGAAGATAAATGGGTGATCAACTCGTTAATCTTACATCGGGTTTCTGAGATCAGTAGGTGATTAACTTGCTGATCTCTGTGGTATCACAATGGGCCCTTGCGGCCTAAGTGTGTCAGGCAATGCACTCATTGGCTGACAGTTTAGTCTAGAAAAAAAACGCGTTTAGTGCTAAATTGACGGTCAAGTTAGCAGTCCCCCCCCCCCCCCCCTTCTCCAAATCAGTTAAATCGATCTTAAACAAAGCCTAAGTGGGCAATTAATAGTCGCTTTTTTGTTTTAAATTCACAGTGAAAGCCAAAAAAATTTTAGCTACTCATTTTTTAAAAAAAACCCCTTTAAAATGGTCAAATCAACTCAAAATCAAAAACTGAGTTTACGACATTAATCGTCGTTAAATTGTCAATCACAAGATATCCAAAAAGATTTTAGACCCCTCTTTCGAAATGCTTCTCTTATAAATGAGTTTCAAGCTATGAATGAAAAACACCTAAATTCAATACTTCAAAAAATGTTCAAATCAACTTGAAATCAAAAACTTAGTACGCAATTAACTGTTGCTTTTTAACCTCTAATGAGATATGGAAATAGTTATTTTGTCGCAGACAAGGAAAGGAAAAATTGACTTCCACTGAAGCGGTGTGTAACATCAAACCTCAAGTCTTAGTATACCAGAAAAAGAATCAAACTATTTTTTGTTTCATCCACTCCCTTATTGACTATTGACTACGTATTAAAATTAGCTTAGACCATAATTTTGAAACAAACAACTTTGAATCTTTATAAAATACGTGGTATGTTACTTTGCTTTTCAATCAGGACTCCATAGAACCGAATGCAACTAATCAGATACACTCCGCCATACTAACTCTGCACCCCCCGCCATATTCATCACCAGTATGTCGGTATTTTGTTTCGCTTTGTTTTTTATTATTGAACTCGGACCACCCTGCACTAGAGTGTGTGTGAGGCTTACGGTTAAAACAATTATACATGTGGTCCATAATTAAATGAATTGTCCACATCGCGTGACCTCTATGCATCGACGTATTCGCATTGTTTACACTTCGCCCACCCGCTTCGGATCGCGTTTAATACTCTTATACTGTACATCGCTCGCTCTTAATATACATATACAAAAGTACGTGATTAATTTGCTAGAGTTTTTCGCTCTTAAGCTGCAAGTTCTTCCCACTGCTAAATTAGCCTGAAACATGCATCGAATAATCCTATGAACTGAGCTAATTTGTAATTTAATTTTCGCCTGTGGAGTGAGACTTTATGGGTTCAAAATGCCATCGAAAACAACGCAACGTATAGAGGTGTACACGTCTCTATATTGACGAGACCCGAGACGGCCAATGATGATGACGACGACGACGATGACGACGTCGAAGGACGTTATAATAAGCATTGATGAAATGACGGCAGTGGGAGGTGGGGGTTGATATGCTTCATGGCATGGCAATGGCATGCAGAAGGACATTTGCTTCCATCTGATTTAGCACAATTATGTAGTAGTTGGTTGAAAGTTGTCATGGAAGTTGCTAGTCAGCATGCAAAACATGCTAAGTTGGGCTGTGCTAATTTCAATAATTGTTCCGATTATTCCATGGGTCGGTGGTCGGTCTCCATCAACTCCTCATGCCTACATTTACCTCTGCGCCTTCTTTGTTATTGCAACTGATGGGTTGGATAATGGATAATCTTAATTGTTTGGTTAGCAGGTATTAACGCCATGTGTTACATTTTAAAGTGTTCGCTAACACAGTTTTTCTCTTTTGCCATCGCTCGCGCACGCAGTCAGCCGACATTGCTTACATACGAGTACCTACATGGGAAATGACGTTTGTCCATGTCTACTAGCAATAATGTGGCTGGAAATGGGGTTGGTGCACCGAATTTATTCGGGACAAGAGATTTGCTGAAATGGAATGAGGAATGACTGTTCTGATGGGAATAGCTTGAAGTGGTTTAATGTCACTTTGCCTGAATTGAATCAAACATTACGGTCATTCGCGGTAGCGATCAGTGTTTATCGAAGTGTTGTTAATGAGTGTAAGAGCAAAGTGTTGAGGGATAAAACAGAACTTTTTGTCTGGGAAAGTGTTTTTCATTCTGCTCTAGGACATAATTTTGTATTAGAAAACGTTTCCAAATTGATCTAACGACTTTGTTTGAATGTCGAGGGTTCTAAGAGTGCTTTGTAACCAGATTAGTCCATCAGAGGAAATGTTAGTGAATCTGATAAATAAGAGAGGTTGTCTCAAAGGGAATATGTTCTATTGCTTGTCGTTGTCTTTAAATGAAGCTCTGCTTTTCCAAGAGGTTGTCGCACTGTCGACCTTTATTTTTAGAAAAACTTTGGGTTGGTGAAAAGTCATCAAAATTCGCGATACGGAGTGAATTTATCACTATGAGGTTGTCTTGGGTTTAACCTCTGTTGTCATTTATTGAACGTAGAAAATCAAAACAAATTCTCCTTAACATCTGTGTTTGAATGTCGAGAGTTCTAGAATTGGTTTGTAACCAGATTAGTTCATTAGTAGAAAACAGATTTGTAAGTGCATCGGATCAATAAAGGAGGTTGTCTCAAAGAGAATATGTTCCATTGCTTGTGGTTGTCTTGACATGAATCTTTTCTATTCCAAGATGTTGTCGCACTGCTGCGTTTCTAGAAAAACGCAGCAGTATTTCTAGAAAAACTGACTTTGGCTGTGTAAAAAAGTCATCAAAATTCGGAATGTGGAGTGAATTCGTCACCATGAGGTTGTCTTGAATTTAACATCGGTTGTCTTTTATTGAACGTAGAAAATCTAAACAAATTCTGCTGAATTGAAATTTGGCGATTAAAAACTTTTGTTTTGAATGGAGTCTGTCTCATTGAAATAAGTTGTCTTAAATGTAGTGTCCATAATCAAAGAACGTGGTCCTGTAAGAAAGGCATTCTCTTCAAAATTAGTTGTTTACGAGTGCGTCCGTCTCATTGGAAGGAGAAACAATGACTATCATCAGTCCAAAGCCTTCACTTTTTCGACAAAAATGATCCTGTAGTTGTCCCCACTAAAAATTTTTAATTTTTTAATTTTTGGTGGGGACAAAACCCCTATTTATTAGGCTTAATAGAAGCTATTAGCTAACAAACTAAGAACATAATAGCTAAGACTTAAACTAACTAGTTGGAGGGTTTAGGAGACGAAGTTTTAGGCAGGGAGTACTCATATTGAAGTCAAAATAAAGATTCGGTGAATGAAGAGAATGTCAAATATTTTTCTTCGATCTTTCAGCGTGTTGAGGTTGAGGAGATTGATTCGGTCTTGATAATGAGGTAATATCGGAGGATTACTCCAATTAAGACCTCGAAGGAAACGGCGTTGTATGCTCTCAATTGGCAATGTGCACTTGTTGGAAAGGCACCCAGACTTGACAAGCGTATTCAAGAAGCGGACGAACAAAGGAAATGTAAAGGGATCGGGTTACGTAGGGGTCAGCAAATTCTTTGGACCGTCGTTTCACGAAGCCAAGTGCTGAATTTGCCTTAAGGATTATATCGTCGATATGCTTGATAAAATTTAACTCACGGTCGCAAATAATCCCAAGGTCACGGATCACCTGAATGGGGAAAATGGTTTGACTGTGTAGAAGATAGAGACGGGGAGGAGATTTGATGCGTTTTCATGAGAAGATTATTGATTGGTACTTGGAAACATTTAGCTTCAGCCAGTTTTTGGAGCACCATGTTGAAAAATTGTCGAGATCCTGTTGGAGGTGGGGGAGAGTCGTCAGAAGAAGAAATGACTCGGTAAAACTTAGTATCGTTCGCATAGAGAGTGATAGAGGAGTGTTTGATGATCATTTCAATGTCGTTAATACTGAGAATGAAGAGGAGAGGGCCTAAATGGCTGCCTTGGGGAACCCCGGATGTAGCCAAAACACGGCTGGATATGGCGGATCTGAACCAAAAGCTATAAAACGGTTTGTAAATAAGAAGAAATCCATCTCAACAGAATGGGTTCAAAGCTGAGGGTGGAATGTCTCAAAACAATAAGTTTCTGGGAGATATTATCGAAAGCCTTACTAAAGTCAGTTGAAATTACATCGACCTCCTTTCCATTCTCCAAGGCTGAAAGGGAAAATGAGACAAAGTCAACGAGGTTTGTTGTTGTTGACCTGCCTTTGAGGAACCCGTGTTGTCTAGGGGAGATGAGAGATTTGCAACGAAAACTTAAGTGTTCATACAATATGCTTTCGTTTAGCGATTGGACGATAATTTTCCACGTCGCACTTAGGACCTTTTTTGTGTACAGGGGTTATATACGCCGTTTTCGGGGGAAAACTCCAAGGGATATGGACAATTTAAAGATTTTTGAGAGGGGAATGGAAAGAGTGGCGGAGCATTTCTTAAAAAATATGGCAGGTGTACCATCGGGGCCAGGAATGTACTCATCATTTAGATGATTAAACTTTTCTTCAATTAGATAGGAGTCAAAGAAACGTGGAAGGAATGGATGAAAAGAAAAATAAACTGAATCAGGAACAAAAGAATCATCCGCGAAAGACTGTTTGAAGTAATTGGCGAGATAGTTTACTACGGCGAGTGCATCGGATGAGGTTTCGTTATTGAAGGAAAGGGAGGAAGGGTACCCGTCAGATTTTCTTTTGTGGTTGACAAATTTATAATAATATTAGATTTCATTTCATTTAAATAGCTTTGGTAAAGGGTGTTGAAAAGCTCACAGAAGTGTGGATAAGAACCAAGGTAAGCTGAATAGTCAGTAGGAGATCGAGTACGGAGGAAGATTGTCCACAATTTGTTCCTTTTATTTCTTATTTTATTTCGTACGGAGCCTATGGTTATACCAAGGTGGGGAAGTAGAAGAACTTTTAAGACTAGAAAAGGGAATGAAGAGGGATATAGCTTTATGTATTTCTCTGTAGAACGCGGATGTGGCATTTTCTACAGTTAGTGGAAATCGTATTCGCTTTGTGGAAATCGTATGAAGCTGGAGGTACGGGCGGGTTGGATGGTTTTGAAGACTGGAGAAAAAATGAACGAAGGAGAGGAGGGTGTAGGTTATCTATGGTTGAAAGAAGCAGGGGTGAAAGTGAGATTGAAGAATTAATAGGAACTGTTGACACGGTCAAGTTGCCTACCCATGTAGTTTGAAATTCCACTTACTTGGCAGAGGCTAGAATCTGCAAGGCGATCAACGAACAGACATTCTTTGGCAGAGACGGGGTTAGGAGCAATGTAAAACGATTGGTCATGTGACAAAGTCGAGTTTAGATACGGCAGGTTGAAGTCACCGAAAATAAGGATCCTATCAGGGGGTTCGCATAAGTCTGAAACAAGAGATCAAAGGATCCAGCGGTTTTACAAATAAAAAGTTCGAACTTGGAAAGCTGCTTCAAAATCCCAGAATCATTATGGAATCGATATAAAAATAGTTGGCCCTAGAAATGCGTTGCGGCCTGAGTTTTGTTGCGCCTTCCATTTAGTTATTTCTTTATTTGAATAAAAAGAAGTTGTCTTGGGGTGAATCTGTTTACGCAGCCTGTCAGAGTTATAGTCACCGTTTCTACTACAAAGCCACTGTTTTTGAAGTAACTCTGTCACACTAAGAAAATAACTTTCCTAAGGTATATTGCCTTTGACTCAACATCTTCACTTTATACCGGAAGTTCTGGTTTGAAAATTTCGAGCTCCAAGAGGTTGTCTTGGGGTAAATCTGTATTATGAAAGAAGTTGTCTCAAATTCAACCTCTTCAATCAAATGAAAATGAATAAAATAAAAAGTGAAAAATAAATCTTTTTCAAAAGCTGAATCCAAATAAGCAAAAGTAACCGAAATCCCAGTAAACCAATTTGCTTTTCTCTTACCACCTTTATCATCCAGACAGTCGCAGTCGGTAAGCATTCGACTTGGCTTGTCAAGTTGCCTTGAGTTACATAATAACTTAATCTCAACACTCTTATACACTTGCCATGCCACCAAATCCGCTTTGGCGCTCTATGCAACAAAGTGCAATTAGTCCAAGGACATCTCGCATCACAAGAGATTTAAAAAAAATACAATAACAAAGGCGACTAACACTATTTTTACACTCTGTCAACGTCAGCAGCATAATAAAAGGAATTTGTTCACTTGGGTGTTTTGTGCCTCGGAGCTAAAAACACACAGAAGGAGAACGTGATTTTGACGTGAAAATCATGTTGCTGCACTGTGGATGTGGAAGGGAAGCAGCATCAGCAATTTGTTGGGAGCACCTGGTGGCATTATATAAGTAAAGGTGTGTCTCATGCCTTAATGGATCACCACTTCCCGTGCCATAAACACACAACAATGTACGAACATCCTTCATATACTTTTATGAAAAGGAAAATAACGCCTGAGTGGCTGAGACGGCTCGGCCGTGGCAATGTGTGGTATTTTATGATGCCGACTCCTAAGTGTAAAACGTAACAAGAGTAATGTAAACGCCTAAACCCTTTTATTTGAACAGTAAGTGTGGTTGAATTCAGACGCAACAACCAAAAAGCTTGATGACTTTTTGTTTTCCTGTCTTTATGAAGTGGTGTATGTAATATATTCTTGCAACATTAATCGACAACCAGAACATTCCGTCGTGGGCTAATGTTCGAATCGCTTCATTTGGCTCAGCATCAAAGTGTCTCGAGAATTTTAATTGAGCTGATGGTGATGGTGTCTCAGGTATAATGAAGATAATACCTAATGAACTGGAATGGGTTTGATTAATTAGACAACTCTTAGACAAACCAAGTGGATTAAGGATAAATAATGAGTCTTTGTTGAGGCTGAAGGATCTCTCTCTGTTTGGTGTTGTAGGTGTTGCTGTTGTTGATTAAGACTTAATATTTTTTAATTAAAATTGAAAATTATGACATTGTAGTATCTTGTTGTTATTTATGTTTAAAGGACACCTTTTAAAGTGAGAATCGTGTTGAAGTTTTGGGTAAATTTTAACGGCGATGTGTCACAAAATGAGAGATGGAGTTTGGAGGCTAAGCTTGATAAATTTAAATTTAAATTTTTTACCAGCCGAAATTATTTTGAGGAAAAAGCCAAGGATTGAAGAGTGTTGGTGGTGGAATGGCGTTGTGTGCCATTGACTCTTAGAGAAGTGATCAATTTCTTTCAACTAGAACGTGAACCGGAAGTAAAATTTTGAAGCTTATCTTTTAATTCTGGAAATTAATTATTTCTGGGAGGTATGGTAAATTCAGGTTGCGGGTGTCTATCAGGCCGTGGGAGTTTTTGAAAAATTGTGTCAATTGAATGTACGAGTAACATTGTCATATTTAATGGGCCAAAACTTCCTCATAACGTAAAGTGCGACCAAGAAGCCTGTTCGCTTAAAGTTTTTTTTTTGTTATCTGTGCAGAATTTCGTCCTTCCCCTTAAACTGTCTTCTAGATTCTTTAATATGCTTCGTCAATAAAATCGTTTGATTATTTTTCATCATGGGATGTCTTTTTGTTTTTGTTGTGCCCATACCATTAACGAATCTTCCTCAGAAGCACAAGTTACGGTATCACCATCAACTTCCACAGTTACATCAAAGACGACCTCCAACCTACAAGGGACGCAAAATCGAAAATGTCCTTCGACAGCAATTAAATAAATAAATAGGGTGGCGCAACAGGGCGAGGAGCCCCTGGGCCTAGCGCATTTCTCACAACCATGCCTTGTGAGGGAATGGAGGGGACCTACAATTTTACGCCGGTTCCGAACGGCTAATTGAGAATGCGTTTTTCATGGCAATGAATTTACTAACGGAGGACTTGCCAATTCCTCGCGAAAGGCGATACCCGTGGAAAAACATTTTTGCATTTTGCCTCTACTGGGATTCGAACCTCGAACCTCTGGGTTAGCAGGTGGACATGCTAACCATTACGCCACGGGTACCACCCTTCGACAGCAATTGTGCTACACTATTCGAAGATGATATCGGCGACAATCTATCAGCTCTTTTACGCGAAGAGATGCCGAACGATGGAATCTTATACAACGACGAGAAATGTAATGACGTAGTTCCGAAATGTACTCTGAGATGATGCTTAAAGCTCATCACACTTCAGCTTATCGATTGTTGGACAATAAAAAAATGGTAAGTTCGTCAAATGAACTAATTCAAAACGCAAATTATGAACCCATAGCGAGTCAGAACAGAATGAGCTTTGTGTTGATAGTCTGTGAGGCACGGTCATCACATCAGAAAACTTTTTCTTCAATAGATCTTCGTGCCAAGAGTGATTCGGCAACGATATTAGTAAGCGTCGATGAAAGCTTTGTCACAAAACTTCCTGCCATGCCTAAATGGCATTCACCTCACCTACCTGCTATGCAATAATACTCGTTGCACACGAGATCACCCCGACATCTTTTCCATTGCTCTTCAATGAGTATCGGCGCAGTAGAACAAAATTTCCGCTAATGTCAATTACAACGCCGATTTCACTCTTTTACTCATGGAAGACCACTGCTGCCAAGTGTTTTGGCCATAATTCTGCAGGATTTGATCGCCCAATAGATTGCGCTTGGAGTGGCGGCGCAGGAACTGTAGAACTTCTTAATGTCATAAAAACATGTATCACTTTTTTCAGAGTCCAATGAACTTGACGACAGCTTTGAGTCGATTACCTTATTTTCAACGGACTCCAATGAAGGCGACTACAGATTGCCTGCATACAAATTATCTTCTGCCATTAAGCCGTTCACCATTTTTTCAGCGCAATGTTCCAAATAAAGTCTTATCAATCGAGAATCCCTGGTTGTACCTAACTCACGGATGATTGGATATTGGCTTTGAGTGTTCGAACATCGTTTCCAAATTATTGGCATATCATTGGCCCATCGTGATTCCCCACGAAAAAGTCTAATCAAACTGCATCTTCGAAGCAGCCAATTGGCATCGCCAAGACGTCTAATAAAACGAGTTGGGGAATTTGGTGTGCAAACCGATTCTCACACTCAAGTCGACAGTAGCCACATTTTCGACTGTGCCTTCGTCTTATACCTTCTTCGACGTGCATCTTGACCTCGAAGGGACTAGAGCTTTTCCACTTTACTACTTCACACTGGTGATCCTCTCTTGGGGTACATTCGTGCATGTGCCAACCGTACGAAGATGTGTACCATGCGTCTTATCACCTAGCATGCTAATCTCATTAATTTTTTGGACAAACTACAGGTGCTGCGTGTCCTTCGTTTCGGCCGAAGCTTCTTTTCAAAAACGCATGGGTTTGAGCTACACAGCACTCAATGTGAAAAATACGAGTAGTTTTGAGTGCTTCCTAACGTTGTTCAATCATATAGCGACTCATTTTTTTCCGTGGAATTATAATATTGACTTTCTATTAAGGGCGGTCAGTCTCGAAATAACCTAAGAAGGTTCCTACCACATCTGAAAGACATATGACTGGACGGAGCACTTATCGAACCAACTTAAGAGGTAAAGTACCCAGGTGTGATAGAAAATACCAAAATCTTGTGGAAAAGTAAGTTGAAGCCGCAACCGAGAAAACTAAGAAGCCTCTTAAAATATGCAAGAGAATTGCAGGAAAATTATAGTTCTGTAAACCGAGCAATCTTCGGTGGAAATTCTTAATGATGTGAAGGCCGATCCTTATTTATGGAGCGGTAGTCTGGAATAAGAGAATTGACCAGGTAATCTCCATAAAAAACACTGGGAAAGTACAAAGACTTTTGTGGATATGCATATCAGGAGTTGTTTGAGATTGTTTAATTATTATTATAATAGCAATTTATCAATTCCTCGACAGTTGAAGAGTTCAACATAGTGGTTTGTTATCAAGTTAGCTCCGTGATTTTTGGTCAATTTAGGGTGAAATATCGCTTAAAACATAACAGAATAGATATAAAAGAGTAATACAATCAAACGAATTCTTTATAAACACAGTGAAACTAAGGTGAGATTGTTATTTAAAACTCTAAAAGTGTTTTTAATTATGGCAACGGCAAAGGGAGGAAAAATGCAAAGAACACCTGTAAAGGCAAATAACTGCAGTACTTTTCTTGATACCGGTTCAAAATCCAAACGTCATCGGTCAATAGATGCATCAACAGAGGGAAGCGATTTACAACAAGTAAATGCTACAAGTGTTTGTATGCCAGCGAACGATTTGAATACGTTAATTGCAAATACAATGGCAGCGCTTTTAGATGAAAAGTTAAAAAATCTGCCCACAAAGTCAGATATAGAAGGAATAACGCAGAAAATAGTTTCCCTACAAACAGCAAACGCTGAGTTGAAAACAAAGCTGCAACTGGTCGAAGAAAAATTTGGGTCACTCGAACGACAAGTGGAATTTCTTGAAGCTAGATCTAACGAAAAAAATATTGTTATTCATCTCCCAGTTAGCGACCAGGGCTCTCCCAATGATTCAACGGATAAAGCTAAGAGTGTGTGTTTACAGCTTTTACAAACAAATAACCCGGCGGTAATTGTTTCGGTACGCACATTAAACACAAAAAATAAAAAATCTACAGACATTATAGTAGAAATGCAAAACAGAGATCACGTAGGAAACATTTTAAGAGCAGCATCAAAATTAAAAGGCACAGGCATTTCCTTGCATCGCGATTATCCGATAGCCGCACGCATAAGAAGAAGAAGGCTTCAGAAACTAAGAACGGAAATTTTGCATAAAAATAAAAATTTAAAAACACAAATTGTCGGACACCATCTCAAAGTAGGCGATGATGCATTTTATTATGACAACCAAAACATGCTAAAATGTGATGATGACAGGGATGGATTGACAGCAATGCAACACATCATGGGTGACGTTTGCTGGACCAGTGGCTCTCAAACCAATTCAGGGCCCCCACTTTGTTTTTAAATGTACTGCCGTCTGCAATGTAAAGAAAATGAAATAAAAAGTAGTAAATATGAATTATGTGAAATTAGAATCTTAGCTTATAATATTCATGGCTTAGATAATAAGAATTTATTTTCGGAATTTTATAATTTTGTCAATCAGTATGAAATCGTATTTTTATTCGAAACATTTGTAACCAAAGAAAATTGTAGCAAGTTTGGAAGAGAATTTTTAAAATATAATTTTGAATGGATTCCGGTAATTAAAACGCAGGAGAGAGGAAGGGCAAGTGGAGGTTGCTATTTGAGAGTAAAAAAGGAGCTAAAAGATAAGGACATACATTGTTGCTTTCAGATGGATAACGACATTAAGTTTTTAGAGATGCAGTTGGAGCAAGAAAAGTACCAGATATATCCATGCTACTTGAATTGTAACAAATGGGATGATGATATGAGGAAAATTACGGACCTGTTAATACAATCAACTAATCCAAACATCATGCTTATAGGAGACTTGAACGCAAGAGTTGGAGAGGAAGAGGGTATGGGAAACTTAATTGAAAGAATAGCCCGGAAATCGAAGGACGCTGTTTCAAATGGGAGAGGTAAAAAAGTACTAGACTTGTGTGACACGTTTGGGATGAGAATACTAAATGGAACGAGTGAAGGGGACAAAAATGGTGAATACACGTTTGTAGGTGGTCAAGGAAATTCGGTGGTGGATTATTGCCTAGCAGGTGGAAGCTGGAACAAATGCATCAAGGACTTTGAAGTGAAACATGTACCTTACTCCGACCACTTACCTATTGTTGTTGTATTTGGACATAAAAGCGAAGTAAGAGATGGAAATCGCACTCTTCTGCCTATACCGATGCTGAAATGGAAAGATTCTATGGGTCATGTATGTATATAGAAAAGAATTGGATAGAAGGCTGACCAGCCAAACGGAATTTGATTTTCCCACATTGGAAAAATGTATAAAATGTGCAGCTGCACGCCCCTATTACAACTCAAGGCGAACAACGCAATCTACTCCATGGTTTGATAATGATTGTAGAAAGGCAAGAGATCTCTCGTTTGAAAGGCTTACGCTTTTTAGAGAAAAAAACACATCTATTGTTAAATGCTCTTATCTAGAAGCCAATCGGCAATACAAAGAAATCTGCAGAGAAAAGAAGAAAAATTACTGGGAAGGAGAAGCAAAAAAGCTGGCAACATGCAAAAACTCGAAGGATTTTTGGAGCCTAGTGAAGAAATTAAATGGAAGAGTAAATGTGATAAATCGGAATCTGAGCCCAGATATTCTTCGAAGTTATTATAGTGACCTTCTAAATCCTGGTGGAGTAATACATTCCTTCCAATATGCTGTCCCAGGGATCCAAAATGAAACACTCGATGCTACTATCTCGGTACAAGAAGTGAGCCATGCACTTGAATGTTTAAAAAAGGGCAAAGCACCGGGACCAGACTCCATTCCGATAGAATTTTATAAGAATGGTTCGAGCTTGCTGAAAATCAAGCTCTGCCACTTAATGAACAAAGTCCTTGAAAATGAAATGACACCGCAAGGATTCAAAGAAGCATTAATTTTTCCGATACACAAGAAAGGATCATTAGCTAACCCAGAAAACTATAGGAGAATCTCGTTCCTGAATGCATCATATAAAATTTTTACGGCGATTTTTTAATTTTATTTTCTCAAATACTCAAAAAATCAAATTTTTTAAGTTTCTTTTTTAAATTAAAAAAAAATTACTACTTTCTACAAGTAAAATATTATCTCCTAATTCCGGAAACCATATCTCTTATTTTGAATGCGTAAAAAAACGGAGGAACTATATGTGCAAATATCTGAGCTATAATTGAAGTAAACATTTTCCATCGCCCTTAAAACATATTTCGAACAGAGCCTTCGAAACGGAATTCAAAATTTTTTGAGCTTCTTTTTAAACTAAAAAATGTTTACTAAATTCTTAAAGTAAAATAACATCTCCTAATTCCGGATAACCATATCTCTACTTTCTAATGAGTAGTAAGTTTGCTTTTTGAAAAAAGAAGCTTCAAGAATTTGACAAAAACACAGACAATTTTTCAGAAGAGCTTTTTAAAAAAATGTTATAGCTTGTAAAAATAATATTCGGTGGGACAAAAGTCCCAACTTTTATTTTTGGGACTTATGTCCCATCTAAGTGAGACATAACTCCCAAATCGTAGTTGGGACTTATGTCTCACTTAGATGGGACATAAGTCCCAAACTTAAAATTTGTGACTTATGTCCCGGGGACTTATGTCTCTGCGCCGACATTAGTTTCATCAAAGAGACTAATCTAGATGAAGTACTTGATTTAAGTAATACCGCTTGAGAAGCAGAGGATCTGCATGACCGAAGTCCAATGCAAACCCCAAACCATTAATTCATTCAAAAAGAAACCACAGTATAGGACCTTAAACTTGCTCTTGCGGTAAGCCTACCCCTAGATTTAGGCGGTAGGTTAAAAAAAGCTTTAAAAGTAACTAAGCCATTCAGGAAGCATTTAAATAATTTAAGCAAGGAATGTTGAGATTTTGAAAATTGGCAGCAAGGAATTTCGTCAATTCTATAGACCCATGGACCGATACCTATGGACTTGCCACCTTCTAGCAGAACCTACTACTAACTACTATCGCTTTTATATCATTTCCATCATTTCTGGCAATCGGAAAACGGATATTCAAAGGGATAAAGTTTTCCCTATTCTATTCACATAAATCATGTGTATTCAGTTGGTGTCGTTAAAGGTTCTTAAAATTCAATAAGAACCACATTCTCGACGTAAGTACTTAACAGCCCTCTGTAATTTCTTTCAAATCAGTTTTGAATTCCTCTCCATATCCCTCTCTTGTGTGTTTAAGGATGTGTGTTGCGAATTTTATAAAACAATTTGGCAGCAAATAAATTTCCAAAACTGCGTAATCCGCAAAAGGGCCAACAAAGCGACCCCAATTAACTACACAAGAGTGATGTCATCGATAAACTGAATATCGCTTGACAGTTTTTTCTTCTTCCTAATTCAATCACATTATAGAAAACAGGACTATGTAGGATTGATCCAACTTAAGTTCTTTTCAAAATAGAGCATCGTTTCTCCCCCAAAAATAACACAAAACACATTCAAGTATGCATGGAATTGAAGGACACCCCATAAGTCTAAAATGCAATTTACTCTATCAAACTCAACGACTATACGTTTGTCATTTTACAAAGTCCACCCTCGCTCAGTTCGTAAAAAAAAGGTTATATGCGCTCTTCTTTGTGACCAGATATAATTCTATTTGCCATCATCAGAATCTTATTTCGTATTCCCCCAAGGAACGTTTTAGATATACTGACATAGTCATGTAGCCTTAGGTAGGGATAGAGAAGAGTCCTTAAGTGTAGACTCTTGGAAAATTACACGCGCACTTGAGAACGTGCAAGGTGGAAAATGTAACAATGATTGAAATATCCTTCAAAGGATATTTCTCAAATTGAAAAAAAGAAAAGAAGTAAGGAAATCAAACGAAGAGTGTAGCTAGTATATATACAGAGTGGATAACCTACTACGGTGTTGGAGGATGGAATTCAAATTAAAAAACACAATTAAGAGAAAACCCTCTTGAAAGAACAAAAGGCGTCTTCTAAAAATTGCAACATCAGAAGATGTGTGCCAATTTTCTGATTTGAAAATAGAAGAAAATTAAAATCTAGAAAAGCGAAAGGAATCATAGATGGGAGGAGATCTGTTAAGGGAAGAGGACATACACAGGAAGAGAGCGTAAATTTTGACGATAGCAGCTGTGTTGTTGGTAATGTCACCTACTCACTCTCACTTTACGCCAGCAAAGGCTGCTGTGTCGTAATTAGAAGACCGAACATAGATATAAACTCCTTCCAGACCTACGTGATTATTTAGTGGTTGGGACGTTGGGAGGTAATTAGTTTTGTGTTTAAGGGGGAGAATCTCTGAGGGAAGCAGTTTGTTGAATATTTTACTTTATTAAGAGAAAAGAATGATTTTTTGGAGGCAAATGAAAGGAAAATGAACTATCTTCTTGGTTCTTTAAAAGCAGAAACCGTGTGCTTATCATCTTTCTTTCTGAACTACTTTCGTAAAACTGTTTTTTAGAGTACTCAAAGAATTTCTTCATTCTTACTTTGATTGAAGCTACGCACTATCTACGCAATATTGCCAACCAAAAAACCCATGGGACAGACAAATGCAGTGACATCTGCTTTGGCTGAACTTAAATCCAAACCAGAAGGCTTTTCGACGCATTTTGAGATCAATGTGGCTAACCGCTTGGTCGGATCACTAGTGTGAAGCAGATAAAGGGGAAAGCTGTAAAAACTTCCAAGACGCCCTTTACACTGCAAAAAAAAAAAGAAGATTAATCTACGTACTATCGCCTACTATCGCTTACTGTCAGCCTATTGTTTCTGCTACGATTTGTTACCAAATGTTGCATGTTCTTCTTAAACAGCTCAACAATTTGTCTTGGTGGTACGGGGGCCTTCCCCAGCACACCGGGAGCTGCTCTCGACGCACTGCTGGTATCATCACTTGTATCATGTACTCTCAAGACCATCTCTCGTTTAAAGAGATCTGGTCTCTGGCACAATTCGGACTGGAGCTTTGAGGAGCTCGCAAGCAGCATATCTTTTGACTCACGTCTAATGGATATGCCATCTGACACAATGATCCCAAGGCTCAAACTGCGTAAAAAATTACTCAGTACACTTTCCTTCGGTTCAGGACTGGTTCGCTCCAGAATCTGAGCCTGGAAAGAGCTGTTATCGTATCTTCACTGTTTTCTCCAAAACTGACGAGGATTTTGGTGCTTGTGCCTTTGTGGAGAGCGAACACATAAGACTGAACTCATCTTTGGGATCATACGCATCCGTTTTCCAACCGGAGGCTTATGCTATCCGAATAGCCTTAAGCTGTGCTTAAGGCCTTTCTCAACCCTATAACCACTTCGAAAGTGATCCAGGAATGCAAGAGCTCTCTGAATGCGGCCGGTAGAGTGAATTCCTTGAGTCTCATTTGGGTTCCACGGCATAACTGGAAATGAGATCGCCGATGAACCTGCTAGGCTGTGATCTTAGAGAGCTTTCTCAGGACCTGAACCGATAGCCGGTTAATCACCTGCTAGTCGAACCTCGCGGAACTTTTAATGTATTTCGAAAGACTTTTAGGGTCCATGCAAGCTAAGTCGCTAGTATCATCGAAGAAGAATTAACCGAGATGAGTTTTCCACCTATCAAGTAGTGCAAAGCATGAGTGTTGAACGGTTTCCTCCTCCTCGTCCATGCAGCTTCTGCAGAAATCATTGGAAATCATCATCAATATACGATAGTTGTTTGCAAACATGTTTCTTAGAAAAAATTTGATGTTCTACAAAAAGGTGTTTTAATATTTTTCAATAAAGTACTTCCTTGTTCCTTCAGAAGTTATTCACGATTAAAGTTTAAGAAAATAATAAATTCCCAAGGTCGCTTAAAAATTAATTAAAAATTAATCTGCTAGTCTTAGCAGCTGATTGAACGTGCACTAAATTGTAAATTTAACAATCTTTCTGGCAACATATAACTTTTTGGGGGCGTTGCGGGGCGTAACAGTTAAAAAATTAGGGCAAATAACATTAAGCTTGTCTATTTTTTTCTATCTAGACCCAATTTATAAACTTTTATATTGAGTCTAACACTAACTTTTAGAAACAAAACAGTATAGGTTTTGACTTCCAATAATATTTCCACAGAAAAAAAAAACAACTCATAAAGATTAGAAAACGTCAAAGCCAATAAATGAAGTCTTACTAACACTTGGAGCACTAAAATTAAATGTCATATATTTGCAATGTTATAACTTCGAATATAAATAGTTAACGGCATTTAGGTTTTCATTTATTATGACTTAAGGATGTTCTCCGCTTATTCAAAACAGTTTTTTATTATCTAGGACCGTTGCAGTGAATTTTTTGAATTTTGGCCTACGGTGGAACCACTGTGCGTTGGCACAGTACAAGAATGGTTTATCAGAAATTGCCCAGTTTTGGCTTAACCTCAGTATAAGCAAACATATGCTTACTTCTTCTAAATTATGTTGGACTAAAGTTATTATGTTTACAAATTTATAAAACGTCTACACTATATATTCTCTATAATAATTTCACGTCTAATATTAAATGCACGTGTATTACTAAACAAACAAATAAATAAATAGGGTGGCGCAACAGAGCGAGGAGCCCCTGGGCTCTATACCTTGTGAGGCAATGGAGGGGACCTAAATTTTTTTTTAAAATCCGACAAAAAGGATGAAGTTGATCGAATAAAACTACGACTAATAAGGCCCATGAATGCAATCAAACTTAGCAGAAAATGCAATCTTCACTAGCTTGACATTTGCTCCGACTGTCATCGTGTGACTTCTATTCTTCGGTTCAGTGGTATCTGAAAATGCATTCCGATTGATATTTATCGCCTGACTCCTAATTTTTGATCAAAATTTTGTTTACCAAGGATGTGCCGACTTTGAAATTCAATGGAAACTGTTTGGCAACTCAAGTTGGTGCTTGTCTTGGAAATAATTCATCGCTATATTCAAAATTATTATTCCAGGTGAGACATTTGATATTCTCTACTGCACACGAATATTCTCTGCCAAAAAAGTTCTGATCGAACTCCGAAAATGAGTCGTAAGGGTATTTGCAGACGAAGACAACTTAGTTGTAGGCGAAAACAACTTAGTTGTGTTGGCACCAGCTAAGTTTTTAACTCAGAAATTTGATCAATGGAGATTCGTATAACATTTCACTGTCCCTAAAGAATCCAAATTTTTAAGATTCCTCCTCGTATTTAGTAGTTCAACTGCTTAAATTTTCCTGAATCGATGTTGGCCTTAAGTGGCGCATTTTTAAGCACCCACTCCAAAGACACTGTTCTATTGGATAATGTTTTCTTTTATATAGCCTGTCCATAGCAAACTTCAGCTCTACCGAAGAGTAATTAAAAATGAAATCGTTTTTATAACCGTCCTCATGTTTCAAACAGACACAATACACACACACAATCCCCCTGTATGGATATAGAGAACAAGTCCTTCAAATAAAAATAACAACTGCACTTAACCCCTTTTCATAGTTGAAAAGCTAATGAATGCCACGATAGTATTTTACCCATCGCCATCACAATCCCCGTCGCATCAACGCAAAACTAGAGCACCTTTCTGAAACTGAAACTATCTTTTCAACGTGATAGACATTTAAATTGTACTGGGGGAGTCCACATCATGGTCCGACTGAACCTCTCCAATGCAGCGGCATGCGGTGACGGTGACGGTCGCCGAGCAGTAGCATCAGGGACACCACACTCAAATAGGAGGGGACTAAAAATCACTTATCCACTGCAATAAATAATATAAGCCAAATCCAAACAGAGTTATAGAAGCTTTCCAGAATGTACACCATTTGTTCGTTTGTTATCCGATTCAACACAAGAACCACCACTCCACCACCGCATCAACAACACTCTCATGTACACTTCCACACCCCTGTATAAAGTAGGTATATGTATTCGTTGGTTATCGCAATCAAAAGGAAATACGCAGCGTTCTTTACAAAAAAAAAAAAGAGAAAACCAATTACCCCAATCGATGTTCCAAATTAACGGAATGTGTCCTTTCGATGGGGGTCAAACTCAACTAACCCAGTCATCAGTGAACGGAAACAAAAACTGCAATGAAACACAAATAATGAAGCTGAACGACGATAGAAGAATGCAAACTAAAGCGTAAGCCAATTCTCAAACACAAGCAATTATCGGTGGATATATTGACAATAAAATCCATTTGAAACGTGGGATCCACTAACTAAATGCTGTGTGGTTTAGTAAAATAAAGGACACTCACGCGCCATCAAGGTCCTGCTTGATGGAAGTCTCCGATTGTCATATATAGGCAGGCGTTCGTTTTGTGGAGCTGCAATTTAGATGATTACATTTGAGTTAGTCAAACCGAACTAATCAGTGATCAAGGAGAGGGGGTGGTATTTTTGTAATTTATTTTTCTTATCTGAGAAAAGGAGGCCCCTTTTTGTTTAACGTTGTTGGTCGAAACATATGCTTGGCTTTTATTAGGCGTTTAAGGAATTTGAAATTAAATTTCCACTGAAGCACAGGGTGGCCCAAAACAGCACTGGAATTTGATGAAGAGATTGAGAGAATCTCATTCCAGTTTTGAAGAACAAGGACGTGAGGGGCAAGCCTGTCTTTTTTTCTGATTTTTTTTTTAATTTGCGCGCACTCAAGGGTCAAGTGGTTGTGACTACCCTCAATACGTTAAGAAACACAGTACGGGCGTTAGGAAAAAGGGAGAAAGTTTGAAAGAAGATATCGATGCACATAGTTTTTAAATTTATGAAGATTGTAATGAGAGAGAAAAATAGAGCAATACATTCCATATTCGCGTAGTACGGCTGACAATGCCCAGCAATACTCGGGGAACATCGGGCCAAACGAATATCAAGGTCCTACAATTTTACTGATTCCAGAAGGCTAAATGAGAGAGCGCTTTTCATGGCAGTGAAACTACTATCGATGGACTTGTCAACTCCTCATCAAAAGCCATACCCAGGGAAGTACAATTGTATGCTTCTGATAGGATTCAAAGCTCGAACTCCCACAAAACATGCCGCAGACATGCTAATCATTACTCCACCAGCACCACATAAAAACGCATTATAGCAAAAGAATCGAAATTTAATGCCCATCAAAAGCTGAGCACACCCTGTGTACCTACATTACGTAAACAAACACCTTCACCAAGTTGACATCCATCATTAGCGTTAGTACGTGCCAGCGCAGCCATCAGGTAGCCTTGAAAACAACTGTTTTCTTTTGCAAAAACTTTGAAAACTCATTCTCTTCTTTGATATTATTGAAAAAAAAAAACCCGAATGAAAATGTATAGATGTAGTTACGCAGCACACGGTGCACCTGCTGCCGCTAGAAGACATTCTTTACTTTGATTACTATTCAAAGCAGGTATTTGGCATTTCCTCTTGACATTCAAATCTTTTTACAGGCGCTGGCTGTGTGGGTAAAACCAAATCTTAGGTCCATCAGCACAAGTCAATGCGTGACTTGTCGCTAGTCGCATCATCACCAGATCACAATCACATCCGTTGGAGTCATTTGCGTAGTTGATGTATTTGAACATTATTTGTCTCTGGGCTAATAAAAACTTTTAACAAGTTTCCGGATAATATGAACGTGATGGTCATTATTTTGTTTGTGTCAGCATGTTTTGCCAATATGTAAGTAAAAAAGATTTCTCTAGAGTTTTTTTTGGTTCAGATATGATGTGAGAGAGAGAAGTTGAGAACATTGAAGGGATTGAAAGTTTATGATGGTTCAAGTTGTTTTGGTGAAGATAGACTATTGAAAGTCGATGACTCAAAGTTCATATTATCTAGGAACCTTCTAGTAGAAGGAGTGCTTATATCTCAACGTGAGACTTTCACGGCAGCAGTAGGACTCTTCAGCTTGTCGTTATAGACGGCTTAAGGAGAGATTACATGAAGACAACTAACCCCAAAGTAATTTAAGTGGATTACTGGAGTAATAAAAGTAAAAACTTTGACTTTACCGATGTAGTTGACCCTGTTTCGATCGACGCAAGGCACTCTTCCACGTGTGAAACATATTCAAACTTTCTGGAAGGCCAACTTTGTCTCAGACCACTACCTTGTTAAAGCCAAGGTACGAATGAGGATATCCTGTTCACGACTCATGCGAACCAACGCTGTGAAGAGATATGACGTCGGAAAGCTACAATCGCAAGAGATTTCCAGTGCCTTCTTCAATAGGGAGGGAGTCTTTCCAAAATTCCTTGAATAATATGCCGCCAGCATGACACATTAAAGGTCAGTGACAGCAATGCCAAGAATCCTCTGAGGTTCTGGGTTTCACTGGCCCCCCAAAACGAAACCGATGGTTTGATGAAGCATGCAGGCAGGCAAATGCAGCCAAACGAAAAGCTCGGCAAATGTGGATGCAAAAGAGAACAAGGGCCTTTTTTGACCAGTATTACGAGATTTACAAGGAGAAAAGAAGGGAAGAACTCCGAATGCTCAAATATTAAAAGAAGCAACATGAGAAGTGCTCGTTTGAGGAAATTGAGAGGTGCCACGACAGGAACGAGATTCGGAAGTCTTACGAAAAGGTAAAAAGATCCTCCCAGGGTGGCAAACCCCGAACTCAAGCCTGTAAAGACCAGCAGGGAAACATAGCTGTAGAGACGCGGTCGCTACTGAGGATTTGGAAAAACCACTTCTGCAGACTGCTTTACAGCGATGAAGACACTACTTCCGCTGTCAGGCAGAATGCCCCATTCAACTTGAATGACGATCAAGAATGCCGTCCTCCCGACCTAGAGGAAGTTAAGCTTGCCATTTGCAAACTTAAATCAAATAAAACTGCAGGTGCAGATGGCTTTCATGCCATGAACTTTTCAAAGCAGCAAGAGACCAGTTAGAAAAGAGCATGCTCCAGCTGATCTGCATGATATGGTCGGAAGAAAGCATGCCCGATGAGTGGAAATCATTATCGTATGGCCGATCATAAAGAAGGGAGACCCTCATAATTGCGCCAATTACAGAGGGATAAGCCTCCTTAACGTCGCTTATAGGATCTTGTCTGCTGTAATAAGGGAAAGTCTGAAACCCCACGTCAACAACCTGATATGTGGGTCCTTTATCAATGTGGATTCAGACCAGAAAAGTCCACAATAGACCAAATTTTCACATTACGGCAGATCTTGGAAAAACCCGAGAACATAATATCGATGTTGGCCATTTCTTTATCGATTTCAAGGCCGCGTATGACAGTATCTACAGAGACGAGCTGTACAGAGCCATTTCTAGTTTCGGCATCCCTGCAAAACTCGTGCAGGATGACTTTGAAGAATTCACGCTGCTCCGTCAAGGTCACTAAAGAACTCACCGAGATCTTTAATGTCGAAAAAGGCTTTAGGCAAGGCAACAAACTGTCATGCGATTTCTTCAACATCATACTTGAAAAGATTGTACAAAACTCAATCGTCAACACCAGAGGAACAATCTTTCAAAATTCTGTACAATTACTCGCCTACGCAGACGATATTGACGTGATGGGAAGAATCAGGCGTGATGTCATAGGTACTTTTGCGAGTATTGAAATAGAAGCAGCTAAAATAGGTTTGATGGTTAATGAGGGCAAAACGAAGTATATGCTGTCATCAAACAGGGATACAGAACATCGACGAATTGGACAAAACGTCACAATAGACAGACATAACTTCGAGGTAGTACAGGGCTTCGTCTACCTACGATCCGCTGTAGACACGGACAATAACATCAGTGCGGAGATCAAACGGAGAATAACTCTTGCCAACCGTTGTTTCTTTGGGTTAAGAAAGCAATTGAGAAACAAAACCCTCTCCAGAAAAACCAAGGTAACCTTGTATAGGACCTTAATCATTCCAGTCCTGCTTTGCGGCGCGGCAGCATGGACCTTATCGAAAGCGGATGAGGAAACCCTTGGTCGTTTTCGAAAGAAAAATTATCCGAATGATCTTTGGTGCCGTATGCGAAAACAATGAGCTGTATGAGCTGTATCGCGACATGGACATAGCCAGAAGAGTACGCATCGCGAGGCTACGATGGTTGGGCCATGTAGAGCGGATGGACCAAACGCTTCGGCTTGTCGGGTGTTCGAAAGCACATTGCAGGGAAATCGCGGAAGGGGAAGACCTCGTCTTAGGTGGCGCAACCAAGTGGATGAAGACCTCAACCGACTTGGAGTGCGAAACTGGAGAGAGCTCGCCCGAAATAGAAGTCGTTATAGAAGGATGTTGGTTGAGGCCCAGGTTCACCCCGAACTGTAATGCCCACCTAAGTAAGTAAGTAACACTCCGAGTGATTTTTGGTCCTGTACGCGAAAGTAATGTGTGGATAAGAAGATACAACAACGAGCTGTATGAGCTGTATTGCGTCATGGGCATAAGTAGAAGATTAGGCATCTCGAGAATAGTGCGTGGGCCCAAACGCTCCGAAGACCGCAATAGATTTACGAGAGCAAAACTGGAGATGAAAATTGTTGGCGATATATGTGGCTTAAGGCTCATGTTCTTCCCGTACTGAAATGCCCAACTCAGTAAGTAAGTAAGCTGTCACATTGAAGTATGGCTCTTGAACTGAAATTTTGTTGACATCTTATTGCTTCCAAGAAGCGTAGTGTTGGAATTACAAATTGTTCTACTATTAAACGTACCAGAGTATGATTGGTATCGGTATAATCCTTGAATAGGTACTTGACAGCGATTTGACCGATTATTGTCTCATAGATTATTGGGGTAAGGAAACGTGTTGAATATTTTGAGTGCTCACCAAATTGGGTTTGAGCAGCTGGAGAGACATGAGTTTGGCTAGATTTTCATCATCTACTCATATTCAAAGAGCAGTTTTTGTTTGTTGTCGGTGTAAACAAAAGCAAAGAACATTGCACGAATTTTTATTTTAAAAGTTTCCGCTAGTTACTCATTCCTACCTGCAGCATCCCGCTACCGCAATCCGATATATCGTAATAGTTATTCAAAAATCGTACATATTTATGGCCCTCCTTCTATCAAAAGAAGACATCTTGTTTGATGGCGGTGACTAGAACGGGACGGTGAGAAGAGAGACTAGAATTTTTAAGACTGCGATACTTGGGATAAATTAGCAGCTCCTGTCGAAGAGATCCTAAGCATGTAAATATGCCGAAGTTACACTGTTTTGTATTTTTAAGTAACGTGTTGATAAGGAAAAACGGACACATTTTCACTTAGAGCAGCGTTAGGTGGAAATGATACCCAAATTGATTACCAATTGGTAGCCAATTTATGGAACTTATGGTCAAAGACTCCCTAGTTATACTGTGTGATGCAACAGAGTTTTTTACTGAGGCAATGGAAGAAATTAAACGCATAGGTGATATAATTAAGACAAAGGAAAAGGCAACCAATTTATTTCAAATAGGATTCCAGGATTGCAACATAATTTTTTTCTCTTGGAGATTTTTAAAATACTAGCTGGAGCACTCCGGCTCCCCATCTTTGGAGTTATACAAGGATCTGGCCTTCCAGGTTGGAGGTCGTGCTGTCGGGGTGACATCTCGGCCACAAAAAGCAATTTTTAGTTGCGAAGCAACAACAAGCCTCATATACGGGCGGATTTACTGATGACGAACCCAGCAAACGAAAAACGGACAACGAACTTCAGATCTGTACGTGGAATGTAAGGTCCCTTATAGACCACGTGCAGCCGAACAATTAGCGGAAGCTCTTAACTGCTACAAAGCAGACATTACCGCTATGCAAAATATGTACGGGCTGTTCAGCGACACTGAACTGGTCAAACGAGTCAAGGTCCAGCAGCTAAGATGGCTGGGTCATGTAGAACGAATGGACACCAACGCTCCGGCCCAGAAAGTCTTCGAATCCAATCCCGAGGGATGGCGCAGTAGAAAAAGACCGCGAATCAGGGGGCGCACGCAAATAGGAGAGGACCTCAACCAATTTGGCGTGCAAAACTGGAGGCAGCTAGCTAGGGACCGAGCTGGCTGGAGAAGCATGTTGGTTGAGGCCCTAGTACGACCCGGACTGTAGCGCCACCTTAAGTAAGTAAGCTGCAGCACTCAGACCTAAATACCGGCCCACTGTACTACAACACCGTCAACACAGTCTGCCATGCAGAGATCACAGCAGTTTGTGGGATTGTCTGCAACAAGCTTCCAGAGATCCAAATCTATGTCAGAGGTTTTAAAAGGGGCACTATCGATAAAACGAAAGACATATGCTAGCACAGTGATGAGCAAAAAGAAAGTGGCGTTTAAAGGATGTTTAAAGAACCCCTCCTCAAATCATG
Organism: Melanostoma mellinum; assembly: GCA_914767635.1. NCBI lineage: Eukaryota > Metazoa > Arthropoda > Insecta > Diptera > Syrphidae > Melanostoma > Melanostoma mellinum. The sequence goes on along the minus strand of OU612060.1, from coordinate 24,843,488 downwards.
GAGATCAAAAAGCTGGCCTCAGAAGTGAATATAGAGCCGCAAAAAATGAAGATGTCAAATATTTCCTATCCTCTTATAAAGTATGTTGAGTTCACGCTGAATCAATTTGAAAGGTGTGTCTATTTTTTCAACGGAACGGGTTCGTTTTTTCTCAATGATTCTGATTGCCATCCACGGCTCACCTTTTGGGATCTTTTTTGACATAATATTTCTTTCAAATTTCAATGAAATTCTGACAAAACCTGATTCCAAAGCGCTTACTGAAATTATTTTATTCCCATGACTTGAACAGATACAAGGACACCTTTGAATTTTATTTTTCACGAAACAGCATTAGAAAAAATTATGATAATCACCCCAACAACAACTCAGTCAGTCAGCCATTAAAGAAGTAAAAATCGATTCTCCCCGAAATCCAAAATATCAACAGCAACGAGCATCTATTTTCTATTACTTCATCATCAACAGCCGACTTTCTAATTGAAATTCAATGAATTGCCTCTTTAAAATTTTGTACTCCAGGAACATGATGGAACAGAGTCAACAATAAAATCAAGCCAGTGGTTTCCGTCTAAAAATAAAAAAAAAAATAAAAAATTTTGCATTGTCACAAATTGATTCCTTGTCAGGCACACGCCCAGGCAGGCGTGTTGATTTAGCTGACTGTTTTTTGTGTAAAAAAAATCCTAGCAGGAGAGCCTATTTACTCTGACTTAAAATGTGCGCCCACCTTCCGACGACTTCAATGAGATAAATTCAATAACGCTTATGTCATTTGCGTAAAATAACAACCTTTGACAGAGATGCTTCCTTCTATAGAACGACGAGTACATCTTTTTCTCCGTAACACATCAAAGGCCAACAAAAAAAAAAGATAGGAACTTGTCCACAGAAATGTATTTTTTATTTCTTTTCCTTGTTTTTTATTTTAAATTTTTTTTTTGATTTCTTTTTTTTAAAGCAAGGCGCAAACAACAAGCATTGTGATTGACAACTTAAGTACTGTTTCACTGTGCCGTCTATTTCGCTTTGGCCATGACTGACGTTTATGTAATTTTCTTAGGACATTTTAAGAATAACAATCTGAGTGATTCAAAAAAACAAAAAAAAAAAAAAAAAAGAATTACAAAATATTTCAAATGTCATGTTAGAGTAATATTTCCCTTAACGCAATTAATAATAATTTATCTCTCAAGCCCACAGAGGGACACGGTAGCACACAACGAGGAGCAGAAAGAGAAAGAGAGAGGGGGAGAAAGATAGAGCGTGAAAGTGTTACAAGTAAAAAAGAAGGAACGTACCTGCCTTCATTACTGAACGAACCTAACAAGGCGCATAATTAATGGTTCGATGTTCATCAACAGTCAGCATGTTCCTGCCATACACTATACTCCTTCCTATGATACATTATCCACTTACACATTCAGATACAGGGGTAAATAAAGAAGAGACGTTACGTTTTTGGTGGGGATAACGGGGCGAGAGGGGAAGATTTTAAGTTAAAACGAAGCCATTCGTAGCGGAACTGGCTGATTTAGCTAACCCTTAAATTCAAGCTGAAATTTCCTTCCGGCCAGCATTATGGCAGGTAGAACATAATTTTGCTCGCCCAGCCGGGGCCCCACCCAGATAGAGAAACAGGTAAATTAATTTGCATATCTGGCAATTATTAAAGGGTTGCAAATGCGATACTGGTTTGTATCTATGCCTGGCACGATTTTCTAGCACTGTGTGTGTGTGTGCGTGCGCCAGTGTGTGTGCCGTAGTTGGATGTGAAAAGCTTGAAACGTGTGCAACGTGTCGGTTAGCACTTCAATTCCCCGGTTGAAAGTTGTAGGTAGCTACACGAGTATGTAAATTACTATTTTATGCATTTTGGTGTGAGATGAGCTACTGACCTGGAATTGGAATCTATTGAGCAAGAGTTTTGTTATATGTGGGATAGCTTGAGTGGGGCGTGTGTGATGATCGGAAACTTGTTTCACATGCCCTTTTGACTAATGTAGTACTTGGAAATTCGTTAAAAATATAATATAATAGTAATTTTTTAACAAGAAACCCATAAAAGGTCTCACCCTATGCTCCTTGAGCTCATATGTCGATTCTTTTGAGTAGAATGGCTTATCTGGATGTTCATTAAAATTAATTAACAGTCCCTTCATGTAGTTAAAGTGTACCTTAATTTGAAGAGATTTAAGAAGGGCACTCCAGAAAGATATTCCCACTCGGTTCTTTGAGGATACTGGACCATAAGTGGGATTTTTTTTTTCTTAATTTGTGTGAACAGTAGCCAAGGACGACAAAGTCTTATTTCACAGAACTTCAAAATTTGATGCCAATCTGTTTCTTGAGAAAAAAAATGTTGCTCATACGCCACAGTGAACTAAAAAGTATAATTTGAATGCTCAGTCATGGACAATACTTATGTTCTTTATTTTTTGAATACATTTTCAATTCGGAAAGAACTAACAGGTGGTAATCGAACTGTTTTCGTTAGAAAGTCAAGATGTCGCCTAGGAAAGTTACAAGGAACAGTTTCTTTCAAAGGATAATCAAGCCGTTTGTTCGAGAGTTTTTCTACTTTCAAAAAGTATTTTCTCACTAATCATTCCATTCGTCACAAAAATGATTAAGAATAATTGAAAAAGTCTTGGCTCGTGACGAGTTGTGTACCGTCGTAGCATTTATTTATATTCTGTTTCTGCGTAAAAGATTTCCTTGAAGTTGTTTTAAAAAAACAAAATCATTGCTGGGCTTTTTTTCTCAATTAAATTCTGTTTTTCCTGTCAGCCGTTCTTCATTTGTTTGTTTATTATTTTGTCAAAATTGACAACTACTTATTGATGACAGAAAGTCGGAAATGGAATACAAATTAAGATTTTTATTGACTTTCTCTTTGTTCAAAGACTTCAAAGTGATTTTATGATACGTAATTGAAATTAAATGTTGTCTCCTGCTGATAGAAATGCTCATTTTGGGGAGGGAGAAGTCCATTCAGGACGTTTTAGTTGTACAATATTGAAATAAATCTAATTTTTCATTTCCATATGCCTTGTTTTGAAGAACTACATGGAACATAAATTGAACAGCATGTGGTTGTTTTCAGAATCCCGCCTCTTCTTACCGCTCTACTTGATTAAATCAAAGTGAATTAATGCTTGCTGAATTTAATAATATGAACTTAATGTTCTTGTGAGTTAAAGTATAGTAAAATGAATGATATTTTATGATATTTAATGAGTTGGTATTCAAATATGTAAGTTGATTAAAGAATGTCCTTTGAAAACTAATGTGATTCAAATCAAGATCGACTCTTTTCAAATCATAATTTTCCGGTAAAAAAAGGGAGAGAGTGAGATTTGTATTGATTGGAAGTGCAAACCTCAAGACAACTTGGCATAAACTTAGCTCGTCAGCATGTTTGGGGACCAGGATCACCCAAAACTGTTCTGTCCATTTGACAATTGCCCTTTCACAATTTCGGGCTACGAATGCCAAATAGAAAAGACCTAAACATCTTCGTAATGAATGTTTTCTAACAGATTCTTAGAACTTGTTAATAATTTTGTCATCAGTGACAAGTTTCGTAGTAAAACATTCACTTTGAGGGCATCTATGATGCTTCTCTTTTGGCATTCATTGTTTAAAATCCTGTTGGCTATCCTGTTCGCTCTCCGAAATATTTAAGAAGGCATGTTTTCATCAAAATCCTAGTCGAGCGGTACAAAGCTTTACTTTATTTCGAAAATTCTGCCGAATTTGTTCACATACATTTCAAAGTCAGCAAGTAAATCATAGACACAGAGCGGTGAGGACCGATCCCTAGCGCATTTTTCACAACTATGCCTTGTGAGATAATGGAGGCATTTTTATAAAAAGATTGTGAGACTAGGTTGCAATTGGACAACACTCATGGTCCCCGTCTTCGAACGGTTAAGGAATATTCACATGAGCACGACCAACGAACGACGAATAAATCAAGAAATGAGATTTTAAGTACCTTACTAGCATAAATTCCTCACGAATATTTTAGGAAACAATGGAAACATAGTTCATACTTATTTTTAGGTGGATAAACTTTTATTTCTGTGCCTAAAATTAAAAAAAAAATGAGAAAAAAGTTTATTCGTTACGAATAAATATCTAGTAGGTACGAACTGTCAGACTTTATTCTCGTTCCACATACGATCCACACTCCAACGAATAAATTTTTCGCGCGCGCTTAACCTCAAAATCATTCCCCATTTTTGTTTTGCATGTAAATTGTGTTCGTTATTCGTGACGAATATAAAACACTCATGTGAAAGGAATGTCAAAATTAACGAATATTCGTTCATTCGTCGTTCGTTGTTCGTTCTCATGTGAATAATACTTTATAGCACAAACGAGAATGTTGCTGCTGTAACCGAGTAGCCGAGAGTGTGAGACTCAATCCACGAACAATATCTCGCCATTGATCTCAATAGTCCAACATTTCACATACTAGTCTGAGGGAAACATACATGCACATTGTGGGCACAACAGAGCGGTGAGCACCGGTGCCTAGCGCATTTCTCACAACCATGCCTTTTGAGGGAATAGAGGGGACCTACAATTTTTGCCAGTTTCGAACTTCTAATCGAGAAAGCTTTCTTTTTTTTAATAAGATAGGGCGAAGGTTGAGCACCTTTACTAGCTCGTCGACCTGAAAAATCTTTTGTGATGTTTTCTTAGGTATAAACAAGTAAAGTGTAAAGTTGTTCATCGAAGTTCGGGTCGTTTAAGACACTAAGAATATTCGAACAAGAGGTGTTTCTAATGTCAAGACTAGTGAATCCCTTTTGGAAAAGTTTTTGCCTCGAAATGGCTATGGCATGGCATTCGCATAAAATGTGTTCAGCTGTTTTTTATGTCTTCTAGGCAGAGATGACAGTTGTTATTTTAGCCGATGCCAATTGTTTTTAAAGTGAGATAAGTCGATGAATAGTTTTGACTGGCGATGGCCAGTAGAGTTGTTCTAGGTGTGGATCAAGTTCTGCCGTTCGCAGATAACCAGTTCATATTTGATGCTACTGATTGGGAGACTGCAGTAGGTTTCCGGGCCTTTGAATTGGGATTGAGAGCCAAGTTTAGCTAGGCAGTCAGCCTCTTCGTTACCCTGTACACCTTCATGTTCAGGAAAGAGTGACTTTATTGTGGGTGCTTACTTGAGATAGACATGTCAGGCAGAGAAAGTATTTTAATGTCAATGAATCTACTAACAGAGGACTTGCCAACTCCTCGCGAACAGGGATACCATCTATTTCTTTATCGCGTCGCTGTCTGGTCATTTGAGCAGTTTAAATTGGACAGCGATTTTGGGCGAAAAACCATCTTTTCTTTTGAGACGTATTCGCTTATTAGTGGCTTTGCTTACACAAAAAAATGCCCAAGGTCCGTACGTTACAATCGGACAAACAATGCATTCACAGAGAGCATGGTTGTGGATTGTGGGAGTGGTGGCATCAAAAGACCATTTTTGAGACTGCAAACTATGTTTTGGTCGACGATGGGTGCTACATAGCCATTTCAACCAATTTTTTTTTTTAATGAAATTGATGATATGGACTTGAACTCTCATGAGTTAGCACATGGCCACTTACACTAAGCGGTAAAGCCTCAAAGCGGAAAATTATGAAAAACTTTGAAAAACAAGAACTAATGTTGTTGGATAATTTAACATCCGACCGACTTACGGCAAGTAAGCTGTATCAAAAACTCTAAAAATTGAATTCTCGATTTGGTCTTCTCTTCAGACTCTGTTAGTACCGTTGTTATTGAATCTAGTTTCGGTATTACTGGTCCTAGCCTTGATGAAACTAACATAGATGACTACCACCCACCTCTGAATATTTTTCTTGACTTGAGTGGCGAAATCCACACTAATAGTAACTCTCATGATTGTTCCTATGTGTTTGTCTACCGCAAAGCTAATTTCGATTTGCTCTGTGGTGAATTAATTATGTCTGGTATCGAAAACATATCAGTTTTTACCAATATTGAAGAAGCTGTTAGCAGCTTTTATTTGATTCTCTATAGATGTATAGGAAAATCGATTCCCAAAAAAATTTTTTAAAATTCTGAATCCAACCATCCATGGTATACTAAAGAGTTAAAAATCTTAAGAAATAAAAGAAATAAAGCTTGGAACACTTATATTAAAACTCATTCCGTTTCCGACTATGAGTTTTACCTGTTTCTTTTTGAAGAATTTAAGACACTTTCTAAAAATCTTTATTCAAATTACATTGACCGAATAGGATACTCATTTAAAAAGGATCCAAAAACCTTCTGGCAGTTTGTCAACTCAAAGAAAACATCAGATGGTTATCCAGCTAGTTTTGTTTATGAGAACTGTTCTTATGAGAACATCTCTGATATTTGTAATGCATTTGCTGACCAGTTTCGCAGCTCATTTTGTGATACTACTGTTGACATTGATGCTGATTTCTTCAGATATCTTCGCAACTGTAATCAAGTATGTTTTAATAACGTTGTTATTGAAATAAACTTTAAACTTTTTTGGAGTCTTGAAACCTGAAATGACGATTTTTCTTCCGGGCCGGATGACATTCCTCCAATTGTACTAAAAAACTGTAGGTCATGCTTAGCATTCCCGTTACAATATTTGTTCTTACTTTTTTTGAAATCCAGTAAATTTCCTTTACTTTGGAAAAGATCATTTATCACTCCAGTTTTTAAAAAAAGGGAATAAATGTGATATAAAAAACTACAATCCCATTGCCTAACTTTCTAGCATTCCTAAACTGTTTAAAAAACTAGTATGTGACCAGCTGGCTTTCAGTGTAAAAAACGTTATTTGCACACAGCAACACGGTTTCGTCAAAAATAGATCGAATGTCACAAACCTGCTGTGCTTTCTTCAAAAATGTTCTTTAGCACTAGAAAATGGTAATGAGCTCGATTGCATCTACACGGATTTTTCTAAAGCTTTCGATCAACTTTCACACAATATTATACTGTTCAAACTAAAGGCTATTGGCTTCCCACCTGTGTTCACCGATTGGGTACTTTCTTATCTGTCTATGAGATCTTACCAAGTAAAGTTTCGTAATTTCGTTTCCAACCCTTTTAATGCTGGCTCAGGTGTACCTCAGGGAAGTCATCTAGGACCTCTTCTATTTATTTTAGCTATCAATGATGTTGTGTTTTGCATTTCCTTCAGTGAAATATTAATTCTTGCTGATGATATGAAAATTTTTAAAAAGATAACTGGTTCGCTTGATCGCTCTCATCTTCAATCCGATATTAATCAATTTGCAGTTTGGTGCTTCAAAAACGGGCTCAACCTAAACCTCAACAAATGCCAAAGCATGACTTTCTCTAAAAAGAAGGAGCCAAGCAATCCAAGTTATTCTATTTCCAATTATATTTTGAGTCAAGTGAAATATTTTAAGGATCTTGGTGAAATTTCAGTTTCAATATGGACTTTACTCAACACGTCAACAACATTGTTAGTTAGGTCAATAGTATGCTTGGTTTTATGAAAAGATGGCCAAAAGAGTTTCAATATCCGTATGTTACCCTTGCTCTATACAATTGTTTAGTACGACCTCATTTAGAGTATGCTTCTCAAGTGTGGTCCCCTTTTTATGAAATACACAACTCAAGAATAGAATCAGTACAACATAAATTCATAAGATTCGCTCTTAAAGGGCTTCCGTGGGAAAACCCTTACAATTTACCACCATATGAGCACAGAATCCAATTATTACATATGCAACTTCTTTCTCAAAGGCGTACTATTAACGATCTTGTGTTTTTTCATCAACTTATCACCGGACATATCGGTGCACCTGAATTTCTTTCTTGTGTTGAATTCAACTTTCGTGGCCTATCTTACCACCTGCGCAACTTAGTTTTAATACACTGCCCTTAACATAGAACGAATTATGGCATGAATGAGCCATTTACTCGTATGGGTAGACTATTTAATCTTAACTCATGTTTAATTGATTTTAACTTAAGTAAATCCAGTTTAAAAAATTTGTTAAAAACCAGTGCTCCACTTTCTTAATTTTAGTTTGCATGCTTGCATGTTTGCATTTTTCAATTATTTTTAGTCTATGTTATTAATTGTAAATTGTATCACATTTTGTATGTCTTGTTTGTTTTAATAGTGTACTTTATTTAAGATAATTTTGTAATTTATATTTGAAATTTTTTGCTATAATGTTTTATTTTTTTATTTTTACTATCCTTACGTTTTCTATGTGCTGGTGTTAGTGTTATACTAACTCACTATTAACACTTGCATTCATGATGAAGAGCGTATAGAAGTGTGAACATATGAAATTGTTCTAAGCTCAGTACTACTTAGTCTCTGAAATGCAAAAAAAAAAAAAAACCAAGCGATATTGCTCTGCCGTGCAACTTTAAATTTTGTTCTGATTCTGTCGCTCTGTAGACTGTCGGGCTCTTAGTCTTGTTAACGTAAACCAATTCGACTGTAAAACATTATTATCGCGACATCACACAAACACTAATAATGTTTTAAAGGAAGGAACTAAGAAGGCCACGGATTTGTTTCTGCAAAAGTCTATAGATGGTATATTAGTTTATTGAAGAAGAAGGAACCACGAAGAGAAAGTGCTATGAAGACTTAAAAACTATTTCTCAATCGTTTTCAAATAACCTTCTCCAATGAGGTTGCATATCTTGATATAGGACGAGGAGATCGTAAACTCAGCGAAAAGCTGTCTTCAGATTTTAAAAATCTTTTTAATTTTCCTCCGCTTTACCCACAGGATGTCCTTTATAGAAACAAGGAGAGCGCTCTCTGTAACTTCAAAGACTAAAATTTGTAGGGACCGCTCATGGAACAGGACCAATGGTAACAATCTTATGGATAGCATCGGTTTACTTGTTAAATCGAAAGCACTTTTGGTTTGATAGTGAGCATTTGCCGCTCCTTATTGCTTGCTGCACTTAGCATTATTGAGTGAGATCCATCCTAAACATATGCAGCAGTTTTTTAACTGGTCGATATTTCGTTCATTTGTACGGTTGCTGTATTAGATAGGATCTTTGTGAAAGTACGATGAACTTTGGATGGTAATGAATTTATATTGCTGCTTTGAAATCTTGAATACAAATTTTAAACTGGCTCATACCTCAATACGGAATACGACATGACGACAAAGTTGCAAAATACATAAAAGCAATTCGAGTGTGATGTTGCAAATGGAAATACCACCTGGAAGCTGGGACATGTGTTTAGATACTTCAATCATGTGGTTATTCAAATCAGAGAAAAAATGTTATCAGTTTATTGTTTCAAAACAAGAGTTTTGTAGTAGTCATTTTCGTAAGACTATGTCGCTGGTCATATACAGACAACGTAAACTCACTGAAATTCAAGACAAATTTTTATAGCTTTACTCGTTTTCGATAGTTCGCCACAGTGAAAAAAAAGTTCTAAGAAAACAGATCGTAATGTGAGATATAACACAAAATTCTCTTCATTTCAAATATACAAATTTTGAATTTAAGTTTATATCTGACATATTCAATCCGATGGATCATTTCAAACACGACAAAAAAAAATTCACAATCAAGTTCACGAACTGGAATCGAAACAATCAGTCGCTGCACGCTCACACACATCATGAGTATATAACATGTCCACAATTATGCGTTTGCCCATGACGACACACTTGTGTTGCCACGTTTTTGCTCCTCACAATAAAGAAAAAGAAGTACAAAGAACAAACTTGATTAAATGCAACACTGGGGAAAATAGTACTCCATTCAGAATGTATGCAGAAAAATATCCATTCTAAGCTGGAGCTTCATCGGAACCTCATCCAATGCAGAATTCCATGACCGCACACTCATGTGAGACGAGATGCACAACATTCAGGTTTTTTTTTTTTGCTTTTTTTCTCTGTTTTGTTCCAATGATATGAGGTCATGTAACGGCACCATGTTGATGAGAAGACTGTAACCACTTAACGACTCCACCATCGCATCGTCGTTGTCGTCGTTGTCAATGCTGCGGAATCATTGCCTCACCACAGCATGTGATAAGTGAACTCACTCACTCTTGGTGCGCCATCATCAGGCGATGGACCAAAGTATTCTCGACTGGTGCGGGATGGTTTGTCCTCGCGCTTGTCCAACTTCCAAACGAATGAATGCCCTTGTGGTTACATAAAATTGAAGCTTCATCTGCTACGCATAAATTAACGAAGCCTATACGCAACGATAACGGACCGCGGTGCAGCGGTCTAGCGTTTTGGTATCTTTTTTTTTTTAATAATAACAAATATGGCGGCACTGTGGGGTGCGTTTGGAAATATGGTTGTAAAAAGCGGTAACTTGGGGAAACATTTAGGACAACACTGCAATAAACACGGGTGATAAAATTCCTCCGCAAGAGTCTCACCCTGCGCAACATGGCAGCTTTGAACAAAAAGTAACAAAAACTACATATTCAAAGACGAAAGGAATGCGTGGAATAAATTAAAATCAAGTGCCACTGGGCACAGCGTGTTGGCCCAATTTGTTTTTTTTTTTTAGTTTTTTTCTCTTTGGTTTGAAAGAGGAAGAGACTGCTGAACTGGCCCAACATAAATCATCTTGCATAGGCTATTGCGGTCGGAGAAAAAAAGAAAAAAAGAGGAAAACGAAAATTGGGCAGGGAAACAATTTTCTTTCGGAAAATGAAAACACACGCGTTAATTTAAAATGAATCGGTTGATGGTGTGTCTGTGCATTGGATTGCAATTTATCGAGAATTGTAAACAAATACGAAATAACGAGCACAACGAAATCAGAAGTACATATGAGGTATTAATCGAGAAGTTGTTGTTTTGCCTTTTTTGTCGCTTTTGGGAGGATTGTAAATTTAAAAACAACGAATTTGTGGGAAGTGATGTGTTGAACTTACGAAGACTTCTGCAATTTGTTTGTTGAATGAAAAGTTATATTTTTATGAAAGAGTAAACAAGGGAAAAAGGATCAATTCGCAGAGGTTGAGTTCAAGAATTCACCCAAAGAGGGCTGCGAGACTTAAAAAAAAAAAGAAATTGGAAACAAAGCCAATATGACTTTTACTATGCCGACCTAATATTACGACAAGGAAATCGCAACAGGTATTTGAAGAACCGTTTTCTTTCAATGGATTCAACTTACGACAAGACTATTCGCTGGCCTTGCAAGGGTGCCAACTAGTGCTCTTAATCTTAGCCGAGTAATACCAATCACAACAATTACCCGGGCACAGCGGGTATTGCCCAAGTTAGCGGGTATCCGTATACCCGTTCAAGATAATTTTTAAATTAGTGGTAAGGCGAAATATGGGTCAAAATGTAAGGACTTTTGGATATTTGATGTGAACGATAGATCCTGGGATAATTGATTGCCGTATTAGTTGTGGTACCCGTGGTGTGATGGATAGCATGTCCGCCTGTTAATCCAGAGGTTCGAGTTCGAATCCCAACAGAGGCAAAAATGTTTTTTTCCACGGGTATCGCCTTTCGCGAGGAATTGGCAAGTCCTCCGTTAGTATTCATTGCCATGAAAAGCGCTTTCTCGATTAGCCGTTCGGAACGGCAGAAAATTGTAGGTCCCTTCCATTCCCTCAAGGCATGGTTGTGAGAAATGCGCTAGGCCCTGGGGCCCCTCGCTTTGTTGCGCCACCCTATTTATTTTTATTTTTATTTGTTAGTGAGTTTGGTGAATCGGGAGTGATAACAAGATTAATATGATTAAGGCTTTCGTTCACTTAGGCAAGACCTGAACCAGTGAGGCCTACACAGTTTTTAGTAAAAGCTCTTATGAAGGAAAAGACATTTGGTGTTTAGAATAGTAGAAGATGTGCTTGTAGACTGGGAGTTTGAAGTTCACTGGTCGTTTAGTAAATGGAAGATTAGTAAATTTTTATCAATTAAAAACACTTTTTTATATATTTCCTCAAATGCACATTTCGAAAGGGATGCTTCCATCGTCAGTGAGAAATGTGCATTTGAAGAAATATATAAAAAAGTGTTTTTGATTGTAAAAAATTTACTATACTTTCTGTTTAGACTCGTTTGCCTAATGAACGATATCAAGCACATAAACTTGATATCTTTATCTAGTGAGTGAACAAGCACTTGAACTTGGTCACTACAGGAGAAATTGATCACAAAAGAAATACCAAAACGCTTGTTGACTTTCGTATGAATGAATGTGTTTATTATTATTCTTTCAGTTTCTTTTATACCTAATTGATCACAATAATTAAATGACAAATTGCTTACACCTAAATTAATAAATATAGAACAGTTATGAAATGCAAAATTGCTTACACTTAGATTAATACATATTGAATGGCCCAGTTGCGACATCCCCGTTGTTTACTTGTGGTGCAGCGTCAGTATTCCATTGCGTGCAGTTTGACCCATTGACGTTGTTTTTGGTGTTGACCTGAACACTTTCATTTATTAGATAATAAAAGGAAAATCTTAACTATAAAACTCATGGCCGTTTAACTCTAGCGTACATTCCAACTCCTTGACACAGTGTTTAAGTCACTTTCGTACGTAAGCAAGACTATTTACTTGCCATGAGTTTTAAAACATTCAATCTTATCTACATGTACATAATCAAGCTAGTAAAATATATATAGCAAAATCGGGAGAAAAATGATGAGTCGATTACTTAATGAACATCAATAAGGCCCATAGTAAAAACATCGTTAGAAAAGATTGTTCGTCATCATAAAACGTACAGGGGGACTACTTTGTAACTCGATTCCACAATTAAAGTGTTCGAATGGCCAAATTTCCTACTTTGTAATTCTTAAGGACGTATGAATAAATGGGAAACTTCCACAAAACTCGGTAGTTTTTGTCGAAAGCCGTTGGAAGAATTCATATCCGATTCCACTCTAATTTTTATTGGTATTAAAAATTTGTATAAAAAATAACTTTCGAATGAGTTCAAAGTAGAATACAGTTGTATAGTTGCGCCCCAGCGCTTGACTACTGAGGTACTAAGAGCCATTTTCTTCATTAAAAGTTAAAGTCAACTGAAGGATTTTTATTCACAACTCGTGATTTTGTCTTTCTTCATTCAAATTTGACAGTTTCAACTGTCGATTTTCAACTCTCGATTTTCTCAACTTCTGGAAAAAGTAGAATTTGAATGAGTAAACTTGAGAGCTGTCTGTAAAATTAAATTGAGATTTTGAGGCAAGTTGAGAAATAGTGAAGAAAACGGCCCTAAACTCCCTTGATCCTGGCTGCTAGGCAGCAAGACACACACGTGCTTGAGAACGGAGAAAATGAAAAATAAAAACATTTGTAGGGTTTGAAAATCTTAAGTGTGTATTAAAATGGTTTTTTTTCGGATATTATGTGAAGCCATAAATATTCGAATTCACGATCGAGCGGTAGTTACGTAATTCATCACACTACAAAGGTGACCCATGAGATTTAATGAAAAAAAGAAGAAGCATATTTGTATGGCTTGATTAAAAAAAACCAAATGGGGTGTAAAAAAGTATGGGGACTCAAAATAAGGATTTTGGATATAAAAAAATGGTTGACATTGTTCCAACGCACGGCTCTAAATTGGTTGATTGAGCGAATATTTACAAACATCGAAGCTTTAAACGAGACGGAAAATCAGTTGTTTTTCAATGATTTGGAGCTGCCTTAAGAGATCCGCATTGCATAAACAATAAAACTTAAATATTAGCTGCCTCCACAGGTATCTACCTGCCTTTGTACAAAGTTTGGTGTTGCATTTCCTGCTGTACCTTCATCAGGTGTTTTCCATTTACGACACGTTTTTTTCTTTTTTCTTTTACCTATTTTCGAAGATGTTGTACCTGTTGTTAGCACGTCTGCCTGTTGCGTAGAAGTTTGAGGTTCGAATCTCAGAAAAACCCCAATTGTTTTCCCACTGTGTATTACCTTTATCCTACTGAAACTTCGCTATGAAAAACTCTTTATCATTCGGAATCTGCAAACACTTGTAGGTCCTATTCTCTCTTCACAAAGCGTTGTTAAGAGAAATACGTTAAAGCCCAAGGCCCCCGAGCTACACTGTGTCACTCTATTTATTTTTATTCTCCTAATTTTTGAAGATGCACAGCAGGGTTCTGTTTACCAGGTCATAAATTATGCGAGTTACAAAACAGTCTATTTTTTCATTTATTGCAGAGTAGTCTCTAAGACTTTTACATCTTCATTTTACTTCGCATTAAGAAATTTTTACTCTTACCTTCTGAATTCGTCTTTTCAAATTTCTGACAAAGTCCTTTGCTGAGAAGGTAAACGATGCTTTTAGCTGAGATGCAAGTGAAAATATTTCACCTTATGTAGCAGCCTCTGGCATTCCATTACTAATATTTTTCATCTGTATCAAAAAGCAATTAAAGAATCGATTGGTCCCAATATTTGCTGTTGGTTTGGTGAGAATGGTTTGTGAGAAGTTCACTCCTTTACTTTCATTTATAAGTGTCGGTTCTTTATTATTTTTGATTTTTTAAATAGTCCAACACTTTTCCATTCTTCTTTTGTTGAATAAAATTATTTCAATCATAAAAATGTCTTCGCCACCTTAGGGATGTGTTTGTAATTTTCAACACTCATTTTCTCGTATCAGATCTCGCTGACTGTCAATCTCATATCTCTTTTGAAGCCAATGGAATTATGAATCTTCCATAGCTTTTTTAACTAACCTCTTCCATCTCCTTACCGTACTTCCTATGGTCTTAACGTACCTACCTCTAATCTGCATTATTAGTTACACTCTTATTTATTTTTTTATTTTATTTTTTAACTTGATCGGGGAGACAAACGTCACAAATCACCACGTTCCCTCAATTCAAAGTTTTCCACTATAAGGGACTCTTATACTCAAATTGTAATGTGTTTCTCGCCAGATAACTGAATTCTGAAGATTTGTGTTTTTTAAAACACAGTTTCACTTTTAGTTTGTTTTAAAGGAGCAATTGTTTCAAAAAATAAAATCACAGAGTGATCTTTAGTTCCGTGTCTGATACTGCGGGCTATGAAAGAGATGACTAAACGAAACATGAGAAGGGTTGTACGGCGATCTGAGCTTTTCTAGATAAAAAAAACTTAAAAGGACTTTAAGTTTTATTAATTCCAAAACTTTTAGCAGCGAATTACCAGTTTTCTTAATTTTTTGTAACAGCAAAGCTAAAATTTGTTGCATATTTTTAATAAAAAATAGTCAAATGAAGTGGATTGGGTTTTTTTTTTATTAAAGTTTACTTTATAATAAGCACCTACTGACCAAGTACGTGCGAGGGTGCAACCCAGTGCTACATTTTATTCAGGACTCCATTTAAATCAATGTGAAAATTTAAATCGCTTTAACTTCACTCAAAAACAGTAGCAGCATGTCGAAAATGCAGAACCCAATCAACACTCTCACACTACACTGAGCTCACCCAATGTTCATTCAAAAAAGTAAAAAAAATACACTTTTACTTGGTGGGAAATCAAACTGAAATTGAACTCAATAAAGCCGATGTTTTTTGCTGTTACTTATTTTTGTATTTTTACATGTACTTGTAGACCTATGCTTCGTCGCGTCGGTTGTGTTATTGTTACTCCACCACACCATCATTAATATGCAATTTGAACATTATTGCTTGGAAATGCCACTAATTGTCCTACAATCGATGGTCTTTTTCAGTGACAGATTTACCACAACGGTGACACGCATTTATTTTTACAGCTTCCATTCCACGATGTTAACAGTGGTGTCCGTTGTCCGACTCTCGGCTCGGAACGTCCAGCGCAACAGAATTGTATTAATTTTTATGACTTGACATTACAGGACAACGCATAAAGGCAGACTATGTAGTGCTGTTTCTAGTTGCGTGTATAGTTAACCTTTTTTTTTTTTTTGAAGTTGCAGTTGATTCGGTGGTCGGTATAGTAGTAGTCCTCAATGGCAATCACGTATCGTCAAAATAAATCATTTCTGTATGTGCGCATTAAATCCACGCACCTATAATTAAAGGCAATTTATTTAATTTTATTTTTTTGTTTGTTTTATTATAACGAGAAAGGACTTTGGCTCGAAAGGACTCCAATATTCTGAATCGGAATTGGGGCCGATATACAGGAAATATAGGTCCCGGTGCCGTGAATTTTAATCGACAACGCTGAATAATTCAATCATTTTAATTGTATTTTCCAGTTGACGTATAATTCTCATTTCTATAACGCACAAGGACATTACGGTAACTTTGCCTGATTAAATTTATCAGGATCGGGGTTTTTGAGTGGGTGGGTGTTTTTTCCTGGTTTTTCTCCTTATTCTTTTCCATAGTTGTTCCTTTGTAATTGACTCATTAAGAATGACAGTCTGCGTGGTCTGTGCCGTTGAAGAGGCAACCGCACGCCAAGTAGTTCCAGTTTTATTGGCGTCGAAATCGATTGACCTCTGTGCCGCCAGTTGACAGATGGACAATTATTGGTTTGAAAAGGATATACCTTCCTATATTCACATCGAGGAATAAAAATTCCGTTAATAAAATCGTCGCCATACTACGCGTTTGTTTACATAAGTACAAGGGTGTGGGCTGAAGGTGTTCGGGAGAGGTGCAGGATGAGAGAATATGACTTCATTGGAAGTGGAATAAATGAAAAATCATCAACTTTGCCAGCAGTGAACATAATTTTACTGCGATCATAAAATCCTGTTTCGTATCCCTGTTTTGATTGTTGTGAGTTGTGGGTGGTTGTGGTTGTTGGTTTTATGTGCGATTTGTCCGTGCGTGCAGTGATATTGCTGTGGTTGCCATTGCTGATTGGCGATTGCTCATGCCTCGCCTGTTTGTTTACTTGAGGCAACCTTATCTTCCTCTGTGTTTTTCTGTCTGTCTGTTTGTGTCTGACTGTTGTGTTTTTGTCTGTGATGATGTACTTATATTGCGCTTTAACACTGCATCATACTACTCCTCCTGCTGCTGCTGTTGTTGGTGATGAGCCACTGACAGATGATAGTGACTGACGAACAACGAACAGTTTGCCTCTAGCCTGAGAGGAAAACAACGAGGAATGGATAAAAATAATTGTTTTCTTTCATTTTATTACCGAAGTTAATTTTAATTGTTGACATGAGAGGTCCTGATCAACTGGCAGATTTTATTTATAGAAAATGAAATTTTTCCACAGAGTTTAATTTGCACTACACAATGATGTGGTACACGGATTGTTGATTATGTTTGTATTTTGCGCTGACAAGAGAGTCAATCAGGGACAGAGAGTGTTGGGATGAAGTGGAATAAAGGACTCAAGGATCTCACTTACGAGTATGTTGTTGAAGTGTTTTAATTGGTGTTCATTGTTTTCTGTCTTTTTTTTTTTAACAATCAGCTGGGTGTTATACCAAACTAGTAACTTTTTTTTAATTATGTGGCTATTCATTAACCACTTCATTTCGCTGTCAGGATTCTAAAGATGAACTACTTCACAAAAGACACAAATATTTTGATTGCCAATGTATTTCCTTCCGTTTTTACAGTCCCGTGAATGGGAAGTCAAAAAACATTTTAAAAATGAACCTGTTTGAACCTATCACCTGAGTCTTGGAACTGTTTTCGGTAGATTTTGGATTGTAGCAGATTGTAGTGAAGGGGCAAAGGTCAGGTCATCTCTTGTTTTCTTTCTTCTAAGCAAACTTCAACAAAAACTCCTTCTTCTTCTACTTCTCGTTTGAAGGCACTCTGAGCATTCTTTTCTCAACACAGTCATCACTCTGCCACTTGTCTGCTCCTTCACACTGATGATCCGCTTGGGTGGTATTCCAGAACTAACAAAACCACCGCTCTGATATTAAATAGACTCCTGATCAAATTGGATAACATAAGAAGAAAAACCAAATTTCACAAGCTCAGATTATCTCCATTTTCCCCAATTTTCTTGATGAACATTGTATGTACACCATTGACTCATCCACGGACATAACCTTTGTTTGCTACCAACAAACAAAAGATTTTCATACCTCATGAGCCCCAAACTTCACACATAAATTTCACGAGTAATTTAACTTTATAGCTAATTAACATAAAATGTTGGTTTACAAAAACTATGTGGCGGCTCATAGAAAAGTGCACCAAATTATAATTGGTGGGAAATTAATTCCAATTTCCCTCTCACTCACTGCCAGACACATAGGCATATAGGAATGGGAGCAAATTTTATTATTTTCACTTTCCTTTGAGTTTATTTATGTTAAAATGTCCATTGTTGAAGTTTTAATCAACACAAAGGTACTTGAGAGGTAGCCGTTGAAGCAACAATGATCGTGGAAAGTTTCATTTTGCATAGGCTTCTAACCTTTTTGACATGGAATTGATTTTTGTGAAATTAGCATTTTACAAACCTTTTATTTGACTTTGTAAGTCGTGAATCGTGATGCAGGGGCCAGCAGCAATCAGCAAAAAAGAAAAGCGGGGACAGAGTTATCGTTCGCAGTTATTGAGACAAGTATTGCTCGATTACTGATGCGATAAATGCACGAAAAAGTAAATGAATATTTCAGACTCGATAACTTGTTAGAAATTTCTGCACTGATTTTTTTCTAATAAAAGAGAAAAATTCCTAGGAAACCTTTATGATTTCATGTACCTGTTTAAAGACAAAAAAAAAAGCTCTTAAGCATTCCAACGTCCTGATATAAGCACACTAGCACACTGACCAGTCTGATTAAAGGAGAATATTTCTATTGAAAAATTGAGAAGGAATAGTCTACTTCTGTCACTTCGACGTTACGAGCATCGAAATCTCGAAGGGATCAAACTTCTACCACTCATCTGCGGTGCAGGGAAATAAGTCCACGGGAACTAAGTAAATTGACGGATCTACTTCTCAATCAGTGGAAACTAAATTGACTTTAGTAAAGTGGTCTTAATTCCCATTCTAGGTGGGAACGAACTTCACTTTCTTTTGGGTATTATTTTATTTCTATTAACAATTTAAAAAACGACCTTAAAACTGCAGTTAGTTATTCAACTGGTGCGTTTCAAGTTTCTGAAAATAGTCAAATAAAAATCACGCGTTGCCTAAGCTGCCCGCCACGCCGCCGAGGCGGTAAGATACAGGAAGGAAAGGTACTCGTATACAAAAATTATTAGTTTTAAATAAACGATCAACTCGTTTCCTAAGGATTACCATTTTGTAAATTAAGACTGTGAAACATTTCAGATTAAAGATATTGTGTAAATTTTGTTGTCTCTGCGGCACTTAACGCAAGGGCCAAATGTAGTGTATGATGTTATCAAACAAGGGCAGAGAACACCGACGAATTGGACAAAACGTCGAAAAAGACCGACATAACTTCGAGGTTGTATACAGGACTTCGTCTAACTAGGATCTGCTATAGATACGAAAAACGACATCAGTGCGGATATCAAACGGAGAATAACTCTTGCCTTATCGAAAGCGGATGTGGAAACTCTTGTCAGTTTCGAAAGAAAAGCACTCCGATGAAAATGTGTGGAGAAGGAAAAACCACAATGAGCTGGATGAATTGTACCGCAACGTGGACGTAGAGCTAGACGAGAAAGCCTCAAGACTACCATGGCTGGAACATATAGAGCGGATGGATAGATAGATAGATAGATATATAGATAGATTGTTTTATTCATTCCTTAAAAAAAAGTTACATTTACATTAGCGCTTTATAAAATTGAATAACTTAGAGCATGGCATTACTGCCGTCTGCCCGAGTGACTGTTCTCTAATTTTTTGATTTATTACATTGTTTTCTTTCCTGATAATTCATAATAATTGTTGGTTTATACATACTAAAATTTGTGGAAATATTTAAATTTAAATCCAGTATTTTTACATATTTTAGTTTAAATAAAATTTATTTGATTTTTATAATGACTTTTAGTTTAGTTAAAACGAAATATTTTTTTTTTTTTTTTACTTTTAGTTTAGTTAAAACAGAACAAATACGTGTATTTTGGGTACACAATAAAAAGGAATTACAAAGAGCTTTATGATTACAGCTTTTAGTTTAATGAATGACTTTTAGTTTAGCTAAAACGAAACAAATAATTTTTTTTTTACTTATTTTTTTTGGTAATTCTATTTTCGATTCTGAGAGCAAAGCGCTTTATTTTGAGTTTAAAAGTTTTCATACATAATTTTGCTTCTGTAAGACATCGCTTCAGTGGTGAATTTGAATAGCCGAACCCAGTCTTCTCCATTTAGAATAAGTTTTAAGTCTTCTTCTTCCAGGTAGTTCTTCTCATAAAAAACTCTCCTAAGTTCCATCAGCATTGGGCATATTGCAATAAAGTGGTAAACGTTCTCCACAACACGCATATTGCAAAGAGAGCAGATACCTTCTAAATCGTTCCTGTGCGGTCTATAGTTGAGTTTTAAGAGTTCCCCCCTTACTTTAAAAATGCAACTCACAACTTTTCTTGGGTTATTGTCATTGAAGTAGTTTCTTTCATTTAAATTGTAGTTAAGCTTAGCATATGTTGTTCTTGCTATTGATGATCTTGCTTGTTCTATGAATGTATATCTCTCGTTTTCGTCGATACATTGTATTATTTCATAAAGAGCCATTTTCCATTGCTGTGCATTTGCATCGGCTAAGTCTAGACTCCATCCACAGTTAGCTGCATGGTCAATCCAATCTTTGTAGAACAACGATTTTCTACGTACTGCATGCATAAGCACCCGTTTCGGCAATCGACTGTCTTCCATCGTTTTTATTCGGATCAAGTAATCTGCATTTAACTTTAGAGTTGAAACGAAAAGCGTTGGTAGTCCTGTTTCCAAGTGATACATGTATTTTGGCGTATTCATCGGTAAAAGAAAGATTTTTCTCAAGAAAAAACGCAGCAATGTCTCCACCGTTTCAAATTTTCTAATACCCCAGGTTTGAGCTCCATAAAAAAGAATAGATTTAGCGGTTGCATTAAAAACTTTGAATTTCGAACTTGTTGAAACGAGTTTGCTGTTGAATATTTTTTTCCAATTTGCACAGATGGCGGTCCTGGCTACGTTAGCTTTAGTTTCCAAATGTTTTTCCATATTTAAATTATAAGTAATCGTCATTCCCAGGTAAGTGTATTCTTTCACCACTTCTAACTTGACCTCACCATATCTCCAGTGTTCCTCTCTAGAAAGTCTTCCTGCACCATTCTGGAATACCATCACTTTGGACTTTTCTGTGTTTACTTCTAAACACCATATTTTGCAGTACTCAAAAAGTCTGTTCACATTCAGTTGAAGCGAAGAAGGAGATTCTGCCAATATCAAAATATCATCTGCATACATAATAACTTTGATTTTCATATTTCCATATTCAACTCCACAAGGAAGGCATTCTTGAATGTCATCCAGAAAAAGGGCAAATAACAACGGACTAAGAGTACAACCCTGTCGAACTCCGGAATTTATTGTAATGTCATTCGATGTTTCTGCTCCATTAAATACGCGTCCAAATGTTCGTTGATACATTTTTTCCAAAGCTTTACCGAATTTAGTGGAAATACCAAGATTATAAAGTTTATAAAAAAGTGCTCTTCTGTCCACTTTATCAAATGCAGCTTTAAAATCCACGAAAAAAGCATACAGTTTTTTGTTTTGGTTTAGCTTTGAACGGACTAAACATCCTAGCACAAAAATATTATCCACTGTCGAATAGCCCTTTCTAAAGCCGGACTGGAATTCACTCAGTTTATTATTTACATTTACCCAATTATTAAGCCTATTATTAAGGAGCGTTGTATATATTTTCAAACTTGCGTTTAAAAAAGAGATTCCTCTATAGTTTTTGGGGTCACTTGGGTTACCTTTTTTGTGAATTGGCCAAATGAGAGCTTCTTCAAAGTGATCCGGATAAACAGCGAAATCAAAAATAACATTAAGTGCTTGAGTAAGCTTTTCTTTCAGTAACGTCGAAGAATATTTGAAAAATTCCGTAGGTATACCGTTAGAGCCAGCCATTTTGCCATCTTTAAGTGTTTCCAGAGTTTTTTCTACTTCTGACATTGTGATTTCTTCGTCTAAAATGTTATCGACAATTACAGGTTTTGCATAGCTCCAAAAATGCTGATCATTTTGTGAGTTCAGTAACGACGCAAAGTGTTCTCTTAAAACTGAAATTTCTATCTCTGATGATTTCGGAGCTGCTTCTTTTCCATTGATTTTCTTTGTTATTTTCCAAAATTCTGCAGAGTCCTTGCATTGGCTTAATTTTTTTGCTAAGTTTTCTTGATGAATTTTTCTTTTTTCATGGCATAATCGCTTGTATTGCTTAGTTTTTTCCACATATTTTGTCCGTGTTGAGACTAAATTGACTTTCCTTAGTGAGTTTAACAAACTCAGTGATTGTTTTCTTAGTTTTTCACATTCGTAGTCGTACCAATCCTCTTTTCGTTGCAATTTTTTGTTTTTCTGCATCACCTCAGCTGCTTCTTTAATTATTGTTTCAAGTTCTATTAAGGGTAGATAGTTGATTTTACTACAGCATATCTTTCCTTCCAACAAGTTATTTAAATTTGATGTATAGTTGCCTTTGCAGCGAGGCAACCATTTCAATTTTTGCACATCTAATGTTTTATGATTTGTGTTACTGCCTTGGATACTGTCAATTTCAATTTGGACTTTAATTGGAAGATGATCCGAATAGGCAATGTTTTCCACCTTAAAATCTTTCACAATAGAAAGCCAGTTTCCACTGATAAGACAAAGATCTATTGTTGAGCAGCCCTGTTTACCAATGAAAGTGAATTCACCATTTTTGTCTCCTTCCATAGTTCCATTTAAAATACTCAAGCCAAAATCGTTGCAAAAATCTAAAACTTTTTTTCCTTCTGCATTTAGTACTTTATCCTTAGAGTTGCGATCTCTTAACTCCAGTTTAAATGCTGATTCTTTATCTGCTGTTCTAGCATTGAGATCACCAATTACCATTAAATCTTCAGTTTTCAATTCACACAGAGTATCATACAGTGTTTCAAAATCGGTTTGCCACTTATTACAGTTCAAGTAAACTGGTATGATGAAAAATTTTTTGTCATAAACTTTAAGTTCAATACTCATTATTTCTTCATTAATTTTTACAGTTGAAAAGTTAACTACATTTTCATCGATAGCAGCCATCATTCCTCCACTTGCTCTACCCCTAGCTGCTACCTTTATAGCAGGAATCCAAAAGCATTTGTATTTTGGAAAATATTTTTCAAAGCTTGAACAATTATCTTTAAGAACATGCGTCTCTGACAAAAGTATGATTTCAGCTTTGCACAATTCATTAAAGAAATCAGAAAAAATTATTTTATTGCTCAATCCCGCAATATTATATGCCACGATCGAAACATTAATTAAGCTACGTATTTTTTTGTTTTGTTTTTTATGTTTTTTAGTTTTTTTGTTGCGTATGCCCTCCCTGAGCTATTCTGACCGAGCAGCATTTGTGCCTGCCCTAATAGCATCCACATGGCTTCCACGATCCACAGTCGCTTCTGTCAGTGTTCTGTCGTTGTCACCTCTGCTACCACCTGCTACCGAATGTAAACAACTTTGAAAGAAGTTTGGAGACAATTTTAACATCTCGGTTAATTTCTCAAAACCACACATTGCGCCGTGTCTTAATCCTTTTGTATCGTTCCATAGAAATTCCACACCGTCGACGATTAACTTCTCTCCTTTTACTACAGCTTTCGTGTTTTTTCTATCGCGTTTGATAATCTTTCGGATGTGTAAAAGTTGTGCTCTTCGTCTTCTAATCATTGGCGGATAATCCCTCTGAATGGATACTTTTGTGTTTTTTAGCTTATAAGCATTGTTTAAAACCGCGTAGAGATTGTCTTTGGTTTTGAATTTAGCAATAAAATTTTTAAATTTTGGATTCCATGTTTTTATTTCAAAGATTTCTCCCGGGGTTAATTGGCTTACTCCATTTGACAGCTGTTTGCATGTATCCACCACTTCTTGTATTTGGTCAACTTCGTGCTTTGATTCTATTCTTATTATCAGATTTTTTTCGTGATTTACTTTTTGTATGTTTGTTATTTGTTGCTCCAGATACTCCACTTTGGATTGCAGTTCGTAAACATGAGTCTTAAGAGTTTCATTTTCTTGCTTAAGAGAAAGTATATCCAAACGAACTTCTTCAACATCCATTTTCGTAGCCAGATGTTGTTGCTTCTCATCAAAAATTCTTTTTAGATCATGGATGGTCATTTGGGAAACAAGGTCAGCTGAGCCTTTTTTTTCCCTTTTTTGTATTACATCCATTGGTTGATCAGGAGAAGTTTCGTTTACGGAACGTTTAAACATAACGTATATATAATCAAATTTCTTTGTTTTAAATATAAGTGACAGTCAATTTCCTTTGTCACAGATGAGTTTGTAGGTATATATTTTTCTTTCTTTAAAAAAGGTATAAATTCAAAAACTTGCCTGTAAGACTTTTAGCTCAGTTCGTTTTTACAGCGATTAGTTTCGTTTTGAGCTTTTCTATATGCAAAATTATTCCTTTTTTACTTTTAAAACAATTATTTTTAGCAGACCTATTTTAAAACTTGACTTAGCACTTCACACCAGTGTTGCCACTCCCAACGGAGCGGATGGACAACAGCGCTCCTGCTCGAAGGGCTTTCAATAGCACATTGCAGAGAAATTGTGAAAGGGAAAGACCTCAAGTGGAAGAATACCTTAACCGACTTAGAATGAAAAACTGACAAGAACTCGCAATCGGTATTGTTACCGGAAGATATTGTTTGAGGCCCAGGCTTACCCCAAAATGCAATGGCCACCCAAGAAGGCATCCAATGTATTGGTTTTAGGTTTTCAAAGCAAGGCAGTGTTCTGGGCTAATTTAGCTGCTGTAAAATATCATCACAAAGCGCATACCTTAGAAAAAGAACTGACTTCATTACACTACGAAAGTTGATACGAGGACAATGAAGGCGATGTGAAATCATCACACCAGTTGTATGGCTTGAGTACTTGAAATGACGCATATTTTACAGCTCTGATCTATAACACAAACTGGTTGTATTTCGATACAAGCACATGGAAGTGCATGATCACAAATTTTTATTAAAAAGCAATAAAAGGTGTGGTTGGATAAAGTGGAATTTTGCCTCGTAAAAAGTAACCGCTCGAATCCAAGACAGGTTGAGCGCGCATCTGGTTTTTCAATTGTGAGACGATTTTTATGTTTTATTTTTTTGTACAAAAAATACGGGGCTTATGCTAATCTGGAGCACTCAAACCTAATTGCCGGTCCACTGTACTAACAGGGTAGCAGCCTTCTATTTTTAGTGGTGCAGTAGATTAGAAAAAAAGGTGGTTGTAATTTCGTATATAACCTCAAGGACGGCGCGTGTCCAGATAAAACTAGGAGGCTGAAGATAAAGGAGATGTCTGGAGCGGGTAGGACGAATGTTTTATCTGTTAAGGTATGCTGATAGGCAACCTGAACCATGGTTTGAATCCGGATGGACTTTCCGTTGGTAGGGTGGTGCCCGTTAGATAATGGTTTGATTGTGAAGCTGTAGCAAGGTTCGAATTCCAGAAACACCAAGGAAAAGAAAATGTTTTTTACCGGGTATCGGCTATTTGCGAGGAATTGACAATTTCTCCGATAATTATTTCATGCCATGAAAGTGCTTTTTCGATTAGCCTTTCGGAATCAACCAAAATTTGTAGGTCATTTCTATTCTCTCACAAGGTATGGTTGAGAGAAATGCGTTTATTGTCGGAGCTCCAAACTCCACCTTGTTTTTTAATATATTTTCAGCAGGTAGGCAGGAAGGCCGATCTGGACGTCCTCATTGATTCGGTATAAACTGTACTGAGTCACTTAAGATCTACCGAATTTTTAATTATTATAGTACATGTGCAGGTTGCTTCGCGAGTTCAAATGGTTCAAATTCCGTCTTCGTAGCCAGCAAACACTACGTTTGTTTTTCTTCTCAAGGTATTTTTGGGTTTTCAGAAACTTAAACCACAGTTATTTTAGAGAAAGCTCATATATCCACACTTGTCATAGGTATACGGTCTTCGTTGTACGTCCACCCTTTTCTTGATCCACTAAACTTGTGTAAATTTTTCAACTTAGTCCCTAATTTCCACGGATGCTGATCCGTTGCTTCGTTTTTTCTATGACAAGAAGACAGGCAAGCTATCGTTCTTTTTCATTCACAATCCAAATGAAACTTGACTCTCTGCGTTAGCAGCTGTATAGTAACAAAACTCAAACTCTGAACTTTTTAGACTGGAATAATTTTTTACTTTGACTCTGAAGGGATTGGGTTGGTGTGCCGTATTAGTTTTTATAGCAGAGGCCTCTGGGTGTATGCTACAAACTCATTCCGAAAATCATCGGTTAGTAATTCTCTTCCCTTTTTGTTGCACCCGTGCCGTAATGGTTAGCATTTCTGTTTAATGTGTGGTAGTTCGAGATTCGAATCTCAAGGACATAAAACTGTTTGTTTCGAGTATCACCATTCGGAAAGAATCGGCAAGTAATTCGAGAGTATTTACACTGTCATGAACAGTGCTCTCTCAATTTAGCGAAATTCGAAATCGGCAAAAAAGTTTTGGTCTCTGAAATGCGTTATGCCCCGAGGCTCTCAAACTTTGCCGTACCAATCTATTTATTTTTATTTACTTACTTTTAGGCGATCTATCACGGGGCGTGTAATTGCTACAGCATATGATTAAGAAAAGAGAAGAAAATATGTAATTAATTTTAAGGGAAAAAATGCTGTTCGCAAGATACTTGTAAAAGCGGGTTTTCCAACGCGTTGGAACGAACAGACTTCAAGTATTCGAATACTTATGTTTCCCCATTGTCAAAAAGAAATTGTTCAAGCCTTATAAATAAATAAACATGTAAATAGGGTGGCGCAACAGAGCGAGAAGCCCTGTGGAGGAATGGAGGGGACCTACAATTTTCTACCGGTTCCGAACGGCTAGTCGAGAAAGCGCTTTTCTGGCAATGGATTTAATAACGGAGGACTTGCCTATTCCTTGCGAAAGGCTATATAAGTGGAAAACATTTTTGCCACTACTGGGATTCGAGCCTAGAACCTCTGGGTTAGCAGGTGGCGTGGCCATGCTAACCATCACACCACGGGTACCTATAGCCTTATCCAACTGGTTTATTACTCAATTGTCAAATGTTATTCATATGAGAACGACAAAAAAGGATATGAGCAACTTAACGATTATTGCTAAACAAATCCAATTGCTTCAGTCCTGATTGTCAGCCTTTTTCAAATGAATTTTCTGCCAATTACAACACGTTAACAATCTAACATAATTGTCAAACGATCCTGTTGAAAAAAGGGTACTTTACATATACAATCCTATCTCTAGGTTTGATTTTTCAATGTGACAATATGTGAACAAATCGGAAAGTCAATAACTAATCTAAAATCGGTTTGTTTTCATACTAATTGGCCTCCTATTTTTGCATACCACCATATGGACTCACCATCGACTTTAATCAATTGGCACAAACGGCTCCATCCTACGTTGAACTTGTTATAATTAAAACAAACGCGCGCAACACTTGAACACAACAATTATGTTATTGCCGTTGCAATGGAACGGGAGCCAATTTCATCGACACACGTTGTCAGGCCCGCAGCTGCATCTAGGTAGGAACGAATGTAGAATAGGTATATTTATTTTTATAACCTTTCGCTAGAGAGAGAGTCGGAGAAAGAGGAGCAAAGGATGTGTGGCTCTGGTTATCCAGTAAAGTTGGTTGTCGGAACAAAGAGGAACTCCGTATACAAACCATTTGGATCAACGGATTCAATAACAGCAAACAATTACCGGCCTGAGCCGAGCGGAGCGGCGAGTTGCATAGTTATAAACTAGTGACCATCGCGATTGTTGTATCCTGTCGTTGCAGAATTTTTTGTTCTTTTTTCTCTTTTTTTTTTATTATTTTTGTCTCAAAACGCTTGACCGCTTTCGATTGCATTTGCCGTTTTATTGGTGAAAACAGTGAACCTTGATTGCATTTCAGCCTATTTGGCTAAAGTCTATGGGCTTTTATTTGTTTTTTTTAATGTGTGAGCATTGACAATCAGATGATAGCAGCAGTTGTGTTGTGTTACAACCTAGTTAAAGTGGAACCCCATAGCCCAACACTAGCCGATCCTTAAGCACCCACTTGATAGACTTAAGGGAGATATTCCCCTGTTTGATTGTTGCACTGTGCGATGGGAGAAACAATCATAAATCGGTGGAATGAATGTGCAATTATCTACGCGTGGATTGAATTGCCGGACGGACGACTTTCAGCTTAATAAGCATTAATTTGGACTGTTAGTCTGATTGAATGTGTAAACTGCATAATTGAGAGAGTTGATTGGAAAGCGCCTCAAATCGGTGGCTTTAATTGCTTTTGTTGGTGATAAAGAGGATGGCCGGACAGGCGGACCAACACACACACACTCATTTGTTCTACTTGTATGCTTGCTTATCTAGCTTTAAACTCTGGGAAATTTATTGCCTGATTGTGCTACGAGGGTCTTGCACGGTCATTATGTCTGTATTAACTTAGTTATTATTATGGTTCAGATTTTGGTGTGATAAGTGCGACATAGTAAATGAAGTGCTCTCACATAGAATATAGTTTCGGAAAACGAGAGGCTGTAAAATAAATTGAATATTCAATCTTGCTCTAAAGGGAGTGTGATGTAAAATGGTAAAATGGTGCTGCGGTTGGATTTTAATTGTCGAGCGCTAAATTAATAGATAAAACAATTACCACAGATTTTGGATAAGACCAAATTATTTTTTGTCATGTTTTGTGGTGTACTCCAATCAGGAGAATAGGGCTGGGTCGTGGAAATAAACTGAATAAAGTGGCACTCAGCATAACGTAGTTGAAAAATAAAACTCGGGTAAAATTATTGAAATGATGAGAGTTTATGATTGAAAAACACCAAAACTACAACACAATTTGTTTAGCCGAATGGTGGTTAAATAAAGCGTCTGTTGAATTTTCGCAAAAAAAGTGTCTGGTTAGCAAGGAAATGTTACCAAATACCAATTCTAGGCCACAATAGGAGCGTCATAGAAATAAGTGAGTCAATTGGTTTAGACAAGAGAACTCGAAGTGACCCGGATGCCAATTTGAAAATTGTCAGAGGGACGCCCTTTGGTTAAGGAGATGATTGCCTTCTGTATGGAGGATGATTCGATTACATTGAAAATCTGGGCAAGAAGTATAGTCTGGCTATTCAGATCATTCACCACTTTTTGTCAACTGGGTGTGAAGAGGAGTATGTCGAATCGTCATAAAGCTAGTAGAAGTCTTAGGAGCTCGTTCAATTTAACCAAAAAGGGCGCGTTTTTGCTAAGAGCTCATTTTAGGTTAACGAAAATAAATAGGAGTCGAAAAGGGCCGGAAGGAACGTTCTGCCTGTTTTCGATATTCGAACAACTTTTGGAGTCAAACAAGGCTGTTTATTGAGTCCGCTTCTGTTTTTAATTTTTTTAACTAACTTCTAACATAAGAAAATTAATGAAATACCCAGTGAAATTAATAGAGGTGCTTCAATGCGTTGATATACGTAGACGAAGTAGAATCTAACCCGTCATATTATCGTCTTTAGGACTCTTAAGTTTTCGAGTCGTGGCATTGTGAAACCCGGAGTCGACCGATATCTCCCGAGCTAACAACACCAGCTGGTTCGTTGTTGTCTCGTTCGAAAGAGGTGACTCTCCTCAAGTACCAGTTAGTTAGTTTTGAAAGCGGTAGCACGTTTAATTTGTGTTTCACGCGTGTTTTTGTAAAGCAAGGTTTTTTTTACACGTTGCGAAAATGAGTGGCGTAATGAAAAAGTAAAATTCGATAACCGCGCTATCGAATTTTTGGTTGAAAGAAACGAAACATCCGCGGAAATCTGTCGTATGCTTAAAGAAGTGTATGGAGATGATTCTCTGTCGAAAACTGCCGTGTTTGAGTGTGCAAAGCGGTTCAGGGGGGTGGACGTGTTTCGATAGAGGACGATCCGAGGCCTGGCGCGGCCGTCACCTCTCGAAGCAATGTCGATCGTATCGGCACGTTGGTAATATCAGGCCGTCGCGTCGGTTAACACTCCGGGAGTTGTCCTACGAGTTGAACATCAATAAAAAAAACGATTGAGCAGATTTTACACGGAGAATAGTTGACTGTTGCATCGCGACAATGCACCTGCACATTCGTCGCGAGTTTTTAGCCAAAAAAGCATCACAATTTTGCCGCACACCCCCCCCCCCCCCCCCCTTTCAGCCCCGACCTCGCTCCGTGCTACTTCTTCCTATTTCCCCGACCTCGCTCCGTGTTTTTCTTCCTATTTCCCTGACCTCGCTCCATGCTACTTCTTCCTATTTCCAAAGATAAAGCAGTACCTTAAGGGGACTCACCACGGCGCGGCGGTGTACTGAAGGCGAAAGAAGCTGCGACGCATGCGCTGAACACCCTAACTGCAGACGACTGCAGAGGGTGCTTCGAGGGGTGGGAGTGCAGGTGGAAGCGGTGCGTGGAGCGGAGACATCTGTGAAGGATTATGATCGAAATTTCGCCGAAAATTAATTTAGCTGCCCCTCAGATCTCGATTCTCGAAAATGCGTTGTTTTACAAAGTTGACTTTAAATAATCTCGGGTTATTCAGATCCGGTTGTCTTTATGTTGAGGGGGCGGCTTCTAGCTGGGGTGTAAGCTGAGGCTGCGTCCTCGTAAAAGGGTATTGCCTCTTCGTCATTGATTGATATGATGCTTTCGTACGGTAGTGCCATAATATCTAGGTATCGCGGCTCGGGATGTCTCTCTTCACTCGCCGTTTCTCACTAGTGGACTAGGATGGTTGATCATTGCTGCGTTCAGAAGAAATCTATCGAGGGGAAGGATGCTTCGTAGAGTTTTTTTTTTTGCTGAAGTACTTCTGTTGCTGACGGTCAAAGTTGCACCCTGTGCAGATCCTCAGAACTTGCCTCTGAAATGCTTCGAGCTTTTTCATGTTGGTTTTGGATATACTAAACCAAGCAATAACTGATGATTGGTCTGAGGAGCTGTTTGTAGAATAGCAACTTTGTCTTCTGGCTGAGTCCGTTCCTTCTCTGCATCAGGGAGTATATGAAATGGAAAGCGTAGTTTGCCTTTTTAAGAACTGTTGTTGCGTGCGGGTTGAACCGTAATCTTTCTTCAAAGCTTATGCCGAGGTACTTGATTTGGTTGGTTGGTTTGTTTCCTTCTTCAACTATGTTCCATCGGGTAGTTGGATGGTTTCTTTGTGCCAGTTTGTGGCTGATCTTGTGTTTCAACGCCTCATGGGTCTCCTGAAGTACGCTACTTTCGATTTTGATGAATTGACTTTGATGCCCCACTTGATGTAGTAGTTCCAAAGACGTCTAACGTGTTCCTCGACTCTTGGAGCTGCGATTGCTGGCGACATCGAGGTTGCATAAGTGATTCCCTCACTTCGTCTGCATACAGCAAGTTCTAGGCGTTGTTTGGCTGAGGCTGATCCGAAGTGATGATGTTAGAGATACGGCCCAAGATCCTTAAGCTACTCCTGCTCTGATGCATTTATTTGCTGATTAGCTGCTTTCGATTTGGACGAAGAATGACCTGCAATTGAGAAAACCGAAAATTATTTTGAAAAATGTACCTCGCGTTAGGTAAAGGTTAAAAAAGATGGCTTTCAGGAATACAACTGACACACTTAGACCAATATTATAGGTCCATTGTGATACCTAAAAATTGTGCAAGGGAGTACCTCACGTAACAAAACCATTTGGAGAAACCTCGATTTAAGAAGGGTTAATTTGTGAATCATCTAGATGCTATCAATTGCTTTCTCGATATCGAGTAAGCATCCAACAGCAACCTGGTGTCTTTTAAAGTTCCTGACGACGTCCGTCTGAAACTTAAGATCGGGTGAAGGGTGGAGTGGTTTTCCCGAAACCCAAACTGCATACTTGGGATAATGATATTATAGTCGCAAAAAGTCTTTAGTCTCCGTAGAAATATTCCTTTTAGGATTTTGCTGGTGTTGCTAAGACGAGAAATAGAACTATATCCAGAAATAGTACTTGTATCACCTTTCTTGGGGACTGGCACGACTTTTGCCTTCTTCCATCTCTTTGCGAAATAGCATCAGTTGTTGAATGGGATTGTCAGGGATAGCATCGTGACTTGTAGAAATTTATTAATGTAGCTGGAGATCATGTGAGCTCCGGATGATTTCTTAGGTCGTCCTTGCTTTAACTTCTTCGATAAACCCGGCAGGGTTTGGTGGCTTTGGAGCAAAGTATTCCTTAAAAAATTCAGCCAATGCATCTGCTTTGCCTTGGGTTGTTTCGACTTCCCCTTGGCCGGTGTAAATTTTGTCTGGGATCTTCAATCTTTTCGCGATGTTTTTGTTGATAGCTTTGAATCCGTCGGGACCAGGCTTGATGTTCTGCAGCCTTTATTGGAACTTATTATTGTTGAAATGTTGAAGAGCGTTCCTCAACAAAAAGTGGGTAGGTACAGTGAAACTCTCTCTTCACCATTTGGTAGCTCGCAATATTCCAGTCCCTTTGCTTAATCCCTTGCAGTCTTTGTCTCAACCCTTTGGCGGTGCTCGTTCAGCCTGGATGTCCTCGGATGGTGGCTGACTGATTCAGTCTTGTTCTATTTCTTAGTGTGACTTACGGAATGAACTGATTTTAGCGCATGCGAGTGCCTTTCGAATAAAAAAATACAGTCTGACATCAACATGCATATCCCATGGATCGACTTGTTGTTGATTTAGAGATTAGATGGTTGAGTACCAGTCAAGTGGCTAAGGCTAAGAAATTGTATCTTTGATTGTAGCTATTTGGAAATTTAATTTTCTTGCATAACTTATATTCATTCTGCTAAATACTCGATCGTGCGTTATTAACTCACTCTTTAGAGTACTCGAAACTTAGGAAAACTGAAATTGGCGAACCACAAAGATGAATCCTGGAGCCAACCTTGTATTTGTTATATATACAAAGGTATTCCAGTGGACATCAATATTATTATAGCCCGCTCTGCTGATGATACTGCAACATTGGTGCCAGATACATCCGTCAACAATCAGGCTACACAAAAATTGCAAAATGCCATCCATTTAGTCAGAATTGAAAGCGAAAATGATGTATCAAATCAAAAAACGAACTAAAGTCGATGTACTCGTATATAAACTTTACAAACAAAAACGTAAACAATGTTCCTATTTTTATATAAGCCGTACAGCACCGTACTCCAATTCTGCGTGCTCCAGCCCGTATTTGAAAATCTCCCACAAAAGAACCGTACTCCGATACTGCTAAACAAATGGCTACAAAAAGGATTAAAAATTGAACAATCTGCGACTGCAAAGTCTTAAAAACCCCGAAATGGAGACCGTCTTAAATGTATGAGGCAACTTTTTGAAAAAAAAAAAAAGGAACCAAGCAATGTCGAAATGTTGTAATTCAAAATTTGCTTTTCTTTTTTTATGATCAAACCACTACCGTCCTATTACCAATACCATTTTATTGTGCAAAGCAAAGTCATATCGTTTAACAGCCCACACAACGATTAAATCATCCAAACTGGCAATAATTGAGATTTGTGTATACGCCTAGCCTCTTCGTGTATCAAAACCAATTTGTTCTTCTGTTTTTGTTTCAAGTCAAATGATCGCTTTCAGCAAAATTCCATCATTGCAATCGGATATAATTCCTCTGTCGAAATGATTGTCGAAATAGCTCTCCTGACACGAACCTTACTCTCAGTTTGCTTGAAACACAAATTATGCATGACCTCTAAGGGCCAATGATGATTCAACCAACCATCATCATCATCAGCAACACATTAGACATAAACTAGTTGATAATTGAAATTCAATAATATCATACCAAAGTGGACCAACAGCCTTGGGTTACACCGCACTATCTTTTACTCAAATTACTCCATCTCCTTTGACGTTCTAGGTCAACAGCTTTATGGTGTGAGTGACTTTATAATTGAACAAATTTCACTATACACATACAACAGCTATTCAGTATTCACTGTTAATGACGGATGAAGTAGACTGTAGATAGACCTCTCTCCGACATCTCGAATTCAATCATCGAAACCGTTGACGACTCTACATAATGACGACGCGACATATCGACTGGTGTGGTATTGATTGCAGCCAATTGCTGCCTTTCTCGGCCACTTCATCTGAATTTATACTACTTTATATATTGAAATGAAGCGCGATGTTGGTTCGTTGCACATGCATTGGCATAGAAGCAAGGCAAAAGCTACCGAAAGTGTCACTTACGACTTTGATGGTAACGCGGTGAGGAAGAGTTGGGGGAGTAACAGTGGCAAGAGTAGCAGCAAGAGACCCTGTTGCAGCAATCTGTTGATTTTATGATTTTTGCATGACACTTACACGTGGTGGTCTTGTTTGATGGATGAAGCCATGTGTGGATGTGCAATGTGCATGTGTATGCAGTGCACTGAAAACTGTGCTCACTTTGAACTCATTCGCCATCATCATCATCATCATTATCATCATCATCTGAGTGAACAAGTATGTGAATATTTTAAAGACTTTTTGCGTGCCGACGCGACGCGACGCTACGACGCCGCCGACGATAGGTTAAAAATCGATTCTGGCTGTTGCCAGTTGTAGAGAAATTTACATTTAAGTAGAGCCGTGAGTATGAATTCATTGGAAAATTAAAAAAGCATAGCTTTATTTAAATTAAATGAAGACAGGTTTGTGCATGTGTAAAGCTCATTACTTTTCATATTGCTTGGAGTCTGGAAGATCCCATAAACTCATTAACAGCTCAGCTCTGTGCCTAATAAGTAGAGGAAGGTAGATGTCTTTCATTATGCATATAGTTTGGCTCAGGCTTGTGGAAGAGAGTGATTTTAGCTGGAGTCCTGAAATTGTTAAAGACTCAGAAGTTCACGCAAAAGTCGAAAACTAAACTTTCTCTGTATGCTATGACTTGGCACTCACTTTGCAGCCTTCCCATTTCTAATATAGCATCCTGGTAAAGAGGCAATGAAGAAGTTCATTGCTTTATCGTTGGTTGGAATGGAAAATGAACTTGTCCAGAGTTAATATCACTCTAGGGAACCTAAACTCGGCTCTTGCCATGTTATTCATTAGCTTACTGGGATGGTTTTACAAATCGGTACATACAAACTCTTACTCAAGCAGGACGAATACAGGAAAACTAATCTGAGTTGGTCAAGCAGTTTAACGTGTAACGCAATGAAACAAATCTGGCCCAAGCTCGTTCTTAAACGGTCGAACGGCTTGATCTCTCTCAACAAAAAACACATTAGTGCAACGACAGGTGTCATTATCGTCTGTCTTATCGAAAGACATGCCGCAAAGCTAGGAGTCAACTCAAACGACTTTTGCAAAAGCTGTATGGATGAGGAGTAGGAGGAAACTATTCCCCATCTTATATTTTTCATTCCCCCCTTTAGATCACAAACCAAGGATTCACCTAGGCTCGTGTTTCTTTAACCACATTAGTGATCTTACTCACCTCGACACCCTACGTCTCTCCCGCTCCATTGTAAGCTCAGAATGGTTCCATTAGAATGAAGATACATTAGATTCATTGGAGTATCACAATGGGCCCAACAATCCTGCAGAAAGTCAGTGTGTCATCCGAGCGGACAGCCTTATTTCAACCTAACCTGACCTGGGGTGGTTCTACGATTTTGGTTTCTTTTTAGAACTGCTGGTTGCTGTAGTGTCCGCTTCGCTGTGGTCTTTTCCTGTGAAAACTTCAGCGAATGCAACGAAAGCGTCTCACTCAATTCTAAACATCGCGTCTGGTATGAGCTTTCTCAGCATTATACATAGCTCCTCCAAAAGATAAGTGAGGCTGTTTATCTACAAAATCGATCTAGACATCAAGGCCGCGATAAAGCTCCGATCTTCTTTCTTCGGAATAGCCGCCATTTCCGCCCTCTTGACATTTCTGAAAATATTGATTAAGAAAATGTGCTCTAACTGCAGAAATCTCTTCAAGACTTGGGCATGGTTGGAACCTATATCTGAACGGATGACTTCTTTGGCTTAGAGTTTTTCACTACTTTCACTACTTTTCTGAGGCTCTGAGGTCCTCAGGCTTAGTCAGTTGATAGTTAACTTACCGAGTTGGTGTCTCTGAAGATATTCCAATCGGTGGTAGGTGGCAGGGTCCGTTGTGTGGTGGCCTCAATTTCGTATTGAAAGACTGGGTCAGCAGATGCACTGCGCAATGTGCTCCCACAAAATGAATATGAAATGAATTGCTATGACAAATTTTGCCTTTTGAAGTGTAGTTTATAAAGAATTTGCACCTTTTCTTGGACGTTCTTATCCCGGTTTTGTATCTTCTGATACTGTGTTCGACTGTGCATCTCGAAGTAAGCTACCTGTTCCAGTAACTTGAAAACAGCATCATTTTCAAACCTCCCTGGTGGTGCTTGGTTCCCATTTGAGTGGTTCGTATTGCTGGGCACTTTGAATTTGTGGATAAATAATCATAATAATTATTAGTTATTGTGAATGTAGGTTTCGTCTCTAAAATTAGCACAAGGTGCGAACGATTTTAAGTCCCGCTTCGTCGAATTTCATGTGTTGGTTTCTCTGATGAGGGCGATATCCAAGCTTTATTCCTTATAAACATGTTGAATGGGGACCTTCTCATACAAGCTGCGTACTTGATTGTCGAGCGCACCCGAATTTCGCTCCAAGTATTTGTGAATGTGGTACCCGTGGCGTGATGATTAGCATGTCCAACTGCTAACCCAGAGGTTCGAGTTTCGAATCCCAGCTGATGCAAAAATGTTTTTCCTCGGGTATCGCCTTTCGCGAGGAATTTGCAAGTCCTCCGTTAGTGAATTCATTGCAATGAAAAGCGCTTTCTTAATTAGCCGTTCGGAACCGCAGAAAATTGTAGGTCCCCTCCATTCCTTCACTAAAGCATGGTTGTGAGAAATGCGCTAGGCCCAGGGGCTCCTCGCTCTGTTGCGCCACCCTTTTTATATTTAGTTTGTGAATTTTAAAAATTGCAATGAATTTGCACTTGTCGTGAACTAATTGAGTCTGCGTGGGTTTTAAGTTTTGCTTGAACTGCACACGGTTTTGTTGGGTTTCTGGCCATTGGTGGTTGACGTTTTGCTCCGTGCTCCGTCCCATGGAAAGGCAGAGATCGAGCTGTACAAACAAAAGACTAAACGCCTTAGAGTCTCCCGTCACTTTAAGAGTCCAGTGATAGGAACACCCATCCGATGTTCCACCTTTAACAAAGTCTCATAGAGAGCAATGATTTATGTGTCGTGACAAGTTAAACACAAGCTCCTTGTTCCTTGAAGTGTCTCAACAATCTTCCCACAAAGTTCTTTCTGGTTTTCGCTTGTTCCCAATAATTTATCCTATCGCAAAACATCATTCCATCCACTTAAATATCGATGTTACATCAAAATGATTCTCTTTTATGTAAGTCTTAAGGTCCAAGGAGCATAAGGCCCCAAAAATACCTGTTTCTTGTTTAGACAAAATCATTTCAATCAAAGCACGCACAGGTTGGTCTCCCCCACGTTTAATTAGATTTCCGGAAGAAGAAGGTATAAGTACACGCTTGACATAATATAACTCTCCGATTTAAGTTGTCCAATTCTATTGCGTGTCCCAACTCAAAAGGAGCATCTAATTAATGGGCTGTCAGTTGTTGTTGCGCACTTAAATTGCTCCCACGTTACTCCTTTAAAATTGGTATAAAGTCTACGTCCATCGTTTGGTCGGTCGGGTCGGTCGTTTCAATTTAAAGCTGTCCATCCCGAAAATTTCACCTTTCTGCATAAATAAAATAGTAGCACGGTATTATTATCCCAGGTCAACTAAAGACTTCCGTTTTCTTCTGAATGTGAGTCATACTCTCACACAGCAGTGGAGACAGCATAAATTAAACGTTTGAAGTCGTTGGCCTTATGTTGTAAGATTTTTGTTGTGACTGTGAAGACTTCATATTTAAAGCAATTCTGTCCTCCCTTGGCACACCAATTTTTTGTTTTATGTTAATAATCGGAGCGCACCGGTTCGCTGAAGACGTCTTCTATCATTTTTGTTTTTTTTCTTTTCTGTTTTTTTCTTTTTTTCGATTACGGCTTCATGGTTTGGTGATTACAAATAAGTATTTCAATGAATACACGGCTGAAAATGAAAATATTGTTTTAAGGTCTTAAAGAAAGTCGAGGCCGAATGTCTTCTAAAAATCTTAGCGCTTGTTGCATCCTCTGATGATGGAGCCTCTTTAAGACACTTTTAATGAGACCAATGCGACTACGTGACACTTTGTACGTATCGCATTGTAGGCACAGCGCTTCTCGCTCTCTTTTCGTTCTCTCTCTCTTTTTCGTGTCGTGTTCCTTGTCCTTCTATCTCTGTCCTCTGTCCTCTGTCCTCTGTCCTCTGTCCTCTGTCCTCTGTCCTCTGTCCTCTGTCCTCTGTCCTCTGTCCTCTGTCCTCTGTCCTCTGTCCTCTGTCCTCTGTCCTCTGTCCTCTGTCCTATGTCCTCTGTCCTCTGTCCTCTGTCCTCTGTCCTCTAGCCTCTGTCCTCTATCCTCTGTCCTCTGTCCTCTGTCCTCTGTCCTCTGTCCTGTGTCCTCTGTCCTCTGTCCTCTGTCCTCTGTCCTCTGTCCTCTGTCCTCTGTCCTCTGTCCTCTGTCCTCTGTCCTCTGTCCTCTGTCCTCTGTCCTCTGTCCTCTGTCCTCTGTCCTCTGTCCTCTGTCCTCTGTCCTCTGTCCTCTGTCCTCTGTCCTCTGTCCTCTGTCCTCTGTCCTCTGTCCTCTGTCCTCTGTCCTCTGTCCTCTGTCCTCTGTCCTCTGTCCTCTGTCCTCTGTCCTCTGTCCTCTGTCCTCTGTCCTCTGTCCTCTGTCCTCTGTCCTCTATCGTCTCTCCTCTGTCCTCTGTCCTCTGTCCCCTGCCTCTGTCTCCTGCCTCTGTCCTCTGTCCTCTGTCCTCTGTTCTCTGTCCTCTGTCCTCTGTCCTTTGTCCTTTGTCCTCTGTCCTCTGTTGTCCTCTGTCCTCTGTCCTCTGTCCTCTGTCCTCTGTCCTCTGTCCTCTGTCCTCTGTCCTCTGTCCTCTGTCCTCTGTCCTCTGTCCTCTGTCCTCTGTCCTCTGTCCTCTGTCCTCTGTCCTCTGTCCTCTGTCCTCTGTCCTCTGTCCTCTGTCCTCTGTCCTCTGTCCTCTATCCTCTGTCCTCTGTCCTCTGTCCTCTGTCCTCTGTCCTCTGTCCTCTGTCCTCTGTCCTCTGTCCTCTGTCCTCTGTCCTCTGTCCTCTGTCCTCTGTCCTCTGTCCTCTGTCATCTGTCCTCTGTCCTCTGTCCTCTGTCCTCTGTCCTCTGTCTTCTGTCCTCTGTCCTCTGTCCCCTGTCCTCTGTACTCTATCCTCTGTCTCTGTCTCTGTCTCTGTCTCTGTCTCTGTCTCTGTCTCTGTCTCTGTCCTCTGTCCTCTGTCCTTTGTCCTTTGTCCTCTGTCCTCTGTTGTCCTCTGTCCTCTGTCCTCTGTCCTCTGTCCTCTGTCCTCTGTCCTCTGTCCTCTGTCCTCTGTCCTCTGTCCTCTGTCCTCTGTCCTCTGTCCTCTGTCCTCTGTCCTCTGTCCTCTGTCCTCTGTCCTCTGTCCTCTGTCCTCTGTCCTCTGTCCTCTGTCCTCTGTCCTCTGTCCTCTGTCCTCTGTCCTCTATCCTCTGTCCTCTGTCCTCTGTCCTCTGTCCTCTGTCCTCTGTCCTCTGTCCTCTGTCCTCTGTCCTCTGTCCTCTGTCCTCTGTCCTCTGTCCTCTGTCATCTGTCCTCTGTCCTCTGTCCTCTGTCCTCTGTCCTCTGTCCTCTGTCCTCTGTCCTCTGTCCTCTGTCCTCTGTCCTCTGTCCTCTGTCCTCTGTCCTCTGTCATCTGTCCTCTGTCCTCTGTCCTCTGTCCTCTGTCCTCTGTCTTCTGTCCTCTGTCCTCTGTCCTTTGTCCTTTGTCCTCTGTCCTCTGTTGTCCTCTGTCCTCTGTCCTCTGTCCTCTGTCCTCTGTCCTCTGTCCTCTGTCCTCTGTCCTCTGTCCTCTGTCCTCTGTCCTCTGTCCTCTATCCTCTGTCCTCTGTCCTCTGTCCTCTGTCCTCTGTCCTCTGTCCTCTGTCCTCTGTCCTCTGTCCTCTGTCCTCTATCCTCTGTCCTCTGTCCTCTGTCCTCTGTCCTCTGTCCTCTGTCCTCTGTCCTCTGTCCTCTGTCCTCTGTCCTCTGTCCTCTGTCCTCTGTCCTCTGTCCTCTGTCCTCTGTCATCTGTCCTCTGTCCTCTGTCCTCTGTCCTCTGTCCTCTGTCTTCTGTCCTCTGTCCTCTGTCCCCTGTCCTCTGTACTCTATCCTCTGTCTCTGTCTCTGTCTCTGTCTCTGTCTCTGTCTCTGTCTCTGTCTCTGTCTCTGTCTCTGTCTCTGTCTCTGTCTCTGTCTCTGTCTCTGTCTCTATCTCTGTTTCTGCCTCTGTCTTTGTCTCTGTCTCTGTCTCTGCCTCAGACAGGCAGGCTTTTTCTCTCTATATCTGCCTTTCGTGTCTGTCTCTATCTTTCTTCAAATGTCGACGCATAATCAACCTTCTTCCCTCCAAATGAAGCAGACGGTTTTTGAATCAGAGAATCTTTGACGAAACAGCAGCTTGTGAGGTGGGCAATAACAGAAGCCGATTTCTCTCAGTGTAAGCTCGCCACATCTTTCGTAATGACTAAGACAAGCAATGCTGAATGAACAAATTGAAGATACAAGTTGGTCTTGCATATCATTGTGGGGGCTTTTCCCGCGTTGTCGTCGTCGGCGTCGTCGTCATGATCATCAGGTGCACGAGGAAAACCTTTGTTTTCGATTTCCCACCATTATTTGATGAACCCTTGGCATCAGTGTGAATCGGTGTCGGTTTCACCCTCATCATCACAAGTGACCGGCTGTCATAAATGTGCAGTGATGGCCCTCGATTTTCTATTTATTTTTTTAAGGTTTTTTTTAGTTGTTTTTTTTTCGTTAACACGAGGGTTAGAGAAACGGCTGACGGGTTTGAATAGTCTGCCTGTTGATGATTGTGTAGTTACACTTGGTCGATTGGTGATGTGGTCTTGTGTGTATCCCTTGGACAGGACACTACAGGAGCACATCAACCTGTTGCTTGCAACAAACTAGGGTACCTACCTATATACCGAAGAATGAAAGCAAGGAGTGTGACGTTCCCGAGGGTAAAATACTAAAGCACTTCGTTAAAGCACTCACCTATATACGTGGATAGCCAGCCAGAGACTTGGAAATCATTTACCTGTTGACTTTTTGAAGGCTCACACTGTTCGGTCTTCGGTTTGGCTTGGCTGGAGATAGGAATAGGATAGGCATGGGGATGGGGATGGGGATGGTGTCGCCGGGCGGCTTCGGTCGTTGTTGGTCGTCATCGTCTCGGTGTAGCGGTTACTGCAATTGATGTTAATGTTGATGTTATTGCTTGCGGTTATTTCACCTGCTCTTAAATTAGAAAGGATATCTAAGGGATGAATTTATGAGCAAACGTGGTTTCAGGTCTGGTATACAGGCACAGGGACGAAGGGTCGTCGTCGTCATCATCATCATCATCATCATCGTCTGCGCGCCCCTTTCCAATTTTCCTGAAATACTGTACTCCATCAATATTTGCTTGAGGGGCAGAGAAACAGGCAATGAATGTGAGAAATTTTGCTGCGAAAACTAATCAGAGATAGTTAGTTTGTTGTATGATTTGGTAAAGAAAAGGGGCGCAGAGTGGAGGGGTGTTTTTGGCGGGGTGGATATTATGCGCCTCTGGGGATGTGTACTATGATACTCTGAAGTAAATTGGAAGTGACTATCGATTGAAAGTAAGTGTTGCTAGTGCTGAGAGATGTTCTAATTAATTTATTGCCTTTGGCACTCTGCGGTTGCTTTTCAACGTGACTTATTTTCTATTTTGTGTTTCACATCAGGGAGGATGAGAATTGGTGTAGTTGGAGTATGTTATACTCCACGTGTGACCAATTTATTGACTTTGTGGTGAGGGGTAATGAAAAATAATGAAAAACCGGCACGAGTAAGTGAAACTGGTTTTTCAATTTAGTCGTGTCTCGTGTGTAACTGTTTGATGTCGAAGGTCCTTTTATGTGTTTGTTTCTAGCACAGTAGTATAGGTGCAATGAAATAGATGAATTGCTTGCATTGTTCGTTTTATCTTCATGAAAGAGTTGTAATTTAATAACTTTTTAATTTGCCTTTACGGTAATTTTTTGGATATGATTTTTCCTGTCTTTGTTAAGCTTTGAAAGTGACATCTTCATGGAGTTGGAATGGAGCATTATTCGGGCCAATATGCTGTTTCTTTGAATTGAGAAGACAATTGATGAATAAAGCTAAAGTGTATCGAGCACGAGGAGGAAGCATGAGTAAATTCTTA
The DNA here is from genome assembly GCA_914767635.1 of Melanostoma mellinum. Taxonomy (NCBI): domain Eukaryota; kingdom Metazoa; phylum Arthropoda; class Insecta; order Diptera; family Syrphidae; genus Melanostoma; species Melanostoma mellinum. The sequence goes on along the minus strand of OU612060.1, from coordinate 24,801,000 downwards.
GTTGCGATCTGTGGACCCGCTCTTGAAAACCACACTTAAAGACAAAAATTCAGCAAAGAACTTTATGTGATGAAGAAGAGTAGAAGCATATGGCTGGGAGTTGTAGAGCGGATATACACATATGCTCAGGCTTGTCGAAGCTTTCGATTGCACAATTGGTTGTCCTTCACAAATTCCAAATTAGTAGAAAGCTGCCGCAGTAATACAAGACTGCTCAGCTTAACGAACAACGTAACTTTAAACTGGGTTCCAGAACTTCGTGACATAATCGGTAATGAAATGGCGTCACAGTCAAAGAAGTTAGGGAGGCAGTTAAGAACTCCAAAAAAGGCAAAGCGATTGGGCCAGACGAGGTACCATATGAGTTTTGGAAAAATATGGGAGACATCGGGTTGAGATGGCTCACGATTCTCATCTCCAAACTTATAAGATGTGACAGTTTGCCTAATCAATGGAAGGAAAGTTATCTTTTTCCAATGTACAAGGGAAAGGGTGATACCAGAAGCTGTGACAACTATTGTTCGATCAAGTTGATGTCCCACACTATGAAGATCGTTGAGCGGGTTTAAGATAGCCGACTGCGGAAAATAATAAGGCTGTCTGATGACCAATGCGGGTTTGTCGCGGGTAAGCCAACTACAGACTCAATCCAAAGCATAAGGATCATTATGGAAAAACACCGAGATGCCTTAGAGGATTTGCATAATATGTTGGTTGACTTCGAAAAAGATCGAGATCTGATATGGGTGGCCCTTAGACACCGAGGAGTTCCTGAAGCCTATGTGCGAATAATTATGGACATGTACGAGGGAGCAGTTACAAAAGTGAGATGCCCAGCTGGAGTCACCCAAGAATTAAAAATAACAGTAGGTGTACATCAGGGAAGTGTCTTGAGTCCACTGCTCTTTTTGCTGTTCTGGGTTATTTGCTCGAAGGAAAAGTAACGGACAATAAAGTACAACAATTATTCTTTGCTGACGATGGAGCCATCATAAGCGAGGATCCTACATCCCTGCAACGAGCACTTGCGTTTGGATTGATGTTCTGGAAGGAAATGGGTACTGTATTAGCGCTAAAAAGACTGAATACCTGTGCTGCCCTTTTTCTGATCCAGACAATCCTATTCCAGACATTTATTTCAATGGAAATGAGCTTCCCAAGTGTGAAAAGTTTAAGTATCTGGATCTATGTTCAATAGTGAAGCATCTTGTGATGACGACATCAATCATCGAGTAAGCGTAGGGTGGATGAAGTGGCGAGAAAACTCCGCTATCTTCTGTGATTGAAAAATGCCCCCTAAGCTGAAGGGAAGACTCTACACAGCAGTTGTCCGTCCAGCTCTGACATACGGTTCACAATGTTGGACAATGTACAAAAAGTATGAGAGCAAATTGACGGCAGCCGAAATGAAGATGCTTCGGATGACAGCAGGAGTAACAAAGCTAGATCGAATTAGAAGTACTAAGATCCGTGGAAGCCTTCATGTCAAAAGTACCATCTTGGACAAAATTCAGCACGACCGGCTCAGTTGGTATTGTCATGTTCAAAGGAGAGATCCGCAGAACCCCGTCAAAAAGGCAATATCGTACAACATTTCAACAAATTCGCGACGAAAAAGAAAAGGCAGGCCAAAGCACTCCTGGTACAAGCAAATGCAAAAGCAGCAGCATTTTGTTGGCCTCAGACATGGAACAATCCAAAACCGGGAGGCTTGTCGACACTTTCTGAGATCAACGCGGGATACCCCACAGGCGGATCACTAGTGTGCAGCGGAAAAAAGGGAGAGTTGTGATCGCTTCAAGATCACTACTCGTAACGCCGGAAATGAAAAAGAAGAAGAAGAAATGGCGGATAACCTGGCTAAAATCGGGTCAGCACTCGAATCCAGCGAAACTAGCACCTCAGTTCCAAAGTCATCAAACTAAGAAAAAAACAGAATCAAAAACCATTTTCCAAAAACCGCCGATGACAAGTGGTCATCTTTAGAAACGTGCCGGGTCTTCAGAAACCTTTGGCCAGATATTTCAAAGAAAACAAAAAAAAAATAGAATTCCCACTCCAGCTTAGCAGGCCTCGGATCTCTCTGTTGATTGTTCTCACTCGTAAAGTTCCCACACGATAATTATGGGCACTAGCATATCCGACTTCTGCCATGACGAAGAGGCAAAGGAAGGATCATTCCACTACCTCTTTAAGTGTCCTAGCAAATCGTACATCTCAGAGTGGACCACTCAAAAAGAAAAGGCAACATTCAGCGATGCAGAATATAGAGAATAAGAAATCAAAAACAAACAAACGGAAGGTGTGATATTGCTTAGATTGGATACATTGGTTATCCGCCATTTTGAAAGAGATTTATTGAAAAACTCCTGTTGTGTTGCTGGGTAGGCCCAATGGTAGGGTTATTAGGAGATCAAGAAGATGCGTTGCAACACTTTTTGAATAAGCACTTTATTTCATTTAAAGGCAATCTCTATTATGAATCTGAATCGGGTCAAGACAACCTTTTTCAAAAAGGTGACAACTCAAGATATCTATTGCAAAATATAAAGTTGCAATGAATAAAACTCATTCATATGACATAATCTGATTTCAGGGGTTAAGCTATCATACCATAATTAAATCAAGTTACCCCATATTGGTAAACATATTGAACCTGAGACAACCTCTTTAAAGATTCAATTCAAGACAACTGCTTCCGTTAAAATAGAGTTCGTTTAGTGATGGTTGAATGCTTTTAAAGCTGCATTCACACCTTAGGAAAGCTTTTTTTTAATAGAGCAATTGAAACGACTGAGCAATTGAAACAACCTAGCGAGGCATTGAAACACATTTTGATACACATAAAGACAACCACTTTCAAAAACTGAGTTCTCAAAATAGTTAAATAAGGAAAACAAATCAATCAGCTACAAGAGGAAGATTTAGGGAAAAGTAACAAGTTGCAGGTGTCAACTGTCAAATTATAGCCACGTATGCAAGAAGTTTTTATTGACAATTCAAGCCCCTAGCCAAGCACTTCTCAGGTCTTAGGTTGTTGATTCGCTAAAAGTAAATTACTTGGGAGATGAAAACGGTATTGGCCACTAAAAGACTACTAACAAAATCATTAATAGCCCCAAGAAGTATTTACTCAAAGCGAATTTAGTACGTAAGTTCCAACCTACTAGTCCTATAAATACAAACCCGGACGTCTGGTAACTATCAAATAAATATTTTTCAAAACTTTAAACGTACCAGGCGGTCGAAAACTCAACTCTCCTCATTATTTTACCATTTCATTTGCGAGACAAATTTAAAACTCCCACCCCATGTAAATTTCAAACAAACTGTGTGCGACAAATCACACTTCATGGTTCGCAGCGCATTTTGTCTCAAATATTCCCTACGAGTTTGGTTTATATGATGGTGGTTGGAAGGGCCAACAAGGGAGGAGGTGTCTCATGTCTCCGCCCTGTCAATTTTCAAAATAAACTTAACACCAAACAATAAATTAGAACCATGATTTGATTAAAACTTCCCAAAACATCGCCCATCCTTTGACAAAATGTATTGTGTTTAGAGTCCTCCCAAAACGTTTCCAACTCGATTAAAGTTAATTCTTCTTTCATTTTTTTTATTCGAGTTGAGTGTGCTAAAAGTTTTAAAATTATTTAATTCCCTTACCCTTGGATGGAGTGGAAGGGGATAAAACATAAAAAGGGGGGTTAATAAAAAGTTTTAATCAAACACAACTGGGTTCGACCCAGTTAACTGGCATGAATCTTTTTTATATTAACTTTTATTAACACTCTTTCTCGAGGATAAACAAAAGAGCATACCCACCAGACCCATTCTATATAAAAGTAGGGGCTGTAATGCTCCCATCATCATTTGCTTCGCAACGCAGCTACTCAAAATAAATAAACGTATAAGCGTGTATTATGAGTTTTTGGTTCTTCAAAAATTTGGCAGGATTACACCGCGGACGTCAGGATGGCTGCGTGCAAACAAAACAAGGACATTTTAATTTATTTCTCTCCATCTCTCCCATCTCCGGCTATTCATGTAGCTCCTTATTCATTTTCTCGGGCTGTGATTTATTACACATCCCTAGGGAGCGATGATGACGGCGAAAAAAAAAATCAAAATGCGGGACATTGATGTGATTATGATGGCATGGAACTGTGTGTGATATGAATAAAATGTCTGCAAATTAAATTTCTCTTCTCTCTTGCATTGGTTACGTCGCGTTGGAACGCATTGACGACACGACGCGAGAGTGTGGTGTCGCCGTCAGTTTGCGTTTGCAAAATCTTCGCCAACTGGCAAAACAAAAGTTCCTAATCCTTTTTTTCTGACTGTGATGAGAGGCGGATGAAAGTGTGAGGATTGTGGGTAGGGCTTAGCGGGGTGGTTCTAGGATGGGAAACTCGTAATAAGAACACGTCGACATGCGCTAATTACATAGATGACTGCAACTCACATCGAGCGAAAGCAATCGATGTTACAACCATAAAGAGGATCGAGCATCAGCATCAGCATTTGAGGCAGTGGTAGCAGCAGAAGCAGAAGCAGCAACGACCTTTGGAACAGAGTTATTAGAAACCTGGATAGAGATGGATAGAACTTTTGGAAAGATTGGGCGCATAAAGTCGTTTGCAAGCATCCACCATAGTATTAGTGTGGTGGAAAATGATTATGGCGGCAAAAAGGATTTCCCCGGATCAAAACATTTAACGGGAATAAGAACTCTCAAAATGTTTGACGTCTTAAAGCTGTCTTAGGCTACGGATGATTTAATGGGATTTCACTTGAGAAGAGCTGTGAAATTTCACCGAGTTAAGCAACACTTCGTTCGGAATGGGAAACAGATGGAGTTGAAGGATATTATGCGAGGCTTATTTTCAAAGAAATTGGAGGACAAAAGAGATTAAAGACGCTATTATCGTTACAAAACTCGAATGTTATTTTATTATTTTATTTTATTTTTTCTTTCTTTCTTTTTTTTGCAAGATTTCATTTTAGCTTGGCAAATTGTTATGTGTCTGTCGCGGGATTAAAGTCATTTAAGAACACTTTGATAGTTCAATAAAGAAATGGAGGAGCAGTGACTCGTGGGTGGCTTATTGGTTAAATTTTCATAACTGGTACACTTTCTTATCTTTTAAGGAATTTTGTTTATGGCTTTCAATTCTCGGTTTAGTTCTTCGCAGCGAGGAAAAACTTGAAACTGAACTGAAAATTAAAGAGTTGCTGCCAGGTCTCGGACATTAAGCTGTTCGTAGTTTCGACTTCGAAATGGTTACTCCAACTATGCATACGTTTTTTCCGTCGTACCGCATGTGCGGATCACTAGTTTGAAGCATTTAGGTGGCGGAGTTGTGATCCCAACGATATCACGATGCTAATTCTAATGATGGAGAAGGATTAAGACATGGGGTCCTTGGAGTAGGATTGACTGATGTGCGACAAAGCGAGTGATACGTTTAACTTCCTTAAGGACCTTCTCAACCCTTTTATTATCATTTGAAAGTGAACCAGGAATAAAAGAGCTCACTAAACTCGGTTGGAAGACTTATTCTGATGAACTTGCAAGGCAAGGATCTCGGACAGCTTTTCAGGACCTGAACCGTCAATAGGCTTGCCAGTATCCTCAGTGATTGGATATGTCAAGAACACAGCGTCTTTTGGCTCTTCTCTCATCATCTGGAACATCTGGAAAGCTATAAAAAAAGAAGTTTGCTATCATATTATAGTACAATATACCGATATTTAGGTGTGAGTGTTCCAGCTGGTATTGTAAAAATCTTCAACGTAAAAAAACTTGTCACGCATTCGAAGTGCGAGAACGGATCTGTCAACCTATTTCAGTTTTTTTATATTTTCATCAAAATATTACGTCTCTTAGTGCAGTCCACGCGTTTTACGTTACGCTACTAAACATACCCGTGGTGTGATGGATAGCATGTCCGCCTGCTAATCCAGAGGTTCGAGGCTCGAATCCCAACAGACGCAAAAAGGGTATCGCCTTTCGCGAGGAATTGGCAAGTCCTCCGTTAGTATTCATTGCCATGAAAAGCACTTTCACGATTAGCCGTTTGGAACCGGCAGAAAATTGTAGGTCCCCTCTATTCCCCCACAAGGCATGGTTGTGAGAAACGCGCTAGGCCCTGGGGCTCCTCGCTCTGTTGCGACACCCTATTTATTTATTTATTTATTTTAGCTAATGCTGTCCTTGCCTTTTCTGTTTGCGGAAAGGTAACGCCTGAACGAGGATATCATCATATTTTTTCTATGAAAATACTCAAGGCTGTAAAGCTGGCGATACCAAGATCAATGCACAATCAATGGTATGTTTAAAAGGAGCCATATTTTGGTTGCTTGGTTTTCCAAGATCAGAAGCCCAAATTAATCATAGCCTTAAACTTTTAGACAAATGTTGACATGCTGCCAATATGATCGTGTAGCCACTATTCACACATTGTTACTTTTCAGATGTAGCCTTTTTTTAAATGTTTGTCACCACTTATGAGTTTTCAGTTTTCACATGTTGCAACTTTTTACAGCCTGCATCTTTTCAAAAGCTACATTTCTCAGCATATTGTCACTTTTGGCATAATCAATTTCTTATAAGTTGGTATTTTGCCATGCTGTCACTTTTACTGGTTACCACTTCCGACATATTTCTTTTTCCTATTTGCTGGCACTTCATTTTGAACACGATATCACATTTCACAGTTGTTGCACCTTTTCTTCTCGTTTTTTATTAACAATTAAAAAGGTGAGCTACGTTAAAATCAAACAAGTTAGGATGACGTCGAATACAGTCAAACCTGGATAAGCGAGAGTTCAAGGGAGCACAATCTCATTCTCGCTCATAGAGGTTTCTCACTAACCCGAGTTTCTCGCAAATTAGGGTACATGGGTAACGTTTCTCACTTATAGAGATACGCAGCAATAACAAGTGACAGCAAGAACAAATGTAATTAGTATTTAATAATGATAAAATTACATAAACACAGGGACACGTGTCCATTCGAAAAGAATGCGATAAAATAATAAAAAATTTTTAGTTTGACGAAATAGAATGGGTACAATATTGACGAGAAAACAATACTAAAACAATGGTAGAAAGTTTCAGGAAAGTTAAGAACGAGTCATAAAATAGCAGATGTTAAATTTGTTTGGTCGACTGTCGCTTAGAGAGGTATAGTTAAGTAGCAGTCTCACTTACGGAGGTCAATGAGGAAAAAACAACTCTCTCTTACAGAGGTTTCTGTTTCTCGCTAATAGAGGTTTTGGGAGCTTAAAATGTCGGGTCCTGGCTATTACTCTCACTTATAGAGTTTTCTCACTTATCCAGTTCTCACTTATCCAGGTTTGACTGTACTTAAATACCGCGTGTGCACCGCGAGGGAAAATTTCGATAGAATGACGTTTATCAAAAAGGTTTGTTTGATTAGCGAGAAGAAAAGCGCGTCCAGCAACAATTATGCTGTGTCCACGGCTGCTCAGCTGGGGGTGTGTTCGGTGAAAATGTTTAATTATGGGTTGATTAAGGTAATGAAAGTTTTTTTTTTTTTAATCGAAGTATTAAATGGGTGGGTGGGAGACAATAGAATTTTTGTTAGTACAGGAACTAACAAAAATAAAAGTGGGCGCCAGAAAATTTTTTTTATTAAAAGGAATTTTCAAACCATTGCTGAAAAGTAAAGAAAAGGAAAATACGACCCAGGAATATAAACGAATTTGAGTGGAAAACGAAAGACAATGTTTGGATGGAATGAAATGAAATCTTTTAATGTTCAATTTATGTGGTTGGGAAAACCTTAAGAGATTAGGATTAAAAACCCAAATCTTTTCGGAATTACAAGATTATAATTGTTTTTAAAAGAGAAAGGAAAAAAAAATAAAGAACAAACAATAGTTTCGCCAAAGTCAAAGTAAGCAAGAAAGGCCCGTTATCGTGCTGTCTTGAAAGTGCCGTATGGCAATGAAAAAGGTCGCGAGTCAAAATACGAGAGATTATCGACACAAAAAGGCAACCAGATTTATGTTCAAAAATTCGACAAAGCTCAAACCAAGTCACACACAATTCAAAAGAAAACCAAAATTTCACTCTACTTATCTTTGATCAATCAATTGTTCCTCCTTGAACTTCTGTGTCCTCTGACACTTCCTTACCGAGGACTACCGTTTTATTTGGAATACCTTACTGTCTCTCAGTATTCCCCTTAGCCACCAAATAACCACGATCTTGGGAAATTATTACCTCGTTTCCACTTAGGATTGGGTACTCGAATCGGATTATGATTCAAATTTCGATTCAGGTATCTACTAGCTCACCGAATCGAGAAATCTACGTATACGTACACACTCTTTTGAATCGATCCAGCTACAAGAGCTGTATCGGATCGGGTAATCCTATTTCAATTCGATCTAGGTATACACTGGCACTAATTCGAATTGAAGTGTGATTCAATTCTAATTGGAAACGAGGTAGGTATATGGTCGGCCTACAGCTGACGGAAGAGTTCAGTGCCTTTTTTTTGTAGCGAAAGCTATAAATCGAAGACATGCACCATTATGTGCAACTAAAAGGTAAGCTACATCGGTGGTAAGAAAAGTTATATGCAGAACGTGTCCGCAGACAATTTTTCTAGTAACGACGTGGCAAAATGTTTCGAAGAGAAGGAGGAAAAATTGGAAACGCGTATTTTTACAATTTAGGTCTGGTGGACTTTTGTTCAGATTTTTAAAAGGAGAAGACTGACAAATTACGGGATTTTCCTGCAACAAAATTTAAGTGGCGATTAGTAATTAAAGTTAAAGTTAAAAGTTGGGCACTCGGCCATTAAAAAGTGTATTCGTTGGGTACTTTGCCATTGATGTTTTTGTGGTAATTAACTCATGTATCAGTGTTATTGTATGTGTGTGATGACGGATTTGTGTGTATGTAGTTCTAGTTATATATGTGTGATGGATGATTTGTGTTTATGAATGGTTTGTTTGGCTGAGTGTAAGTATGTGTGTATGTGTGATGATTGTAATGGTTTCTAATATTGTTTCTCCGTGTGGTTTGTGTATGTGATGTTTGATCTAAAGTGTTTAGTGTAGGTTTGTGTGTGGGATACTTGAGACAGACTCCTTCTGTCTTTACGCAGTATTCATACACACTGTTGCGTGCGAGTCTCCAGCCAACCATCCAACCAACATCTATTCAGCTTGGAGTATACACCTCATGGTAATATGCTTCAGTGATTCTATTTTGACATCCTACCTTTGCCACTGCTCCTTCATACATATCCTCAATCATCCACACACAATTCTTCGCAGCTCTTCATTTTTTGTTGTAGCCTTTATTAAATCATATGGTTGTTAATCGAATCCTTTTTCTAGACAACCATCACAACATGCAAATCCTTTATGGAATGACTGTGTCCTTCCTTTGGGATCCTTACACTTTCCATTGCATCGGTTGTTGAATTCTCCGCGACAAAGCGTCATCGGTTATCAGAAAGCCTTAGTTTATTTTGTCGGCTGCCCGATATCCAGTCAATCTACAAAGTGTAAAACTTCTTCTTAGGAGGGTAGGTATCACAAAGTCGTGATCCCTTTCTTTTGTACAATTTTAGAAAGAAAAGTAAATGGAAATGAATCCCTTTTCAAGTCAGAAACTTATCCAAAGCGCTGTTCAGTATATTATACACTCAAAGATTTTTTGCTTTGATTGTCGCACAAGCTGAAGCGAATTTTTTAAGAATTCACATTTCATCTCACTCATTGAGTTATTGAAAGAAGTTGTCTCGGCATTAAATTGTCTTAGTTTAGTTGTCAATGAAACAAAACTGTTGTGTAAAGAACTTGGAATAAGCTTGTTTCATTTTTCAAAAACTCTTACTATTGAGACCCAATAAAAATCACATTCAGTGTCAAAACTATCACATTCGACGCTTAAAATGGTGTTCCTCTATAAAAACCAGACCAGTGCTCGAATTGATAAATACTTAACACCATGTGTGACGCGATCCCCACAAAGCCATAAAACTCGTAACTCTTTTTTTTATGCTCCTTTGCCCCATTTACATCCCCAACGTGTTACTTAAATGTTATCCCTTTTTAACTTAAAACCAACTCGGTCAAGAAATGAATGGCATCTTCTCAATACATCATACAATATAATCACAATCAGAACGTCTGCAATACCCAATCACTAAACTGATGCCAAAAATAAAAGGACGAAGAAAAAAAAGGCAAATTCAAATCCAAAGCCATACTGTCAAGTCAACACTTACAAATTCACAACCCCCTAAACGAAAATAAAACCCTCCGCTTCAATATGTACTTTAGCCAAAAAGAGTACTTAAATTCTTTTTGGCATATTTCCCAAAGAAGAAGAAATATGTATTCGTGACTTTGAAAGTGTTTTGCCATTTCTTTGCCCTCATCGTATAGTCGTAGTAGTCGTAGTCGCAGTCGTTTATATTTTTATTTCCTTCTGCTACTTTTTAATTTTATGGTCGTTTGTCGTTCGACTGGGGTGTAGTAAATGCGTTCAGCAAGCCCCAATAAATAATAACCACCCGCAGTAGGTATAGCCTGCTTCTATGCGAGTTTTACTTAAGAGACTAGAGTCAAGGGAAGAACAAGCTTGTATAGAGGTTCTAAAATTGGTTGGGTTTGTTCCTTGGATTGTGTAGTCAGATACTAAAACCGTCGACTTTGGTCGGTCTGGGACCCGCCGTAAATGATGGAGGCCAGAAATCAACTCACATTATCGTTAAATTTACGACTCGTTATGGCCTTTCATAATGGGATAAAGGCCTTTGGGGGTTTAACGGTCGCGTTCTCCTTTATCTAGACATTGCCTGTGATTATGAGTGCCTTTTAGCTTTCTGGCCTGCCATTTTGACACATATGTGTGTGAAGTGGAAGAATTTTGCAATGATGTGTGTGAGTGCGACGACGACGACGACGACGCTCGTGGGGGATTTGGTCTGACATATCTGACTTTGAAAATTATTTTTTCAGTTTCTTTTTTTTATTTTTTGTTGAAAAATCTTTGCTAGGAAAGACAGCGATGGAGAGGGTGTGAGGGAGAAAGGATCACACTCAACGTGCTATAAATGGCAAAAGTCCTTAAATTACAGAAATAACTCCCCTTGCCCTTCGAAACAACCTCTCAAGGACACACAATCTAACCTTTTCTTCCCCCCGGACTACTATACTATTTTCCCACCCATCATCAGTCCGATGCCAGATTTGCTTCATCATACCATTGGTGCTGTTTGGGACGCAGGTTGAGATTACCCAATGATTACTGAAATGTGAAAAAAAAATAAACTCTCTCTGGGGCTTATGGAAGGGGAAAAATTAATTCGCAAATTACTTCTTGATTATTTTTTAAGGGGCTGGGGATTCAAACTGAATTGCTCCTTCATCTACATTACTATATAAAGTAGTGTTTTTGTTTGCACGCGCTAAAAATTCCTAAGAAAGAGGTAAACGTTAAACTTACCTGTTTAATTGTCCCGAAAATTGATCCATACGGTAGCCTATAACCACGGTTTGGTTATAGGCTATACTGAAAACCTAAAAAATAACAATTATTTAAGATATCTTACAATTTATAAAATTTTTCGTACTTACCAACCTTTGTTTACATTCCAAATGACATTTAGAATAATAATAATTATCTGAATTGCAGCCTATACTCTGTTTCCATGGTGGGTTGAACCAAGGTTGACTTTGCCAACTCCATGGAAACAGGAATAATTAGTGAAAAGAAAAATGGGTGCGTTCAAGAAAGTATCTAAGGCGATATATATCTCTTTCGTGACATTTTTTGTTGTTGACTCATTTTGTTTTGCTTTCTGGGTTGTAGTTTGTTGGGTTTTTGTTGGAAATAAAGTACATAGCAGTTTGAAAAAAAAAAAATTGTTCAAAGAAAATTATGTGGAATGCTATTTTCTTTTGGTTTGTTTTGGTTCCGTTTTTTCAGCTGTTTATGATTTGACAGATATCTACTTTTAGTCGTTTGAAAACTCACCTGTGGTCTCAGCCAGCAGCATCACATCTACCGAAAGTCCAACGTAGACCAAAAATTCCATGTCCTTCAAATGACATGTCGGTGAAATTCATTTTTTGAGTGGTGTTGAAACTCGGTCATGGATTTGACACTTCACAAGAGGTTTTGTTATGTAGAGGCGATCGAAGATGAAATAATCGCAATGTAAGAGTTGTGGTGAGTGCACATATAGAGGGGTGAGTAATAATTTTTCAATCAGCGCCACACACAGCTCACCACAGGACAACTCTGCACTGAAAAACTGGCTCTAAATGACAACTCTGCACTGAAAAACTGGCTCTAAATGACAAATGAGCTTATTTGACGTAATTCAGAAAAATGTCAATGGAAAATTGCTGAGACTCGTGGTGAGCAAGCATTGAATAGTGAGTTAAAATTTTTCATTCTGTCTTTCATATTTTTCTATCCTATGGTGAAGAGTAAACTCTGACAACTCTGACATAACTCATGATCGTATGGGTTAATTCGAAAATTCTCACCACAGGACAACTCTGCACTGAAAAACTGGCTCTAAATGACAAATGAGCTTATTTGACGTAATTCAGAAAAATGTCAATGGCAAGTTGCTGAGACTCATGGTGAGCAAGCATTGAATGGTGAGTTAAAATTTTTCATTCTGTCTTTCATATTTTTCTATCCTATGGTGAGGAGTAAACTCTGACATTACTCATGATCGTATGGGTTAACTCGAAAATTCTCACCACAGGACAACTCTGCACTGAAAAACTGGCTCTAAATGACAAATGAGCTTATTTGACGTAATTCAGAAAAATGTCAATGGCAAATTGCTGAGACTCATGGTGAGTTAAAATTTTTCATTCTGCCTTTCATATTTTTCTATCCTATGGTGAGGAGTCAACTCTGACATAACTCATGATCGTATGGGTTAACTCGAAAATTCTCACCACAGGACAACTCTGCACTGAAAAACTGGCTCTAAATGACAAATTAGCTTATTTGACGTAATTCAGAAAAATGTCAATGGCAAATTGCTGAGACACATGGTGAGTTAAATTTGTCAGTGTGTCTTTCATATTTTTCTATCTTATGGTGAGGAGTCAACTCTGACATAACTCATGATCGTATGGGTTAACTCGAAAATTCTCACCACAGGACAACTCTGCAATGAAAAACTGGCTCTAAATGACAAATGAGCTTTTTTGACGTAATTCAGAAAAATGTCAATGGCAAATTGCTGAGACTCATGGTGAGCAAGCATTGAATGGTGAGTTAAAATTTTTCATTCTGTCTTTCATATTTTTCTATCCTATGGTGAGGAGTAAACTCTGACATAACTCATGATCGTATGGGTTAACTCGAAAATTCTCACCAGTTGACAACTCTGCACTGAAAAACTGGCTCTAAATGACAAATGAGCTAATTTGACGTAATTCAGAAAAATGTCAATGGCAAATTGCTGAGACTCATGGTGAGTTAAAATTTTTCATTCTGCCTTTCATATTTTTCTATCCTATGGTGAGGAGTCAACTCTGACATAACTCATGATCGTATGGGTTAACTCGAAAATTCTCACCACAGGACAACTCTGCACTGAAAAACTGGCTCTAAATGACAAATGAGCTAATTTGACGTAATTCAGAAAAATGTCAATGGCAAATTGCTGAGACACATGGTGAGTTTAAATTTGTCAGTGTGTCTTTCATATTTCTCTATCTTATGGTGAGGAGTCAACTCTGACATAACTCATGATCGTATGGGTTAACTCGAAGATTCTCACCACAGGACAACTCTGCACTGAAAAACTGGCTCTAAATGACAAATGAGCTAATTTGACGTAATTTAGAAAAATGTCAAAGGCAAATTGCTGAGACTCATGGTGAGTTAAAATATTCATTGTGTCTTTCATATTTTTCTTTCCTATGGTGAGGAGTCAACTCTGACATAACTCATGATCGTATGGGTTAACTCGAAAATTCTCACCACAGGACAACTCTGCACTGAAAAACTGGCTCTAAATGACAAATGAGCTTTTTTGACGTAATTCAGAAAAATGTCAACGGCAAATTGCTGAGACTCATGGTGAGCAAGCATTGAATGGTGAGTTAAAATTTTTCATTCTGTCTTTCATATTTTTCTATCCTATGGCGAGGAGTAAACTCTGACATAACTCATGATCGTATGGGTTAACTCGAAAATTCTCACCACAGGACAACTCTGCACTGAAAAACTGGCTCTAAATGACAAATGAGCTAATTTGACGTAATTTAGAAAAATGTCAAAGGCAAATTGCTGAGACTCATGGTGAGTTAAAATATTCATTGTGTCTTTCATATTTTTCTTTCCTATGGTGAGGAGTCAACTCTGACATAACTCATGATCGTATAGGTTAACTCGAAAATTCTCACCACTGGACAACTCTGCACTGAAAAACTGGCTCTAAATGACAATTGAGCTAATTTGACGTAATTCAGAAAAATTTCAATGGCAAATTGCTGAGACACATGGTGAGTTAAAATTTTTCAGTGTGTCTTTCATATTTTTCTATCCTATGGTGAGGAGTCAACTCTGACATAACTCATGATCGTATGGGTTAACTCGAAAATTCTCACCACAGGACAACTCTGCACTGAAAAACTGGCTCTAAATGACAAATTAGCTTATTTGACGTAATTCAGAAAAATGTCAATGGCAAATTGGTGAGACTCATGGTGAGCAAACATTGAATGGTGAATTAAAATTTTTCATTCTGTCTTTCATATTTTTCTATCCTATGGTGAGGAGTTAACTCTGACATAACTCATGATCGTATGGGTTAACTCGAAAATTCTCACCACAGGACAACTCTGCACTGAAAAACTGGCTCTAAATGACAAATGAGCTTATTTGACGTAATTCAGAAAAATGTCAATTGCAAATTGCTGAGACTCATGGTGAGTTAAAATTTTTCATTCTGTCTTTCATATTTTTCTATCCTATGGTGAGGAGTTAAATCTGACATAACTCATGATCGTATGGGATAACTCAAAAATTCTCACCACAGGACAACTCTGCACTGAAAAACTGGCTCTAAATGACAAATGAGCTAATTTGACGTAATTCAGAAAAATGTCAAAGGCAAATTGCTGAGACTCATGGTGAGTTAAAATATTCATTGTGTCTTTCATATTTTTCTTTCCTATGGTGAGGAGTCAACTCTGACATAACTCATGATCGTATGGGTTAATTCGAAAATTCTCACCACAGGACAACTCTGCACTGAAAAACTGGCTCTAAATGACAAATGAGCTAATTTGACGTAATTCAGAAAAATGTCAATGGCAAATTGCTGAGACTCATGGTGAGTTAAAATTTTTCATTCTGTCTTTCATATTTTTCTATCCTATGGTGAGGAGTAAACTCTGACATAACTCATGATCGTATGGGTTAACTCGAAAATTCTCACCAGTTGACAACTCTGCACTGAAAAACTGGCTCTAAATGACAAATGAGCTAATTTGACGTAATTCAGAAAAATGTCAATGGCAAATTGCTGAGACTCATGGTGAGTTAAAATTTTTCATTCTGCCTTTCATATTTTTCTATCCTATGGTGAGGAGTCAACTCTGACATAACTCATGATCGTATGGGTTAACTCGAAAATTCTCACCACAGGACAACTCTGCACTGAAAAACTGGCTCTAAATGACAAATGAGCTAATTTGACGTAATTCAGAAAAATGTCAATGGCAAATTGCTGAGACACATGGTGAGTTTAAATTTGTCAGTGTGTCTTTCATATTTTTCTATCTTATGGTGAGGAGTCAACTCTGACATAACTCATAATCGTATGGGTTAACTCGAAGATTCTCACCACAGGACAACTCTGCACTGAAAAACTGGCTCTAAATGACAAATGAGCTAATTTGACGTAATTTAGAAAAATGTCAAAGGCAAATTGCTGAGACTCATGGTGAGTTAAAATATTCATTGTGTCTTTCATATTTTTCTTTCCTATGGTGAGGAGTCAACTCTGACATAACTCATGATCGTATGGGTTAACTCGAAAATTCTCACCACAGGACAACTCTGCACTGAAAAACTGGCTCTAAATGACAAATGAGCTTTTTTGACGTAATTCAGAAAAATGTCAACGGCAAATTGCTGAGACTCATGGTGAGCAAGCATTGAATGGTGAGTTAAAATTTTTCATTCTGTCTTTCATATTTTTCTATCCTATGGCGAGGAGTAAACTCTGACATAACTCATGATCGTATGGGTTAACTCGAAAATTCTCACCACAGGACAACTCTGCACTGAAAAACTGGCTCTAAATGACAAATGAGCTAATTTGACGTAATTTAGAAAAATGTCAAAGGCAAATTGCTGAGACTCATGGTGAGTTAAAATATTCATTGTGTCTTTCATATTTTTCTTTCCTATGGTGAGGAGTCAACTCTGACATAACTCATGATCGTATAGGTTAACTCGAAAATTCTCACCACTGGACAACTCTGCACTGAAAAACTGGCTCTAAATGACAATTGAGCTAATTTGACGTAATTCAGAAAAATTTCAATGGCAAATTGCTGAGACACATGGTGAGTTAAAATTTTTCAGTGTGTCTTTCATATTTTTCTATCCTATGGTGAGGAGTCAACTCTGACATAACTCATGATCGTATGGGTTAACTCGAAAATTCTCACCACAGGACAACTCTGCACTGAAAAACTGGCTCTAAATGACAAATTAGCTTATTTGACGTAATTCAGAAAAATGTCAATGGCAAATTGCTGAGACTCATGGTGAGCAAACATTGAATGGTGAATTAAAATTTTTCATTCTGTCTTTCATATTTTTCTATCCTATGGTGAGGAGTTAACTCTGACATAACTCATGATCGTATGGGTTAACTCGAAAATTCTCACCACAGGACAACTCTGCACTGAAAAACTGGCTCTAAATGACAAATGAGCTTATTTGACGTAATTCAGAAAAATGTCAATTGCAAATTGCTGAGACTCATGGTGAGTTAAAATTTTTCATTCTGTCTTTCATATTTTTCTATCCTATGGTGAGGAGTTAAATCTGACATAACTCATGATCGTATGGGATAACTCAAAAATTCTCACCACAGGACAACTCTGCACTGAAAAACTGGCTCTAAATGACAAATGAGCTAATTTGACGTAATTCAGAAAAATGTCAAAGGCAAATTGCTGAGACTCATGGTGAGTTAAAATATTCATTGTGTCTTTCATATTTTTCTTTCCTATGGTGAGGAGTCAACTCTGACATAACTCATGATCGTATGGGTTAATTCGAAAATTCTCACCACAGGACAACTCTGCACTGAAAAACTGGCTCTAAATGACAAATGAGCTAATTTGACGTAATTCAGAAAAATGTCAATGGCAAATTGCTGAGACTCATGGTGAGTTAAAATTTTTCATTCTGTCTTTCATATTTTTCTATCCTATGGTGAGGAGTAAACTCTGACATAACTCATGATCGTATGGGTTAACTCGAAAATTCTCACCAGTTGACAACTCTGCACTGAAAAACTGGCTCTAAATGACAAATGAGCTAATTTGACGTAATTCAGAAAAATGTCAATGGCAAATTGCTGAGACTCATGGTGAGTTAAAATTTTTCATTCTGCCTTTCATATTTTTCTATCCTATGGTGAGGAGTCAACTCTGACATAACTCATGATCGTATGGGTTAACTCGAAAATTCTCACCACAGGACAACTCTGCACTGAAAAACTGGCTCTAAATGACAAATGAGCTAATTTGACGTAATTCAGAAAAATGTCAATGGCAAATTGCTGAGACACATGGTGAGTTTAAATTTGTCAGTGTGTCTTTCATATTTTTCTATCTTATGGTGAGGAGTCAACTCTGACATAACTCATGATCGTATGGGTTAACTCGAAGATTCTCACCACAGGACAACTCTGCACTGAAAAACTGGCTCTAAATGACAAATGAGCTAATTTGACGTAATTTAGAAAAATGTCAAAGGCAAATTGCTGAGACTCATGGTGAGTTAAAATATTCATTGTGTCTTTCATATTTTTCTTTCCTATGGTGAGGAGTCAACTCTGACATAACTCATGATCGTATGGGTTAACTCGAAAATTCTCACCACAGGACAACTCTGCACTGAAAAACTGGCTCTAAATGACAAATGAGCTTTTTTGACGTAATTCAGAAAAATGTCAACGGCAAATTGCTGAGACTCATGGTGAGCAAGCATTGAATGGTGAGTTAAAATTTTTCATTCTGTCTTTCATATTTTTCTATCCTATGGTGAGGAGTAAACTCTGACATAACTCATGATCGTATGGGTTAACTCGAAAATTCTCACCACAGGACAACTCTGCACTGAAAAACTGGCTCTAAATGACAAATGAGCTAATTTGACGTAATTCAGAAAAATGTCAATGGCAAATTGCTGAGACTCATGGTGAGCAAGCATGATCGTATGGGTTAACTCGAAAATTCTCACCACAGGACAACTCTGCACTGAAAAACTGGCTCTAAATGACAAATGAGCTAATTTGACGTAATTCAGAAAAATGTCAATGGCACTCATAGTGAGTTAGAATTTTTCATTCTACCTTTCATATTTTTCTATCCTATGGTGAGGAGTCAACTCTGACATAACTCATGATCGTATGGGTTAACTCGAAAATTTTCACCACAGGACAACTCTGCACTGAAAAACTGGCTCTAAATGACAGATGAGCTAATTTGACGTAATTCAGAAAAATGTCAATGGCAAATTGCTGAGACTCATGGTGAGCAAGCATTGAATGGTGAGGTAAAATTTTTGATTCTGTCTTTCATATTTTTCTATCCTATGGTGAGGAGTCAACTCTGACATAACTCATGATCGTATGGGTTAACTCGAAAATTCTCACCACAGGACAACTCTGCACTGAAAAACTGGCTCTAAATGACAAATGAGCTAATTTGACGTAATTCAGAAAAATGTCAATGGCAAATTGCTGAGACTCATGGTGAGTTAAAATTTTTCATTCTGTCTTTCATATTTTTCTATCCTATGGTGAGGAGTAAACTCTGACATAACTCATGATCGTATGGGTTAACTCGAAAATTCTCACCACAGGACAACTCTGCACTGAAAAACTGGCTCTAAATGACAAATGAGCTAATTTGACGTAATTCAGAAAAATGTCAATGGCAAATTGCTGAGACTCATGGTGAGTTAAAATTTTTCATTCTGCCTTTCATATTTTTCTATCCTATGGTGAGGAGTCAACTCTGACATAACTCATGATCGTATGGGTTAACTCGAAAATTCTCACCACAGGACAACTCTGCACTGAAAAACTGGCTCTAAATGACAGATGAGCTAATTTGACGTAATTCAGAAAAATGTCAATGGCAAATTGCTGAGACTCATGGTGAGCAAGCATTGAATGGTGAGGTAAAATTTTTGATTCTGTCTTTCATATTTTTCTATCCTATGGTGAGGAGTAAACTCTGACAACTCTGACATAACTCATGATCGTATGGGTTAATTCGAAAATTTTCACCACAGGACAACTCTGCACTGAAAAACTGGCTCTAAATGACAGATGAGCTAATTTGACATAATTCAGAAAAATGACAGTGGCAAATTGCTGAGACTCATGGTGAGCAAACACTGAATGGTGAGTTAAAATTTTTCATTCTGTCTTTCATATTTTTTTATCCTATGGTGAGAAGTTTACTCCGACATTACTCATGATTGTATGGGTTAACTCGAAAATTCTCACCACAGGACAACTCTGCACTGAAAAACTGGCTCTAAATGACAAATGAGCTTTTTTGACGTAATTCAGAAAAATGTCAACGGCAAATTGCTGAGACTCATGGTGAGCAAGCATTGAATGGTGAGTTAAAATTTTTCATTCTGTCTTTCATATTTTTCTATCCTATGGCGAGGAGTAAACTCTGACATAACTCATGATCGTATGGGTTAACTCGAAAATTCTCACCACAGGACAACTCTGCACTGAAAAACTGGCTCTAAATGACAAATGAGCTAATTTGACGTAATTTAGAAAAATTTCAAAGGCAAATTGCTGAGACTCATGGTGAGTTAAAATATTCATTGTGTCTTTCATATTTTTCTATCTTATGGTGAGGAGTCAACTCTGACATAACTCATGATCGTATGGGTAAACTCGAAAATTCTCACCACTGGACAACTCTGCACTGAAAAACTGGCTCTAAATGACAATTGAGCTAATTTGACGTAATTCAGAAAAATTTCAATGGCAAATTGCTGAGACACATGGTGAGTTAAAATTTTTCATTCTGTCTTTCATATTTTTCTATCCTATGGTGAGGAGTAAACTCTGACATAACTCATGATCGTATGGGTTAACTCGAAAATTCTCACCAGTTGACAACTCTGCACTGAAAAACTGGCTCTAAATGACAAATGAGCTAATTTGACGTAATTTAGAAAAATGTCAAAGGCAAATTGCTGAGACTCATGGTAAGTTAAAATATTCATTGTGTCTTTCATATTTTTCTTTCCTATGGTGAGGAGTCAACTCTGACATAACTCATGATCGTATGGGTTAACTCGAAAATTCTCACCACAGGACAACTCTGCACTGAAAAACTGGCTCTAAATGACAAATGAGCTTTTTTGACGTAATTCAGAAAAATGTCAATGGCAAATTGCTGAGACTCATGGTGAGCAAACATTGAATGGTGAGTTAAAATTTTTCATTTTGTCTATTCTATGGTGAGGAGTTGACTCTGACATAACTCATGATCGTATGGGTTAACTCGAAAATTCTCACCACAGGACAACTCTGCACTGAAAAACTGGCTCTAAATGACAAATGAGCTAATTTGACGTAATTCAGAAAAATGTCAATGGCAAATTGCTGAGACTCATGGTGAGTTAAAATTTTTCATTCTGTCTTTCATATTTTTCTATCTTATGGTGAGGAGTCAACTCTGACATAACTCATGATCGTATGGGTTAACTCGAAAATTCTCACCACAGGACAACTCTGCACTGAAAAACTGGCTCTAAATGACAAATGAGCTTTTTTGACGTAATTCAGAAAAATGTCAATGGCAAATTGCTGAGACTCATGGTGAGCAAGCATTGAATGGTGAGTTAAAATTTTTCATTCTGTCTTTCATATTTTTCTATCCTATGGTGAGGAGTAAACTCTGACATAACTCATGATCGTATGGGTTAACTCGAAAATTCTCACCACAGGACAACTCTGCACTGAAAAACTGGCTCTAAATGACAAATGAGCTAATTTGACGTAATTCAGAAAAATGTCAATGGCAAATTGCTGAGACTCATGGTGAGTTAAAATTTTTCATTCTGCCTTTCTTATTTTTCTATCCTATGGTGAGGAGTCAACTCTGACATAACTCATGATCGTATGGGTTAACTCGAAAATTCTCACCACAGGACAACTCTGCACTGAAAAACTGGCTCTAAATGACAAATGAGCTAATTTCACGTAATTCAGAAAAATGTCAATGGCAAATTGCTGAGACACATGGTGAGTTTAAATTTGTCAGTGTGTCTTTCATATTTTTCTATCTTATGGTGAGGAGTCAACTCTGACATAACTCATGATCGTATGGGTTAACTCGAAGATTCTCACCACAGGACAACTCTGCACTGAAAAACTGGCTCTAAATGACAAATGAGCTAATTTGACGTAATTTAGAAAAATGTCAAAGGCAAATTGCTGAGACTCATGGTGAGTTAAAATATTCATTGTGTCTTTCATATTTTTCTTTCCTATGGTGAGGAGTCAACTCTGACATAACTCATGATCGTATGGGTTAACTCGAAAATTCTCACCACAGGACAACTCTGCACTGAAAAACTGGCTCTAAATGACAAATGAGCTTTTTTGACGTAATTCAGAAAAATGTCAACGGCAAATTGCTGAGACTCATGGTGAGCAAGCATTGAATGGTGAGTTAAAATTTTTCATTCTGTCTTTCATATTTTTCTATCCTATGGTGAGGAGTAAACTCTGACATAACTCATGATCGTATGGGTTAACTCGAAAATTCTCACCACAGGACAACTCTGCACTGAAAAACTGGCTCTAAATGACAAATGAGCTAATTTGACGTAATTCAGAAAAATGTCAATGGCAAATTGCTGAGACTCATGGTGAGCAAGCATGATCGTATGGGTTAACTCGAAAATTCTCACCACAGGACAACTCTGCACTGAAAAACTGGCTCTAAATGACAAATGAGCTAATTTGACGTAATTCAGAAAAATGTCAATGGCACTCATAGTGAGTTAGAATTTTTCATTCTACCTTTCATATTTTTCTATCCTATGGTGAGGAGTCAACTCTGACATAACTCATGATCGTATGGGTTAACTCGAAAATTTTCACCACAGGACAACTCTGCACTGAAAAACTGGCTCTAAATGACAGATGAGCTAATTTGACGTAATTCAGAAAAATGTCAATGGCAAATTGCTGAGACTCATGGTGAGCAAGCATTGAATGGTGAGGTAAAATTTTTGATTCTGTCTTTCATATTTTTCTATCCTATGGTGAGGAGTCAACTCTGACATAACTCATGATCGTATGGGTTAACTCGAAAATTCTCACCACAGGACAACTCTGCACTGAAAAACTGGCTCTAAATGACAAATGAACTAATTTGACGTAATTCAGAAAAATGTCAATGGCAAATTGCTGAGACTCATGGTGAGTTAAAATTTTTCATTCTGTCTTTCATATTTTTCTATCCTATGGTGAGGAGTAAACTCTGACATAACTCATGATCGTATGGGTTAACTCGAAAATTCTCACCACAGGACAACTCTGCACTGAAAAACTGGCTCTAAATGACAAATGAGCTAATTTGACGTAATTCAGAAAAATGTCAATGGCAAATTGCTGAGACTCATGGTGAGTTAAAATTTTTCATTCTGCCTTTCATATTTTTCTATCCTATGGTGAGGAGTCAACTCTGACATAACTCATGATCGTATGGGTTAACTCGAAAATTCTCACCACAGGACAACTCTGCACTGAAAAACTGGCTCTAAATGACAGATGAGCTAATTTGACGTAATTCAGAAAAATGTCAATGGCAAATTGCTGAGACTCATGGTGAGCAAGCATTGAATGGTGAGGTAAAATTTTTGATTCTGTCTTTCATATTTTTCTATCCTATGGTGAGGAGTAAACTCTGACAACTCTGACATAACTCATGATCGTATGGGTTAATTCGAAAATTCTCACCACAGGACAACTCTGCACTGAAAAACTGGCTCTAAATGATAGATGAGCTAATTTGACATAATTCAGAAAAATGACAATGGCAAATTGCTGAGACTCATGGTGAGCAAACACTGAATGGTGAGTTAAAATTTTTCATTCTGTCTTTCATATTTTTTTATCCTATGGTGAGAAGTTTACTCGGACATTACTCATGATTGTATGGGTTAACTCGAAAATTCTCACCACAGGACAACTCTGCACTGAAAAACTGGCTCTAAATGACAAATGAGCTTTTTTGACGTAATTCAGAAAAATGTCAACGGCAAATTGCTGAGACTCATGGTGAGCAAGCATTGAATGGTGAGTTAAAATTTTTCATTCTGTCTTTCATATTTTTCTATCCTATGGCGAGGAGTAAACTCTGACATAACTCATGATCGTATGGGTTAACTCGAAAATTCTCACCACAGGACAACTCTGCACTGAAAAACTGGCTCTAAATGACAAATGAGCTAATTTGACGTAATTTAGAAAAATTTCAAAGGCAAATTGCTGAGACTCATGGTGAGTTAAAATATTCATTGTGTCTTTCATATTTTTCTATCTTATGGTGAGGAGTCAACTCTGACATAACTCATGATCGTATGGGTAAACTCGAAAATTCTCACCACTGGACAACTCTGCACTGAAAAACTGGCTCTAAATGACAATTGAGCTAATTTGACGTAATTCAGAAAAATTTGAATGGCAAATTGCTGAGACACATGGTGAGTTAAAATTTTTCATTCTGTCTTTCATATTTTTCTATCCTATGGTGAGGAGTAAACTCTGACATAACTCATGATCGTATGGGTTAACTCGAAAATTCTCACCAGTTGACAACTCTGCACTGAAAAACTGGCTCTAAATGACAAATGAGCTAATTTGACGTAATTTAGAAAAATGTCAAAGGCAAATTGCTGAGACTCATGGTGAGTTAAAATATTCATTGTGTCTTTCATATTTTTCTTTCCTATGGTGAGGAGTCAACTCTGACATAACTCATGATCGTATGGGTTAACTCGAAAATTCTCACCACAGGACAACTCTGCACTGAAAAACTGGCTCTAAATGACAAATGAGCTTTTTTGACGTAATTCAGAAAAATGTCAATGGCAAATTGCTGAGACTCATGGTGAGCAAACATTGAATGGTGAGTTAAAATTTTTCATTTTGTCTATTCTATTTTGAGGAGTTGACTCTGACATAACTCATGATCGTATGGGTTAACTCGAAAATTCTCACCACAGGACAACTCTGCACTGAAAAACTGGCTCTAAATGACAAATGAGCTAATTTGACGTAATTCAGAAAAATGTCAATGGCAAATTGCTGAGACTCATGGTGAGTTAAAATTTTTCATTCTGTCTTTCATATTTTTCTATCTTATGGTGAGGAGTCAACTCTGACATAACTCATGATCGTATGGGTTAACTCGAAAATTCTCACCACAGGACAACTCTGCACTGAAAAACTGGCTCTAAATGACAAATGAGCTTTTTTGACGTAATTCAGAAAAATGTCAATGGCAAATTGCTGAGACTCATGGTGAGCAAGCATTGAATGGTGAGTTAAAATTTTTCATTCTGTCTTTCATATTTTTCTATCCTATGGTGAGGAGTAAACTCTGACATAACTCATGATCGTATGGGTTAACTCGAAAATTCTCACCACAGGACAACTCTGCACTGAAAAACTGGCTCTAAATGACAAATGAGCTAATTTGACGTAATTCAGAAAAATGTCAATGGCAAATTGCTGAGACTCATGGTGAGCTAAAATCTTTCATTCTGCCTTTCTTATTTTTCTATCCTATGGTGAGGAGTCAACTCTGACATAACTCATGATCGTATGGGTTAACTCGAAAATTCTCACCACAGGACAACTCTGCACTGAAAAACTGGCTCTAAATGACAAATGAGCTAATTTCACGTAATTCAGAAAAATGTCAATGGCAAATTGCTGAGACACATGGTGAGTTTAAATTTGTCAGTGTGTCTTTCATATTTTTCTATCTTATGGTGAGGAGTAAACTCTGACATAACTCATGATCGTTTGGGTTAACTCGAAAATTCTCACCACAGGACAACTCTGCACTGAAAAACTGGCTCTAAATGACAAATGAGCTAATTTGACGTAATTCAGAAAAATGTCAATGGCAAATTGCTGAGACTCATGGTGAGCAAGCATTGAATGGTGAGTTAAAATTTTTCATTCTGTCTTTCATATTTTTCTATCCTATGGTGAGGAGTAAACTCTGACATAACTCATGATCGTATGGGTTAACTCGAAAATTCTCACCAGTTGACAACTCTGCACTGAAAAACTGGCTCTAAATGACAAATGAGCTAATTTGACGTAATTCAGAAAAATGTCAATGGCAAATTGCTGAGACTCATGGTGAGTTAAAATTTTTCATTCTGCCTTTCATATTTTTCTATCCTATGGTGAGGAGTCAACTCTGACATAACTCATGATCGTATGGGTTAACTCGAAAATTCTCACCACAGGACAACTCTGCACTGAAAAACTGGCTCTAAATGACAAATTAGCTCATTTGACGTAATTTAGAAAAATGTCAAAGGCAAATTGCTGAGACTCATGGTGAGTTAAAATATTCATTGTGTCTTTCATATTTTTCTTTCCTATGGTGAGGAGTCAACTCTGACATAACTCATGATCGTATGGGTTAACTCGAAAATTCTCACCACAGGACAACTCTGCACTGAAAAACTGGCTCTAAATGACAAATGAGCTTTTTTGACGTAATTCAGAAAAATGTCAATGGCAAATTGCTGAGACTCATGGTGAGTTAAAATTTTTCATTCTGTCTTTCATATTTTTCTATCTTATGGTGAGGAGTCAACTCTGACATAACTCATGATCGTATGGGTTAACTCGAAAATTCTCACCACAGGACAACTCTGCACTGAAAAACTGGCTCTAAATGACAAATGAGCTTTTTTGACGTAATTCAGAAAAATGTCAATGGCAAATTGCTGAGACTCATGGTGAGCAAGCATTGAATGGTGAGTTAAAATTTTTCATTCTGTCTTTCACATTTTTCTATCCTATGGTGAGGAGTAAACTCTGACATAACTCATGATCGTATGGGTTAACTCGAAAATTCTCACCACAGGACAACTCTGCACTGAAAAACTGGCTCTAAATGACAAATGAGCTAATTTGACGTAATTCAGAAAAATGTCAATGGCAAATTGCTGAGACTCATGGTGAGCAAGCATGATCGTATGGGTTAACTCGAAAATTCTCACCACAGGACAACTCTGCACTGAAAAACTGGCTATAAATGACAAATGAGCTAATTTGACGTAATTCAGAAAAATGTCATTGGCACTCATGGTGAGTTAGAATTTTTCATTCTGCCTTTCATATTTTTCTATCCTATGGTGAGGAGTCAACTCTGACATAACTCATGATCGTATGGGTTAACTCGAAAATTTTCACCACAGGACAACTCTGCACTGAAAAACTGGCTCTAAATGACAGATGAGCTAATTTGACATAATTCAGAAAAATGACAATGGCAAATTGCTGAGACTCATGGTGAGCAAACACTGAATGGTGAGTTAAAATTTTTCATTATGTCTTTCAAATTTTTTTATCCTATGGTGAGAAGTTAACTCTGACATTACTCATGATTGTATGGGTTAACTCGAAAATTCTCACCACAGGACAACTCTGCACTGAAAAACTGGCTCTAAATGACAGATGAGCTAATTTGACATAGTTCAGAAAAATTACAATGGCAAATTGCTGAGACTCATGGTGAGTTAGAATTTTTCATTCTGCCTTGCATATTTTTCTATCCCATGGTGAGAAGTTAACTCTGACATTACTCATGATTGTATGGGAAAATTCTCACCACAGGACAACTCTGCACTGAAAAACTGGCTCTAAATGACAGATGAGCTAATTTGACATAATTCAGAAAAATGACAATGGCATATTGCTGAGACACATGGTGAGTTAAAATTTTTCAGTGTGTCTTTCATATTTTTCTATCCTATGGTGAGGAGTCAACTCTGACATAACTCATGACCGTAAGGGTTAACTTGAAAATTCTCACCACAGACAACTCTGCACTGAAAAACTGGCTCTAAATGACAAATGAGCTAATTTGACGTAATTCAGAAAAATTTCAATGGCAAATTGCTGAGACTCATGGTGAGCAAGCATTGAATGGTGAGTTAAAATTTTTGATTCTGTCTTTCATATTTTTCTATCCTATGGTGAGGAGTAAACTCTGACAACTCTGACATAACTCATGATCGTATGGGTTTACTCTAAAATTCTCACCACTGGACAACTCTGCACTGAAAAACTGGCTCTAAATGACAAACGAGCTTATTTTGACGTAATTCAGAAAAATGTCAATGGCAAATTGCTGAGACTCATGGTGAGCAAGCATTGAATGGTGAGTTAAAATTTTTCATTCTGTCTTTCATATTTTTCTATCCTATGGTGAGGAGTAAACTCTGACATAACTCATGATCGTATGGGTTTACTCTAAAATTCTCACCACTGGACAACTCTGCACTGAAAAACTGGCTCTAAATGACAGATGAGCTAATTTTCATAATTCAGAAAAATGACAATGGCATATTGCTGAGACTCATGGTGAGTTAGAATTTTTCATTCTGCCTTGCATATTTTTCTATCCCATGGTGAGAAGTTAACTCTGACATAACTCATGATTGTATGGGTTAATTCGAAAATTCTCACCACAGGACAACTCTGCACTGAAAAACTGGCTCTAAATGACAGATGAGCTAATTTGACATAATTCAGAAAAATGACAATGGCATATTGCTGAGACTCATGGTGAGTTAAAATTTTTCATTCTGCCTTTCATATTTTTCTATCCTATGGTGAGGAGTCAACTCTGACATAACTCATGATCGTATGGGTTAACTCGAAAATTCTCACCACAGGACAACTCCTTTCATATTTTTCTATCCTATGGTGAGGAGTCAACTCTGACATAACTCATGATCGTATGGGTTAACTCGAAAATTCTCACCACAGGACAACTCTGCACTGAAAAACTGGCTCTAAATGACAAACGAGCTTATTTTGACGTAATTCAGAAAAATGTCAATGGCAAATTGCTGAGACTCATGGTGAGCAAGCATTGAATGGTGAGTTAAAATTTTTCATTCTGTCTTTCATATTTTTCTATCCTATGGTGAGGAGTAAACTCTGACATAACTCATGATCGTATGGGTTTACTCTAAAATTCTCACCACTGGACAACTCTGCACTGAAAAACTGGCTCTAAATGACAAATGAGCTTATTTGACGTAATTCAGAAAAATGTCAATGGCAAATTGCTGAGACTCATGGTGAGCAAGCATTGAATGGTGAGTTAAAATTTTTAATTCTGTCTTTCATATTTTTCTATCCTATGGTGAGGAGTAAACTCTGACAACTCTGACATAACTCATGATCGTATGGGTTAACTCGAAAATTCCCACCACAGGACAACTCTGCACTGAAAAACTGGCTTTAAATGACAAATGAGCTTATTTGACGTAGTTCAGAAAAATGTCAATGGCTAATTGCTGAGACACATGGTGAGTTAAAATTTTTCAGTGTGTCTTTCATATTTTTCTATCTTATGGTGAGGAGTCAACTCTGACATAACTCATAATCGTATGGGTTAACTCGAAAATTCTCACCACAGGACAACTCTGCACTGAAAAACTGGCTCTAAATGACAAATGAGCTAATTTCACGTAATTCAGAAAAATTTCAATGGCAAATTGCTGAGACTCATGGTGAGTTAAAATTTTTCAGTGTGTCTTTCATATTTTTCTATCTTATGGTGAGGAGTCAACTCTGACATAACTCATGATCGTATGGGTTAACTCGAAAATTCTCACCACAGGACAACTCTGCACTGAAAAACTGGCTCTAAATGACAAATGAGCTAACTTGACGGAATTCAGAAAAATGTCAATGGCAAATTGCTGAGACTCATGGTGAGTTAAAATTTTTCATTTTGTCTTTCATATTTTTCTATCCTATGGTGAGGGGTTAAATCTGACATAACTCATGATCGTATGGGTTAACTTGAAAATTCTCACCACAGGACAACTCTGCACTGAAAAACTGGCTCTAAATGACAAATGAGCTTATTTGACGTAATTCAGAAAAATGTCAATGGCAAATTGCTGAGACTCATGGTGAGTTAAAATTTTTCATTCTGTCTTTCATATTTTTCTATCCTATGGTGAGGAGTTAAATCTGGCATAACTCATGATCGTATGGGTTAACTTGAAAATTCTCACCACAGGACAACTCTGCACTGAAAAACTGGCTCTAAATGACAAATGAGCTTATTTGACGCAATTCAGAAAAATGTCAATGGCAAATTGCTGAGACTCATGGTGAGCAAACATTGAATGGTGAGTTAAAATTTTTCATTCTGTCTTTCATATTTTTCTATCCTATGGTGAGGAGTTAACTCTGACATAACTCATGATTGTATGGGTTAACTCGAAAATTCTCACCACAGGACAACTCTGCACTATAAAACTGGCTCTAAATGACAAATGAGCTTATTTGACGTAATTCAGAAAAATGTCAATGGCAAATTGCTGAGACTCATGGTGAGCTTAAATTTTTCATTCTGTCTTTCATATTTTTCTATCCTATGGTGAGGAGTTAAATCTGACATAACTCATGATCGTATGGGTTAACTTGAAAATTCTCACCACAGGACAACTCTGCACTGAAAAACTGGCTCTAAATGACAAATGAGCTTATTTGACGTAATTCAGAAAAATGTCAATGGCAAATTGCTGAGACTCATGGTGAGTTAAAATTTTTCATTCTGTCTTTCATATTTTTCTATCCTATAGTGAGGAGTTAACTCTGACATAACTCATGATCGTATGGGTTAACTCGAAAATTCTCACCACAGGACAACTCTGCACTGAAAAACTGGCTCTTAATGACAAATGAGCTAATTTGACGCAATTCAGAAAAATGTCAATGGCAAATTGCTGAAACTCATGGTGAGTTAAAATTTTTCATTCTGTCTTTCATATTTTTCTATCCTATGGTGAGGAGCAGAGATAAGAAATTAATTAGATGGCAAACTTCACACACACATTGAAACTGCCTACAAGCTGATTTCACCTCTACTACTTTGAGTACAGCTTCCACTTCACCTTTATAGCAAATCTCACTACTACCACTTTGAGTACAGCTTCCACGTATTCACAGACAGAGGATGTGATTACAAAAACAACAATGTAAGCAAATGGTTGTTGCGGGGCAAGAGAAGTAAAG
This sequence comes from Melanostoma mellinum, assembly GCA_914767635.1. NCBI lineage: Eukaryota > Metazoa > Arthropoda > Insecta > Diptera > Syrphidae > Melanostoma > Melanostoma mellinum. Next base: position 24,770,371 of record OU612060.1, on the reverse strand, counting down.
GTTTGCCATCTAATTAATTTCTTATCTCTGGTGAGGAGTTAACTCTGACATAACTCATGATCGTCTGGGCTAACTCGAAAACTATCACCACAGGACAACTCTGCACTGAAAAACTGGCTCTAAATGACAAATGAGCTAATTTGCTAAGCTGAGGTGCTCTAATTTGTTGCTTATTGTTTCTTCCATTGGGTTTCCTTCAGACGCTTCCTGGAAATCTTTAAATTCATTTTGATGTTATTGCAATAAAACAATTGTACAGAAAACAGAAATTAATAAGAGGTAGGTAAAGATAAAAAAAAAAAAAATTGGATTTTTCGTCTTTGGATACTTCCAGCTTTGTGATAAGAAGCCTTCGCAAAAAGAAACCCGGGCAACGCCGGGTATTTTCGGCTAGTATATATATATAGGCTTGAAGTGAGCTGCTGCCCTTAATGGTAGAATAATAATTTATTGCTTAGCCATTGCCATGAATATAACGGTAGGAGGAGCGTGCACGTCCAGAAAAAAAAGAAGGAAAAAAATATAAATTTTTTTTTACTACTGTGGCGATATAATTTAATGGTGTAAGTTCATGGTGGGTACATAGTTGGTAATCAGACAATCTGCAGAAGTTTGCTAATGCTGATTGGCCTGTAGACTCCACCGACCGCGACGCGACGGTCGCAACGGTTGTGAGAAGGACGAAGTAAGGCTTCGATCGAAAGCATTCCAATGGTGTTAAAACAGCCGTGCAGCACCATCTGCACTTCGTAGTCAGTATCCATTGCCAGTGATGAACACACATAACAACGAGGTGAGAAATTTTCTGTTAGAAATCACCCAACCTTATTGAAAGAGGTTCTCTTTAAATTGAACATTTACACTGAAAGAAGATGAATAAATGAAGATTTTTGTCTTTTCGAAAAGTGTTGTCCTGAAGCTTATGAAAAATAATGTAGCCTGTCTCGTTCAAAAAGGTTGTCTTCGAGTGTAACCTGTCTCATTTAAACTGGTTGTTCCTAAATGAGTGGCTTTTACCTCATGGAAAGTGGTTGTCCTTAAAAGAGTGGGCCTTATTTATAAGAAAAAACTCATAAAAGTTATCACGCTGAAATGGGCTTTTTGACTTTTTGAAAGAAGTTGTCTTGGAGTAGGCGAAAATGAATTGTCATAAATTAAGAATATCTTATAACGATTGATAACTTTGTCCTTTATCATTAAAATAAATATATTTTGTGAAGTACAAAATGTCAAAACTCTAGAAGTTGCCTTGGAGTAAGCCTCACTGATAGAGGTTGTCTCAATTCTTTTCCTGTATTATATTGAATAGTTCAAAAAGGTGTTGTCGCATAGTAAATGTCGTTCTTTATTAGAGGTCTAGAAAAAGCTTTTTCGTCTTTGACGACTTTCTTTGGATTAGCCTATGTCATGACAAGAGGTTGTCTTCGAGTGTAACCTGACTCATGGAAACTGGTTGTCTTTAAATTAGTGGCTCTTGCCTCATAGAAAGTGGTTGTCCTTAGATAAGTGGCCCTTATTAATAAAAAAAACTTCATCAATGATATCACACTGAAAAGGGCTGTATTCGAGTGTAGTCTGACTTTTTTGAAAAAGGTGATGGTGTTTTCTTCCAAATTCCATAGCTAGGCAAAATCTTCTAGATTTGCAGTCCCTCAAATCACGTAGAACTAGTCATGACATAGTTTTTGTGCGAGATATTTTATGTAATCATATAAAGTGTCCTTGCTTGTTGTCCTTAATTTGTATTTATGCTCCGGAGAGGCCGTTGAGGGATGGAAATCTTCTTTTTTAATCAAGGCGCAGAACTAACTATGGCATCAGTGAACCAATTTCAAGATCAATTAGAGAGTTCAATGAGATTTGTGGTCATATTGATCTATCCTTCTCCAGAGATAAATTCCGATGTGAATTGTACGAGTATTACTTACTTTTAAGAAATTGAAACCTTACTATTAATTCATTTAAAATTAATGTCAAGACTTTTCTTTTATTTCGTTGTAATATGTAATCTGTTGAGCTGATTGCTCGTAGGTGAAATAAATAATTACAAAATGTCAAAACTATAGAGGTTGCCTTTAAGTAAACCTCATTAAAAGAGGTTGTCTCAATTTTTGTCCTCTATTAACGTGAATAGTTTAAAAAAGCGTTGTCGCAGAGTGAATGTCGTTCGTTATTAGAGATCTAGAAGAAGCTTTTTTGTCTTTGAAGACTTTCTTTGAATTAGCCTATCTCATGACAAGAGGTTGTCCTGGCACAAAACTGACCTAGTGACATTTGAAAGGGATTTGAATATCATCAGCAACGAATTTAATTTAAGGTATTCTTTGAAACATTGTCTACATCGCACTTAAAGGTTTAAATGTTCTTTGAGGAGCAATTTGAATTGAAAAATACCGTCACGTGATGGTAATAGGATTGGTAAACCATTGAATGACTTTATCCACATGCATGAAATATTATCGCCATTAATATCGCTGTCATTCAAATAAACCCACCCCTTCATATAAAAGAGCTGTCGCGGCGTGTATTAAGTCTGTGGTTATCAAAATCTCAACCAAAACCTGAGGAAATTTTAATGTATCTCTGTATATACATATAGAGCATCACAATTGCTTAGGGATTCATCAGACGAAAGGTAATTTGTTTTGTGGTTGCAATTGTGGTTGTACATGCAACAACACATATTACGCAGATTACTGTGGCTAGCTGCGTCTTTCAATCTCGCATACACTTCAGTGACTGGCTCGGGTTGCTGTCTCTCCTTCCCTCCTTGAAATGCAAGCATTTTTTTTTCTTGCCTTACACAAACAGGATTGATTCCCTGGGAAGAGATGCCCTTCAAAGAGGTTTAATTAAAATACTTTCGAAAGCCCAACTTCCTTGTGCGCCCACTTAACCAACCAGAAAATAACTTTGGAAGTGAAAATGAATCCATGAATAACACGCTTCACCGACCGACCGGGTGGTTGGGTTGGTTGGCTGGCTGTAGGTATACCATCCATGCAAATTTGAGGATACCAATGCCGTCCCAAGGAACAAGACGAAAAAAAGAGCTTTCCCTACGTACTATCTACGTACCATCAGAAATCACTGGCCAAAAGGGAGGTACAGATTTGTGAAATATTAATGAGGTGCCTCTAGATTGGAGTTGCATTGCTTAGTAGCCAGCTCGTAGGGTAAGTGTATCTAACTCGGGCAGTCGCCACTCACCAGTCACCAGATCACCACTCTCACCACCTCGCCACTCACCACTTGCTCCGGCAGCGGAACTTGCTTTAAATTGCTAACTGAGGTTTGGCAACGAAATTGATTGTGATGATGTTCTTCGTTCGTGTGTCTGTGTTCTTCTGCTTCTGTGCCTTTTCTGATGTACCGTGCCACCATTAAACCCCCAGCCACCATCGTATGTCGGGCTTTGGTTTTACTTAATTTCCTAAAGGATCTCCTCGAGGACCAGAGTCGATTCTCAATTGTCTGACTCTCGTTGCAACTATGCAACACACACTAAGTGATATGTGTGTGGTCTGCTAGACATAGAAGCTTCCAACTGCTAGTGCTAATGTGTTGGATGAGTTCTGTGTTTCTTATTTTTTCATTTTATTTTTTGAATATAAATGGGGGAGGGATTCGTAATGGTGTCATGAATTGGAAAAGTTCAACCATCAGCCGCCTGGAGCCATTCTAAAGAGGATGATAATGCATTAAGGATGATGATGGCAAATGATGATAATTACATTTATGCAAGATTGGCTGTGGTGATGTAGAAAGGTCGTGTATAGGGTTCCCTACATGGTTTGAATTGGTGCTATCAGGAGAACAATAAAAGGAAGGAATGTTTCCTAATCCAAGGAGTTTATCATGTGAATACTTTTTAAAGTTTCAATTTCATTAAAGCTTTAACCTGACAGGATTCAGATTGCAGCAGGAAGATTGATTCTAAAGTACTTTAAGTGGCTTATGGAGAGAAACTTTGTTTGTTTAGCAAAGGTTTCCTATGAGGTCATGCCATAATCCAACATCTGGCTTGTGAGTGAACTATGAGGGAGATTCGGAGTTTATTCATGAGTTGAAATTTTTAATTAATGAAAAATTTTAAAAAGCTACTGAAAGTTCAAAACTATAACCACCAGATGTGGTTATAAATTGTACGGAAATGAAGCAAAATTATGAACTGAAAAGAGTTCTTTTTTGAAAATTGGTTGAAATGGATTTTGTAAAGGTTAATATTTTTGGACTTTGGCAGATTTTTGAATTCAAAAAAAAAAAAAAATTTTTGTTTTCTGCTTAATTTTTTAGTTTGCACGCACTTCCGTTAAATCAAATTCAAATGTAACGTACGTTTTTACTTTCGTTTTTGTTTCAATTAAAATTGTGGGATTCAAATACGAATTTCTAAAACAAAACTCTTAAACAACGTAATACTTGGACGCTTCCTGCTCACTTGTTATTCGCGATAACTTCAAAAGCATCCACTTTCTACTGTAAGAAACCAACAGGGTCTTATCCCCGTTTCGCTCAGCTATGACTGCATTTGCAAATCGGTCGTCATTGAACCTAGTGAAACGAGCATTCTCTGATCGCCAATGCGAAATCTCGTCTCTAAGATAGAAGTGTTCAAAGAAGGCTCCGTTCTCAAATTCGGGCGAATGCACCTCTCATACTTGCTCGAAAACAGCACCCTCTACCTTCTACCTTCTCTTGAGCATCTTTTAGTGGCATCTATAAAGTGGTCATCATCCAAAATTGCGTCATCTGGATCTTATTCTATTGTCAGAAGTAAGTTTTTTTCTCTGTCGTCCTTTGGAGTTTAATGCTCTGTAGGTCATTTTGATCTTTTCTCCTAAAGATTTTATTTATTTCCGGAAACTTACTGGGATTGTTGGACTGCACGGCCCGAATTTTATTGTATATAAAATATATGGATTTTTTGAAGTTTTTTTTTTATTAACTGTTAAAGATTCTCGATTTGTAACCTCTGAGTTCTAATCTCCAAATCGTGTCGATCAGTAAACCTCCTGTTCAAGAGTTTGAGGAGTCTACTTTTTTTGTTTGTAAAGTGCGTCTATTGTCGCGTTTCTGTACATTTGTCCTGTCATCGTGCTACGGATTGTTTCCTCCATACGTTGCAGGTCCCCTTCGATCTCAACGTTAGACAGGTTCCTGTTGCAGCGATATGCCGTTTGAAAGAAGTTTCCTTTAGACGGCACCGGAAGAGTGCGGCCAACGTGTCTTACCGTAGTTGGAAGAGTGGGTCGGCACATACTCCTATAATTTCACAAGGTCGTTCGGAACAGTATGATGGCGGCAAGTCCACAGTGGTCATTGTCGTGCTCAACCATCGTCAAACCGATGAAAGGTGTTTAAGGTGTACATATGCCTACTTGACTTGCTATCAATATCTTAATTGACTTACTTCTTCCAAATTTGGTTTAAATTTGGATTTTGAATATTCAATGGGTAGACTAACTGCCATGATTGCAGATCGATAAGAGAGCTTTTTGAAATGCCTTCATTTGCGAAAAAAAATACGCAGACATTTTATTCGTTTATGGGTTGTGCAATGGAAATTCAAGACCACAACGAAGATACCAGGAACTTTTTTCTAAAAGACGACTTTTGTTAGAAATACCTTTCGAAGGCTTCGAGAAACTGAATCGGGATGAACTGCTAAACCTAACGCGGGAGCTGTAACGACTTGACGAGTTTTCTGCGATCTGTTGACAACGATCCTTCCATCTGCATTAGGCGCTTGGCTCCAAAGTTAAAAGCTTCCATACAAAGAATTTCCAGAATCCCGCATATGGCGTAAATATACATCGATATTTCTATAAACCTCTCCAAAAACTGCTTCCGAATGATTTAGAAATGAGGCTCGAATTTTATAACTGGTTGCTTGAGAGAAGCTTGGATGACAACCCGTTTCTCAAAACAATTCTTTGGACAGACTAATCTCAAATCACAAGAGATAATGTTACGAATTTCCGTAATATCCTTACATGGGCTTAAAGCAATCCACATTCAGGACGGCAAAGATCGTTCCAGCACTGATTTCGTTTCAATATGTGGACAGGTGTAATTGAAAAATAAATTAACTGGGCCTTTCATCACCACGATTTAATTTTACTATCAGGACTTTCATTCTATTTCCAACAAGATGGTAGATGGTAGATGATAGGGCACTTTGAACACTTGTTATAATTGTTTTTGTCTGTACTTAAAATAAAGAATTACTTAAAACTACTCTTTTTATATTCAAACTGTTTACATACACCTCTGGGTAAAATAAAATTTTTTTATTTAAAATTATCTATATAAGATTTTTCCAATTTCATAAAGTATATAGGTTTTGGGTGAACTTATTTAAGAGTATTTTTGAATTATTACTTTGTTCATCAGAAAAATATAAAAAAAAACTTTATTTTTACGAATGATTTTTTATTTAAAAATTGCCTTAAAGTCAAAACTTTGGTCGTGGAGGAAAATTCGAACACCTTCTAAAATTGAAAATCTTGCACACCTTAAACCATATCAGTTCAATGAAAATGATTATCTAGTATTTCTAATGAAAATAAATTCCACAATGAGGTCTCTATGTTTTCAGTACTGACAGAGAAATCGAAAGTAAATTGGATCAGGGTAAACCAAAGTAAGCCTTTTTTGTGATTGTCAAAGTTGGAAAGTGCAGTAGAAATATTTTTTCTTATAATATGACAAAGATCACATCCCAGAGTATGGCACACGATTTATGGGACACCATGTATAAGCTTTTCGAAGAATTCAGCTTGACCAAGGTTTGAATCTCAGCATGTCGTTAAATCTACTAACGATGTTCTAAGTTCCTTTTGGCGGACATTCTGGTATTACTAGGAGGAGCTTTCTGAGGTTCTTCAAAGTAGTTTCCAGCTCAGCGAATGCAACTGTCTCTTAAGAATCTAGTTTCGATTTGGCTGAGTTTATATTTATTTTTGTTTCCCATTTACTGCAGAATTCATTGAGTTGTTGATGTGGGCTTCGACTTTGATATAACTTAGCCGTTTGGAACTGCCATTTAATTGCAGGTCCATGAAATATGTTAGGCTCTGAGGTTTCCATAGCTTTGTTATGCCTCCCTATTTATATTTATTTGCTATGATGTAAAGAAAATGTCCACTTTTTTGGATCGTTCGATCAATTCAGGCCTAACCTGCGATTGCTTTAACCTTGACTTGTGCTGTTGTGGCCTCACCATAATTACCATAATAAACACAATGTTTTCCAAAATTGTTGAATTCTAATCAATAATTCGGAAGATATTCGTGATCTTGGTCGGATTGACGGCATTTCTTATGAAACTGATTGTTGTTATAGGGATGAATAGAACTTTAGAGCTTGATGATTTCAGTTTGTTCCATCATGTCTGGTGGCTGTTGTGGAACTTGTAGGACTCTCGATAAACGTATTGCCAGTCGTTGTTCTTTTTTTTATTTAGCTTTTGAATACGTTGATCGAGGAAGCTGTTGGTATCAATCATTCGATGAACTAAAATTCTTTTGGTTACCAATAACTTGAAAGAGCTTGCTGCATCGAGTCTTTTCTACGTGTAATTCGGGCTTCTGTAATGCACCTATCGTAATAGTTTCTGTATTGTCTCTTTGGAGCTTTTCTTCATATTCCGTTTTCGTTATCTCATGACGTTCTCTACTGGTTCAGTCAATAAGATTAGAGTTTGGAGGAGTTTGTTGTTAATAAAGATTGACTACTTTATTGTCTGAGTCAATGGATTCTATTGAGTAGGTATACGTTTAGTGGTCTATGGGTTACTGGATTGTCAACGCTAAGTATGATGTCTTCAGTGACCTTTTACTGTAGTTTCTGTATTGTTGCGTTGAATTCTTTGACCGATTCCTCATCGGTCTTACACTTCTCTTTTCGCTACGCCAAAGTCTTTGTTGGATTCCTTGTAGCAGTTTCCCAAGTCATTGTCAGTGGTGGAACAAATTGATGATGTCTAATGTCATACTTTGATTCCATCTCTTTGTCACCTTTTAGTTGCTTACTAAGCTATTTACAACCGACTATGCAATAACCTTCGATTTCCCTGTTTATCACAGAATCACATGTCGTAGTGAAAAGTATGGCTGATTGTTACGTGGGAGTTCGAAGCAAAAACAGTTTTTTCACTGTTATAGCCTTTCCCAAGAAGTTGGAAAGTCATCAAAGAGTAGTTAACTGCCACATAAAACGATCGTAATCGGCAAACATTTGTAGCTTGTAGGTCCTTGAGATGCGCCAGTAATCCTTAGCATGCCTGCCTATAACGTGAGAGGTTCGTTGTTCAAATCCCAGAAATCCTTTAAGTATAAAAAAATTTCAAAGGGTTTCGCCTTTCACGGGGAATTGGCAAATCCTCTGAGATTATTAAAAACTACAATGTCAAAGATTTCCAAACTTAGAGGTTCGTTAACGGCATAAAATTGTAAGTCGTTCAACTGCTTTAAGCCCCGAGGTTTCCATAGCTTTGTCCTCCCACCCTATTCAATTATTTTATTTAAAAGAACCTGTGCGGCTATGTTGTAGACGATCTTCAGGTTGTGTCCCATTTATTCTTCTCTCGAGCCTCATTTGCTCTACAGCCTAAGCACAATCGAAAGTTATGTTTTTTCTTCAATATATTAAAGTAATTTGAGTCTTGGGGCTCCGCTGAAAGGAGCTCGTTATATGGAAAACATCATCCGCTGAACCCTGGTTTTATTGAAAAAAGACCTTTATTGTGTAGCTCTTAGTCTGTTATGAGGGCCTTGAGTCTTTTGAAACTGGCGCTATTCCATTTGGCGGCATTGGTTTCACGTCCAAGGAGCGTTTTCAATGGGAAGTGAATGTTGTCTATGAGCGTTTTCTATTTCTCTTAACTTTATTGAAAATTCCCAAAACACTTAGGTTTTCTCGAAACAAGTAGTGATGTCTCAAAGTCCATACATGGCCTAATCGAGCCCATTGCTATTGTGTCACTTTAAGACACCTTTAAAGTCTTCCCTCTTGGGTCTAATAATTAAACACATTGCTAATTCTACACAACATTTTCGTCATCAATCATATCCGCTTTCTTATTCCATTCATTGCACCCCTCACAGCCAAGTATTCCTTTACTCAAAAGTCTACTTAAACAATTCCCATTCACTCATAATACTCTAACGAATGGTTGCCCTCAATTATTTTGCCAACTCAAGAAATGCTTCCATCTCCATATCAAACTATACTCCTTAAGCTACCATGTAACATAAGGATAATTACATGTTCAAAGTAATTCCCACACATCTCCTTATATTCAATTTCACTATACATTATACTTTCAACTTCAACTCCTGCTTCCATGATCCTCACTCTCTCTTTCTCTCAATCTATGGTGTCCTGGAAATGTTTCCTTGCCAAAGGATAATATAATGTAATGAGTTATATGAGCATGTTGCCATATGCATAGCAAAATGCATACTCACACTCTTCTTGTGTTCTTGTATAGCGAAAAATATAATGAAAATCCTTTAATGCCCAATGCAGAGAACTCTAGTGGTCAATTTTTAGGGTCAAGAAAATCCATTAAGACAAAGTTGAATTGAAATCCATTAGCTACTTTCGCTCAAAGCAGAATGTACGAGTGTATTGTGTGTGTATAGAAGCAAATTACAAAAGGAAAAGGCTAGTCTGAAGGAAGCCATGCCTGCCTACCAAGTACCAACCATATCGTTAACCAGGTTAGTAAGTTTCATGACTGACGACGAGGAGTCTTTCAAATGAAATGGAATGGAGACCGCTAGATGAAAAGTTTGGTCGCATTCGATCATTCAAATTTGACACTATGGTCTGATGAAATATATTCAAGCAAAGAAAGTTCATGTTTCAATTTATCTCCATCAGCGGATAGAGTTCTGAGTGCTGGGCTTTATGGTCTTACCTTTCTTTCCTTCAAGGCATTTCAAGAATGTACTAAAAGCTTCTTTGCCAACCCTGCGATTCAACCATTTTCATCCAACATCAAAGTTCTTCTGAGAAAGACGTCTCAATTTGAGTGTTAAAAGAAGAGTTGTAATTTGGCTGAAACGTTTTGGCTTTCGGTATGAGATGAGATGCGGGCTATAAGTCTTGCATGAAAGCTTTGCTGTTCAAGCATTTCTGAGTTTGATTTGAACCTTAGGCCCAAAGATTTTGAAAAGAATGTGGAAGGTATTATCGGTCGAGAAGAAGAAATGCTACATCCGGGTCGTTACAAAACCTGTCCTTAAACTTTCTTACACACCCGGAATTCATTAAATCTGTAAGAAAATATGAAAAACTTGAAAGATGTTACAAACTTCGTAGTTCGAAACTCGTCTATTTTTCACACTGCATCTGATTTTCAGTCGCTGAGTGTTAGAAAATTGTTTTGGTTTCGCTATTCAACTCTTGGAGCATGAAGACATATTATGCTTTCTTTCCATGGGAGTACGGCACATTTTCATTCATATTCACTGAACTGCATCGACTTCAACCCTTCTAAGTAGCCATAACCAGGAAGAAAAAATCGCAAGGTCCACGTCTAGCGTACAGCGATGTTTTGTGCAGGTGGGTTGGTATTGGGAGCTAGTTGGTGTAGGGTTGGATGCAAAGACCAACCCGAGGATGAATGTTTTTGTTTTGTTTTTTTTTCCTACTCAGAAGGTATGTTTCTTTTATTAGCCATTAATGTATTATAAGAGAGTCTTAAATGGAACACACTTTTAAGTTTAACATAAAGACGCCCATGTATGAATGCATCTACGAGTATATTTATAGAGACTTTGAAAGAGTTTCCTGTTGAAAAGCGGATTTAGTAAAAATGCACCACGTTTTTTTATTTTCCTATTTGCTAATGCATTCCATTTTTTAAAAACTTACTTTCTTAGCATACAAGGATATTGTGCTCAAAGGAAATGGAGTACCTACTACCGTTCGTAGGATTCTTACAAGAAACTTTTTTTCTTTGAGACTGAACTCCTCTTTGCTTCTTGCAGAGTCTTAAGCAAAGGCACGGAAAAGGTAACTCGTTCGGTTAGAAAAAAAAAAACTCCAGGAAACTAATTGAGTTTAATTGGAAAGCTTAGAATCTCGAATATGTGAGTGACTAGATCCAACTGAGTTTAATCGCAAAGAAGTTTTATTTGGGAAATGAAGTTACCACACCAAAGAAGTCAACATTTAAATTCCCTTGCGGAGCATCTTAAATTGGTGTGGAAATGTGTTGATTGTCACATTTATAGAAGAGCTTGTTAGACGTTGACCTGCAATAATGAATATCGTCGGCGTCAGTGCAGGACCTTGTTACTACAAATTTTAGCATAGAAAATTCATTTTAAAGAACTTCACAGAGGAGGTAGGTTAGTTAAGCTCATCTGGAAAAAAATGCGAACAGTATAATTATTAAGTTGTAAACATTTTTGTTCATTTTTGTTTTTGAGTGAAAGAAAGTCAGTTGCAGGTTCTTTGTTTACCCTCAGAGTTCAAACTGCCTTACAATTGTGTAGGGTACAAAATCTCTTGACTGAAATCTTTGTAAATGGTCTCGCAATCTCCGCTCACTCTCAAGGTACGATAGAGAGTGGCAAGGTTTCCTTAGGCAAGTACGATGAGAATAAGACTTGCGCAAGAACTTACTTATTTACTTATTTAGGTGGGCATTACAGTTCGGGGTGAACCTGGGCGTCAACCAACATCCTTCTATAACGACTTCGATTTCGGGTGAGCTATCTCCAGTTTTGCACTCTAAGTCGGTTAAGGTCTTCCTCCACTTGATTGCGCCAGCTAAGACAAGGTCTTCCCCTGCAATGTGCTTTAGAAAACCCATCGAGCCAGAGCTTTTGGTCCATCCAATCTACATGGCCCAACCAACGATCGTAACCTCGCGATGCGTACCTTTCTGACTATGACCATGTCGCGGTACAGCTCATACAACTCGTTGTTGTATATTTTTCTCCACACGTTTTCTTCGCATACGGGACCAAAGATCATTCGGAGAATTTTTCTTTTAAAACGGCCAAGGCTGCCCTCATCCGCTTTCGATAAGGTTCATGCTTCCGTGGCGTACTGGGATGATCAAGGTCTTATACAGAGTTTCCTTGGTTTTTATGGACAGGGTTTTATTTCTCAAATGCTTTCTTAACTTGCGCAAGATGTTTTCTCTCACAAAAGCATTGACTTTTAAACGATTGAGTTGAATTTCTCAGTCGTGTTTTTGAGAGGCAGATACTGGCCTGCGTTCTTAGCTAATATTAACCACAACCGTTATAATTGCTTGGCCGTGCCGTGCCTACCCATGCCTTCAGCTTTCCAGTTGATGCTTACATCCTTAAGATGTTTAGCTCAATACTTTTTTGGAGAAGGATTTGACTTATGAGTACAGCAGTCTTCTCCTCCCACTGACGCTAAGGTTAGCATTAATGCTTAAAGTCACTGGTTTTACTTTGCTTTTCGTCACTCTTTTGTACCAGAAAGCGGTTTAAGAACAGAACACCGATTAGCAAGTATTTTTCCACGCAATACACATGTGAATATGAAATTTTTATTACAAGTTGAAAAAACACAAAATTAATATTTTAGAAAACTGGAATAGTGAAGCTAATGTAGGGAAAATTGAACATCTGTTTTTTAATTGGATACAAAAACAGAGAGACAATCATCACATGATTCATTTGTTCATCACTGACGAGCCGCTGTGGCCTAATTTTTATGACAATGAATCAATTCAATTTGTTTTAGATTCATGACTGATTTTTTAAATATCAAGATGATTCCCTACCAAATGAAGCTGACATTTTTTTAGAAAATGCATAAATTGAGGCTGGTACTTGTAATAAGTCTATTAAAGTTGCATATCATTTTTGTTTAAAGGTAGAATTCCTGTCATGGGCTTTAATTTTTTTTTTTAATATCCTTCGGTTTTTTAAGTTCTTACCTGTAGCCTTTTCTTGATTTGATGAGTTCCTTACCCACCGTCCCTGTTGTCTGCCTTTAGAGGCTTCCTCGAAAGTAAAGTAGGGTAGATCGTTAAAAGCATCACCTAAGGTAAGTTAAGGAAAAGGTTTCGTGAATTCTGAAATTTTTTGCCTTCAAATTAAATGAAGTTGTTTCTGTTAAAAATAACTTTTTAGTATGGCCGCGATCATATATTTTTATTCTTAGATTTTTCTAAAAAAAACGTATGTATTCATTTTATTTTATTTGTAAACTAACAATTATTTTCTTTTTTTTTTTCAGGTAAGCATACAAATTTTACTATTAAAAATTCATCGCAACCGTGAGTAAGATCCTGTTTATGAATAGAATTTGTTTTCGGCCTTGATAAATCAATGCGTATCTCAGTGTTAAAGCAACCAAAAAAGTTCTGTGGACATAAGCATAAAAGTTTTCCTAGAAAAATCATTCCACAGCAAAATCTTCTTCTTTAGAAAAATGTTTGGACATCTCAGAATTGACTGAGAATTATCAGTAAATCCGTCTATTGAGGTTTCTTAACTCCTTGTCTCTCTATTTTCATTTTATTTTATTGTTGAATTGACTCGCTACATCTTACCCTAAAAGGAACTGATTCGCAACGAATCACCAACTGATTTACAAGAAACGAGTAACTGACTTGTTACTTATAAAAGTAGTTTGATTTGAAACTAAATATCTAAAAAATGTAGGGGAAATGCGGGATACTTAAACAACTTTTTATTTAATCGTTCACAAAAACCTTTTTATTCATTTGGGTCGAATGTTAGATAAACCAATTTATACATCAATTTATCTATTTTAAGATAAGACCAATAAATTCCATCTACACAATAATAAGTAAAAGGGATCAGTTTTTTACTCATAAACTTATTGAGTGAAATTTGTGTGAAATGTTGAGTCTGATTCAGGTCTCCCGTATGATCAAGTCTTCTGCTTTGTTCCTATTACATCTTAGTTGAGTAGCAAAGTACATCAAGTCATTGTAACTACATACCTGCAAACTAAGCACTGTTGAGTTGCATTTCAGTTGCTCATCAGTTTCAAAACTCTTTGAACTTTTTTGTAGTTTTTTGAATTGTAGCTGTGTAGTAGAAGCGAAAATTGAAGCTAAGTTGCAATTCATTTGCTAATTAGTTTCAAAACTCTTTCAACTCTTTTGTAATCAATTGAAAGTTAGCTGTGAAATAGAAGCGATAATTCTCGCTAAGCAGCTTTCTTCTTCTTCCTCTTCCTTTTTTGGGGTTACGACCATCGTGATTTATCAGGAACCACAACTTCACACTAGTGATCCGCTAGTGGACTATCTAAGAACTCGAAAACCTCTGAGTCGAATTTCTCAACCACATGTTTGTTTTGCCCCTATTTAAAACATTACTTCTTCGAAATCAAGTTATTTCTTTACTCAAAGTGATTTTGATATCACAAAAAACTCGACCTTGATGGTAGCTTTCACTCGTGTATGTTTCAGGTCGAAGTTTTTGTATCAATCGACATGCAAATGTGTGTTAAACAACATAGTGATCTCCTGTTAAGCTTGACTAGTACGAAGCACCCCCGCTTAGTAACTATGCCATCAGTAAAATCGATCGAAAAACGTTGAATACCGAGACCAAATCCTACCAAATTTCCTTCCATTTTCCATCGTTAATCGCTGGTTTTTTGTGGTTTGTGGTGATTGATAGCATGTACACCTCCTAACACAGAAGTTCGAGGTTCGAGTCCCAGTAGAGGCAAAAACGTTTTTTCACGGGTATCGCCTTTCGCGAGGAATTGGCAAGTCCTCCGTTAGTATTCATTGCCATGAAAAGCGCTCTCTCGATTTGCCGTTCGGAACCGGCAGAAAATTTTAGGTCCCTTCCATTCCCTCACAAAGGTATGGTTGTGAGAAATGCGATAGGCCCAGGGGCTCCTCGCTCTGTTGCGCCACCCTATTTATTTAGGAATGGAGGGGACCTACAATTTTTCGCCGGTTCCGAACGGCTAATTGAGAATGCGCTTTTCATGGCAATGAATTTACTAACGGAGGACTTGCCAATTCCTCGCGAAAGGCGATACCCGTGGAAAAAGATTTTTGCATTTTGCCTCTGCTTCGAACCTCGAACCTCTGGGTTAGCAGGTGGACATGCTTACCATTACACCACGGGTACCACAGTCACTGTCATTGAAAGCCCTTGTTATTTGTAAGATATAAACAGTCCATCAATATGTTACTTCTGCGTTTGGCTATTGACAAAAACACTTTCTTATGAAGACACTTAAAAAAAACTTACAGAAGATTTTCCGACGGACCATGGACGTAATCCAATTAACGACCGTAATAAAGTTATGTCACCGTTCTGGCGATAGGCTATGGCTTTTCACAGACTTACAGACCCTAAAACTCCCTTGTCTATAACAACTTCTGAAAAATTCCTCTCAAAATTTCGATTGTCTACGAGTATATAAACTGTCACAGATTTTTCTTTTCACCTTGACGAAGGAAGCTTCCGATCTTTTCGCTGATCTCAATACGCCGGACGCTGTCACTGACCAGTTATGTTTCTCCGACGTTGCCTTACGTTTAGTAGTCAATCTTCTGTTTGCTGGTTTGCTCAGAGCATAACGCAACGAGTTACCAACTCTCTTGAACTTGCTCGATAATACCTGCGTTTTGAAATTCTTTCTATGGTAATGATCTTGTTTTGCTATTTTTCATAGACAAGTTTATATTCCCTACCACGACAGCTATGAGCTGTCATAAGCTTGGATGGACTAATGACTTCTTTCTTTGGAGATCTAAAGGGTCCGCCCAAAAACTTTTTTTTTTGAAAATGCTATTAAAAAAAAACTATTGAATATTTTCTCAAATTTCTTTAATTATTAAGTACAATCCTTCCGGTTGATAATGGAAAATAATTTCATTCAAATGGCTGCTTCGGCTGGCCATGCAGTAACCTACACGATTGGTCCAATTTTTAAGCACATTATCGATTGTGTGCCGGTGTATTTCACCAATGTCTTCGCGAATATTGTCCTTTAAAGGGTCAATTGTCTCTGACTTGTCGGCGTTACACTTGTCTTTTACGGCACCCCACAAATAATAGTCCAACGGTGTCAAATCGCAGCTCCGAGGTGGTCAAACGACATCAGCATTATGCTGATAATGCGATCTTCAAATACAGGGCGCAAAACATGGAGTGTAGCTTCGGCTGTGTGGCACGTAGCGTCCCGTCCTGTTGAAACCAAATGTTGCCAATTTTTTTTTTGAACTAAAATTCGTTCAACATGAGCCTGATTACGATCACCATTGAGTGTAACGGTCACTTCTTGCTCATTTTCGAATATTGCTTCTGGACCAAAATCCGCACCAAACATTGACTCGCTTTGGGTGTATCGGCTTTTCAATGTAGGCGTGCGGGTTTTCTGTGCCCTAAATGCGAGAATTTCGCTTGTTTACATACCCACCAAGATCAAAATGAGCTTCATCTGAAAACATGATTTTTTCTCGCACACATTCTGCAACACTACCATGATTTTCAAAGTAATGTCGCAATATTTCCCAGCGTTGTTCAAGCGTATACCCAACCATATTCGTTCAGCGGAAGGATAAAACTAACTATCTGTCAAATCAGACATGAGCTACGTGTAATTCACGAAATAAGTACTAGTTGAAAAAACGTTTGATGGTGGACCCTCTATTAGTGGTTCGGTGGTAGACTGCGCAATACTTTCATCATCATCTATTTCTGGCTCCACCAAACAAAAACTTCATGTTTTCAATAAGGTTTGAAACTATTGATGAGAATTCAGTTGATTTTTTGCTATCCATCATATAAGCAACACCCCACATAATGTTGTAGTGATTATCATCTGCCACCCACAGGACTTTTCGATTTAAAATTGAAAAATATCTTTCATTCATGCACTTTCATCTTAATTATCCTTAGCTCCAGCACCAAACGATCCATAAAGTGGTCGAACTTATGCATAAAACCCTATCGTTTATTAGCAGTACACTCTTTAGTTTAAGTGTTTCATTGCTACATTTTTTTCTGCAACCTTCAACCTTTGTGGCTTTGGTGAACCTCGTGATGAAAACCTTACTTTAATGGCAATTAATTTCCTTTTTTACAAACATCTCTTTTACAGCGCGTCCTCAGGCTACAAAAAGATCTTTGAAATACCTTTTACAGTTTAGAATTTTTTTTGTTTCTTATTATAGTCTGCACTTCAAAGCATCGAGTTAATTAACAAAGTGAACTTTGTCTATTTTCGAAAAAAACGAATAAGAAAATTAATCTTGTCTCGTTCGAAATAGGTACTTTCAAACGGGTTTCCTTAGAACACTGCAACTTCAAGCTTGACGTTCATAAAAGTATCCATTGCCAACACTTATTTAGTTTGCTTTCCTCTTCTGATTGAGAGAATGCTCGTGACAAATCTTTGGTCTTTGTAGTTTGTACCCATCCCAAACAAAAGACAAAAAAAAAAAAATAATCAAAAAACCAAGTCAAGAACGAAGCAACGAATGGCGCTTTTCGTTGTTTCAAACTAATTGCTATTGGTTCTGCTTATGTTGCGAACGATAAAATGTGAAAAATTGAAGCAAAAAGTGTTACCTAGAACATTGTTCGTCTGTGTTTTTCTTCTCCCTGATGCTGCTGCTTCTTCGGTATATGAAGGGGCACCAGGCAAAAACAGAGTATTTATATAGAATTATTATAGGTATCGTATCACTGTCCACACCTTGTGTATATTATTGTGTCCTCTTCCTTGCCTTGGTCTCTATAGAAGGTATGAAGTTTTGAGTGCGTTTTGTAGTTGTCTCGTCCATTGCCCTAAGTCTGATGACCAAGTTGTCCATGCATGTCCATGTCGATTGCCCATCCTTTGACAAGAATATCATGGCAAACCATTTCTTTTCTTTGGTTCGTTGCTTTGTAGGACACATCAGTGGGAGAGGAGAAAAAAATGTGAAGCTGAAAAGAATCTCCAACAGCAGAGGCACCGTGTCCGTCCAGTGCTTGATGAAATTCAACGTTGAAGATAAATTTTACCAGCTAACCAATTTTAAAAGCTAATGAAAGTGTAAAAGCAGAGACCAAGAAACACAGAAGGTGAAACGTTTGTTGTTGTGTTCCAGACATAAATAAATAAAACAAGAAGGATGCCATTGGAGAGAAATGCCCTACTCGAGCTTGTGAGTAGGGCATTTCTCTCCACTATAACTCGTTAGAAATGGGAATTGGCCTACAATAGTTTCCGGATTCCGTAAGGAGAAAGATCTTTCCATGGTAATGCAATTGCTCTCGGAGGACTTGCCAATACGTGGCGAGTGGCGAAACCCGTGGAAAAAATAAAGAAATATTTAAAATATTCGAATTTTGAACTCCCACACAACATACCGATGTGGTTAATACAACTCCAGGGGCACAATAGCTGAAGTATGGCCCTTTTCTAGGGAATTCGAGAGCTTCCTCACTATGTTTTCCTCTAGTTATGTTATGTGGGCGACTAACTTAGCTCTATTACCATTTTTAAAAAAACTTATTGAGCTTGAAGCCTTGGGGCCTCGCGCAATTCTCTCAACCATGTCATGTGACAGAATGGAATGGCCCTTAATTTTTTTGTTTGCCGATTCTGAACGGCCAATGGACGAATCACTTTTCATAGCAGATAATTAATGTCATAGGAATCGCCAGTGACTCGCTAAAGGCGATTCGAACCTCGCATAACCCATGTAACAGGCGGATACGCTAATTCCCATTTCCTGAACCCCAAAGCGACAAAACCAAGCCAAAGGTTAGGTTAGGTGGAAGTGGCTGGCGCACTTAGCATGCAACGCCCCATTGTGATACCACAGAGAACAGCAAGCTTATTACTACTGATCTCAGAAACCCGAAGTAAGATTAACGAGTTGATCACTCATTTTATCTTCCATTACGGTTAATCACCCGCTAGTCGAACCACGTGGAACTTTTAATGTATTTTGAAAGACTTTTAGGGTCTATGTAAGCTAAGTCGGTAGTATCACCGAAGAAGAATTCACCAAGATGTGTTTTCCTCCTATGAAGTAGTGCAGGGCATGAGCAAAGAAGGTGTTGAACGGTTTCCTCCTCCTCTTCGTCCATGCAGCTCCTGCAGAAATCATTGGAAAACACACCAAGTCTTTTGGCGTGTCTTCCTATTTGACAGTGTCCCGTAAGAACACCTATGGTAGAACCTAGATACAGGCGTTTCAGGGCTAACAAACTCTTCGAGCGTTTTGAATCGGCCAAACTTTTTTGGTTGCAAGGCAGTTGTTACTCTCAGTCCATCTAGTGTTTGTTATCCTCGAAGCGTCTTATCTAAGTAGGAGCTTACATGTAGCGATAGGTACACCTATGTTGTCCCATTCTGAGCGTAGGGAAGTATGGTCGTGCTCTTTTTGGCTAATTCGTCTGCCATACAGTTGCCTGGTATGTCCCTGTGTCCGGGCGCCAATGACAGGTGAATGTTGAACTGATTTGACATCTCCCTCAGAGACATTTTACAATTTTGGACCGTGATGGATTTTGTAGAGACAGAGGCAAGAGATTTAAGGGCAGCTTGGCTGTCCGAGAAGATTCGAATATCCGTGGAGGATATGAAGTTTTCTTTGAGCCAAGACAGCACTTCCTCATTCGCCAGAATTTCCGCTTGGAATACACTACAGTGATCGAAAACCAAGCCAAAGCTACGAGCATTCATTTTGTTCTATAATCGTAGTCTGTTGCCATCGTGAAATTCACCTACGAGAACCTAACTGGATTTTCCCCATTCCAGCTACTGGTTCTTGCTGATGGTAATTCCAAATAGTAAAAAAAAAATAAAAACATGAATAGGAATAGGGATCTGCAAAGATTCTTTCACATTAGCCTGCGTTCTAGGACATCACCCTGCCTATACAATGTCACCCACCCAAAACCCCATTGGATGGTATCTAAAAACTGAAATCCCAGCTGGCATTTGCATCGCGATATAGCAGAGCTGCTTTTGCTTTCGGCCACACATTTGGCTTCCAATGCTAAATACCAAAATCAAGTCTGCTTTTTGTGTTGGTGTTTGTGAAGGTGAAAGCAGAGAAGGCGAGCGCTGTGTCCTCTGTGTTGGCTGCATGCTGTGTTGTTTGCAACGTATGGTCGGTCGGTCGTTCGCTTGGTCAAGCTATCTCTGGCCGTATAGAATTCTATGCACAAGCACATTGTGCACTTGAATTTAAATGGGGATAGTGGTGGGGGTGGAGGATGGTTTGTGCCGCTGTTGGTGGCTTCGGCGGGATAGTGGGATATGAACGCTGTGGTCCTTTGTGTAAAACAATCGAATCGGTGTGACTTGATCAGGCAGCGCTGGGTCGTTCTTCGGTGGTGTGGTGGTGGTGGCATTGGTTTTTCGTCGTTGGCTACGACGACGCGGCGGTAGCGGTGGCTGTTCTTCCTTGGTTCTGGTGCTGGGATGCGTACAAGAATGTTAATTAGTTTGCGGTTGTATGCGGGATGGTGAATGGTAATGTGTTGGCAGGAGTGCGGAAAATCCGCATAAGCACACGTAGATATGGATATAGTTATACGAAGCAGCCGCCTTGCCGCACACATGTGATGTGGTATTGGTTAACCGAAGTGAATAACTTTCCATATTCCATCCCGTCCTTTTACCTTGCCTCTAAGTCGTCTCCACTTCCAAAGCAAAGGGAAAGGAAAATATACAAATATAAAAAAAAGAAGGGAAATAGATGGAGAGAGCGGTACTGGAAGAAGTTATTCTTCGGTTTCATTCCGTTTGGGGCAATGTCAAATGGTTTTCGAGGGATGCAATTTTGTTTTAATTGAAAATACACGCGAAAAGTATTTTTGTGGTTGTTTTTGGTCTAGTCTGGCATACCTTGAGTATTTTTTTTTTCTTTTCTTGTGTGGTTCATTCATTTGGGCCCTCAAGGAATTTGTCCAATTACCATTATGGAATTTTGTTTTGCAGCAGAGTTTTGATTCAAAACAAAACAAGAGTTGCTAGCACACACTACACTCATTGGTAGTAAGTAGCGTTATCCGACGATGTAAGTTGTATGCTAAACAGGAGCAAGCACGTAATTATATGAAGTGGTCATGTTTGAATGCAGCTCAAGTAATTAATTTAACTTTTTTTGAATGTAAGATGATATCTGAACACGTTGTAGGTGTTTTCGGGCATATTTGAGTGAATTTTAACTCGAAAAACAAATACCTATGGCGGTGTAAAATTGAATTCCATTGTGGAAAATCTTCTATTCTTCTATTCTATTACACAGAATAATAAGGGTTTTGAAATTAGCTGACTGTACGAAAAGGCAGGATTCAATGAAGGACTCGGCTGAGAAACTCGTAGAAAAATAGAATTCATAAGAATGCATTTCTAGTTTTTAGAGAGTTGTGCAGCTGAGATGGTGTTACGTCGAAGTGATCAATAAGTTTGTATTGAAAAGTAGGTACTTCATTGACCAATTGTAAGTATACTGTTTGAAGGTGAAGATACTTGCAGCAAGATAGAATCAAAGCTGTTTGTATTTAGGGATGATCACTTCCAGAGCTGACCTGCTAAACTGGTAAGTGCGAGTGTTGACAAAGGAATGCGGATAAAAGAATTGTGATCAACACTATAATTTGCTCTGCGAACAATTACTGACTACACGAATCTCAGTGGTCTACGAGAGCTTTTGCGTAAATGTCCCAGCGGATGAACTCGAATGACAGAGTCAACGGTGGACTTCAGCAGTCAAAAAAGCAGAAACTCCTGAAATAGCTACTCCAGCATATATGTTTTAAAGGTTTTTCAGGGTCTGTCAATACTAGGGCAGGGTATTGAAGTAGAGATGGTGGCGGATGAGCTCCTGGTGAGCACTCACACCCCTGCAGCAGGGTACTGACACTGGATATTCCAGCCCTTTATGTTCGAAGGGATCCAAAAGGACCTGGCTCTCCAGGTCGGGGGTGGTGCGTAGGGTTACCTACCCAACCAAGTAAAAAAGATCTAGTTCCGAAACAACAAATAGCCCCGAATAACGATACTGATTTCAAAGTTGACGACCCACGCAAATGAAAAAAGTACAATGACCTCCGGATCTGCACGTGGAACGTAAGATCTCTTAACGGACAACGTGCAGCTGGAGAATTAGCGGACGCCCTGAACTGCTGTAAAGCAGACATATACGCCATCCAAGAAGTGCGATGGAGTGGACCGGGCATAAAGAAGATGAAAAACTGTGACATATACTATGGCGACTACTACAGGCAACAGAAACAGCGTTTATTTGGGTGCGGATTTGTCGTTAGAGGAAGACTCAGGGATAAGATGATAAGCCAAAATCCAGTCAATGAGCGTATGATGACCATCCGCATCAGGGCTAAATTCGGCAACATTAGCCTTATATGCGCCCACACCCCCACAGAAGAGAAAGACGAGGATTCCAAAGACTGTTTCTACGAGTTCCTCGAAGAAACGTATGAGCAGTGCCCTAGACACGACGTGAAAATCGTTCTTGGCGATTTTAATGCAAAACTAGGGAAGGAGGACATCTTTGGAAATACAATTGGTAAGCATAGCCTTCATGATAAAACCTTCGAAAAACGGATTGAGGCTAATAGATTTTGCTACGGGGCTCAATCTTGTTGTAAGTAGTACTCACTTACCGCATCTCAAACTTCATAAAGGTACATGGCGATCTTCATATCAATCAACCGTCAACCAGATTTACCATATTGCGATCGACGCCAGACAGTCTTCCTGTGTGATAGATGTCCGAACTTTCCGAGGGGCCAACTTTGACTCGGACCACTACCTTGATGTAGCCAAAGTACGAATGAGGATATCTTGTTCACGACTAGTGCGAACCGACGCTGTGAAGAGATTTTACGTAGGAAAGCTACAATCCCGAGAGATTTCCAGTGCCTTCTTCAATCGAGAGTACCTCCAAAATTCCTGGAAGCTTATGCCGCCAGCATCAAACATTGAAGACCAGTGGCAGCAATACCATCAAACCATCAGAATCGCTGCCTCTGAGGTTTTGTGTTTCACTCGGCTCCCAAAACGGTACCCATGATGAAGAATGCAGGCAGGCAAATGCAGCCCAACAAAAAGCACGACAAATTTTGATGCAAAAAGAACAAGAGCTGCTTTCGACCAGTATTACGCGATTTACAAGGAGAAAAGAAGGGAAGAACACCGAATTCTCAAAAAGAAAAAGAAGCAGCATGAGAAGCGCTCGTTTGAGGAAATAAAGAGGTGCCATGACAGGAACGAGATTCGGAAATTTTACGAAAAGGTAAAATAATCCTGCCAGGGTGACGAACCCCGAACTCAAGCCTGTAAAGACCAGCAGGGGAACATAGTTATAGAATCACAGTCGCTACTGAGGATCTGGAAAGATCACAACTGCAGACTGCTTAACGGCGATCTCTTCTTTTTCTTTTCATTTCCGGCGTTACGAGTAGTGATCTTGAAGCGATCACAACTCTCCCACTTTTCTGCTTCACACTAGTGATCCGCCTGTGGGGTACGCCGGAGCGCCGGGCGATGAGGACATAAAATTCCACTGTCAGGCAGAATACCCCATTCAACTTGGACGATGAACCAGAATTCCGTCCTCCCGACATAAAAGAAGCTAAGCTTGCCGTATGCAAACTAAAATCAAATAGAAATGCAGGTGGCTTTGATGCCAAGGTATCTGATTTGCGTAATATGTTCGGAAGAACCCATGCCCGATGAATGGAACCTCAGTATCGTATTCCAGATCCTAAAGAAGGGAGGCCCTCACAATTGCGCCAATTATAGGGAGATAAGCCTCCTTAACGTCGCTTATAAGATCTTGTCTGCTGTAATATGTGAACGTCTGAAACCCCACTTAAACAACTTGACAGGCCCTTATAAATGTGTTTTTAGACCATAGAAGTCTACAACAGATCAAATTTTCACATTACGGCAGATATTGGAAGAAACCCGAGAGTATAATAACGATACCTACACACCATCTTTTTATCGACTTCAAGGCCGCGTATGACAGCATTTACAGAGACGAGCTGTACAGAGCCATGTCTAGTTTCGGCATTCCTGCAAAACTCGTACGACTATGCAGGATGACTTTGGAGAATTCACGCTGCTCCGTCAAGGTCGGTAAAGAACTCACCGAGACCTTTGATGTCGACTTTAACTTTAACTTCAACCTTAATTTTAACTTTAAATTTAACTTTAAATAGACAGACATAACTTCAAGGTAGTACATTACCGCTATAGACACGGACAACAACATAAGTAAAGAGATAATGGAGAGTAACTCTTACTAACCGTTGATTCTTTGGGTTAAGAAGGCCGTTGAGAAACAAAACCCTCTCTAAAAAAATCAAGGTAACCCTTAATTGGACCTTGATCATCCCAGTTCTGCTTTGCGGCGCTGATGCGTGGACTTTGTCGAAAGCGGATGAGGAAACCTTTGGTCGTTTCGAAAGACAAATACTCCAAATGATCTTTGGTTCCGTACGCGTATAGACAATGTGTAGAGAAGAAGATAAAACAACTAGCTGTATGAGTGTACCGCGATATGAGCATAGCCAGAAGAGTACGCAATGCGATGCTACGATGGTTGGACTATGGCTCGACGGGGTTTCAACAGCACATTGTAGTAAATCACGGAAGGGGAAAACTCCGTCTTCCCAATCAAGCGGAAGAAGATCTGAACCGACTTAGAGGACAAAACTGGAGAACTCGTCCGAAATCGAAGTCAATAGCGGAAGATGTTGATTGAGGCTCTGGTTCAGCTCGAACTGTAATGCGCACCTTAGTAAATAAGTATAAGGAAATTTACCTTCTAATTGTTCTGTAGAAAAAGCAGAACAGAGATTGGGAGAAAATGTTTCTACTTAGCCAAGAACAATGTACTCGGGAGTTAGCTTTGCCTAGAGGACGATGTTTATCGAAACACTTACACCAATTGACTACTGACCCTAAAAAAATTGATTTTCTTTCAAGCCCTGTGAATCGTTTTATGATTATGAATTACCTCCATATTTTTATTTTCACTTAAAAAAGTTCCATTTTACAAAAAAAAAAAAAAATATTAAAATGTGATAAAAGTGACACACACTTTTCAACATCAAAAAAATATAAAAGAAAATCGCTCTTGTCCTCAAGTCCTTTATATGCCTTCGCTATTCTTTCGTTTTTCAAGTTATTCTTCTATCAGCATACTGCCTTCAAAATAACAAAACACAAATAATGAATATCTTCCTATAGTCCTTCAATAGAATTTCAAGAAAAGCCAAGAATCTGGAAACAGGAAACACCTAACATAAGAATACATCCAGTAGTCGATATAGTCTAAAAGGGACTCTATCATCGATTTTGGTCTGTCTATTTGTATACACATCCTAAACTGTGCTTTAATAGGTTGGCAATTTCAAGAAAATTTTTTCTCCGAAGACTTCGAGGAGCTTTGTGAGTGTTCGTGTGTGCGTGTGTTTCCCTATGGCATATCCAGTAGACTTTGAGAGAAAAATATGCGAGGGCGTTTAAGCAATACAAAAAAAGAAGAAAACAAAAAAGGAACTCAAAGAACACAAACTTAGACACACATAACAATTTTCAGTGTGGTGCCTTTGCGAAAGGAGTCTAAGAAAGGGTTCTTAATGCGAAACCCCTTGAAACCAGCACTCAAGAGTGAAGTGGCGAAGCGTTGAGGCTTTTCTTAGGGTGACCATCTTTGTTTATATGGTTTGTGTTTTGCCTGAGAATGGGGGTATAATATACTGCAATGACGGTTGTTGCTCTTTAAGAGGTCTTATAAACGTATTCAAAAACTCTTTAGGAGTGAAGTAAGTACAACAGTTCGTTAAACATGTGCTTTTGAGCTGCCTTTTACTTTGTGGGAACTGTAATGAGATTTAAAAGTTATCTGAAGCTTAGCGAGCCTAATACCTAGATTACATTAGCCTATGTAGTATGTTGAGCTTATGCAGCTCTCTGCGTTGACTGTGCGGTTTCTAGTTTACGGCTATTGAGCCACCCTATGGAAAAGTTGTTAAACCCCTGAATTGTCCCAGAAGTAGATGATTCTCTATCGGTGGATGATCTTAATTTTTATTAAGGATTCTTCCTGTGGCGTTACTCTTGTTCTCGGCCTGCCTAAGAAGGTGAAGATTGTTTTGTTGTGCTGTCAAATCACATCTTTCATCGATGGGTGTAGCTTTCTTTTCTCTACACTTTGACCTAACGACACGTCCACAGTTACAGTCCAGAGAAAAACGTATTCTCAGAGCCAAATTTATTACTGTAAAAAAATAAAATAGCAACAATCAACGGCGAATGGTCACACCACAAGCCCAAGAAAGTACACACATGACGGAGCTGCAGAACAGAAATTCAGTTCGCACTCCATAGTCCTACGAATGTTCAGATAGCATCAAGGTTGATACACTTTTCATCATACTTCTTCCATTTTTTTTTCTTGTTTTGTTTTTCTTATTCGCTGTCCCTACTTGTCTTCATCATCGTTTTGCTTGGTTTTGTGGCCTAAGTGCAACAGCGTCAAAAACGAACAGGAGGCGTTATTGCATCTTGAAAGCAGTAATCAAGTTGAGTTCCTGCTGCTGATGTGCTCCGTCTCCTAGGGCTATATAAATGTTGTTCGTGGGCATTGGCACTTAAAAGAATGAAGGAAAAGAAGAAAACAAAAAGGAAGCCAACAAGTATCTCTCTAAGGAGGAAAGTGCACACAGAACATCGCACGCCAGCATAACATTAGCGCGGCGCGGCGGTCTTCTTGGAACAAAAAACAATGAGGGCAACTCCATATTTGATTCGGCTGCAAGAGATGATCCCCAGGTAAATGATGCCTATGAGCTGGTAGGAAATACAAAGACCAAGTAGAGCTGTGGAAGTGGATTGAGGTCCAATCAGAAGTAAGCTGGCCGTCCTCACGTTGATGGATGGTGCATAGACTGTAAGTGTGCTTGCAACACACACTGGACACGGAGAGCGGATTTATATTCAAAAAAGAAGAAGAAAAAAACACAGCTCTGGACAGAGGAGAGAAGAAAAAATGATTATAATCAACAAATAAAGAAACGAAGAACCAACGTGGCTTCGTAAAGGTGCAAACCGATGCCAAAGACCCTTGGAAATGTTGGTTCCTATGTGCGGAATCACTGATTATGTTGTGCTTCTTTTGCAGAACACGGACCTTGAAATGCGATTTCGCATTCAAAATGTGTGCCCTTGCCTAGCAGACCTCTGCATCGTACTCTGCGCTCGAGCTGACGGTCAATTTAAGACTTTTTCTTCTTTTTTGTGAGAGAAAAAGGCTTAAATTATACATAATGGTATGATTGAGTCGTTTATCTTGTCAATTTTTGTAAATTAGCTACCAGGAGAATGGAAGAGATTCCAGTGAAATTTTTAAACAAATGACAGTTGGCACTAAGCAGGTGACAGAGATGTTGACAGAATCGTGACTTGGTGGTACATTTGGCACCACGTCCATAGACACTTAAATGAATGCCTTGTATTTAATTGTGTGTGATGAAATTAAGAAAGTATTTTTGTTCGATATGCAACATTGTATATGGCTTTCAGTTTAGTTTTCTTTTAGGGAAATGACAATTCTTTTAAAGGAGCTGAGGGAATCAAAAGAAAATCAAGCAGTTGGGACCTTACAAAGCCTTCTTATTTTGTTGGCTCAGACAGTTCGAATATTGTTAAACATTCGAAGGACGAAGAAGATCTTAGAAGCAAGAAGAGAAAGCTAAAAAAAAGAGATTTGGCAAGACATCCTTCATTAACTTCAGGATGATCATTTTCTTCATTCCTAGCTGAAGAAATAGAAGCAGTGAGTGGACTTATGTTAGGTTGAATAGAGTGTGCAGCCACAGATCTCAAGGATCCATTGTGCTCCCCGGGCATCAGAGGATGAGGGAGTGGGAAGATTGGAGAGGTAGATGGTAGTGGACTTGAAGACTATTCCGCTTTCAAATCCATTTTTTTTTCAACGCTTTATATCACAGAAAGTTTTCAAAATTTTTGAGGATTATTTAGAGGTTCAACTATTTTGCATGCCATATAAGTCTTACCTACACCACTACAGTCTTTGATGGTCACGGGCCTCAATCTTCCCTCCCCCTTCCGTCAAAGAGACCTGTTCCAGACGAGCAATCATCTACTTTGCACTTAAAATTGTTTTCGGTTCCTTTACCCTTGACTCTGCAACTTAAAACGAGGTTGTCCCTTTATGCGCCCTTTCTCTGGTGTGTTTTTGAAGCTACAGCGTTGGTTTCTATTCGCTCTACATGTCTCAACATTTATGAGGACTCTACTTGTATACTTTCAGTTGGGCTTCTCTTGGTACAGGAGCTATTTCTCTTTTAAGACTCTATCTCCATAGCATGGTTTTCTCAGCACATCAGCTGTTTTCATTTAGAATCCCTGTCGGAACCTTTTACAATCGTTTAGAGAATTACACACCCGCGGGACCTAAAATCAATTGAGCAATTTTTTTTTTTAATAAATTTAATAAATTTGCTTCTGTTTTCTCATCAGTTATTTTCTTTTCTTTTCAGGTGAGTCAATGATGCTTAGCTCTACCAGGTGATTCAATTAGAAAGAAAAGAAAACGGGTAAGTTTTCTTCAATGATTTTCCCTTATTCTCAATCAAAGTCTAAAAGGCCTAAGCTTAAAGACCATAATATTATTATTGATGGTTGGTTATCAAACGACACATACATTAGCAATTTGAACTTGGCCCTCAGATGAGATCAAACCCATTAATATGAGCTATATTCAAACGAAGGAATAAAAGGGCGCAACCTCGGGAGTATCCCGGTCCCCACCGAACTTGTTAGTGAGAAATCACTGGGTGCTTCTTAGACTGGCATCTCAAACTCCCTCGCAAAGGACAGACGTGCTAACTACTGTGCCATGGCCACCACGTGCTCTAGTAGCAAATACAATTTGAATAAGACTGCTAAGAAAGTTCTTCTACAAATACTTTATTTTATGGGTGAAATCGCAGTCGTATAGTGTTTATTCAGGGCTTACATTTTTTTCGTTTTATCTTCATCAACCATTAAGCTCGTAATGCTGCAGTGTACCCTGTACCCCACGAGCGGATGACTAGTGTGAAGCAGTTAGGTGGGAAAGCTGTGATTTCTTACTTGATCACGATGCTCGTAGCGCCAGAAAGAAAAAGAAGAAGAAGAAGCGGAAAAACCATTAAGCCCTCTCTTCCGTTTCTATCCTTCCAAGGGTACATATGATATATGATACCCTGTTTTTTTCTTACTTTAAAGTCAATATTGGAAATGTTCTTACGTATGACATACGACATCGTGCCTGCTTCTTCCCATTGCGCCTATTGTACTGATTTTTGAAGAGTTGCAGCTTGGTGTTGACGTTTGAGCTTTTCAACCCTTTCATATATGACACTTATGAAATCACCCCACAGTCAGTCGCATTACAGTAACTTTTTGCCAAATCAAAGTTCTTGTAGTCCTTCAGGTCTTTGACGGAGCAGTGTTATTTTCTAAAGTCATCCTGAAAATCAGAACAAGTTTTGTAGGGATATCAAAGCTAGAAATGTGTTTAGCACGTTTATGTACAGACGTTACCGTCCTTGAAGTCGAAAAAAGATGGTGCGTGTCGATAGAAGATTAGAAAGTTTTTTCAAGATTTTCCGCAATGTCTGGAGATATGGTGATTGCGGTCTAAGTTCTTAACGATACGAACTAAGATCGGGGCTTTTAAGTTGTTGTAGTTCAGTCATTGACTTATTCCAGATGTAAAGATCTAAGACATGCTTATTTCTCTTTAGAATGTGCTATTGCCAAGTTCTTCCTTTTTTATGGCTTGGCCAACGGTACTTACGTTCCCTTCATCGGATATGCTTTCTTCTGATCATTTCATGCATAAGGTGTATCTTCCTTTCCGGTTGATCGGCAGCTGTCTTGAAAAGGTCGCCTTCGAGGCTAACTGAACTTGCAATTGAATTGAGTTTAAGAATACCTTTTTAGCTGCCAGGGTCGGGATGAAGGGGAATGCTGAGTTGTCCTTCTCTGTGGTATTAGCCTCTTGCCCAACAGCCTTATGTCATCTAAGTCGCGATCCTTGTAGATTCTCGGGAAGGGCTTTGAATCTACAACTTTCCCTGTTCTTACAGGCCAGATTGAGTTGAGGTTTGACACCTGGCGTAATCGTAATAGCCGTGGTGTGGCATGTCCGCCTGTTAACCCAGAGCTTCGTGGTTCGAATCCCAACAGAGGCAAATATGTTTTTCCACGGGTATCGCCTTTCGCGAGGAATTGGCAACTCATCCGATAGTAAATTCATTGCCATGAAAAGCGCTTTCCCGATTAGACGTTAGGAACCCACTGAAAATTGTTGGTCCCCTCCATTTCCTCACAAGGCATGGTTGTGAGAAATGTGCTAGGCCCATGGACTCCTCGCTCTGTTGTGCCACTCTATTTATTCTAGCATCGTGATCTCGAAAGTATTACAGATCTTCCACTTTACTGTTTCACACTAGGAACCACCCCGTAAAAAACGCCGTATTGACTTCAAAATGCCTAGGTGAACTTTCGGGTTTTGAATTGTTCCATGTCTGGCCAAACAAATGTGGACTTCGTTGCATTTGTCTCTTTCGCGTTTTGGTCTGCCCTTTTTCGAGATTATGTCGGAACATTTTATGATATTGCTTTTTTCTTCAGGCTCTCTGGGTCTCTCCTTTGAATATGACAATACCATCTGAGCCGGTGATGTTCTATTTTTTTTAAGGGAAAATAGGATTTTCTTCGCTTGTTTGAGTCAGTATTTGCCCTTCGGATGGCTTGGATATCCTGAAGTATAATGGAGATTCTTGGTTCGTGCCTCGATCGCGACCAGGTTAATTTGTTTATCGGTTGGATGATTTGGGAATCGCTATGTGCGCAGAAACTACGGGCTACTTACAATCAGATTCAACCTTTAATTTGAGATTTTGTTTGAAGTGTCACTTCGTATCCAATGGCGTCCTCTCTTCTTTATTTAGACTGGGATGGGCTGAGAGTTAGGTGATATGGCGAACCGATGTATTCCCCGATATAAAAGAGAAAGAAAATATACAAAAGAACAAAGGTGTGAAATTAGCTGGGAGCTTGGTTCCTTTCTGAACAATCGGTCGTCCTGAATAGATTCTTCCATTGCTTTTATGGAGTCATTCAACTTTTGTCTATTTGTTGAGTCTACAAGCAAAATTCAATAAAATCTATAACTAAGTACTCAGTTCATTCTGTTCTTCATTTAGTTTCTAATATTTGATGAAAAGTCTTATTTCTGCGCTCTCATGACATTTTGTAAACTAACAGCTACACATCAACCGACTTATAGAGTGCAAAACTGGAGAGAGCTCGCCCGAAATTGAAATTGTTGGCGTAAGATGGTAAGTTGATAACTGTAATGCCCACCTTAGTTAGTAAATAAGTAGCAGCTACACCTCCAAATTTTAGACCCTTTAGAGAGTCCTGTGTACACCAACGAATTTTTAAGATTGTGTAAGACATTGAGGCACTCTCTTGATTCTTGGCAAAGTTATATCCTTTTTTCAAAATACAAACAGATTTTTGATGACATATCTGTCGTTTCCACAAGCCAACCTTCAACCCACAAATAAAATAAACAAAAAACAGTCTCCAAAGGTCTGATGGGCTTACAATCAAACTCAATTTCTTAAATTCCTTTTATTGCCGTAATTAGTTTGCTTGGTTCTTGCTTAAGACCCCCTGATTAGTTCTTCTTTTTCCTTCTTTTGGTCATAGAATTAACTTATTTTCATAGAATTTTTTGCAAAACAAGCTTCGAAGTGCTACACAAAAGTTTAACACCTAAAAACGATTTGGTGGTCAAATTAAAAGTAAATAAAACGAATTCTCCAGAAGTTAGAGTGTAATAAAAACCAAAGAACTTTGACTTGAACCTTGAAATATATAGTCACACTCAACCAGCCTCCTATGGTTGTTGGGGGCAGTAAATATTATCAAAAAAGTCA